>OX421961.1:32824678-34024678 GCA_949128115.1 Anaspis maculata
ACAAAAATCCGGCTCGCTTTCATTTTTGTTCGCTATTTGCGATTTTAACAGCTAAAATTCCTGGACTAGTGTAACGAATTTTTTTTAATGCATTTACTTCAGATTGAAATTTAGCGCGGCTATTCAATAATAAAACTTGTTAGTATCAAACCAAGCAAAATGTGTCATTATGACATTTGTTGATTGTCCGACGCATGGCCTGCCCAGCGTGAAAAATTACAAGAAACAACAATTTTTACCAAAATTATCGATTATTTCGGAAATTATGAGTAAAAATTCAAGTAAAAATGAAAGAGGGAGGAAAAAACTATCGAATGGTGAGATAAAATAGGGGGCGGGGCATTCCATTTGAAAAAACTGACTTATAGCACAATTTGCGAAGCTTGAAAAAAATTGTGCTCACCCTGTATCACTGAATCTCAAGTTTTTTTGTAAAGAAGTTATTCACCTTCTATTCGAATATTGTTGAGCCAAATTTCATTCCCTACAGTTTTTCAAAATGAGCCATGAAATTACAAAAAAAATTCAATATTCAATTTTTAGTTGGTAGCACTGTGGTAACAATAATTAAGCTTGAAAAGCTGAACAAGAAAATAAAATCAAAAGTGGGGCATTTCATTTAAAAAATCATGGTTTTGGTAGAAGCGCAAAAATGGAACATCCTGTATAGTTGAAAATAGTGTCTGGAGGTAGAACTTTTTTTTAATCAACAATTTTATGTATTACACCTTTTTCTTTATCTTGTAGCCCAGGAATTTTAGACGAAAAATCGATCGAACCTCAATAAAACTGGAGAGGAGCTGAATTTTTGCATACAGGCTCACTAAGGTGTCCTGAACATCCCACTTAAATTCCCAACTTTTCCCATGTGCGCGTCATGGTTTTTTTTAGGGGTAAAGATCCGATGCACATTTCTGCAGGAAACATCCAGTTTGGCTCGGAGGAAGTTGAAATTTGGCGTACACACCAACTAAAGAGTGCTGAACAACATATGAGAATTTCAAAAAATTTTATTGTAAGTGTCATGTCTTTTTAGAGGGAGGGGTAAAATGTCTCTTTTCGCTGTACAGATCGCAGTTGGCGGCGAAAAAGGCTGAAAATTGACATAGAGACCCAGCAGAATGTATCGATTGAAATCCTGATTTTCCCAAACTCTCCCATTCACACTTCTTGTTTTCTCAAGAGAGAGTGTGAAGAGCACATTCCCGTTAAAATTGTTTATTACAAGATGAGAAGAGCTGAAAATTTGTGAGAATTTTCTAGTACTGATGCTGGTTAATGTACTAGATTTCCTTATTTCTCCGATGCGCTTCATGATTTATTTATTGAAAAGATGTTTATAACCTACTTTTCGCTGGAATCATCCAATCAAGGCTGAAATGAGCCAAATTTTACACGGATGAATGAAAAAGTGCGCTGAACCAAATACTGGAGTCCTAAGTCGTTCTTTTATGCGCCTTATACGTTTTTCTTAATTTTAGTAAAAAACCGGTGGGAATGTGCCAATTACGTAACTCATATAGATGTATTTGGGACCGACGGCTGTCAGTCAGTGGCTCAGTGGATGACGCGTTGGAACAATAACTGACTGTCGTTACGGATCGGGGTTCGATTCCGCATTGGGATGAATTTTTTTTCAATAACTATCCATTTAACTACATTTAAAGCTAGTCCGCACGGGCGATATACCGCTGGATCGATTTCCTGTCAAAAATGTCCAACTTTCAGCGAATATTCGCAAAAAGTTGAATCCCCGCCAACTTTTAGCGATTGACCGCTGTTTTCAAAGTGTCAGCATTGACACAGCATGAAAATGTGACGTTAGGTTTTGCTAGGAAGGAGCCCGGTGCTTATCTCAAGACGAAATGGAAAAACTTGATCACCGATGGGTGTACCAGTCCAAGGGAGAGAGGAAAAATCGTGACTACTGGACGGTGGACACGTATCAGCTTGATTTCAGAGTTATGAATCCATCTGCAGTCTGCATGAGCTTGAGTTGCACCAGAGCAAGGTCGGAGGCAAGATTATCAAGAAAAAAGAAAACGTGCACGGTTTTGAGTACCATCAAAATACATGTACCTAGGTTTCACGTCACAAGATTTCTTTTATATATTTGTGCCCGAGTTTGTGCCTTTCCCGCAATGGAAGTTTGAAGTTCCACAGTGGAGGCCTTTTCTAAACCTCTTCAATCAGTTGCAAGGCTGAGAGCGGGGTTCACTGTCCACACCGTGTCGTCACTCGTCATCGTCGTAGGTGTGACTGTGATTCTCATGGGCTCGGGCTGCTCATTTCTGTAGTTGATCATTTCAAAATGCTCACATAAATCATTGAAAGACACCCGTCGCCAGCATGTATCTATTGCAAAAAATAGTTTCCTACTCAAAAGAAGACCACGTACTTATGAGAATTTTGCTTTTTTATTTATCACAATAACATTAGGTAGGTATTAACATCGTCTTTGATTTGAAGAACACCCGTTTTTTGAAGAATATCCAGACTACATCATGCAATTCGCGTGACAAACGACTGACAACCGGATCTGACACTTTAAACAACAGACGTGACACTAATTATTCGCTGATTTTCGCCGCTCATGCGGACGATGATTTCAGCGGCAAAAAAAATAGCGGTATATCGCCAAAAACCAGCGGTATACCGCCCGTGCGGACTAAGCTTTAAGGAGGACTGAAAAATCTGCCAACAGGCTCTGTTGATTATTGCTCAATTGTTGAACTGCTCAACATAATACAAAAGTACATAATCCTTTGAATAAGCTTGCCAACCCTCTCTAGCGCGCCAATTTCAAATCGATAACAATACTCACAATGCACAGTCTGATTTTTATACTACCTACAATCAGATATGATTGTGTTGGTCATTGGAAGAGTCGATGTTTAGGAGCTGAGGACGGAAAGGCAAAGTTTTATCACTGATGATGTTGGTTCGAAAGGACTCTGAAAGACTATGGTTGGGACAATACTCATCAAAAAGAGACCATGCGACATGGCAAAATGTTCAGAATTACCGTTGAGCTGTCAAGCGCGGAGGCGGTTGACGATTTCTTTTTCTTTTTCATTCAGTTCTTTGTTCTTCAATAATGTGTATAAATTCAAAATTAGCTTCATGCTAAGGTCAACGGTTTCTAGAGGGTTTTAAGTTCTTTCTTAATAATTATACATTGATCGCTCACTTTCTGTCTATAATAAGTACTGAACGTTGTCTTTTTCGATGTGACCTTCTTATGATTCTTTTTTGATTTTTTGAATCAATGATTTGTATTCATTGTTTGTAACTTCTTTTGTTCATAATATACCGGGTGTTTATAAATGATTGTGATCGCATCGCCTTTGGAATCCGCTTTCGATCACTATGATTGCGCCTGTTACTGCGTTTTTCGGCCTGACCCATGCCTGCCGCGATCACAGTTTCTTATAAACACCCCGTACTTTTGATTATTTATTGATTGTATTTTTTCCTTTCATCTCATTTTGAATGCACGGATTTCCAAAACCCATTAGAACTAGGGTCTTAGTTTTAGCAGGAAGTAGATGTTTGCCGCCTTGAAAAATCTGATGTATCGACCATTTATAGATAGACTAAAAGCGAGCTTTCTAGCCCCAAGGCATAAGCGGCTTAAGCTAGTCACTCAGAGCAGATGGTATTGAATGATGAACTGGTCACGAATTATGAATATTTTGTTTGAGATTTCAACTTAATGTGAAGATTCACCACGTTAATAAGTTACAAACAGTTCTTCAATTGGGAATTAATCGCTGTAAAAAAGTCTGAAATTTTGTCTAGCAGCTAGCAACCCATGGAAACTCTAAAAGACAAAGATTGTACCTAGTTGATGAAAATTGCTAGATGGACGGTCAAAGAACCAATGGACCATGCTTATCAGAAATGGACCAAGCGACATTTTTGGTGAAAATGAGCCATCGCCAACAGTGAACTCAATAGTGCACCACAAATCATTTTGATTAAAAAAAAAATTGAATCATAGGAAGGTCAGTTCGAAAAAGACAACTTTCAGTACTTATTATAGACAGAAAGTGAGCGATCAATGTAGAATTACTCAGAAAAGAACTTAAAAGCCTCTAAGAACCGTTGGCTTTAGCATGAAACTAATTTTGAATTTATACACATCATTGAAAAACAAAGAACTGAATGAAAAAAAACAAATCGTCAACCGCCTCCGCGCTTCACAGTTGAAAGGTAATTCTGAACATTTTGCGTTGTCGCATGTCGCATGGTCTCTTTTTGATGAGTATTGTCCCAACTATAGTCTTTCAGAGTTCTTCCGAACCACATCATCAATGGCACCACCACCACAAAGGCAACAACTTTGCCTTTCCGTCCTTAGCTCCTAAACATCGACTCTTTCAATGACCAACATAATCATATCTGATTGTAGGTAGTATAAAAATCAGACCGTGCATTGTAAGTATTGTTATCGATTTGAAATTGGCGCGCTCGAGAGGGTTGGCAAGCTTATTCAAAGGATTACGTACTTTTGTATTGTGTTGAGCAGTTCAGCAATTCAGCAATGATCAACAGAGCCTGTTGGTAGATTTTTCAGTCCTCCTTAAATGTAGTTAAATGGATATTTATTGAAAAAAAATTCATCTCAATGCGGAATAGAACCCCGATCCGTAACGACAGTCAGTTATTGTTCCAACGCGTCATCCACTGAGCCACTGACTGACAGCCGCCGGTCCCAAATACATCTATATGAGCTACGTAATTGGCACATTCCTACCGGTTTTTTACTAAGATTAAGAAAAACGTATAAGGCGCATGAAAGAACGACTTAGGACTCCAGTATTTTGTTAAGCGCACTTTTTCATCCATCCGTGTAGATTTTTGGCTCATTTCAGCCTTAATTGGATGATTCCAGCGAAAAGTAGGTTATAAACATCTTTTCAATAAATAAACCATAAAGCGCATCGGAGAAATAAGTAAATCTAGTATATTAACCAGCATCAGTACTAGAAAATTCTCACAAATTTTCAGCTCTTCTCATCTTGTAATAAACAATTTTAACGGGAATGTGCTCTTCACACTCTCTCTTGAGAAAACAAGAAGTGTGAATGGGAGAGTTTGGGAAAATCAGGATTTCAATCGATACACTCTGCTGGGTCTCTATGCCAATTTTCAGCCTTTTTCGCCACCAAATGCGATCTGTACAGCGGAAAAAAACATTTTACCCCTCCCTCTAAAAAAACATGACACTTACAATAAAAAGTTTTGAAATTCTCATATGTTGTTCAGCACGCTTTAGTAAGTGTGTATGCCAAATTTCAACTTCCTCCGAGCCAAACTGGATGTTTCCAGCAGAAATGTGCATCGGATCTTTACCCCTAAAAAAAACCATGACGCGCACATGGGAAAGGTTGGGAATTTCAGTGAGATGTTCAGGACACCTTAGTGAGCCTGTATGCAAAAATTCAGCTCCTCTCCAGTTTTATTGAGGTTAAAACCTAAAATTCCTGGGCTATTGTAGCTTGACGCACTGTTGCTGGACCCTGTATACAGGGTGTCCGTTTTTTGAGGCTAAGCATGGATATCTCGCTTATCTTGAGAGATACAAAGTCGGTTAAATCAGGAAAAAGTTGCGCATTTTCATGACGATCAATGATCTAAAAAGAAATTTGACGTATCGATTTTAGTTTTTGAGATATCGTGAAAAAACAGGAATTTGAATTTTTGTTTCAATCGTTATAGCCAGAAAAAAAAATTGTATTAAAAAATGTCAAAATCCAATATTGCGCCCATAAGAGAAAAAAAAGTTGAATGTCATATCTCGGTTGTTTTGAAAGCTAGAATGAAAATTTTGGCAACATTGAATTCCCCATGGAAAAGTGCCTTTACAATGTCTTAACTTAATCAGAAGAGGCTACCTTCAACCGTTTTTCAAATAAAATTTTTAAAAAAACAAAAATTACAAATTTGTTTTTCCTTAATATCTTGAAAACTAAAACTGACAAGTCAAATATCTTTTTTCTAATTTAACAGACTCTGTATCTCTAAAGATAAGCGAGATACCCATGCTTAGCCTCGAAAAACGGACAGCCTGTAGATGGTTGAAACACATTCAACTGTTCAAAAAAGATGCTTTTTGTTTGTTTGAATGAGTTTACAAAAATTGGTACAGATAACGTAAATCAAGTGGCTAAAAGCCCCGCCCTCTGACCCCACAAAATTTCTAAAATGAAAGACCTAAATGTTTTCAATATTTTCCTGGCACCCTTGGAAGCATTTCCCTCATTTGCCCTGGACGTTTCTACGGTCAGTTCGGAACCTACCCACCTATACTTTTGTATACCATTCCCAAAGGTGAATAAATGACTGATTTGATTTGAACACCCTGTATTTGCAGTTGCATAGTTGAAGCACGGATAGTTGAAGTCATCACCAATAGCGATTATGACAATATACCCTCCCCAATTAGGGATTTACTTCACACAGGCTGTAACTCAGGTAAGGTTTGAACTAGGTCAGAACAAAAGTACTCAGAACGTGAACTCACCAATTCCAGGTGGGCTTCCCAAGTTCATCTGCTTGTCGACCTCACTCTGGAGCTGCTTGAGCTTTTCGGCTTCTTCCTCCATTTCTCGGACTCTGGCTTTGATGGCCTCTAACTCCGGGTCATCCCCAGATGGGCCGTCCAGGTCCGCGTCGTTCAACAGGGTCTCGTCGTCGTGCATACCATTGGTTTCGTCCAGGGCGTCCAGGTGATCCTCAGGACCTAAACCCAGATCTTCATTATCAGCCATATCTAGACCAGGAAGAAATCACGTTAACATAACCTCTCGTAACTGTACTTTTTAACGCGCTTGACTGCGAGTTTACGACGGATGATAAAAGTGAAAAACAAAGTCAAACAGAAATAAAAACAACACTTGAGCACAAAATTACGATGGACACATCGATAAGAGTCTTTTTTCATGTGCAACAAACGAAAGACCAGCCACACATCACCTATGCAGACCCGCCGCACTCAAGCCAATCGTGATGGTATTTAGTTGAAAAATACTTACTCCAAAGCAGTTTATTTTTTTATGACTGTATCTTTCTTTTCTTTCTTTTCTCTTTTTTGAGGGCCTATAACCTAGTTTCGTGGTAAATTTCGGACAACAGCTCTGAAAAACACAAGCACAGCCGGCGAGTTTTCAGGCGGCTTCTTGACTTAAGATGGCGGACGGCGGACGCGACAATGACGCAGTGCTGCCAACATCCAGCGTCGCGTTGCCCGTCGACGCTTATTATTTCATTTATTATTTTCTTCTTCAAAAAGTATTATCATTATTATTATTATAAGCTCATTTAAAAAAAAATCGTGGCTTAGGCCTGGTATTTCAATCTCCGGATTTGTTCCGTAGCCGTATCGTATAACACTATTCGCCGATAAACGCAACCCTTAAGCAGTAGGCCATATCCTGTATCTTATCCTCCTAGATCACCGCCATAGACTATCACTGCACAGAGCCGTACTAAAACCAGATAGTGGACGTGGTACATACAACCATTGTATTAAATAGGGAATATAAGTTGCAAATATGATGATAAAGGCAAACCACTTCGCAGGATTATAACTGAGGCCTAAATAAACGATTTGACCTGCATTCCTGCATTGCTTTGTTTTGTCCCTTAGGATTTGAATGGGGCCCCTTTTTCAAAATTACGGATATTATCTAGGGGTAGAAGAGGTATCAAATAGCCTGGTGATGTCCAGCTGAAAATAAACGGGGCTAAGTCTCAGTCGGTTTTTGGCATATTAAAGACTAAGAAAAAAATGGTGGAAGATTGACCATCTGCCGCAGGCAAATTTGGTGGAGGCGCCAAAATGAATTTAGTGTACGATCCTCGGTTTAAGAAGATTGCTCTGTAACATTTTTATTTTTCAACGGATTTCAACACAAGACATCTTACTTTGTGAAAAAGTGAATTCTCCTTGTTATGTTATACCTTCCATTAAAAAAGACATTGAAAAATATTGAGAAAAAAATAAAAAATAGTTTGAAAAAAAAAGATTTTTGAATATTTTTTTATTTTTCTAAATTGTGTCTTATTTGCAGATTTTAATGTGCTATTTCCAAGTTGGTACTTTTCAGATTTATATCTTTGCAGCGCGCGCCGCCATATTGAATTAATGTATGTATTGTGTGTATGTGCATGTGCATGAAATTATGTATCTGAATTCTAGCTCATGTGACATTGAAATGTTTATATACATATAAAAGCACATTCAATCCTCCACAGTTTGACATATCTAAAGCAGCTCTGTGCGACCCGCGGTTCTTGAGCTAGTCGTGATATCTTCTGGAAGTATCAATAATAATTTTCGGTGCCAAAAGAATTAAAAATCACCTCTTGGGGCTATGCCAGGTAGACCAATGTTCATAATTTGCTATGAATAGGGTGATTGCATGTAGAGGGAGTTTATGGCAAAATGTCAATAGTGTCATTGTCATCTGTCAAGTTTCATCCATGTCGGTGTCAACGTCAACCGGACTAACCTGCTAACCTCACTAAATACTATAATTTTTACGTGTTTTGTTCACATAGGTACTGGTTTATTCGGCGTTTACGAGATCAAGATTGTGATTTCTAATCATTTCTAACAATGCCTTACACCTGGGCCGCTATTCTTGAATCGTGTGAGAAAAGTCCCTGGGAGTTTATTATAATCCGTATTACACTTCTGTAGCGAAAGTTGCCTAAAAACCACGATTTTAGGCAACATTCGCTACATCAGTGTACCTACTGCGGAATGAATTTTGCTCCCAGGGACTTTTCTCACACGATTCAAGAATAGCGGCCCTGTTATGTTATGTTATGTGCCCCAACCCCAATGCAATTCGCTAACAAACGTCAAAACCGAGGTCAAAACATAACTCTCGATCTTTGCGCTGCCTGCCGCGGTGATCATGTGAACGCATTTCATGCAAGGGGTGATCCAAACGGTGAATTCCGAGGTGAATTCATTTATACAGGTAGTCCGACTTTTATGTCAATTAATTTAAGGATCAATAGAGAATGAAAAATGAAAGGGACTTTCTCCAGAAAACATATTTGAGAAATGCCTAATAATCACGTTTTTTCCGAGGTTTTTTCCGCATAACTTTTGAACCGTTCAACCGATTTGATTCAAAATAGAACCAAAGATTTACTGTAATTATCCCCTGTCGAACAATCATAACATGTTTATGAAAAAGTTTCAGGGGCGTAGACATTAGGGGGTGTTCCTAATCCCCCTCCCCCTATTTTTCACTCCCTATTTATTTTTGGAAACTCATAATTTTAAATTCTACGTTCAATTCAGAAAAAAAAATCACTCCAGTAAAATTGTGATTAGAGGCTTCGTTTAGGAGATATTTGAGTTTGAAACTTTGGAAATCATCTCAAAATCCAAAATCACCACTTTCCAAAGCCCAAATTGTTTTTTTCCTGAAAATGTCTCGTGTTTTGGAAAAAATGGTGGTTTATTAACTCAGAAATTCTAGAAAACCTATTTCAGCTGAGAAATCATGAGTTTTTTTGGATTTTAATGTTTAGACCTTTGAAAGTTGTGCTTTTGAGATGTTTTCCAAACCTTCAATTCTAAATATCTCCCAAACAAAGCCTCTAATCAAAATTTTGCAAGAGTGATTTTTTTCCTCTTGATTACACGTAAAATGCAAAATTATGAACAGTTTCCAAAAATAACTAGAGAGTGAAAAATAGGATGAGGGGGGGATGGGGAAGTAGGGACACCCCCTAATGTCTACGCCCCTGAAACTTTTTTATGAAACATGTTATAATTGTTCGACAGGGAATAATTTCAGTAAACTTTTGGTTCTATTTTGAATCAAATCGGTTGAACGGTTCTAAAGTTATGCGGAAAAAACTATTATTGATTTCCAACTTAAAAGGGCTGTATCTCTGTTATTAGGCATTTCTCAAATATGTTTTCTGGAAAAAGTCCTTTTCATTTTTCATTCTCTATTGATCCTCAAATTAATTGACATAAAAGTCGGACCACCTGTATATCAAGTCGTAGCAGGCGCGGTAACTTTTCAACACCGAAAATTGATACTTCCGGAATAAGCTCGAGCTCAAGAACCCTGAGTCGCACAGAGATGGTTCAAGTGTCAGATTCTGGAAGATTGAATGCACTTTCATAATGTGTATAAAATAAACGTTTCAATCTCGCATGGACTAAAATTTTGATATTTAGTCCGGACGTTAAGGGCAAAAAATCAGGGGTACCTTGCACTTTTATACCAAGCATTGTAACTTTGCATGCCTGTTACTGAGACCACCCTGGACCAATCTGGATGTGGGGACATCGGCGCAAATCGTGCAGACACTTTATACCGGGTGAAGTAGAAAAAATTTGTTGGAAAATCGTAAATCTTGAACCATAACCGATGGACGTATGTAAATCAGGATATTGATGACGGATTTCATGCTCATGAAGAGGCTGAAAACAGTTTTGAAATATGTTGAGGCGTTTCCGAAATAGGCTGGAAAAAGTGAAACTTCTAAATTGTTTTTCTTTTTCCAATAAATCAGTTGTTTTTGGAGATATCGAGCTGTTCTGTTCTGCTCGAATCATGTTCTTGATGAAACGCGATGTGGGGACAACGATAAAGCCTGCTAGATTAAATACTAACGCCGGGTTGCTCACTTCGAGTTTAACTTTAAACCCGGTTTGGTTATACTATTGTGGTTACTATGGAAATAATTGTTGCAACAATTAAATCTATGGCAACCAAACCAAGTTTAAAGTTAAACTCGAAGTGAGCAACCCGGCGTAAGATCTTCAAATTTTTTCCCATCGAGAGCGCCATCTTCAAATTTCCCTTCGTGGAATTGTTGAAAAAACAACAAGTGACGACTTTGTTGGACACACACGATCATTTTATATTGAAAAACCAGGTCCTTAATTGCGCCAATGACCTCTTCGCCGAAGAAACGTTATCAAGTTCGTTTTTCTTGATTTCTCTTCACTTACGTGACAGTCATGACCAAAAGGAACTTTGGATCGATGAGATGGTTGCGATATTATATTGCATCATTGGTGCAATTTAGGACTTAATTTTTCACTCGGTTTTTCATTATAAAACGATCGTGTGTGTCCAACAAAGTCGTCACTTGTTGTTTTTTCAACAATTCCACGAAGGGCAATTTGAAGATGGCGCTCTCGATGGGAAAAAAGTTGAAGATCTTAGTATTTAATCTAGCAGGCTTTATCGATGTCCCCACATCGCGTTCCATCAAGAACATGCTTTTTTGGCGAGATATCAAGTTGCAGTTCGATATCTCCAAAAACAACTGATTTATTGGAGAAAGAATTCACTTTTTCCAGCGTATTTCGGAAACACCTCAACATATTTCAAAACTGTTTGCAGCCTCTCCATGAGCATGAAATCCGTCATCAATATCCTGACTTACATATGTCCATCGGTTATGGTTCAAGATTTACGATTTTTCAACAAATTTTTTCTACTTCACCCTGTATAAAGTGTCTGCACAATTTGCGCCGATGTCCCTACATCCAGATTGGTCCAGGGTGGTCTCAGTAACAGGCATGCAAAGTTACAATGCTTGGTATAAAAGTGCAAGGTATTTCCCACTAACGTCCGGACTATATTGTCAAAAACTTCTTCTTAGATAGAATTTTTCAATATGGCGGCGCGCACCGAGGTGTAAATCTAGGAAGGACATATCAAAGTTCACAAGGAAGGCAATTTTCATGAAAATAAAAAAATATTCAGTCTTTTTTTCAAAATTATTTTTCAATTTTTTTTTCATCATTCCCCAATGTCTTTTTTTCAATGCGGAAGGTATAAGGTAACAAGAAGAACTTACTTCTCTACAAAATGAGACGTCTTGTTGTCAAATCAGTTGAAAAATAAAAATGTTACAGCAATTTTCTTATGACCGTTACCGAACTGGATTCATTTTGGCGCCTCCACCAAATTTGCCTGCGGCAGATGTCAGTGTTCCACCATTTTTTTACTTAGTCTTTGGTATCCCAGAAACCGATTGAGACACAGCCCCATTTTTTTTCCACTCATCAGCTGGGACATCACCAGGCTCTTCTGCCCCTAGAATATCCGTAATTTTGAAAAAGAAGCGCCATTCAAATCCTAAGAGACAAAAAAAGGAGACTGCGGGTCAAATCGTTTATTTAGGTCTTATTTACGATCCTGCAAAGTGGCTTATTGCCTCTATCATCATTTTGCAACTAGTTTTTTCTTACCACGTCACGTCCACTAAGACCAAAACCACAGCCAAAACTCTCAGATTCTTATTTACTCTCAGATACGGATGAGGACCCCGTACTCGATCTGAGATTAGTGAGATTCGATATTTTTTTCCAGTCCAGATGTCTTCAGCTGGATTCATGAGAGGCGATTTTTTGCGACGGAGCGGAGCAATTTTTTCGCCTGGACCAATCACGTTTATCTAAAACCTAAATGACGAAATGACGTCGTGCTGAATGGACGTGATTGGTCCAGGCGAAGAATCAGTAGGTATGTAAAAGAATCACTTATTGCTTTGATGTGAAAAATCGTTGATCATTATTCTAGAAAAATTACTACGACGGCGACAAAGGGCCATGCCATATGGCATTCTCTTCCCGAACTATTCGCAGAAAAAAGTGCGAATTTGAAGGAAAATAACGAGTTCGTGGAAATAAGCCCGAATTCGCAGAAAAAAGTTCGAATTAAGGGGTTTCTGATGCGACTAAGAAAGTGGTTGACGGGATCCCGGTTTAATTTTATTTTTTCCGTCAAGTAGAAACTTTTCCAAAAAGTACGCGCATTGCTATCAAATTTTGATAATTTCCAAAAAAATTTTATTTTGATTTTTGAAAATTCAAAAACTAGATAGCATCGACAATGCATCTTTCCTCAAGAAAGTCGCATGCCAAATTTGAACTTCCTATTTTAAAAAAAACGTACCAAAAATGATTTCTCGTAGACATGAAAAAGTGAATTAGTAGAAATCATTTTTGGTACCTTTTTTTAAAAAATAGGAAGTTCAAATTCAACATGTGACTTTCTTGAGAAAAGATGCATTGTCGATGCTATCTAGTTTTTGAATTTTCAATAATCAAAATTGAAAATTTTCAAAATTTGATAGCAATGCCCGTACATTTTCTTTTTGCAGGAGTTTCTATTTGACGAAAAATGTTACATAAAATCGATTCCCGTCAACAACTTTTTTAGTCGCATCAGAAACCCCTTAATAATATACCGTTTGCACAGACAGACATCACTCCAAAAATGTTCTTAATCGTCTTGGGGAACCTCAAAATGAATATATCCGTCTCTATCTCGAAAAAAATGTTTTGCGCGTTCACAATACTCCTCCTAGTTGGGTGGTGGGTCGGGGAAGTAAAATACGTCGCTAACTACTTTGATACAGGGTTAAAGGTTCAACTGGTTATTGGGTGCGGAACAACTTTTGGGCCTCCCCGCAAATAATCTTGTATGATTTAAGATGCGTTCAGTCAGCTTATTTAGCCGCAAGTTTTAATTTTAGTCGTAAGCGCTGCATCGTTTATTGGCTGTTCTGAGGAGGCTGGTTCATAAGAGCTAATGGGCGTCGCTGCGCTTGCTACTAAAATTAAAACTTGCGGCTAAATAAGCTGACTGAACGCACCTTAATCAATAATTATCATCATACAGGGTAGAGCGTGCAAAACTGGGTAGGGAAAATGAAGAGCGACCGCGACCTCCTAGTATCTACACAAGTGAATAATTTTGAAAAAATCACTAGAAAGCACATGGGAAGCTAAAATAGCGCCCAGACGTACGATAGTCAATACTGAACATAAAGGTTGAGGTCAATCTGCTGGAGAGTCTCCATCTACCTAGTGAAAAATTGAAAAGCGAGTTTAGATTCCATGCACTCTTAGTTTTATTCAAGTATTTTTTGACAACAAATGAAAAATACTTACACATCAGATATCAACAACACTATAAGACAGTACCGACCTTGCTTTATTTCCACATTCTGATAAAAATACATCTATGTAAGTATTCTAATACATAATAAATCTCATGGCCCATCTAGAATACATGACTTGAACTCTCTTTCAACTTACTTATCAACTAAAGACGCAATTGCCTCACCATATTTCCAAGTTTACAAAATATCGTCATTTTACTCAACGTGAAATAGCTCAACAATTATCTCAGTAGTTCAAAACTTGAGCTGCTGAAGTTCAAATTATACCCTAGTATAACTATTCTTTATGTGCATGAAGATCAATTAATTGTGATGAAATTTAAAAAAGGAACGAAATTCGACATTCCATAATTTCCACAATCAACAAATCATTCAGAATTTCAAAAACAGTGATTACTGGAAAATTTATTGATTATTGCAAGTAGCAAACAAAATTATTGACTTCTAATTTTTGTAAATCATCAATGATTGTTGTTTTCAAATTTGTAGCTCAAGTTTTCTTATAGCTAGGGTTTTAACTGCATTTTGTCCCTTTGTGATCTGCCTTCATATGTTTTTTCAAAGCCTGCTTTGAGGCAAACTTTTTTGAACAATGATCACAATTCAAAGCCGTTTTCTTTGGGCACTTTTTCACTTGTGCACATTTTTCTCGGTGGTCGTCCAGAGCGATCAATGTTTCAAAACTTGTTTCACAAGAGCATATGTACATGACCGTCTTTTTCGCTTTATTGTCATGAAAGTTGTTTGAGAAGCCGACGTGGTGAGAAACTTCCGTTCCCAATGGATCTCTATCATGTTGAACGGAACTAGATGTTTCCAAAGCCGCTTTATGTCCATAACTGGATACAGGGCTCTCTGCTGCTAAATCGTCACGCTTCAAGTCTATCGGGTCACTTTGTAAGCCAACTTCGTGATCACTTTCCAAATCACTTTTGGCTTGCACTGCTTCAATCTCTTCAGACTCATGTTGCGCGGGTTCTTCCATTGGATCACTGTCGACGGTGCCGCCGTCCTCCCATTCACCTTCCGTGCCCCCTTCATCTTCTTTGATATCGACGTCACAGTCGATGGGCTCCAGAGTGGCGTACATCATGCCACTGCTTTCCTCGTTGGCTTGAACGATGGCCCGCAGTGCGGCTTCATTGCGAAGTGTGGTCGTCCGAAAATTATACAGTCTGACTAGCTCGTATATGCATTTTTCGCACATGTTCTGCGGCAAGTCATCGTTGATGTAAATCTGCAAGAATAATCAGCTTAGCACAGCCACTGCCGTTGCGATATTCCTTCTTACCTCAGAAGAGAACAGGTACTGGTATAGCTCGGCCATGTTGAGTTCATGGTACATAACATTGAATATGTTGCCCAGTTCTCCTTCGGCAAGGCAGAAACGACATATCTTGGCGAAGTCTTCGAAAGTGATGGTTCTGGTGTATTGGTCTGTGACTACTTCAACCATTTTGCAGCGAAGTTTGAAGTTTCAATGAAAGTCCAATTACATCTGAACAGAAAAAGGCGAAACTGTTGTTGTTCAAGAGTTTCAGGTTATGTGATGACAGTGACAGCTACGCCACACTTTTTTGTGAAAAAAATCCAAGTGCTTTGGGTCAGTTTCTCCTTAATTTTGTCTTCTTCACGCTTCGAGAGTGTTTTATTTTTCTGTTCAGTTTTCAGTTGAACATTTTGTGCAAGAATTCTTTCATCAGCACGCAAAATACATCTGACCTACTGTCAAAGTGTCAAACTGTCACTGTCTGTCAGTGTATGACTTGTGGTTGCTGTAGCCTACTGCATAGATGCCTACTGTTTCATTTCATTTTTTGGATCTTGGTGATTTTTCATTTTTCATGTTTGTCTTCAAATAATCTAATAATCATCAGCAAACAAATGTATAATGGGTATTTCGATACAACATTTTCAATATTTCAGTCGACTCATATCACAAAATTCAAATTATAATTTTTTTTATTATTTGATAATTTTTATTTCAACGAAGTAGTTCAGCTGTGCAGTAGACACGGGCTGTAGATCAAAAATCTGTCAGCCGTCAGTTCGACGTTCGACGTATGACCACTCGTGTCAGTTGTCGACAGTTCGACACTTGTTTGGCCGATTGTTGGTCAACAAATAAATTATTTTGCGGTTCAGAAACGGTGAAACTATTGTGGTTGATTGATTTCTTGAATATTTAATGTCCCAAATTGAATCAATAACACCATCAACTGGATATTCAGAAGTCAGACGAGCAAAGGAAGTTCCGAAAAATTGCTAATGTTGTTTAACCTCATCAAAGTGAATGTTTCGACGAAAACTGTTTGCAAAGTTGTAAGTTGTCTTTGTGATGTGTAGGTACAGTTTTGAAATGACCTGTTTTCCAGGTTTTGGGAACTCTAGTCCTGGCGTCCTGGTATAATGCCATCATCTTAGACAGATATTTTCGTAGTAGTGTAGGACTTTGCGAAGACTAAAATGCCGTTTACGGCGGATGCCATAGCAGCACAGCAGGTGCAAGAGCACCTGAAGAGCCTTTACAATCTCGTGCATGACATCGAAAAACAACGCCAGCAAGGGGAGCAAGGGATCAACGCACTTGTCAAGTACCAGAGTGGCCAAGATGAAAAATCAGGGCAGCATTTTCAAGTAGGTAGCACTTACTCATTACCCATTACTTGCTTCCGTACAGCAAAATCAGGATTCAGGAATCATCAAATCAGATCAAATCAAATTTATTATTTCAAGGACTCACGTCCAATAACAAGTACATAACAGAACAAACTAAATAACACAATACTGTATCACCAGTTTTATAACTAGAAATTAATTTGAACTTAAAATTAAGGTAATACAGGTTTCCTCAAAAGAGAGATGGAGAATTCGCAATTCCGCGCAGCTGTTTTCGGCACTTTCTGGGCACAGTGTGCCATGGGTGATCGCGCCATTTGTGTTTACATTGCTCCGCCGTGTTGAAAGTGCGTTTTATTTTTTGAATTCTAAAGCCAACCATGCTGGGAAAGTCGCTAAAAATATAACGAACTTCTCAATGAATATTGCAAATGAATATTTCACATAGAAGAATTTGCCAGAGAGGCATATTTGATGCGCGGATACAACTATTTTTGTAATGGATATATCAACGATATATGGAAGTGCCCAGAAAGCACAGAGCACAGGTAAATGCGTGTTCCAAGTCCCAGTTTTAATACTTTTTATGGCGTGTTATGGCCATCACTGTATAACTTGTGGACTTGCATAGTGGCACACAACATTTATTTACCATAACTACTTGTGAAAACTGTATAAATACCAATAATAACACCATCAAATCATCAAAACACACGTTGGGCTTATGGAATCGGGGCAATGTTGGCACACTATGACTCCGACGATTTACTGCGCAATCGAACGTGACGTCACGGGCCAGAAAGAGACGCTCAATTTAGGAAACCTGTATTATTGACGACCACTACTTCTCGACTTCAGCCACCAACTTTTCACGGTAGGTAGACACCACCACAACATCACGTTCGTCGACCGTAGTTTCCTGGGGAAACCACTATTTCCACTGTAAAATGTTCCTTCTTTCCATTACTTATCCACCAATATCCTACGACGTAAGTACAGGCAAGAAGGAAGCGTCCTACATAGCTGTTTAAGTGGTTGCCTAACTCTTAGAAAATGCTTGTCGAGAAGTAGTGGTCGTCAATAATTACCAAAATTAAATATGTACAATCATAATATGTTCAACATAATACTTCTGATTTTGAATGCGCTTCCTATAAATCTATGCAAATATTCCCACAGAGATAGGTCGGTTAGTGATATGAGCTGGTGGCTATCATGAGAGAGGCTCAAATAAGAGTGGATTCTGAATTCGCCATATACAGGGCACTCATTAATAATATGGGACAGTCTCTTTCTCAAACAACAGCTCGAACATTCGTTATCAAAAGAGATTCTAGATGATGTTCGATTAATATACAGGACGCGGCCCTTGAACTAGGTGTTCTTAGTTGGTATGCAAAAATTCCAAGGTACCGCGGGAAAGGTTGAGAGCATTCAAAGCTCACGCTGGGAAGGAATTTGTAGCCCGTGAAATTGACAGAGAGGAACATGCTATTTTTGTCATTGGTTTTTCGCTTAGCTTCAATTTTACTTAAAATTACCTGTATCTTTGTAGCATCAAGATTTAAGAGCGTATTCTTCTCGATCCCATTCTCCCGTATTATATCTTTCAGCTGTGAGTACCAGTTTAATCTAACTTTATTTGTGTGGCTGAAGTCCAGGTATTTTAGGTGGTTCAGAGCTTTGAGGGTAGCCTGTCATTTTGCATTTCTTCGATTTTAAGCAGCATGTTGAGTGAATCTCTTAAAGCGAGCGAAGCCAGTTTTGGCGTGTTGAATTCAAGTCTCAGCAAATAGTTAGGTGTGGTCTTTTGTAGAAAGTTGCAGTTTTTAAGAAAAAATCTCTACACAACCTCCAAATCACTCAAATATCTCAAGCCCCACACGCTCTCGCAGTAATGTAGAGTGGGTAAGATAATTGTGTGGAACAGTTTCAAGTACGTCTCCCAGTTGTCGACTCTGTTCTTCCAAAGAACACTCCTGACAAATTCCGCAGATTGCTTGGCTTTTCTGATTCTTTCCCTGGCTGCCCCCGCAAACAATCCGTTAAACTCAAAAATCACTCCCAGGTACTTGGGAGTTAACGACACTTGAAGTATTCCCGTTATAATAAAAGGTTACTCTCGGCGCATTGGGGCTTTGGCGAAACATCATTATCTTGCTTTTGTCTACGTTAAGCTTAAGTTTGTTTTTAGCGCACTTCTCCAAACGGGAAGGCCCTTTTGTCCTCGCTTTGTCCGCCCGTCCGTCCGTCACAGCATCTAGTCCTAGACGAAAAGGTTTTTGCGAAAAATTTTCACTCCAATAGGTAGCTCATGACCTTGTATCCAGAACCAAGAAAAATCTCGACGAAATAATGATAAACAATTACAATAACAACAATTTAGTGTGGCGCGGCATCGCCGTTGGATGCAGCGTTTCAGAAGCTGGCCTGATCTCAAAAGTTATGACATGCGAATAAGTACCTGTTCTTATCATTTTACAATAATACATATGGGAATTATAAACTGCGCAACAAATATGTTGTCGCGAGGGAAAAATTGGTCCGAGTTTGGACCACAATTACTTTTGGATGACACAAACCATTTCGATTCTGTTTTGACGGTTAGCGAGCTCAGTCTTTCCGTTTCTCACCTTCTAGAGGTGAAGATCAGGGAGCTCCATGTGAAATATCTACAGGGTAAAATGTAAAACATTACAAAATTTTAGCAAATTCAACAGACTTCCATTTCCAGAATAATTTTTTTTCTCAAATGCAAATGAAAGGATCATGAAGCGTTATGTTTTGGCTTGCGCCCAGTTTTAAAATTTTTGTAATCGGAGGTCTGGTTCTGACTTGATGATTTTTTTCTCTTGGAGGATGCTGATTTATCCTATCGCTACAAAGAAGACTATGTTAGTCCGATGATGGGAGGTTGCAGATCACGAATATTGTTGCTTGAACAGTTCTCAGCAACTATTAACTCGCAGACCATCTGGAATACCTTGATCAAGGCTTCAAAAGGGGGGCCCATTCAAAATGGGCGACACAGGTGTCTTCCATAAACATTGAATTTGATCAGATTTTCACAATTGAAACAAGCTTTCTTTGTGATTTTGACCTCCCGAACTTGATGTTGATGGTCAGTTTCAGTTTTTGATGATGACAGGCGCCCTAGGCTAAAATAGTCTTCCTTGTAGCGATAGGATAAATCAGCATCCTCCAAGAGAAAAAAATCATAAAGTCAAAACCAAAGCTCCGACTCCAAAAATTTCAAAACTGGGCGCAAGCCAAAGCATCACGCTTCATGATCCTCACATTTACATTTAAGAAAAAAAATTATTCTGAAAACAGGGGTCCGTTGAATAGACTAAAATTTTGCACTGTTTTACATTTCACCCTGTAGATTTTTTACATGAAGCTTCCTGATCTTCACCCCCTGAAGCAGAATAACGGAAAGACTGATCTCACTAACCGTCAAAACAGAATCTAAATGGTTTGTGTCATTCTAAAGTTTTTGTGGTCCAAAGTCGGACCAATTTTTCCCTTGCGATAACATATTTGTTGCGCAGTTTATTTAGAGGAGAATTTGAACTTCATTTTAATAAAAATTCCACATCGATGCGAGATACAGGTCAATAGTTATGAATTTTTGAAAATGACTCCAAAGATACGGCTTGGCGCATACGCGGCCCTACAAATTCAAAATCAGACATGCCATTAACACTATTTAATATTTTGAAATAGCCAAAGCTAGGTACATGAAGGATAATGGTACTCAAACTACGAAACATGTTCGCTCAATAACAAACAAAAAAGTAGATAAGTATCAATAAAAATCATGTGACAGACCACCATTTCTTCAGTTTTTCCATAGGTTTTTCGATAAAAAAGAATTGTTCCAATTCAAAATAAACCTGATATTCGTGCTCAGGAGGTCGAAATCAGTCGGAAAACTTTTTTTTATAATTAACAGAATGACGCTTATGTGGCCGGTTTGTCTGTCTGTCTGTCCGTGTAGAAATTAAGACGCTGTACTCCTTCTCGAGAATTGAAACAAGAGCCTTCGAACTTGTTCCGATGGATAGCTGATGTCCCCAAGGGTGGCCAATGGGCACTATTTTTGTTATCCATACATCGTTGTCATTATTATCAAAAAACAGAGATCTCCTGTACATTTCAAACAAGTTGAACTTCTCTTCGGGAAATAAAGCTACAGCCCTTAAAAAATTAACTTTATCCGATGGAAAGCTTAGGTCCTCAGGGACCAAATAGGCAGATTGTCTTTCATAATTCCGCCGCCATCTTGGCTCTGACATATTGAAATCTCTTAATAGTAGAACGATTGTCATGAAACTTGAAACTTATCCTTGGCTAGTACGATCATTCTTATTTTCAAGCCGAATTTCATGATTCTGCCGCCATCTTGGCTGCCATATTGAAATTTCTTATTAGTGTAACGATTTCCATGAAACTTGGAACTTACCTTTGTCTCGTATGATCATTTTCATTTTCAAGCCAAATTTCATGATTTCGCCACCATATTGGCCGCCATATCGAAATCTCTTATAAGTGGAAGGATTTTCATGAAACTTGGAAGTTACCTTTGTCTCGTATGATCATTCTTATTTTCAAGCTGAGTTTCATGATTCCGCCGCCATATTGAAATCTTTTATCAGTGGAACGATTTTCATGAAACTTGGAACTTACCCTTGTCTAGTACGATCATTCTGACTTTCAAGCCGAATTTCATGATTCTGCCGAAATTTTGTCCGCCATATTGAATTTTTTTGCCCAAATAACGGCTGAACCCTACTTACTCAACATCTTGCGTTCACTAATCCTTCAAAAAGGAAGTGCGCTACTGAGCTTCATGTCCATGAGGCATATTCGCTTGCTTACATTGTATTCGCTACTAAATAAAGGCAAAAACTCCTATGGCCAATGTGAGCCGGGAAGGAGAAAAACAATTTTTTTTTTACATCGTATTCGTGGAGCAGGTTCAGGTTCCTTTGTAAGTTAACCGGAGAATCTGCGAACAGAATCAAATCGTCGGCATAAAGAAGAGTAACCACATCTGAGAAATTGTCCAGGGGAACCCCTCTTGCATTGCCGCTAGTGAAGTGATTCTCTATGTCTGCTACAAATAAACAAAAAAACAACGGGCTAAGAGTCGCCCCCTGCAGAACTCCCTTTGTGATTGGTTTGTATGTGAGTTCACTGTTATCATCACGCAAAGTCATGACTGCGTTGTCATACAGGTCTTTGAGCAGTCGAATGATTTTCGTGCTAATAACCCCTAAGTGAAAAATTTATGCCATCGGGCACATGGCACAAAATCATAAATCATACATTTCCTCACAAAAATTTCCCATTCCCATACATAACCTCAAAAAAATACAAACAAATGTACGGAAAGTGGAAAGTGCTCAAAGAAGAGCTGAGGCGGATAGGAGCCCCACTGAGAGAGGATAAAAAAGAGCTGGTGCAAACTGCAAAAAGGTATGGTCCTTTGGAACTGTTGCAGCCTGATACACAACACACAACACGTCACTACCAATTTGTTTCCGCGATTTTTGGCTTGTCGGCGTTTCTACTTTTCAACTCACGAAGTGGCGCAAACCGCTGGCGCTGGTTATATGCTGAGTGCTGACAGATGAAAATGAAATGACAATTACAAAGTTGAGGTTATGTACGCTTAAAATGACACTGATGATAGCTGGGGTGTGGGGTGCATAGAACACGGGCGCCATTACTTCAGACGTTTGCCACTATAGTTCCCCATTGTACCTCATTTTTGTCTTGGATTTTGCTGCTGACCCTTCTTTTCTGAAGACCATTACTTTTAGACAAGTGGGCATAATATTGGCATTTTTAGCGCACTTTCCCAAAAAAATGGGAAAAAGGCGCTTTTAGCTTCACTTTGTCCGTCTGTCCGTCCGTCCGTACCCGGTATAACTCCTCGGGTAAGAAAGATATCGATGTGGTGTAAACGCTGATCAATAGTACATATGTCCAGGATGTCAAGTTGACTTTTAGTTTTTTTTTTATTCTGCCGCCATCTTTGATTCGTTATTTTGAATTTCTCCAAAAGTGATCCAATTGAAATGAAATTTGCAGGCAATGTAAACCACATCAAGATCTATCCAATTTTCGACAATTGATGCCCCGCCGCTATCTTGTATTCTCCATATTGAACATGTTTCAAAGTGACAGTACTAGGAGAATTATGCTTCAACGAAAAGAGATATCGATGTGGTGCAAACGCCAATCGAATGCGTACGTGACCACCATATAAAGTTGACCAAAGATTTTTGTCACTTGGCCGCCATCTTTGATCTGCCATTTTAAATTTCTCTGAAAGTGGTCTGATTCGAGTGAACTTCGCAGGCAATGTGAACTTCAATCAGATACATCCAATTTTCAACAATTGATGCCCCGCCGCCATCTTGTATTCTCCATATTGAACATGTTGCAAAGTGATAGAACTAGGAGAATTATGCCTCAACGAAAAGAGATATCAATGTGGTGCAAACGCCAATCGAATGCGTACGTGACCGCCATATAAAGTTGACCAATGATTTTTGTCACTTGGTCGCCATCTTTAATCCGCCATTTTGAATTTCTCTGAAAGTGGTCCGATTTGAGTGAAATCCACAGGCGATGTGAACTTCATCAAAATACATCCGATTTTGGACAAATGATGCTCTGCCGCCATATTGAAATTTCTTATCATTCAACGATTTTCATGGAGCCTGGGACTCACCTTTGTTTCGTATGATCATTCTTATTCTCCAGCCAAATTCCAACATTCTGCCGCCATCTTGGCCGCCATATTGAAATCTCTTATTAGTAGAACGATTTTCATGAAACTTGTTTATGGATGGTTGTGCTTTATCTTTTCAGATGAAGTTGAAAAATTATTACAAATCTTCAATAGCTCATGCCGAACAAGAGGAAGAGCTGCTCAGGAAAGCCTTGCAAAGAATCACGGAAATTCGCAACATAAAGAACGAAAGGCGCATCCAAGCTAGAAACGCAGGGAACAAGGAATCCATCCGGCGAGGAACTTGGATGAAAATGCTTTTAAGCTCTGCACAGACTCTACCGCTCTTCATTGGGAAAGTCGACGAGAAACCACCACCACTATGCGGTGCTATCCCTGCCGATAATAGCTATGTAGCAAAGGTTTGCGTTTGTTTCGTTTGTTTTTGTCTTCTTTCTAAACTTGTGTTGTCATTAATGTTTTAAGGTAGGCGACATGGTGGCTGCTTTAGTAAAAATCCCCGATGGTGACGGTGAAAACTGGATTCTGGCGGAAGTCGTGAGTTTCAACCACCAAACAAACAAGTACGAAATAGACGACATACTGGCAGAGCAGAATCAAAAAGGCCGTCACACACTGAGCAAAAAAGGAGTCGTGCCTTTGCCGCTGATGAGAGCCAATCCAGAAACCGATCCTCAAGCTTTGTTCCCCCAAAGGACTGTTGGTAATTATTTTCTCTCGTGTCACCTTTGAATTCAAACTAAAATTATTGTATTATCAGTAATGGCGTTATACCCCACGACAAGCTGTTTCTACAAAGGCATAGTGAACAAACCTCCCGCCACCCATACGGACGAGTATGAAATTCTCTTTGATGATCCAACATATCCCGAAGGATTCAGTCCACCGCTGCAAGTAGCTCAACGTTACGTTATTTCGGTTAAACATAAAACCAAGCAGACATGACAGTATCTCTCGGACAGTAACATGTCTGACTCTGAAAATTCATCTTTCGCTGAATGATTCTGTTGGTTAAGCTTTATCTTTATTACTTTATTCACATTTCAAGTTCTATTCAGATTTAGGTAAATAATATTCAATGGGTCGATAATATTCGATTTTAAAATTTATATGCTTTGGCTTGTCAAGCACAGTGTACTTTTAATGATACACTTCCTTGCTTGTAGGCCATAAAATTCAATTATTTTGATGAAATCAAGCTGTACCTACCAGAGTGATTTATTAGCAGAAATAGAAGGTAATTAAAATTATGCTGTTGCAACTTTTTTCATTTTATTTTGTACCAGTGGTTGATGACATTCGGGAAATTTTAATTTTTCTGCAAATGAGGAATAAAAAAACTTTTCCACCTGCCTAGTACAGATTATCTCAAATCATATGACTTCATGCTGTGCTTTTGAATTTTCCCTGCTCAGTGGAAAATAACAATGAAGTCACTAAACAAAAGAGCAAGTTTTTATTCAAATTAGTCCAGACTTACTACTTACTATTACATGTACACCTTTCAAAAAAATTCTTTGGAACAAAATTTTGTTCCCTCTTTCTCTACATCAATAAAGGGACCTAAATAATCGTTTGCAGGCATTTTTGAAGAAAAATCATTTTCGAAATTCATGACTTTTTGCTCAATATTGTTGGCTGAATTTTTTTAACAATAAAACTGAGAAGGCGTGTAAATCCCATCCTTTGTTTCTACATAACTTCAAAGATAAAAAGTCCAAGAATTTGTTATATATTTTTATGAGCTTTGTGGAAGATATCATGTACCTACAGGTGTTCACATATGAATTATTATACCCACCCTTGGAGACTTCCCCTTGAAGATAATTTGACAAATGATAAACGATTCTCATATGATTTTTTCCGTAGGCTTCGAATCTGTCCACATAATTTTTTTGTGGTATATCACTTACAGGGTCCAGCATCGAAAATTTTCCCCAAATTGGACACACTGTATTTCAGTATGGGAGTCGATTCCGCTTTTCATCTTGATTAGAAATATACAGGGTGTCCCACGAAGTAACCGACATAGTTGAAGGGTGGATGTACTTTTTCGGGGCAAATCAAAATTTTCCCAACGTCCTCCGTTTGGTCTCAGTCCTATTTAAATTGAAATTTTTAAAGATATTCCTGGCAAGTCCTGGCATTAAGTTAATTTTCAATCAAAGATAGTTTGATCGAAATAAGATTAATTAATTTAGGAATCGCATTCTGTAGCTCCCGAATATGACATCAGATTTTGAAAAAAAATCTATACATGATGACTTTTTCAACCGAAACTCGAAAAATAAAATTTTGAGTACGGTTCTGTATTCTTTTCATAAATGAATAGGTCGCGGAAATAAAAATGGCGTCCTAAAGATGGGTATATGTATAATGTTATTTTCACTAGTACCTACGTTAATACAATTTTCTTTAGTTGTAAAGTTGCAATAAATATATAGATAATTTATTGAACAATTGTCGCTTTATCAACAAAATTAAAGTGCTCAACTCAAGATTTGACTGAGTAATGTCAAAAACAAGCGATCTCTAAATGGTACCCTGGCACCCCATCATGCGCAAGCGCGGACAAGAAACTGGCAAGAGGCGCTGTCGTTGTGCCGGCAGGAGCTGCTCAGGGTAGATCACTAGACAAAGAAACTAGATCCAGCTAGGCCATGATTGGCGTATGTATCTACTTTCTCTGTCTAGTGATCTACCCGGAGCAGCTCCTGGCGCAAAACGAAAGCGGCTAAGAAGCGCGGAAATGCGCAATGCGCTGTTGCCACGTCAAGCATACTTGCAACGTTGCCATAGCGGGTGCCAAGGTGACGGTCATGTTCCCGCGACCTATAGGGCGCTACAAAGGCCAATTTCTCTGAAAGTGGTCCGATTTGAGTGAAATTTGCAGGCGATGTCAAGTTCATTAGGATACATCCGATTTTGGACGAATGATGCTCTGCCGCCATCTTGGCTGCCATATTGAAATTTCTTATTAGTGGAACGATTTTCATGGAACTTACCCTTGTTTCGTATGATCATTCTTATTTTCTAGCCAAATTTCAACATTCCGCCGCCATCTTGGCCGCCATATCGAAATCTCTCATTAGTGGAACGATTTTCATGAAACTTGGAACTTACCCTTGTCTATTACGATCATTCTGATTCTCAAGTCGAATTTCATGATTCCGCCTCTATTTTGGCCGCCCGCCATATTGGAATTTTTTGCCCAAATAACGGTGGAACCCTAATTAACATCTTGCGTTTACTAATCCTTCAAAAAGGAAGTGCGCTACTGAGCCTCATGTCTATGAGGCATATTCGCTTATTCTTCCTGCCCTACATCGCATTGGGGACTTCTGAAACCTTTTGCAGTTGTTTTTTGAAGAACTTTTTTTTGAGGTTTTTGAGCTTGCGACTTTCCATGTATAGTAAAATTTAAGTCAAATCGAAACGTTCTTTTTTTGTTCTCTTCAGTCTGTTCTAACAAGCTCACCAAAATCTCATCAGCTGAAGAAAATAATAAGGGACAAATCCCCACTCTCTACCCCCCAATATCTCCCAAAAAAAAAACTAAAGTTGCAGCGCGACGGGTTAGAGAGCACCCATCACACTATCCTTATTTACTCACATTAATTGAATTTACAATATTTAATAAACAGTAATACTGTGAATGCGACACTTTTGTCACACTCTGTATAGTTTTTCAGTTCACTTAAGATTGAAATTACACCAAATGATCATTTCAACCTGTTATTTGCTCAATGCCTTTCTCGCTTCTTTCTGATACATTTTGTCCGTGGTTGAGGTCAGGTCAGTTTAACTCTATAAAATGCAAGCAGCACTCTGATGGTGGAACGGAACAATATGAAAATGAGACGGGAATCTGCCAAGTTATGGATTTTCATTGTTGTGAAAGGTGCTTGGCCACTTTTGTTTACAGGGCACTTACAAGAACAGAAACGACAAGCAAAAATCCTCACTCAGTTGTTTATTTTAGCGAGCTAGACGTCGTAACCTTTTCGATTTGTACATTTACAAGTTGTCCCTGATGGTATTCAACAAATTCTTGCCGCAGTCTTCGTCCACGGCCCAAATCATGACACCGCCAAGACCGCGTTGCTTCGCGTATTGGACCTTTTCACCGATCGACTGTTCGTTATCGTAACCGATCCATTGGTTGCCCGAGTACTTGTAAGGCACCCTCTGTTCATTATCGAAAACTGTAGTCCATCCATCGTTGAGGCCGCAAAGCTGAAAACATTTCGATTCAGGATGTTTTTGTTGAAGTCACGAGTTGCGAGTTTTGAAGTTACCTGACTGAATTCGACGTAACCACCGTTCATGCCGTCACCGACAGTCGGAGCTCCGACTCCGTGGTTGTTGTTATCGGCCAGCTGGAACGAATGACCGTAGAAACCCAGGCCGATGTTGACCTTCCCGGCTTCGGCGCCGCTGTTGAGCCAGTTGCTGATGGAAGCGTCGCAGTTTGAGTTTTGTCGCTCCCATTCGCTGTCCTTTGACGAAGCGTAGAGCGGCGAGTTTTGTCCGGTTTTGCCATCGTAAGAACCGTGGAAATCGTATGTCATGACGTTGATGGCATCTACCACTCTGGAAAACAATGGTTTTGTTTGGTACCTCAAGTGAATCAGAAATTAGAGCGACCGTACTTAGAGATAGCCCCGACGTTGTAAGAACCACCGTCCGGTATTGAAGATACGGCTACTGTGATCAGTTTGTCAGTGCCGATTTTGTTTCTGATTACCCACAGCATGTCAACGAAGTTTTCCTGTTAATTAAAAAAATCTAGATTATATTGTGTCGTGAATTCCACATGGGTGCTTATTTAGTATCAACACAACAGATACGTAGAACTAAATGAAGTGGAATGAAAAGAAGCATACCTTATCTGCACCGTTTCCTCCTCTTTGGCTCGGGTATTCCCAGTCAATGTCGAAGCCATCCAAGTTGAATGTGTCGAGGTACCATTGAATCGCCCCAGCCATGGTAGTTTTTTTGCCGGCATCTCCAGCAATTTTGGAGAAGCCTTCAGATCCTTCGCTCCAACCACCGACACTCAGCAGAACTTTGAGGTTTCCATTCTTTTGTTTCAAATTCACTGCTCTGCGTATCATATCTGTGAACAAAGTGATGCTTTTATTGCCTCGATCCGCATCATTAACCCATCAACCAGTTGACTGGATGAAGGCACAGGTTGAGAAATATCTATGGGTGGAGAACAGGTTGGCTTATACGGAGAGGAAATAAGATTTTCAGGGACAATGAGTAATGGTAATATTAGAACGGACAGATTTAGAAAAATAGGAAATTAAAGGACTGCGAAGAGAATTGTGGACGCGAAGAGGATAGATGCGAGAAACCAAAGCAGCTGGACAGAAGTACCTAGCGTAAAACTGAGAAGCGCGTAAACGAAGCCGAGGCGCTAACTGAGCTGTGAGGACCTGAATTTATTGTACATTTCTCAAAAAAGTTCTTTCTTGCATTAGCTCAGCTAAGGGTAAGTTGATTCCGACTTTTTTTCTTTGATGCACAAACAGCTCTTACCATCTCCGATGTCTTGACGAATATTGCCGTCGTCTTTGACACCCACAAAAGCCAGATTGATGTGCGTGCAAATGTTGACATCAATGTCTTCGGGTTGCATGCTAGCCCATGCTTCATAGTAGCAAACTACTTTGTCTGCAAAATATTGAACATTTAATAACCAGGTTCTAAATTAGGCCAGAACGCGAAAACTTACAAGCGGTTGCACATTGCAATGCAACGAGGCCAAAGAGAGCTACCACAAGCAGTTTCATTTTTGATACTCAAGTTTCAAAAAGCAAGTGACTTGCTTCGTGATGCACATCACATATTTGTAGTAAAGCAGATTTTATCAACCTCTCTAGACATACTCGTATTCATTTAGATACTTGCTTTTAAATTTTCGAGTGACTAAAAGACAAGAAAAAAAAACGATTGTAAACACTCAAAAATCAAAAAGATTCTTGGCATATTTTAATAGGTTACTCTCAAAAAAACTCCAGATTAGGTAAACCACTTGACAGTTTTATTTTTAGCGTTGATCTTATTACAAATTATTTTTTATTGCGTTGAGCAGGGCGAATTTGGGACCGCAGGCTCCGTCTTTGTCGTCATCGTGAACGCCCCACATCATGACACCACCTAACTTACGTTCTTTGGCATACAGGACCTAAATGAAAACTCCATTATTCACGTACCTACTTAATAAAGTGAATATTTCATGGTTTTTGTTCTGAGCTAAACTACAAAATTTTATGTAGCAGTCCATAGGATGCTGTATAAAATGTGTTCAGGTTACCTTGAAAAAAAAAAACAGGATGTACTGAAAGATAAGTGTTGTTTGGTACCTTTTCTGTAATAGAGTCCACGTTGTCGTACGAAATCCATTGGTCTCCTTTGTACTTATAAGGCACTCTATGCTCGTCGTCCAAAACTACGGTCCAACCATCTGCTTCGCTCAACTTGCATAACTACGAATTTTCTATTTAGGTATTACAAAGTCTTGGCGAGTCAAATTAGTTACCTCTTTATAGTCGAAATAACCTTCATGGTCTCCTTCTCCTGAAACTTTTGCTCCCAAGCCATGTTCTTTCTCGTCAGCCAGCTGGAAGTTGTGTCCATAGAATGCTAAGCCCAGGATTAATTTCGATGCTGGCGCTCCTGCGGCTATCCAGTTCCTCATGGATCCTTCGCAATTTGCATCACGGTCGCTGTCTGCACTTGCAGGATAAAGCGGTGCGTTTTCACCCGTAACTCCATCAGAGGCGTCGTGAAAGTCCATAGTCATTACGTTGATGTGGTCAACAATGCTGAAAAACATCATTATACGGGGTGTTTATAAGAAACTGTGATCGAGGCAGGCATGGGTCGGGCCGAAAAACGCAGTAACAGGCGTAATTGTAGTGATCGAAAGCGGATTCCAAAGGTGATGCGATCACAAACGTTTATAAACACCCGGTACTATTAGATCGAAATAATTGGGAATTACTCATTCACATCCACAGTGGGTGTGAGTGAACACTTGGAGCGTGGATAACTGAGAGTGACTCATACTTTCCATCCTAGTTCCACGTTCTTCGCCGCAACGCTCCAAGTGTTCGCTTACTCACTCACATCCACTGTGGATGTGAATGACTCACTCTCAATTATTTCGATCCAATAGTATAGTGAACTCTGAACTGAATATTTGGATTGTCGAATATTTACATAACACCCTGCTACCTGCTTGCTCTTTCAAGTGCCCTAGCAATTCCACATTTTCAATTTTCAATAAGTACTCACTTAGAAATTCCGGGAATATCGTAAGCTGTGTCATCAGGAGTAGGTTTAACGGCCACGCTGAGGACGTAGTCATCTCCAAACGCTGTTTTAATTTGGCCAAGGAGGTTGACGTAATTTTTCTAATGGAAGTTTTCTTGAAAACCAAAGGATTTAGATCGGCGTTTAGAGAGGTAACTTACCTTGTCATCCGCATTTGCCGGATATTCCCAATCGATGTCGATGCCATCGGCGTTGTATTGTTTCAAATTTGAAACAACTTCAGTTATAAAAGCAGTGGTCTTGTCTGCATTCCCTGCAATCGCCGAAAAGATCGGGGCATCTTCAGACCATCCCCCGATGCTAATCAGAACTTTCAAGTTGGCGTTCTTCGATTTTTGAGCTGCTACTTGACCAAGAACTTCTGCAAATTGATTGCTGTTTTTCGTTTCTATGTTCAGCTACTCAAAGATAAGGGTAACCGTACCAGCAGGGCTATCATCGTAGCGTAGAGTCGCATCCTCGTTGACCCGTACAAAAGCGTAGTTGACATGAGTGCAAATGGTGACGTCGATGTCTTCGGGTGGAAAGTCATCCGCATTTGATCCGTCGTAATAACACACGACCTTGTCTAAATAGAACAATAAAAACAGAAACAAGAAAAAGAATCGAGCTAGAGGAAGAAGAGCAGAACAATGAAAAAAATAGGTATGTACCTGTCGCAGCTAGGATTTGGCCCACGATTAATAGAATTAAACTGGCTTGGATTAATAGCTTCATTTTGATGGGAATAATTCTGCTGTACTGCTTTGTTCAAGCAATTCCACGCTGTATTTGTACAGAAAATGTTGAGGAGTTCGAAGAAAACTGTGACGAAAAATTGTTCAACCACAACAACTACATGGGAAATTACATCCTGTAAGCAATAGTGCAACATTGTATTTCCATTAGATGAAATTCATCAGTTTCAAGCACTTGAATTATGTCCTTGTTAGACAAGCGTGTATTCGTTTGAAAACGCGACAAGCTGAACTGGATGGGTTTATTTCAGTTTAAATTAGATACCTATTCGGATATGCACGAAATATTCACGGATAAATCAAAATGAGACCTGACTGCAAGATGTGAACCATGGCTGTCAATTTTTTTTGAAATCTCTTGTCGATGTAGCGTAAAACATTCTTGAGTGGTAATTTCCAATTGCGGTAAAAATGAACTTTTAATGGTTGTGAAGTTGTAAACTCAGCCTAAATAATCTGCAAAAAGAAAAATCAGCCGACGCGGCATTATCGAGGATGGAGTACAGGGTGTTCACAATAAAATTCACTTCTCCCTCTTGAAGGTTCCCCTTCGGAGTAATAAAAAAAAATGAAATGTTTTCCTCAACAATTATTTTTCCCAGGGGTTTCATATCGGTCCCTCGAAATTTTCTGGATGATACCATGTACAGGCTGTGAAATGCAACTTTCTTTTCAAATGGCACAGCCCTTATTTGGCCATTCGTTGGAGCTCTTTTTGCTGATGGAAAACATATAACACCTAAGTATAGATTATTTCGACACGTTTTTTTTTTTTTCAATTGTCAAAAAAATATCAAAATTATGAGTAACATAATTTTGTTTCGCATTAAGATTGCTTTGATATCTACTGTCAACTCCTAACTCCAGAACTGAAGTTACGTTCCATAGACAAAATTCTGTATGAATTACCTTCAGGTCTGCAGTGGACAGTTGAAGTCACAGTCATCTAACTGTGAAAAAAACAATCAAATAGTTACTAACCATTCTAATATTTTTTTGACAGATCGTCAAATCGGAATATGAATATTTGTACTTGATCAGAAGAAAAGGCTCCATCGACTGAACCAATAAAATCTGGGATGTTCCAAATGTTACATGTTCATGTTATATCTTAAACAGACTGTAAAGCTTACTGCTTGATGATCATTAAGCGTAAATTATGATACCTATATTTTACTAGTGTGTCACATCGTTCTTTACTAAATGATCATTTAGAACGCCATTTAAGACCTTAATGATCATCAACTAGGATCTATACTATAATCGCCGGTGGTCGTGTATCATCGCCGTGATTTTTGAATACCATTGACCAACATTTCTGCAATGAATCGCGATATCTGTCATCAAGTCTGTCATCTCAGTACGCCTTCCAAACACGTATTTCTGGAATGGAGAAACTGGATTTTGTGTCTTGCCTCTTACAACAACATCTCTTGTACCAAATTATGAGACGATGCCCGTAGCGTGCATGTATAAGCACGTACGAAAAATTGAAAACTCCTTGTTTTACATAAGAAATGACCGCCTATTCGCGGAATTTGGATGATACGAACATTGCAAACTCGTAGCACAATATCAGTTCGCGGCACTTTATTTTTGGCAAAGTCGAATTTATTGATGAGGAGATAGGTTCCCGTACGTATCTGTGAGACTGGTAGGTATATGATGCCCGTAGCGGGCATGTATAAGCACGCACAAAAAAATTGAAAAAAAACTCCTCGCTCCACATAAAAAATGACCGCCTATTCGCGAAGTTTGGATGATACGAACATTGCAAACTCGTAGCACAATATCGGTTGGCGGCACTTTATTTTTGGCAAAGTCGAATTTATTGATGAGGAGACAGGCTTTTCCGTGAGTATCCGTGAAATAGGTAGGTACCTATACATATAAGTGTTCATTCCCATAAATATTTTATGAATAAGCTGAGGCAATACTGATAGCTTTTCAACATGCTACCTAGATTAGGTACATTTCGAAACGTCCGTCGTGAAAAATATGAAATTTTGCTAAAACAAGCGTAATAAACTACTCACAAATTGAAGTGGATATTTTTAAAAAAAGGTTTTTTCAAATCGCCAGAAAATTCCTGAAAATCACTCGATTGTGAAACCGCTTGCACTGTTTTGAAGAAAAATGTCAATATTTTCAAGAACTACTGACGTCCCCACAAAAATCTCATGGATATGTCTAATACAGGGTGATGAAAAAAGTCGTTTAGTTTTGTTCTTTTTTAATCTCATGCAGGAGATTGTTCATCCACCCTGTACACCTATATTTACTTGGATCTTATAGTCTGTAGCTTATGTAACTCGTTAGTTTTTATTTTTTTGCTTTCCATTGCGTACTTACCGAAATATAGCCTTTTCACTTTCCAAAGTCATTTTGTCGATGAATAAATCCGGGGGGGTACTGGATTTTTTGGTACTTACGAAACAATGCCATTTGGTACTTTTAGAACGATTTTTTGAGCAGATTCCAAATAGAAGACTACATAAAAATATACAGGGTGTCGCATGAACAAAGAGATTTGTTTTTGACACCTTATTACAGGTTGTAGAAATTTTCACTTTTCAATTTTACAATTTTATGTCTAACAAGAAGAGATCTTCCATTACTGAAATTATTCTCGGGCAACCTTCTCCATGTGTGATTCGGGCACTGCCAGTGGCCTGGAGTCGTCTCTTTGCCCACCGATGACACTTTGTGATACGTTCACCAAATTGGCAATTTCTCTTTGCCTTGTACCATTCCGCAAGATATTTGCCACGATACCGAACTTACCTGGAGTTGATCTTTGCAAAGGCACTTTGCTACTGATTATTTCGAAATAAAATGAATCATATAAATGATTTTTTTTGCGACACCCTGTATACATCAGATGGTTGAGACGCCATACCTCCGTTAATTTTGAAATCTGCGCAAAAAATCGTTCTAAAAGTACCAAGTGGCATTGCTTAGTACAAAAAAGAATCCAGTAGCGCCCGGATTTAGTAGATTCATCGATAAAAAGACTTTGGAAAGTGAAAAGGCTATATTTCGGTAAGTACGCAACGGAAAGCAAAAATTTAAAAACTGACGAGTTACATAAGCTACAGACTATAAGATCCTAGTGATTATAGGTGTACAGGGTGGATGAACAATCTCCTGCACGAGAGTAAAAAAGAACAAAACTGAACGACTTTTTTCATTACCCTGTATTAGACATATCCATGTGATTTTTGTGAAGGACTTCAGTAGTTCTTGAAAATATTGACATTTTTCTTCAAAACAGTGCAAGCGGTTTCACAATCGAGTGATTTTCAAGAATTTTCTGGCGATTTTAAAAAGGCCTTTTTTTCAAAATATCCACTTCAATTTGTGAGCAGTTTAGAAGGTACTAATCGCAAAAGTAGTTGAAGAATTGCAATTTAAAATATACAATGAACCACACGATAGATACGAACATTATGAACTATAACATATGCATCTTTCGGTTGCTTTGACAACCGCGCACGTAAACCAAGGCCGCGCAAAATTGAAAGTTTGTTGGATTATGGGACTACGCAATTTTAATCAGGTTAACTTTGGAGAAAAAAATCAACAGGCTCTTATTCTTCCTTTCCTCCATTTCTCTTGACTTTACAAATTCAACATATATTTTGGCAACAAATAAAGATATAGGTACTTATATACCTAGTGTGATGTGGTGTGAACATTGCAAGCAATAATAATTATTGCTTTCTTGCTTAAATGGAGCCTAAGCTATACAGGGTGGTGAAAATTTCGATGCTCACCATTGGTATCTTGGAAACGGTAAGAGATACAAGGTCGGTTAAATTAGAAAAAAGTTGCGCATTTTGGTGGCAATTGAGAATCTGAAAAGAAACTTTGAATATTTTGATTAGTTTACGATTTATCACGAAAAAACTGAAAATTTTGATTTCAGAAATTATTTTTCATCTTTCCAACCATTCAAGCTATTTCAATCAAACTTGGTAGTTTTATGTTTTTGATCACTCCGAGTCGATCAACGTTAGCAGAAATTTTCCAGGCCTTCTAGATGTCAAATTATGATTGTCAACTTTTGTTTTTCTTATGGCCGCCATATTGGATTTTTGCACAAATAGATAGAGAAAAAAATTAGCTTTCCGAATTAGTAACCAACATGTTCTTTTTATGACATTTTTAGCGTCAAATTTTGAAATTTTCGTAAATTATTGACAAAATCGGGAATGCTTTGAAAAAGAATTGAAATATTATCAATAGCAACAACAGAAAATAGACAGATTGTGTTCAATTGACGTATCTAAGGGCCCGATACCAAGTTGCAGGCGCGAAGTTTGTGACGGCGTAACTCGCCAAATACAGCGCGGTCTGATTGGTTGGTATCCGCCGTTGCTATGGTAACGGCACTTACGGCGGTCTCAGCCCCAACTTGGTATCGAGCCGTAACTTCTTAATCTTGTTTTGTGCTTGTTTGTACAAAGAGCTCATAAATTAAATGAGTCAAGGGTGCCTGCGAATTCAAAAACGTCTGTCGAAACTAGGGTAATCCTTACTCCTTTTCTAATAAATTTGTCAAACTTTAACAAGAACGATATGCTAGTTCCGACAGACGTTTTTCAACTCACAGACACCCTTGACCCATTCAATTTATGAACGACCGGTACAAACAAGCACAAAACACGATTAAGAAGTTGATACGTCAATTGCACACCATCTGTCACTTTTTTGTTGTTGCTATTGATAATATTTCAATTGTTTTTCAAATCATTCCCGATTTTGTCAATAATTTACGAGAATTTCAAAATTTGACGCTTAAAATGTCATAAAAATAACATGTTGGTTACTAATTCGGAAAGCTAATTTTTTTCTCTATCTATTTGTGCAAAAATCCAATATGGCGGCCATAAGAAAAACAAAAGTTGACTATCATAATTTGACATCTAGAAGGCCTGGAAAATTTCTGCCAACGTTGGTCGACTCAGAGTGATCAAAAACATAAAACTACCAAGTTTGATTGAAATAGCTTGAATGGTTGGAAAGATATAAAATAATTTCTGAAATCAAAATTTTCAGTTTTTTTGTGATAAATCGTAAACCAATCAAAATATTCAAAGTTTCTTTTCAGATTCTTAATCGCTACAAAAATGCGCAACTTTTTTCTAATTTAACCGACCTCGTATCTCTTACCGTTTCCAAGATACCAATGGTGAGCATCGAAATTTTCACCACCCTGTATATACACACCTCACCTAAAATATGAAATTATTAATATAATTATACATAACACCTAATGGCAATAATAGCCCAATACTTCGGACAATTCGATAATTTGACATTGACATTTTGGAGAGAATTGATCGCCATGTTCATTTACGCGCTACGGCGCAAGCTCATCGGCTTATTACGATTTGTAGTGTGTCACCCACAAATTCGCAATCGTCATTTAACGTTAATGATCATTTCGGTATAGTCTGTCTAGGATATTATACCCTATACCTATAGTATCTAGGTATACGGTATGAATCAATTAGAAAATTTCAAGAGACCGATTTGAAATCCCTGTGGAAAATCGCTAGGGAAAACATTTTAGTTTTTTCTTTGAATATGTCGAAGAAGCGTCTCCTAGAGGAAAGTGAACTGTATCGTGAACATCTACATAGTACTTACGTCTTCCGTAGTAAAGTTTATCTGAACCATATAAACTTCATTTGGAAGTTTACTAACATATTTGAAAATTCTATTTCACTGAAAAGTGCTCTTACAGATTTTTGGAAATAGTCTAACACCTACAGTAATGTTACGAGACTCGCTGGAGACCACGACGCGCGAATAAGACACATACCTGCACAATTGGCGGAGGAACCATGAATTGAGAGCTTGCGGATTACTCGCGAAACACGTAAACTTTTCTAGAGCTTTCGCTAATTAATACTGGACGTGCAATATGCCGGTATGGAAACGACGAGAACCTTCGATGCTTTTCCAAAAGAGGTCCGGATGAATATTCTGGAATACAGAAGCGGGGGTGATATAATATTCCCGTCCAAAATATTCCCGCAACAAAATTTCCCAGACCATAACCAGACCCCGTCAATAATACCATGTGATTCAAACCATTCCGAATTGGGGTAGCCTGTGCCCTGGCGAAAAGCAGCGTTACATCCCAGAATTTGACCATGTCACAGCCTACCCCATTACGGAATGGTTTGGATCACACGGTATATTAGCCAAAAATATCTCAACGACCAAATATCGTACGCCTTCGAACACCCTATAACTACTTCGGAACTTGGCAACCCTTCTAGCGCTTAATGGGCATGTTCGCAACTACTTCCGGGTCTATTGTCTTTGTTTGGAAAAAGTCTCTGTAAGCTTTACACATTCAGCTGGATAATTTCTCTAACTCTTGAGTAGGGCGAGATGACTTTTTCGTGTGATAATTATATTATACATATAGTATATATATACATACATATATTATAGTTCATATTTCAAATATATTTCGTCACAAATAATTCATTATAAATTGTTTTTAATCTCTTGTAACAAAGCATTTTTAGTTCCGCAGACTCCGTCTTTGTCATCCTTGTCCACCGCCCACATCATGACTCCACCCAAGTTGCGACTTTTGGCATACTGAACCTAAAATCAACATTTTATTTTGGAATTATTTCAACCATTTGGCGAAATTTTTGTTTACTTTTTCTGCAATGGCCTGCGGATCGTCATATCCAATCCATTGATTTCCGCTGTATTTGTACGGCACTCTTTGTTCTTCATCAAACACTGTGGTCCACCCGTCTTCCAAGACACATATCTGAAAAATTCAAGTTGAAAATGACAATATTCAGTAAGAAAATCTTCTTCTTACATCAGGGTAACGATCTGCTTTTTGAGTTCCATCACCTGTGGCCGGTGCATTCACGCCGTGGTTATTGGGATCGGCCAAAGTGTACGACTTGCCGTAAAATACCAAACCTAAAATTATTTTCGCAGGGTCAGCCCCCGCGTTTATCCAGTTGGTAATTGACGCGTCACAATTGGCATGCTGTTTTTCCCAGTCGCTGTCGGAAGATGCTGCATAAAGCGGCGAGTTTTCTCCGGTTTTGCCCTCTGCACTGCTATGGAAGGCGTACGTCATAACGTTGATTGCGTCGACAACACTAAAAATAAATACTTAAGTGGATGTGATGTGATTGTGATAAGATTTTTGAATTGGTCGTGAAAATCATCCCCAAAGCAAATAAACCCAATTGTCGTTGTTACATTCTCGGTCCATTTGTTTTAGAAGCTAAATTGCATATTGTTACGAGCGGCGATTCCCGTGCATTCTGGAGCACACCTGATCATTCTAGACTCTTCCCATCAGAACGCAGTGTACAAGTGCGAATCTTAGGGAATTTACAGCATATACGCGATGGCTTGGCGAATGAAATTTACGTGGCGATTTCAACGGCCGAGTAGCACACATCTGCCCATTTGGCGGAGGTGCCGGATTCACAGCACGTCGGTAATGCCCGCGAAATGTGTAGGATTTTCCGGGAGTCGCCTAGGAATCGTATGCCGGGTCACTGTGGAATTTGCTGGAGGGCCGATGGAAGATCCGAGATTGATAGTTGGAGCTATATAAGTTACCATTCCTAGGACCTACGAGTAGTATTGAATTCAAAGCGATAGACAGCGGATAGAAAGCGAGTAGTATTCAACGATATTCCCAGGCAGTAATTGTTGGCGTATATTTATTGTAGTACGCAGTAATAAACAGTGTATCTTCATTGTAGTACGCAGTAATAAACAGTGTATCTTTTAAAACGATCGTCTCAATTTTTATGAACGAACCCGTACGCGAAATACGTAACAATATTATGGTTTCCGGGGTGATGATTTTCGCCAATATTCGCCAATCACCGAGCGGGAAGACTTGATAATTACCCTGAAATAGCTGCTACGTTGTACGAATCTGGATCAGGTACCGCAGAAACCGCGACTGTGATCAGGCGATCATTTCCAAGAGCCTCTCTCAAAACCCATAACATATCGATGAAGTTTTCCTGCAGCAACAATATTACCAGGTAGTCTAAAAATCTAAATAAAAAAATAATTTCATATGAATTGCCTTGTCTTCAGGTGAAGCGCCGTCGCGTTGAGTGGGGTATTCCCAGTCAATGTCGATTCCATCGTAGTCGAATTCATTCAGATATGAAAGAGTGCTGTATGCCATGTTAGCTTTTCGTTCTGCATCCGCGGCCACGTGGGAAAACCCTGCAGAACCTTCGGACCACCCTCCAACGCTTATGAGAAGTTTCACGTTTGGATTTCTTGATTTTATCGAACTCACTCGTCTTACGGTATCTGGAAATTCAAATATAATTGAGTCTTGGGTGCTACTTTAAATACCTACTTGAACAGTAGAGGAACCTGAAGCATACCTTCAGAATCATCCATACGTAAAGTTCCATCCTCGTTGATACCAAAGAAAGCGTAGTTCACGTGAGTGCAAATGTCCACATCAATATCATCAGGAGAAAAGCTCGATTGCCAAGCTTCATAGTAACAAATCACTTTATCTAAAAAAAAAATGTTTGCGGATTTTTGTAACAAATGCTTGTTCAAGTCCGTTGGTAGTCCGCAGGTTCGAAACTCGGCCGGGTTAGTTGCTGTTTCTGGGCGTGCTTTTTACGCCGATTACGTTAAGGGTAGGGAAGTAAGACGGATTAGTCAGTTAGTTACAGACAGTTCACATGACTCGATCACAAAAAAAGGACAAGTTTCCTGACTACAGGGGCGGTACCCCTATATTAAAAGGCACTTGGACGGCAGGGGTGCCACTCTTGAAAAAAATAATTTACCTGTCGCTGCTGTAGCATGCTGATAAAGAAAAACGGTTGAAATCACAGCAATCAGTAGTTTCATTTTTTCTTCTATTATCACAATATTACAGTGAGTGTGGGCTCATTCCTAATTGTACCTAGCCTCATGTGTTCATATTTGTAAAAAAAATGAGGAGGTTATCGCAATTATCTACAATTTCATGCCAATCATCAAAGTTTATTAGGTTTAAGTACCTACCTAAATCAAGTACCTACTTGTGAAACAAAGCATCTTGTTAGTAGTGGTGGGTAGGTACTTCAAACTGTCACCAAATTGGTGGCATTCGATTCTTTTTTCTTTCTAATTTTTGGTGAGATGATTTTGTGACACGTGAGGTGTTTCTGAGAACGATATGTGAAGAGGGCATGCATTTACATAATTTACTTTTTTTTCCTTGACGTAGGGTGCATATCTCTATCACTTTCTTATCCATAATCCAAAATTTCAAGGAGGTAGATATTTGAAAACGAGGTAGGTATCCATCAGGATTTTCATGAGCTGTTTGTAATACGAGAGCTAAGGAATCCAAGAATTGAAGAGCAACAAAGCCTACAAACACAATATAGTATACGCAGAGCATCGTCATCTGAAAGATTCCACTTTAGACCTTGCGGCCGTTACGTTCCTTGACCAACTTCAACTGATCAGACCTCATTCACTGACATGCAAATGTACACTTATCGTCGATAATATCGTAATCTACGAAACCCACACATACATGACAGCATTCCCAGAATACGACGCTGAAACATCGTCATCGAGTAAAGGTGCGTTCAGTTAGCTTATTTAGCCGCAAGTTTTAATTTTAGTCGTAAGCGCAGCATCGCTTATTGGCTGATCTGAGGAGGCCGGTTCATGACAGCCAATGAGCATCGCTGCGCTTACGACTAAAACTAAAACTTGCGGCTAAATAAGCTGACTGAACGCACCTTAAATTTCAATTGCAGTCTTTCACTATAATAGGTACAATGGGTGTTTTCCACCTAGATGGTATAGATACCACCAGACGGTACATGTTCCATTAGTTGCTACACCTAGATGGAAAGCACCTTAAATTTTAACGCGCATGCGGAATCAATTTTATCAATTTAAAATAATTTTTACGCATCAAAAATTGAACATGAATGAAACAGAAAGACAGATCATAGGTAGCTGACAGCAAGTTATTTTTCGGATCCGTTTCCTGTGTGCTTTTCGATGGCACATAATTTTAGATGACCTTCGGGAAGGCACAGAACCGGGTAAGAACACGTAGATGGAAAGCACGGTTCGGCACCCGCACATGCGTAAATGGCAAGTGTACCAAACTTGAAGCTAGGTAGGAAGCACCCAATAAAGCCCAATATTTTCTTCCAGGGTCAAGTCCTACCCTAAGGTTAATTTGAGGTTAAATGTCATAGATACCATTGTTCCAACAGTACTTGCTTTGGCACTCGCTTTGGCATTTTACTCTTTGATTGAACTTTAATAAAAATAGGAATGTTAGGCCTAATAGTCTGATGAACGACGCTCTGGTCCAAAGGTAGGTAGGCTGGTACTGGGATAGAGTTATTATTATCATCATTTTTATTGATACAACTAATGCAGTTACAAATTGTCTTTGATGGCCTGAAGCAGGGGCCTAGCTTCTCCACATGCTCCACGGAAATCATCCGTGTCCACTGTCCAAATCATAACGCCAGCAATGTTCTTTGATTTTGCAAACTGAACCTATAATAAATAATTCATAGGTATCGCCTATATGATTACAAAAAATTCAAACAAATTACTTTTAATCCAATGGATTGTGGATCATCATAACCGACCCATTGGTCGCCCTTGAATATGTAAGGGTTCTTTTGTTGGTCATCCCAAACCCTTTCCCAGTCACTATACAGCTCGCATATCTACAAAACATAAATCGTGAATCAACATCGCTCGACACTAGGTATGTGAATAAAGCAAAAGAAGGAAAATGTGGAACGTAGGTAGAGTGAATTTGAACAGAGAAGAGGCCACCGACCGTTATTTTATGCGCATCACTCGAAGCCGACGTTCCGCTGGACCAATCAGAATCTTTCATGGCCAATCCAATACTGACCAAGTGCGCCCTTGACGTGGAAAAACTGGTGACCTCTTCTCTATTCAATTGACGTCTAATTTTCACTAGAATGTTTAGTTCTTACTTCATTGTAACCAATGGTCCCTGCATTTTTAGTGTACGGTCCTGGATCGCCGGAATCAATAGAAGGAGCCCCGACTCCATGGCTCGAAGGGTCAGCCAATTTGAAAGTGTGGCCGTAGAACCCTAGGCCGATGGTCAGTTTCTGCGGATCCGCACCTTCGTTGATCCAATTGATGACTGTTGAATTGACGTTTTCGTACAGCTTTTGCCAATTATTGTCTGCATCGCTGGCGTACAACGGAGAATTTTGGCCGGTGACTCCAGCTCCGAATGTGTGGAAATCATACGTCATCAAATTTATCAGATCTACGGCACTAAACAAAACGTTTCTTTTGGGGCTTTGTTCAAGAAAAAAACTCACTTCGACATTCCTGGTATATCATAGGCGTCGTCGATTGGAATCGCTGAGACTGCTATCGTGACCAAATAACCGCCAGGTTGAAAAGCATTTTTCAAAGATTGCAGAAGTGTCACGTAGTTGTTCTGAAAATCAAGTTTGAGTTGGTTGATTCTCATCAAAATTCTTGCTTTTGCATTCAAATAGGTAGGTATACCCTATCGGCAGCTAAGGGATATTCCCAGTCAATGTCCAAACCATCGAATCCATATTTTTCGAAATATTCTATCGAACTTGAAGCTAAATTTGCAGTCAGTTCAGGTGAAGCGGCGATTCCGTTCAAGATAGCGTTTCCAGCGTTCCATCCACCGATGCTGATGATTGTCTTCAAGTTTGGATTGACCTTTTTTAAGTTATTGACTTTTTCAAATCCTCCTGTAAAATTCATGAAATTAGAAACATTGGTGCGAAATTTGAATCACGCGCTATGAAAGTGAAACTTCTTAGATATGAGTAGTGCAACGATGACATCTCTATCTTTTTTAAACTAGGTCTTACGTTCTTTCGATCAGTAGATGCTAGAACTAGTGTCTCTAAAGAAGTGTCACTTATTCAAACTTTGATTTTTTTTACGAAGAAACCGCAAGCTTAAATATCTCCAGTATAAGTATACTTACCCAAGTCTATGTCAGCCCAGCTGTCTACCATTTCCAAGCTACCATTGGCTGCCACCCCCAGAAAAGCATAATAAACGTGGGTGCATATGTTCGGATCAATGTCATCGGCGGTAAATTTTCCATTATCAGGCCTGTACACTGCCCAACTTGCAAAGTAGCAAACAACCGTCTCTGCAGATTGGTAGAGATTTTTGCCAAATTAGTATAAGATCATCGCAAAATTACATCAAAACCATTAGGTAGGTATGTATCATATTGGGTTTTACAATATATCATTATTGGCTGATGAAGGATGAGTATAAATACCTGTAGCTGCTAGGGTACTCTGCAGAGTAGCACACAACACCGCTAGAACCAAAAGTTTCGCAATCATCTTGGAAAGTGTTGGAAAGCGATTGAGTGTGTGTTACATGATTTTTCTGAACTTTTTTATAAACCGAGATCACAATCTTGCGGCGATAAAAAGTGCTTCAAATTGGTAAACAATTGAGAATCTTCTTGACTGATGCACCGGTTTTTTCCGAACATGCACAAAGCAAAAACAACCTTTTAAATACGTTAATTAAGAAGTAGAAAAAGAGGACCAATGTTCTACTACCTACATGTAGGTGGTTACTTTCTGCTCTACGATAAACCCAGCGAGTGACTGGAGCGGGTATACAGGGTGGTCCAGGTTATAAGAGCAATAATTCATTATTCGATGGTTTATCAAAAACTAGGTTGACATGCATAATTTAATTTTTCTTCAAAACGCTTCCTAAGGGTGATAGAGCCTTTCAAAGTTCAGTTTTAAAAATCTTTTTTTGCTATAACTCTCATGTCATTGAAGCGATTTTGACCAAATTTGGTACAAATGCTTACTAGATAGATACCCATCACTTGACGTAGATAACTTTTGCCAAAATTGTCCAGTGGCGTAGATACGGGGGATTGTTCAACTTCTCCGACCCCATTTTCTACGCCACTGGATATTTTTGAAAAAAATATTTTTTTCAATTCCTTGTTCAATGTAGAAAAAATGTTACTTGTGTAAAATTTTGATTAGAGGCTTAATTTTCGAAATATTTGGGTTTTAAACTGTGGAAAACATCTCGAAATCGCCACTTTCCAGAGCCCAAATTGTTTTTTCTCTGAAAACGCCTCGTTTCTTAGCAAAAATGGCAGTAAATGAACTTAAACGACCTAGAAAACTTATTCCAGTTGAGGAATCATGAGTTTTCTTGGATTTTAGTTTTTAGGCCTTTGAAAGTCGCGATTTCGAGATGTTTTCCAAAGTTTCAAACCCAAATATTTATCTCGGAAATGAAGCCTCTAATCAAAATTTCACAAGAGTAACTTTTTATTCTAAATTAAACAAGAAATTCAAAGAAAGTATAGTTTTTCAAAAATATCCAGTGGCGTAGAAAATGGGATGGGAGAAGTTGAACAATCCCCCGGTATCTACGCCACTGGACAATTTTGGAAAAGTTATCTACGTCAAGTGATAAATATCTATTTCGTAAGCATTTGTACCAAATTTGGTCAAAATCGCTTCAATGACTTGAGAGTTATTGCAAAAAAAAGATTTTAAAAACTGAACTTTGAAGGGCTCCATCACTCTTGGGAAGTGTTTTGGAGAAAAATTGAATTATGCATGTCGACCTAGTTTTCGATGGACCATCGAATGGTGAATTATTGCTACCATAACCTGCACCACCCTGTATAAATCCTGTTCACTTTTTATTTTCAGTAGAATGACTTTTTGAAACAAAAATTAGGTGACAAGCTAGAGCGCTGGGAAGATACGACTGATGACCGCTGATAGTTTCGCTCCAAAAACATTGCAGGTGCCATCAGCCGTAACCCGTAGCCCTCCAGCTTTTCACTTAATTTTTGCTCCAAAAAGTCATTTTACTGAATTCAAAACGTGAACGGCATATAGGTATCCACCGGAGGGTTCCAGAGATGCAGGCATCAATGTGAATACTTGATCTGATCAACAAAATAAACGTACATTCACCCTGAATTTGAAAATGAGTCTGGTTACTTTACTTTCGAGGTAACTTTAGGTTACCTCTACTGAAAATTATTGAATTCTATTAGGACGGCTATTTGCTGTAGTGTAGTCCAATCCTTTAGTCCATTTCGAAGTCCGTTTTTTGCAAAACTGCACATAAAGTTCTATAGGGTGGTATAATGAACCAGTGTAAAATTTCTGAAAGTTCCACATGCTCCCATGCATGTTTGAGAAAAAAGAATTTTTCCGAATTTTAACACCATGAAGTGTTCACTCGTCTCTTCGTTTACAATGGGGGTTTTCGTGTTTGGTGCCGGATACACCTCGGGCCTCGGGCGACATTTTCTGCTGCTGAATCGATTTTGTTTTTCGAAAAATCCCGATTGACATCGAAAGTAGATTGCATTGGGCTTCGTGTAGGCTCAATTCCAAGTGCGACACGGTTTCAGTTTTCCGGCGATGATTGTTTTCAACCTGATACTTGACAATTCAATGAGAAAAATTTGAAATAATTTCTGTAAGAAGAATTTTCCGAGTTTCCGCTCTGCAAAAATGCAAATTTCTGACTTTTTATATACAGGGTGTCCCGAAATTAGCCTGCCATACTTCAGCAGCAGATTCTACGGTCAAAAATAAGAAAAAAAGTTCCTATAAACTTGGGTCAAAATATGCCCCATAAGGGAGCTACAGTCCCCTGAAGGTGGGTCCCTGGAGATGATTTTTAATTAATATCTCCGAAACTATATGGAGCAAAATTATACAATTTGGCACATTCCCAGAAGTTTTTATGTTCAACAAAATGGGACAGAAGTCATTTGAAAAATTTGCCCGGGAGTGGGGTAACTTGGTAGGAGGTGGGGTAAAAATTACCCCAACTTTTTTGTGAATATTTTTTTCAAGATTTTATGCAAAATCATAAATTTTCAGGGTGATTTGCGTAAAAAAGGTGCTCTTGTTGAACTTCGATATCTTGCCCCGTCTCCGACTAAAATCGTTCTGAAATTTTTTTGCAGACTGAAGAATCGAATTTGTTGACGATCGACTTATTTCTAGTTCCAAAATCAGCCCTGAGTATTTTATAAGCGTATTCTACGGTCAAAAATAAGAAAAAAAGTCTCCATAAACTTGGGTCAAAAAATGCCCCATAAGCGAGCTACAGCTCCCTAAAGGTGGGTCCCTGAAGATGATTTTTAATTAATATCTCCGAAACTAGTTGGAGCAAAATGATAAAATTTGGCACATGCCCAAAAGTTTTTATGCTAAACAAGATGGGGCAAAAGTCATTTGAAACATTTGCCCGGGAGTGGGGTAACTTGGTAGGATTTGGGGTAAAAATTACCCCAACTTTATTTAGTGTTTGTTTTTTTTTAGATTTTATGCAAAATTATGAAATTTCAGGGTGATTCCGAAAAAAAAGTGCTCTTGTTAAACTTCGATAGCTTGCTCCATTTTCGACTAAAATCGTTTTGAAATTTTTTTGCAAAGTGAAGAATAGAATTTGTGGACGATCGACTTTTTTTGGTTCCAAAATCGGCTTTGAGTATTTCATGAGCGTATTCTATGACCATCAAAAATAAGAGAAAAGTTCCATGAACATAAGCCGGAAAATGCTTTATACATTTTCTACATGCTACAGCCCCCCAAATGCGTGCAGGTTTTTGTAGGTGCAGGTAGGAAACCCCTGAAGATGGGTTTTATTTATTATCTCCGAAACTAGTTGGATCAAAAAAATAAAATTTTGCAGATACTCAGACGTTTCCATGCTCAACAAGATGGGGTAAAAGTCATTCAAAAAATTCGCCCGCGAATGGGATAACTTGGTAGGAGGTGAGGTAAAAATTACCCCAGTTTTTTTGTGTGTGCTCTTTTTCAAGATTTTAGGCAAAATTATGAAATTTCAGGGTGTTTCACGGAAAAAAAGGGCTCTTGTTGCTTGAGAAACTTTTCTCTTATTTTTGGTCGTAGAATACGCTCATGGAATACTCAAAGCCAATTTTGGAACCAAAAAAAGTCGATCGTCAACAAATTCGATTTTTCAGTCTGCAAAAAAATTTCAGAAGAATTTTAGTCGGAAACGGGGCAAGATATCGAAGTTTAACAAGAGCACCTTTTTTAAGCAAATCACCCTAAAATTTCATAATTTTGCATAAAATCTTGAAAAAAAATATTCACAAAAAAATTGGGGCAATTCTTACCCCACCTCCTATCAAGTTACCCCACTACTGGGCAAATTCTTCAAATGACTTCCACCCCATCTTGTTAAGCATAAAAGCTTCTGGGCATGTGCCAAATTGTATCATTTTGCTTCAAATAGTTTCGGAGATATCAATTGAAAATCATCTTCAGGGACCCACCTTTAGGGGGCTGTAGCTCCCTTATGGGGCATTTTTTGATCCAAGTTTATACAAACTTTTTTCTTTATTTTTGACCGTAAAATACGCTCATGAAATACTCAGAGCTGATTTTGGAACTAGAAAAAAGTCGATCGTCAACAAATTCGATTTTTCAGTCTGAAAAAAAAATTCAGAAGGATTTTAGTCGGAAACGGGGCAAGATATCGAAGTTCAACAAGAGCACCTTTTTCAAGCAAATTACCCTAAAATTTCATAATTTTGCATAAAATCTTGAAAAAAAATATTCACAAAAAAGTTGGGGTAATTATTACCCCACCTCCTATCAAGTTACTCCACTCCCGGGCAAATTTTTCAAATGACTTTTGCCCCATCTTGTTAAGCATAAAAACTTTTGGGCATGTGTCAAATTGTATCATTTTGCTCCAAATAGTTTCGGAGATATTAATTGAAAATCATCTTCAGGGACCCACCTTTAAGGGGCTGTAGCTCCCTTATGGGGCATTTTTTGACCCAAGTTTATACGAACTTTTTTTCTTATTTTTGACCGTAGAATACGCTTATAAAATACTCAGGGCTGATTTTGGAACTAGAAATAAGTCGATCGTCAACAAATTCGATTCTTCAGTCTGCAAAAAAATTTCAGAACGATTTTAGTCGGAGACGGGACAAGATATCGAAGTTCAACAAGAGCACCTTTTTTACGCAAATCACCCTGAAAATTTATGATTTTGCATAAAATCTTGAAAAAAATATTCACAAAAAAGTTGGGGTAATTTTTACCCCACCTCCTACCAAGTTACCCCACTCCCGGGCAAATTTTTCAAATGACTTCTGTCCCATTTTGTTGAACATAAAAACTTCTGGGAATGTGTCAAATTGTATAATTTTGCTCCATATAGTTTCGGAGATATTAATTAAAAATCATCTCCAGGGACCCACCTTCAGGGGACTGTAGCTCCCTTATGGGGCATATTTTGACCCAAGTTTATAGGAACTTTTTTTCTTATTTTTGACCGTAGAATCTGCTGCTGAAGTATGGCAGGCTAATTTCGGGACACCCTGTATATACCATGAACCGATTTTCACCAATTTTTCTTTGAAGAATTATCAGTTCTTGAGCATTTTGCAACGTTTTATTTCAATTTCCCGAGAAGTTTCTCGTTGAGAATGCCAAACCGGCGCCGGCGTGGCATATAAAGACGTGACTCAAAGGGATGATGTCGGCTTCACTGTGAGAATCTGCGAAATAGGACATGCATTTTTGAATTTTCTTGACTTCAGGAAATGCATTTCCATCAATTTCCTCCCCGTGAAACGATTCACGCCAAACAAACTTCAAAATGAGGCCAATGATCTTGCAATCAAGTCCTCGATCAAGTCTCAATTTTCCACCCGAAGGGATGCCTCGAACAAGTTCCCCTAAATTTCTGGATACTAGTTGGGAAAGTATGTGTCGTCCACAACGGATTTTATCCATGGCGCCCCTACTATAGGCTTTCGAGAACTTTGGGAACTGTGCGCATTTTATTGCTTGGCCTGTAAGATGAGCTCTTCAGTTTAGGTACAAGTACAAGGGAAACAATAAAAACAGGCAATCCACCAGTAAAAAAGTTTGTATTTAAGTTGACTGAGTAAAAATTTTACTTTTCATTCCATAAAATACTACCATTATATCTACTAATATATGTATTTCAAAAGTATGAGATATACGCCACAAACGTCGATGTCAACAACACTTACATGCAGCAATTTTAAGGCCCAAGGATCAAGGAGTAACGCCTCAAAACCAGGCCGGTGGCAACTGATTGCTAGGATAATATATACAGGGTGTCCCGTGTTTCATCGCAAAGATTTTGCCAGTCGATAGGGCATCAGAAAAGAATGAGACATGCATATAAAATTTTTGTACAAAAACCCGTAATAACGGAGATACAGCTCTCCAAAGTTGGAAAACAAATACAGTTCTTTTCACCTAACTTTCATACTGTTCAACCGATTTGCGTCAAATTTCTTACACGTATTCATTAACCATATGCCTATAAACCTCGAATAACACATTTGATGAGAACAGCCCCATGGCGTAGATATAGGGGTGGTTGCGCCCCTTGTATCATCCCTAATTTTTCCCTTACTACAAATTTTCCAAAATCAGTACCATTTGCGAGTTGTTCATTCAATTTTGAGCAAAAAGTTGCTCTTGCAAAATTTTGATAAGAGGCTTATTTTCCGAGATAATTCAATTTGAAGATTTCTGATCAATCTTGCAAAAAAATTTGCTTGAAATTTGCATTGCTACATCATTGGAGATAATCAGTTCTAAATTCACACAAGTGGTGTTGAGATCATCAAGTGTCATAACGTAAGAACGATTTTGATCTGAACAATCCAGTGGCGTAGAATCGGGTTTTTCTATCTTACATCCACTTATCTGCTACGCCAATGGATATTTTTTTAAATTATTAATTTCTTTGAATTTGTCTTTCGATTCAGAAAAAAAAGTTGCTCTTGTGAAATTTTGATTGGAGGCCTCGTTTTCGAGTTATCAAATTTCAAAGTTTGAGATCAATAAAAAAACGTAAAATTCAAGTCCCTGCTATTTAGAAGCAGATGGGTACATGACTGGAGAACAAAAATAATAATTGTAACATACATTGACTGACATGCAATTTTGTCTTCCATCCCGGCTTCTGTACCGCTAATGAAATTTTTTTCCTAGTTCAACTTTCTTCAAAACTGATGAACTGTAAAATCAAGGTGATTGTAGGTATGAACTCACACAACGTAAGGTAGGTAAGTAAAATCAAAATAAAGTGGTCCATTAATCAACATGAATAATTGAAAACAAGATTGATTAAAGGATTTGCTGTTTTCCTCGATATGCCAGCCATTTTTTTGACACAGAACTTTAAAGTTCGAATAACTCGAAAACGAAGCCTCCAATCATAGTTTCACAAGAGCAACTTTTTTTCTGGATCAAGCAACAAATTCAAAAGAAATATTGATTTTGAAAAATATCCAGTGGTGTAGCAAATAGTTGGATGTAAGTAAGAAAGCCCCCTGATTCTACGCCACTGGATTGTTTTGATCAAAATCGATCTTACGTTATGATACTTGATGATCGCAACATCACTTGTGTGAATTTGGAACTGATTATCTCCAATGGTGCACCAATGCAAATTTTAAGCAACTAAATTTATGAGAAGTTGCAAGATTGACTAGGAATCTTCAAACTGAATTATATCAGAAAGTATGCCTCCTATCGAAATTTTGCAGGAGCAACTTTTCGCTCAAAATTGAACGAACAACTCGAAAATGGTACTGATTTTCAAAAATTTGCAGTGTGGAAAAAAAATAGGGATGATTAAAGGGGCGCAACCACCCCTATCTACGCCATGGGGCTGTTCTCACCAAATGTGTTGTTCGAGGTTCATAGACATTTGTTCAGTGAATACGTGTAAGAGATTTGACGCGAATCGGTTGACCAGTATAAAAGTTAGGTGAAAAGAACTGTATTTGTTTTCCAACTTTGAAGAGCTGTATCTCCGCTATTACGGGTTTTGAAACGAAATCTTTATATGCATATTTCATTCTTTTCTGATGCTCTATCGACTGGAAAATCTTTGCGAATCAACACGGGACACCTGTATATCCAGGTTGTTTGGCGTTGCTTCTCGATCGTTGGCTTACATCGATCGAGACAACTTAAAAATGAACTGAAAAAAAAATGAAAGGAGTTTTATTAAAAAAAACAACGGCCGTCTTACAGAAAATTTTATTATAATTTTCAGGGATTTCAAGTCATCCCGGCGAGAAAGTATTATTGTAATAAATTATAAATAAAGAATTACTGTTGGGTACTCACTAAGCCCATAAACATTATTTAACTGTATAAATCGTCCTCGGTGTCATCCTGGAAGGTACCTTGGTCGCCAGCCGTCCCGCCTCCCGGAGCGCCGGACGGGAAGCGGAAATTGGTCCCGAAGCCGCGCGACTGTAAAGTTTGCGCGAACATTTCGTACTTTCTGATGTCGTTGTCGGACACTGACCTCCTGGCGAAGCGCATCGCCTCCTCGAAGTGAGCTTTTGTGATTTCAGGGACTGGATCCTCTTCATCCAACTGTACCAGAGAAATGAAGAATTATTATTATTACAAGTGAACACAAAAAAAAAATCAAACTACAACCGAAATAGAGCCAGGAACCCTATACATCACACGCGGCTAGCGTTTTTCAGTTACTTGAACTGTCCTGGTCCAGAGCAATTTGTTGTAACGTCATTGGCCCTAAAAATTCAAATGAACCAATGGCACTTCTTGTACTGCTCTGAATTGAAGCAGTGGAAGAACTTCGAAAACGCTATACAGGTTAACAAAAAACAAATTAAATACTCACATCCATAGCAATGTTGGGACTTGTAGCCCTCTCGCGTTCCCGCCTAATTTCAGTTTCGATGCTCTGTCGGATGGCCAACTTGCAAGCGCGCTGGCAGATTTCGGTCAGATCGGCACCAGAGAACCCGTGCGTGACTTTGGCAATGTAACATATATCGACGTCCCTGGCCACGGGCGATTTGCGAAGATTAGCTTTGAAAATGGCCTCCCTGGACTTCTCGTCTGGTAACGGGATGTAGATCAGCTGATCCAGACGGCCTGGTCTCAAAATGGCCGGATCAATGATGTCCGGTCTGTTTGTGGCACCAATGATGAAGACGTTCTTCTTCGCCCCCATGCCGTCCATTTCGGTCAGAATTTGATTGATTACCCTATCAGCGGCGCCACCGGCATCGCCCACGTTGCCACCGCGTGACTTGGCGATGGAGTCCAGTTCGTCAAAGAACAGGACGCAGGGAGCTGCAGATCTTGCCTTGTCAAATATGTCCCTGACGTTGGATTCCGATTCGCCGAACCACATCGTCAACAGCTCGGGGCCCTTTACCGATATGAAATTGGCCTGGCATTCGGTGGCAATAGCCTTGGCCAACAGGGTTTTACCGCAACCGGGTGGTCCGTAGAAGAGGACGCCGCGCGACGGTTGCATGCCGAACTTCAGGAACTTATCTGGATGTTCCACTGGGTACTGGACGAGCTCTTGCAGTTCCTTCTTGACGTTCTGCAGACCGCCAATGTCTTCCCAGGAGATGTTGGGCACTTCGACGACGGTCTCGCGCAGAGCACTAGGGCTGCTCTTTGTCATGGCGTAACGGAAGTTCTCCATGCTGACTGCCAGCGAATTGAGAACCTCGGCGTCAACCTAAACGAAACAAAAAAAAACTGTCAACCCAAGAAACATGAACCTAATAAATAGAATTCTAGTCATTTGAGGGTTTATGAAGAAGACCACATAGCGCGTGGTACACCGCTCCAGTCGAAGTAAAACTCGACTGCAGCAACGCGAAGCGAAGTCTAAATCTGGATATGTCGGCCCCCAGCACCTAACTCTGGACAATCTGATAGATCCCCCTTGAATGTTCTTGGGTGTCTCTCCGTAACAATCAAAGCGGCGCAAGCACCAGCTATTGATGAAAACGGTGAAACCGAAAATAATTCCCTCAAAGCTGAATTTTAGTAGGTATATAGTAACCATTTCAACCTGTCTGAGCAACATATCAAATTTCTCAGAATAATTCCGGTGTTCGCGTCATGGATTTTAGGGGGTAAAAAAATCACCCTTACGGTGACATGGTGCTGGTTTTTCTCATTTTTCTGCCAAACGGTAACTTATTGGACTATAGTCAATCAGAGCTTTTCGATGCAGAATTTAGTGGGGAATGTCCTCACTCCTAGGTATTACTATTCTACGTTCAGGTTACCATTTTTGGCAGAAAAATGAGAAAAACCGGCACCATGTCAGCGTCAGGGTGGTTTTAACCCCCTAAAATCCATGATGCGAACACCGGAATTTCTGGTCATTTTGATACTGTGGTGATCGGCCTAGCCGTGGTGCAGCTGGTGAAATTCAGAGAGTAGGAGGGGAAAGATGCAGGGCTTGAGGAAGCCGAGAAAAGGACGCAAGGGATGGTTGGTGTGTGAATGCAACACCGATAAGACGCCTGCTTTGCGCTCCTGCTATGATTGTTATATTATTTGTTGATAAAGTTATTTGTGGTTTACTGATTGTGAGTTTTGATGGTGATCGATCGTTGAAGTTAGAAAGGCAAGTAATCACTGATTTGATTTATTTGACCCTAAATTGAGGTAACAGGTGTTCAGAAGTTTGCAATGAGCACAGATCATTGTGAAATTAAAGTCGTACTTCAATTAACTGGTGTACAATATTTATTATGAATGTTCAGCTGTTGGAACCCAAGTACAGTCTTGATGTCAGATTTATTCAAATGTCAAGAAGCAAGTTACCTGGGCTTTACCACCTGTAAAGGTGCTTCAAGTTGACGTGGCTTTTCTTCTCTATGCGGTTAACCCTTTCAGATATAAGCTTTAGTCAGTGCGTTAAAATTCTAAGCTCAGAAGAATTAGAAGTGAGAGTTAGACGCGAATAAGAAAGGGTTAAAATCAAGTGCGGCATTGCGAAACGAACCAGCAAACTCCAAGTGATGTCTGAAGCCTACTAAGCTGACGCTATCTTCACTTAGAACCGGGTGAGATGTCACCATGAACTAAGGCTAAACAAAAGCAACAATTACCTGACCCAAAGGGTTAATCAACGGGCAGTTAACGTCAGGACGGGCTTGACGGCGACCTGTCTGGAAAGATGTCGCTTGTCACAGAAAGTCCGGAAACCTGGCTGCCAACCATCGCGAAGCGGTAGAAAATAAGAGCGGAAAATTGCGGAAATTAGGAAATTCAAAGCGCGAGAAATTCCCCACACAAAATCTGAAAAGCCAAGTCATTTGAAGCTACCTGATACATGATCGGAAATAAAGTTCTTTCCGAAAAGTCTATTGAAAGGACTGTACCAAACAAAGACCCAAAGGGTTAATTCATGCCCATCATACCTGTAAATAAACCATCAACTAAAGTTCGAGTTGAAACGTATGGTATTAAACTGACGACATTATGACAATAATTGGGAACCGACAAAACTGGGAATTATTGCAGTTATAAACATTCCAATTTAACTCTTTCGGTTAATAACCCTCTAACAGGGGAACTCCACAAATAATGAATTTGCCATGCTGTTCGAAATGTGATTAAAATGGTGTAAACTATTGCTAAAGAAGGCAATGACGTATTCCAGGAATTAAATTGTATTGGTTACGAATCTAGTTTAATTAAGCAGTGAAATGAAGAATCAGACAATGAGATTCTGTAAAAGCAAAAGGCTTATGTTTGTTCAAATTTAATCAAATAAAATAAAGGAACGTGTGATTTGAATTGTTTGTTTCTATGTAGGAAGTAGATTAATTTGGTCCTCTCGTAGGTAGAACCAATGTTTGTCAACAAAAGAAAGGGGTGAACTAATTCACGGGAAACAAAGGGTTAAAATACACAACGTAGATGGGTTAAAAGGGGGGGTGAGCGGTACAATATGTTGCTCAGACGAGACGGGTCAAAAAGATCACTATGCAAAAATTCAGCTTTGTGGGAATTATTTTTGGGTTAAAACCTAACGGGGCTAAAAATGACTGGGCTATGTTGGGGGTATTGGCGAGTTTCAAGATCGAATACGCCATCTGACGGCCAACGTGTAAACGACGTTTGTGCACGGATCAACTGCAGATTTGTGTGGGCTCTTATGAGCGTTGCGGTGTTTGGAGACTTCATTTGATTCCATCTGACTTAACGCGGCGTTAATTTTTCCCAACAAAGTACGTGAGCCAAGCACGTTTCATTATCTTGAATATATTAGGTGTCGTCGATTGCAAAAGCATTGCATTTTTAAATAAGAGTGGCACGTGTACGACGACTGGCAAGCAAAAGTGGCATAGAATGGAAGGTGGCAAGATAGATAGTGACAAAAAGTGGCGGAGAATTAGTTGTGTTTCCGAGTGCGAGTCGCGCTGTGGAAAGCGGAAAAAGGAAGAGTTACATTTTCACCGTTTCCCGTCGAAAGCGAAAGAAGCAAATTGGGTAGTCAAAATGACAAACAAACTCGGCACTGTGGAAAATATGACTACGAGAAAAGCCTGGGAAGTGTCGCTGAAAATGGGAACTTTATATTGCTGCATCGAAGAAGCACAGCTGCGATATTTTTGCATGTCCCGGACTGGCCTGCTTTGCAAGTGCATTTTGAACTTTGAACGTTCCAATTTCACAGGAACTGCTACTACTTTTTTTTTTCAATTACATTCCCAGTTACCTAGTGAGGAGATTCATACAATGCGCTTGTTTGTAAACACAATTCAAATATGTCTATGTTTGAATTGATGCTTGATTCGGTTGGCTTTCGACCACACAACACAAGAAATTGTGACTTCAGAATTTCTTCTCCCATCACGATACATCGAAAATCCGTTGAGTCCATCAAGTGATTCAAAACCTCCATAACACTCAATTGCGCTTCTGCCATTTTTGAGTTCCACCGCAATACTAATTAACCACGTTTCACGTCTGGAGGACATTAAAAACCGCTTACTACTGATGAGATTTTTGAACGCGCGGGCAACAATCCGTGCTCTATCCGACATGTTTGTTTACATGCGAAGCGCATCAGCAGCGCCACCATCGGTAATGTTACTCGCCAATAGCGGAGTGAAGATGAGCCGTGTGCTTGACAACCCCAGTGCTTGGATGGACCTACCATCAAACATCCCAGCATCACATTGCCGCTCTGTAGGCTCGGTTGGTGGTGCAAAAAAAAACTTGAAATTCAAAGGGCACCCCAACCCGTAAGAATCAAAAGGTTAAAAAAACCTGTGCATTAACACGCAACAGCGATTTACTTGAGTGATCAAGAGGTCTTGATTGCGTCAGCAGGAAATCGTCAGTTCTGACTTGGTGTAGGGACTACTCAATTGCTTACCTGGTCATCATCTAAATCAATTAAATCCATTTTCTCGCGAATCTGTTGTAGGGCCGCCTCAGAGCACAAGGAAGCCAAATCGGCACCGACGTGACCGTGCGTTTGGGCGGCGATCTGTTCGAGATCCACGTCATCGGCCAGCTTCATGTTTTTGGTATGGATGCGCAACACTTCCAATCTACCTGTGGAATCGGGGATGCCGATATCGATTTCGCGATCGAATCGACCGAAACGCCTAAGAGCGGGATCGATCGAATTGGGCCTGTTGGTGGCCCCCATGACCATGATGTGAGATGATTTCTTCATGCCGTCCATCAAAGTCAAAAGCTGAGACACGATACGGCGCTCCACCTGTTAGAGATAATTAGAAAAAAATTAGAAACCACGCTCGAGATAAATAATTATGTCTTCTTTACCTCTCCATGAGTTTTCTCGCGCTTGGGTGCAATGGCGTCGAGCTCATCAATGAAGATGATTGCCGGTGAGTTCTTTTCTGCCTCCTCGAAAGCCTTGCGCAAGTTACTTTCAGACTCGCCAGCAAGCTTGCTCATGATTTCGGGTCCGTTGATCAAGAAGAAAAAGACGCCGGTCTCGTTCGCAACGGCCCTGGCAATTAGGGTCTTGCCAGTTCCCGGAGGCCCGTACAACAATATTCCACGAGGAGGCTTGACTCCGATAGCCTTGAACAACGACGGATGTCTCAGGGGCAACTCGACCATCTCCTTGATCTGGGCCAGTTGCCTTCTGCAACCGCCAATGTCATCGTATCCCACAGCGTTGAGAGCCTCTTCTTCCTCCTAGAACGGATTTGTTACCAAAAGTTATTGATCGTTCATTGTTATGTTTTGACATAAATTATTCAAGAAATGGACAACCAATCAAATGGAAGTTGCTCCAAGAGAACTCCAAGCGAAATCATTATAATTACCTCTCTCTTGATCGGGTCGCCATTGCAATGGATGACGGTGTCGGAAGCTACGATGCAATACGGAGATGGTTCGGTCTCCACGACCTTGAACTCTACAGCTCTCATGCCGCCGCGGACGATGAAAACATCTCCCTCATGTATGGGTCTGTATGCCTCCAGGAAGTAGGGTTTCAAGTACACTTCAAAGAGATTGCTGTAAAAAAATTAGCAGCGCGTTGAAATACTAGTATCAAGAAAATTGTAAATTTCAAAAATAATGTAGTAGCAGAAAGTTAACAACTCTGCTATTAAAAACGGGTTGAACAGGTTTTGGTTTTCAAAAATTCCAATTCACTTTGCAGAGCCCGATAACTCATTTGATACCAATTCACGTGCTCTACGAAACACACATCGCAAAGGACCCCGCACGTTTTCCATGAAAAAGTGGTTTCGGTGAATTGGGCTGAATTTTTTATATGTTGTAGACCTTGATTTGAGAAATATTTTCCTGAAAAATTGGACCCCTCCTATGAACAGTTTTTCCCCTACACTCCTAATAAGGTCCAAATTAGGAATTGTTTCGAAACATTTAAAATTCATGAAACGGACTCATATCGAGGCTGTGATCATGAGAAAAATCACTAAAAAAAATCTAAATTATAAATTGGGGTTGTTACCGAGGGGGATAGGGGTCAAAGTCGAGAAAATAAAATAAAATTCCGGAACATTCAATTCTCATAAAATCTCAGCAAAAGAATAATGGTGAATTAATTTTGAAACATTCTAATCAATTGACTGGGGATGATTTTCAAGGGGGTTGGGGGTCAAAATCAAAGAAATGGAGTAAAATTCCGGAACTTCTGATTCCGATGATATATGATTTGACAAGCAATGGGTAAATAATTCTAAAAAATCTAAACCAATGAATTCGGGTGTTACGGAGGGGGTGGAGGGTCGAAATCGAGAAAACAGTGGAATTCGGGAATTTCCAGTTCATCTAGAAATTGATATGGTCGAATGAGAAAATGATGATAAAACCAATTTGAATAAGAATTAGGTTCTTCATTTCTCGACCATCCCTACCTCTTACCCACCCACCATGATATCTGCCTATAACCATGTCCTAGTCCAAATTAGAAATTGTCTCAAAACTTTTGAATTTCATGAAAATGGCTTAAAATAAGGGTGTGATCATGAAAAAAATAAATAAAACATCTAAGTTGTGAATTGGATTTAATAATTACCTAGTTATCAGAGGTGGAGGGTTGAAATCGAGTGGAAGAAGTAACATTCCAGAGCTTCCGATTTGAGGAATGATGGAGAAATAATTTAAAAAACCCTGAATCGATAAACTGGGGTGGTTACTGAGAGGACGGGGGTCCAATCTAGGAAACGGAAGAAAGTTCCAAAACTTTAAATTCATAGGACAGAACTAAAAATTCAGATTTGAAAAAATTGAGTTTGACTCCCAGTATCGATCTATCTTTGGAATCTCATCAAATCAACCAATGATCAAAAGCAGAGGGTTCATATTTATTAAAAAAAAAGATAGTGGGAGTCTGGTCTATTTTTTTAGCTATATGATGGACGCACACAGAGACAGAACTGTGGAGAGCTTCTCGAGAATCTGCAATATAAATATTATCCGTGAGCTCTCAGAATCTCGATTGCAACTCCCAAGCCTCCCATTATGGTTGTAGGTATAGGTATCATGGTGGGTGGGCAAGGGGTAGGGATGATCGAGAAATGAAGGACTCGATCCTTCGAGTTCGAGTCGATCGGACTCGAGCAAGATTGGTTTCATTATCATTTCGTTATTCGACCGGATCAATTTCTAGATGAACTGGAAGGTTCCGAATTTCACTGTTTTCTCTCTTTCGACCCTTCACACCCTTAATCACGCCCAAAGTCATTGGTTTAGATCGTTCAGATTTTGTAGAATTATTACCTATTGCTCGTAAGATCAAAAATTATGGGAAACAGAGGTTTCGGAATTTTACTCCATTTCCTTCATTTAGATAGACCCCTAACCCCCTTAAAAACCACCCCTAGTCAATTGATTTGGATTTTTAAAAATTAATTCTCCATTATTCTTTTGCTCAGCTTTCATGAGGATCAAAAGTTCCGGAATTTTATTTTATTTTCTCGATTTTGACCCCCATCCCCCCTCGGTAACTACCCCAATTTATAAGTTCGATTTTTCAAGTGATTTTTCTCATGATCACAGTCTAGATAGGAGCCCGTTTCATGAATTTCAAAAGTCTCGAGACAAATCCTAATTCGGACCTTATTAGGAGTGTAGGGGAAAAACTGGTCATAGGAGGGGTCCAATTTTCAAGGAATGTTTTTCTCGAATCAAGATCTACAACATATAAAAAATTCAGACAAATTCACCGAAACCACTTTTTCATAGTAAACGTGCGGGGTCCTTTGACTTCAATCGACAAAATACGTGAATAACTACTTATGATGAGAAAAAAGTTGATTCCTGCGACAATATATTATATGCATTCAATTTCTGGACTCATTGGGGGAGTTGATGGAATTAATTATTTGAATGAATGAATGAATCAGTGTTATTCATTGCTAACACTGGATATTTGCAACATGTAACAACAATATCGGGTGATCATTTGAAAAATATCCTTATCCACCCGCAATAACTCCCGATTCCTAGGGAATTTTTCTTCGAGCAAAAACAGGTCGATTTTTATACAGGGTGTTTCACGGATGATAGCAAAAAATTCAACTGTGAGTAGATCTCGTTAATATATGACGAAAACCTATTTACCATTTTGACGAAGATACAGCCCTTCAAAGTTCACTTTTTTCGGATTTCAAAAATTTGTAACTCAGGAACGTTTCGACAAATTGGCCATATAGCAGGATAAGGGGCCAAAAATTGCCCCCGCTCGGATTCAACTGAAATTCACATCACACGTCCTCCTTTGTACTAGAATACATACCAAATATTAGCCCGATAGCTCCACCAAAGAACCCCCCCCCCCCCCCGGGAGTATGCAAAAGTTCGAAAAAAACATTTTTTTAAAAATTGAGACAGGAAAAATGTGAAAAAACCGTACAGTATACTATATTGATGTGGGCTTCTAAAACATATCAAACTATCAAGATTGCCAAACAAAAAATATATGAATTTTCATTTTTAGTTCTTTGCATTTTTTTTCTCCATGAAGAAATTCTTTGACCAATATTGTACATACCCTCCAACATTACCACTGATCTGATGTATATGAGAAAAAAATGACAAGTGGCAAGTCCATGCGGAAGATAGTCACATTTTGAAAAAACTCATTTTTTCCGCGTTAATTCAGGTGACAAAAATTGATAAATGTGAGGATGAGTCAGTGACACTAAAATGATCATATTACCTTCATGTTATCTCGTTCAAAAGAAAAATGTGTCACCAATGCCAAATAGTAATCAAAAGTGCTCAAAACCGCAAAAAAGCAAGAAAATTAAATTTATTTATTTTTATGGAAAAAAAGAAAGATGCAGGAGGGAATAATTCAGTATATTAATGCATACTGATAATAAGGAGAAAGGATACAGAACACAGACGATTTTTTTTTATTAGAAAAGTGGAAATTTTCACAAAATAGAGAAAAAATGTTGGGAGAAAACACAAGTAGTAAGGAAAACTTTTCTTCGCATGCTTCTAAATTATCGACCCTCATAACTCCTACACCACTTGTTGGATTCTTTCCAAGTTTGACAGGTTGATAGATAATTATGACAAACCAGCTTTTGCTGAATTAAAGCTAAAGTCGAAATGTTCCTGAGTTACAAATTTTTGAAATCAGAAAAAAGTGAACTTTGGAGGGCTGTATCTTCGTCATTAGGCCGAACTTTGCAAAATGGCATAAAGGTTGGTTTTCGTCATATTTTGACGAGATCTCCCCAACGTTAATTTTTTGCTATCATCCCTGAAACACCCTGTATTGAGGGAGACATCTAAAACATACATTGTCAAATGTCTATCTTCAATCCCTTCGCCTCCACCCACACCAACTGTGAAATTTCAAATGACACCACCTACTTTATGATAGGTACATCAAATTGAAGATAATTAAATTCAATACCTATCTGAAGAAAATATTTTCACAATTTTCCACCCCAACCCTCTTTTTACTTCCCCGACACACCACCCAACGAGGAGGGGAAATATTGTGAACGGGCTGTTAAGGTGCGTTCAGTCAGCTTATTTAGCCGCAAGTTTTAATTTTAGCCGTAAGCGGTGCATCGCTTGGCTGTTCTGAGGAGGCTGGTTCCTAAGAGTCAATGGGCGTCGCTGCGCTTGCGACTAAAATTAAAACTTGCGGCTAAATAAGCTGACTGAACGCACCTTTAGTTCCATCTGGCTCATAAGCCTAGCTTTGTTAAGGTGCGTTCAGTCAGCTTATTTAGCAGCAAGTTTTAATTTTAGTCGCAAGCGCAGCGACGCCCATTGGCTCTTATGAACCAGCCTCTCCAGAACAGCCAATAACGATGCAGCGCTTACGGCTAAAATTAAGACTTACGAATAAATAAGCTGACTGAACCCACCCTAAATCCACCCTTATTCAAGGTGCGTTCAGTCAGCTTATTTAGTCGCAAGTTTTAATTTTAGCCGTAAGCGCTGCATCGCTTATTGGCTGTTCTGAGGAGGCTGGTTCATAAGAGTCAATGGGCGTCGCTGCGCTTGCGACTAAAATTAAAACTTGCGGCTAATATCTGACTGAACGCACCTTAAGCTGATTGAACGCACCTTTAGATAACCACACTTCAGCAGATGAAATAATACTATGGTGCGTTCAACCCTACTATGATTCTAGTGAGCTATGATTTCGCGAATTTTTCCGCACGCACCTTTAATAAGCTGACTGAACGCACCTTTTATTATTGGGGACTTCGCGTGCACTGTTGCTCACGTAGGTACGATGTAACGTAGCTTTCAACGTAAAAATAGACGAGTTTTTCATTTATAATTTCTTAGTTACAGGGGAATTTTCACGTTCTACGTTGTGTTACGTCGTACGTTCCGTGAGATCGCAAACTCCCTATTGCAACTCCTTTAGTTAATTACAGGGGAGTTTCCACGTTCTATATTGCGTCGCGTGATATAATGGGGAGTTTGCGTGCACACGTCCGTACGACGTAACGTAGCTTTCAACGTGAGAATAGACAAGTTTGTTGTTTGGAATTCCTTAGTTACAGGGGAATTTTCACGTTCTACGTTGCGTTGCGTCGTACGTTGCGTGAAATCGCAAACTCCCTACTATAGGTCGCGGGAACATAACCGTCACCCTGGCACCCGCTATGGCAACGTTGCAGGCACGCCGGCACAACGAAGCCGAGCACGAAGCGCCTCTTGCCAGCTTCTTGCCCACGTTTGCGCCTGAGGGGGTGCCAAAGTACCGCTGTAGATTCGCTTGTTTTTGACATTACCCGGTTAAATCTTGAGTTAAGCACATTAATTTTCATGATAAAGCGACAATTGTTCAATAAATTATCTATATATTTATTACAACTTTACAACTGAAGAAAATTGTATCAACAAGTACGTAGATACTAGTGAAAATAACACAATACCACATACCCATCTTTAGCACGCCATTTTTGTTCCCGCGACCTATTGGGGAGTTTGCGTGCACACGTACAGGGTGATCACGCGAGAATCCCCTCCCCCCATCCCATACTGGAGGGCTCCCGTTTGAGATAATTTGAAAAAAAAACTTTTCTTGGGTAATTTTTTCCGTAGAATTCAAAATTGGAAACAATAATATTTTACAACCTATAATATACAGGGTGTCGCAAGAAAAAACTTTTTTGTTGAATATACACCGTGCAACAACAGGGTGTCGCAATTTTTTGCATTTTTTGAAGCACCCTGTATTTCATCACCACAATCGATGCACATTTATCCTGATTACAAAAATGGATGACACTTCTTGAAAAAAAATTGAAAAAAATATCAAGAAAGTTTTTTTTTTTGAGAATGATGGATTAATTTCAGAATTCAAATACGTCCAGGATATTATGCTTTACTTATAGATGACATGAGATGAAATAAAACGACTAATGAAATATCCGGGACATATCTGATTTCTGGAATGAATCCATCATATTCTAGAAAATGTATTTGATTGAGATGCCATCGTGAATCTTTCGATTTTTCTTGAAAAAGAAAATAGGAGTGATAAGGTGCGTTATTCAGTCAGCTTATTTAGCCGCAAGTTTTAATTTTAGTCGCAAGCGCAGCGACGCCCATTGGTTCTAATGCACCAGCCTCCTCAGAACAGCCAATAAGCGATGCAGCGCTTACGGCTAAAATTAAAACTTGCGGCTAAATAAGCATTTTTGTAATTAGGATAACAATGTGCATCGATTGTGATGGTGGAATACCTACAAGGTATTGAAAAAAATTGTGACACCCTGTATATGGCACGGAATAGAGAATTCTACTTGACATATTCAGAAAATTACGGAAAAAAGTGTTCCAGGAAAGTTTTTTCTTTTTCAAATTATCATGAATGGAAAGTTTTTATGGAGGGGGTATCCGTCTCACGTGAACACCCTGTACGTCCTGTGAGATTGCTAACTCCCTATTCTTCTTACCGATTTCAGGATTTCAGCTCTACGAAGAAAAAGATGCCAGAAACAATCGGCACTTCCGAAGTTTGAAGGTTAGCCGCACTTTGAGCTAAAACCGTTTTTTTTTCGCTGGAAATCGCGGTTCTCTAAATCGAAAAACTGAAAACCGGTTTTACATTTTCAAAACCGCAAAAAAACAGTTTATCGTTTTTATAACAGCAAAACGCGTAGGTACCTACTTAATGTCTATTCTGCATACTGTAATGTGTTCTATCTGTGATCTGTAACCACACAAAATCATGCTCACTCCGTCACGTAATTTTTTACTTTATCGTATCATCACTTATTATGATCGCTTAATGTTGAACCTTTATCAATAATTATTAGGAACATAAATAGTACGGTAACTCATAATGCGTTAGTTACTCATAACACGTTAGATACAATAGTTTCCCCTCGAGTTTCCCCCTGCACCTTGCACGCTTGTTCTCGCCGCACCACTCGCAACACAGCCGATATTCTTTTTCATAATATACTCTTGACTTGTCTGGCAGCAAATCTAACGCCTTACGCCTTACGCGTTCTACGCCTTACAGGCAAAACATGTACATTATTTTTTTTTTTTTGTACTGAACAAATAAAATATCTATCTATCTATCTAACCTTGCACTATCTGCTACCTCCAAAATATTTGCGGGGGCATCAAAATTTTCCATGATGAATCCCAAAAATGCACGAACTGACTTTTCTTTTTGAAAACTGTCGAATTTTTGTTATCCCTGTTAGAAATTTCATATACAAACAAATAGAATTTCTATTTGCTTTTATATGGATTTATCTGAACTTACTGGGATCTATTTATATGAAGAATAGTTCTACATGTTATTAAACCTACTGGCTTCGTCTATATGAAGAAATCAACCAATATGCTTTACCTGGAATAACAAAAGTGACTTTATTAGTCACTATATGAAAAATCACTATCGCGCTGAAATCTAATGAAAGCATATAGGATTTTTATTTGTGAATACATATAAAGAATATATACTTGCCCGCTCTATTTGCAGATGCAGATAAGATTTCTAATGTTTGAATTTGCCGCGAATGATACCGGTAATACAGGTTTCTTATGTATCTCAGTTGCTTGCCCAAGTGCCCAGTTCCCGCACGCTTGGTTTGACTTGTGCGAGAAAAAGTGAAAAAAACAGACGCGCAAGACGTTCACTTTAGTGTTTTTATTGAATCGTGAATTTTGAAAGATGCCTGGCCCTGGCAGTGCCTTTGTCTATGTGAAATTTTTGGAAGACGGCCAGTGTCGGGACGCTTAAAGGATCGGAAGATTTGCAGAAAAAATATAGCGGCCTATTTGATGATGATGGCTTTTTATTTCTATTCAGCTTGTGTTCTATATGTTGGAGGTAAAAGTGCAGCACACACCACCAAAAATTGGATCGAACATCAAGTTGAATTTTGTTTTATTAGTAGAATCACAGAAAATGTCGAGGAATACTTTAAAAACGAACTTTATTTGGAATTCATAATATAGATTTGTATGTGATATTCATGCAAGAGACCTATTTGCAATTCCCTATGTGCTGTTTGATAATAAGCGTTTATACGTAATACCATATAAAAATGTATTGGCTTTTCCATTTCACGTCGAATCTATCAGCATTCCCAAATAGGAGACCCATTTGATTCTATAGGCTGTGTAATACAATAGTACCTTTCATTATCCAGCGCGCCATCAGCGCGCATACTCGTCTTCTGAAGTAATGGCGTCAAATACAAAATTTGCGAACAAATGCTAGAAAATGGCGTGAAAAACCGCCATAGAGTTGAAAAATACGCGCCGCAGCGAATAGGGTAATAGGCTAGAGGTAATTACACATTAGTGATTACTTATTTTTCATCAAAAAGTCCGCATTGTTCATCAAATTATAAATAACTGCGTTTTACATTGATCGGATGTGTGTACGCAACCCATGATGCAACCTCCACCAACTCTATTTTCAGTTTGACAAGCAACGGTCGTGACGGCCGTGACTTTTCGCTGCTGTCTGCTGTCAACGTTGCCTTCGCAACATTCGCTACATCAGTGTACTGCGGAATATGTATTTTACTCATGATTTTACTCTTCTGTCGGACTTTTCTCACACGATTCAAGAACAGCAAGGATAGCAGTTATTTATGATTTGATGAACAATGCGGACTTTTTGATGAAAAATAAGTAATCACTAGTGTGTATTAGCCTCCAGCCTATTACCCTGTTCGCTGCGGCGCGTATTTTTCAACTTTGTGGCGGTTTTTCTTGCGATTTTGTAGCATTTGTTCGCAAATTTTGTATTTGACGCCATTCGAGCATGCGCGCAAGTTGAAATTTGGCGCAAGCGTTGGGTATACCACTATAATGAAAGTTACTATTAGCAAATAAGATTCCTATAGGTTTCTATATACAAATTTCAAATGCACTAACCGTATACAGAACATATAGGAATCATATACATTTTTTTGTAGGCTTTTATATGAAATTTCCGACAGGAATGACAAGAAATAATGAATACCTGTATGATTGTTGATTTTTTTTTGCATCACCATTCGCCACGCATGATGATGATGTAGCTTTTGACCAAACTGAGATATAATTTAATTCTAATTCTGTGATGATACGATAAAGCTTTGAATATAACTCGAATATTAGCGATTTAAAACACTCGGACGTTGTCCAGGTGACTCGGCTGTCGCCTCGATCGTCACCTGACAACGTCCTCGTTTATTATAAATCGCATAATATTCTTGTTTTATTAATAGCTATTATTATTATTAGGTTCTAAAATTCGTTATCGTTACAATTATACAGCTTCGCTGTAATTCTTGAGTTTCAAAAACCCAAACGATTTTGCGCTTTTTCGAAGAGGTTTGTCGGTTGTTTGTTAACCGAAAATCAGTTCTCGGTTCTCCGCAAAATCGCGGTTAATCTGTTAACCCATTAATTAACCGAAAACCAAAATATCCACCAGTACTACTGTTCCTACTGAGGTGCCTACAAACGAAAATGCTCAAGTTTAATTTGTACCTTGTGCGAGATTTCAAACTAGAGGTCATAATCTCATATTCAAATTTTTATACTGATCTAATGCAAAAAAAAAAACTGTCAAGGATCCAATATTCAAAAAAACATATTAGTTTTGGAAAACTGTTGTTATAAATTGCAGGGTAAAGGCGGGTTTGGTCACCCCTTATGTGCACGACAGCCAATAAGCGATGCTGCACTTATGACTAAAATTAAAATTACGGCTAATAAGGACTGAGGCTGACTAATGACCCTATTCTGTAATGAAATGTTGGCAAAACATTCATGCCCAATAATTCCGTATCTCTAACCTTTGTCTTCTGCATGCTATATCTTTATCTTTGTCTGTCTGTATCCATCTCGGCTGTGCTCTCGGTAGGTATCCATAAATCCCCTATAACTCCCTCTCTGTCTACCTGCGTTAGCAGCCGTTACGAGGATACAGAATAGCCCTTATTATGTTGAAGCTCTGTTATTCTGTTGTCCCTTCTCTGTTGTTGCCTAAGGCAACAACCATTGTTGCCTAAGGCAACAACCATTGTTGCAAAGAAACATTATTTCCATACAAAATCAACCCATAAACCCACCTTAAATGTAAGTACCTATTTCATAGTTTATAAAACAGGGCTACAGGTAGATTCGTCCCAATACGTCATTGCGTGATCAATACAGGATCTCAGGTATATAAGAGAACCATTTTGAAACAATGCTATTCTTGTCTATAAAGGATTTCATTGTAAATCAAGTTCACGACATTATCTACTTGGAGCGGAGAAGGTAAAGTGACACTTTACTTGCGAGTAAAAGTTATTTCGAACAATTTCTTTGTTTCTTTGTTGTTCTTTTCTTGAAAAGTGCATCAAGATTGACGCGTTTTTGATGAACGTGACCTTACCCCTGCCAGGTAACTGTGGGATATTTATGTCCTCAACTTTAACCATCCTTGGGCTATCCCCTATCACACAAAGTCACCATGTGTTTCCAATAATAGAAAATTGAACTTTTTCCACGTGGTCGCGCTTGGAATACGAATAAACACGTGGATTATTCCCCTATACCTCCCTCTCTGTCTACCTGCGTCAACGAGTTGTTACGAGGATACAGAATAGCCGTCATTATTTTAAAGCTCTGTTATTCTGTTGGCAACAACCGATGGGCGCTTGAGTTTTTGGCACAACAGAACTCTAACATAATGTTACAAACATTTCCATACAAAATCACCCCATAAACCCACCTTAAATGTAAGTATTTCATAATTTATAATAGCTGTATTACACTACACAATTTCTTGAACAATCTGCCAGCGAAAATAGTGTCAAAAAACAATGAACTTAATTGTTGATTTCACAGATTGTTCAAGAAATTGTGTAGTGTAATACAGCTTTAAAACACGGCTTTCAGGTAGATTCGTCCCAATTCGTCACTGAGTGATCAATGCAGGATCTCAGGTAAAAGAAAACCATTTTGAAACAATGCTATTCTTGCCTTTAAAAGATTGAAGTGTAAATTAAGTATACATTATATTATCTACCTGGAGTAAATAATTATTTGGAACAATTTCTTTGTTTCTTTGATCTTTCCTTGAAAAGTGCAAAATTGGCGCGTTTTTAATGAACGTGATCTTACCCCTGCCAAGGTAACTGTGGGATATTTATGTCCTCAACTTTAACCATCGTTGCGCCCCTATTACACAAAGCCACCATGTGTTTCCAACAATAGAAAATTGAACCTTTTCCACGTGGTCGCGCTTCAAATACAAATAAACACGTGGGACACATGTACTGACCAAAATGAGGATAATGGATTTAACAAAACAGAAAAAGGACTTCAAATCTTGATATAAAAGTCGAAGGCATTTAACCTCGCATTTAACACTTCTGCAGATATTGAGAAAATTAGAAATAACATCAAATAGGTAATGACTAACAATTTGGATTAACAAACTAGACCAGCATGGTTATTTTTGCAATAGTAAATTGATCAATAATGATGTGACAAAATTAAAATCATCAGTCAAAATCAACAACCAAGAACATCAAAAAATATCCAATCAAAATGGTGGGACCTCAATAGAATGATGAGCAAAATGATGAGCAAAACCGTAGGTACTGCATTTCTTGAGGGGCGAAATTGTTGTTTAAAAGACAAAATTAATATTTACCCAATAAGGCCTTCAACGGTGTCATCGATGGGTAAAACGTGGATTCTCTTGCCGTAATTCACGTTGGGACAGGGCTGTATCCAAACAACGTCGGAGAGACGAACGCGAAGGTTGTTCCTGACGATCCTGTTCATGCGGATTTTCTCGTCTGGGCAGTTTTCGTCCGAAAGAACTATACAAACGGTCTCCTTCCTTCGCTTGCCTTTCAGCAGAACTGTATCCCCCTTGAAGAGCATCAGCTCGTCCATCTTGGCCTGAGACAGGGTCACGACAGAGTTGTCGTCACTGGCAGCCTCCTCGACAAGGAGCCTGTTCGGGCGGTCCTTTCTGCGAAGAATCGCCATCGAAAGATCCTTGGGGCTGCAAAAGAGCAATGCGAGGCTATTATTCCCCGAAATAGAAGCAGGAAAACCGCCCAGAATCCCAAAATAGTTTCTGGGCAGCAATTTTCCACTATGATGAATGTACAAATTACAAACAACACAGGCGAAGAGCCAGAGAAAGGAACACCAGAAATCAGAAATCACTCACCTTTTTGATTCAGCAGCCATTTTCACTTTTTCAAATAAATTCTATGCTTCTGTAGGTACGTCTGGTTCGGAACAGCCTTTGAGCAGCCGAGAGAAAATCACTACTGGCAGAGACGACGATCGTTAATAGAATGACGTACTTTAGGCCGATTTCGTCAAGGGTGGGAAAGTGAGACGACAAGCTTCCTGACTACAGGGGTACCCCTATGGTGAAGGCACTTGGACTGCAGGCGTGGCACTCTTTGAAAATAAATTTCCCTGTCGCTGCTATAGAAGTGACTCGACCGATTTGTATTTTTCTTATTTTGTTCGCCCCAACACTGGGTCACTGGGGTGGTTTGAAAAAAAAAACACCGCCGCCTCCGCGTGCCGCCCCCGGCGGAAATCTTGTTGTGAGTGGCTCGACCGATTTGAATAAATTTTTTTGTGATGTTCGCCTCAAAGCTGGCGCGTTTACCGTCGCCGCCCCCGAATTATTGCAACACAAAAGTGTTCATCGCCGCCGACTCCGCGTGAAGCCCCCGATGGAGTATCTTGAGAGTGGCTCGATCAATTTGATTTTTTTTTGTTTCATTCGCCTCAACACTGGGGTGGTTTAAAAAGAAAAAAACCGCCGCCGCCTCCGCCTGCCGCCCTCGACGAGCATCTCAATTTGGCTCGACCGATATGAATATTTTTTTAAATTTTGTTCGTTCCAACACTGGGGTGGTTTGAAAAAAAGCGCTGATGCCGCCTCCGCGTGTCGCCCTCGACGAAGATCTTGAGAGTGGCTTGCCCGGTTTGAATAATCTCTTTTTGTTGTGTTCGCCTCAACACTGGGGTGCTTTCAAAAAAGCCGCTTGAATCTTGAGAGTGACTCAACTGATTTGAATAGTTTTTCTTTTGTTTTATTCATCTTAACGCTGGGTTGGTTTGAAAACGAAGAAAACCGCCGCCGCCTCCGCATGCCGCCCCCGACAAGCATCTTGAGAGTGGCTCGACCGATTTGAATAAATTTTTCTGTGATGTTTGCCTCAAATGGGGTGTTTTTAAACCGCCGCCGCTCCCGAATTATTGTATCACTAAAGTGTTCACCGTCGCCGCCTACGCGGCCGCCCTCGATGAGTATCTTGAGAGTGGCTCGATACCGATTTGAATAATTTTTGTTTTGTTTTATTCGTCTCACTGGGGTGGTTTGGAAAGGAAAACAAAAACCGCCGTCGCCTCCGCGTGCTGCCCCTGACGAAGATCTTGGGAGTGGCTCAATCGATTTAAAAAAAAATTGTGTTGTTCGCCTCAAAACTGTGGTGTCTTTAAACCGCCGCCCTTCCCAAATTATTGTAACACTGAGGTGTTCACCGCCGCCGCCTCCGCCTCCGCGTGACGCCCCCGATGAGTATCTTGAGACTGGCTCGACCGATTCGAATAAATGTTTTGTGTTGTTCGCTTCAACACTGGAGTGTTTTTTAACCGCCGCCGCTCCAAAATGCTCCCCGACGAGTGTCGAGAACCGAATGTGAATTGAATTAGTACATTACCGCGGCGGGCTGCGTCACGTGAGCGGCGGGCTGCCTCACGTACAAACCGCACTGATGACCAGTGAGCGACGCATAATGCGAACAATCGTGTTGGCATGTTCGCATTGAATATCTCGATTCGAAAATGATTCGACCGATTTAATAAAAAATCGTCTCAATACCGGCTTTCAAAAATGGTCAATATCTCGAGAACCGAAGAAGATACCCCCAAGCGACAAAAACCAAAGACGTCCTCGTCCTGCTACTTGAGTAATCCCAGCAAAAACAAGTTTCGCCAAACCAATAATTCTCTATCGCATTTGTTTTTCGCAGAAATAATTACCGAGACAAAGGAACAACCTGCCTACTTATATAAGTACTACTTATTAGATGCTACCGGAAGAAGCGTGGGGCGAGGCGTAGCCCACGTGTCAATCTAGTTAAATCATAAAATCGTTGCCTAGAACCATAGGAATGACAACCAGGAGCAATAATGGAGAGCTGCCAGCTTGGTCGCTTGACGTTGCTCTTGCGGCATAAATAACACTATCTCATTAGTAAAATGTGCATGCCTATTGACTCTCGCGCTAATTAGATTTATGGACTCACTTAATAGAGCTCTCAACGGTGGCCCCCTTTTTGTGGAGCCTTTTTTCAAAGGCTAATGCTCAGTTTATGATAAGCGATACCCGGCGGAGCGGAGCTGAGCTGAGCGATTTTTTTTGCCTGGACCAGTCCCGTCCATTCATGATGTCACGTTCCCGCATCGTAATTGGCCTAGGCAAAAAAATCGCTCCGCTCAGCTCAGCTCAAATCGCGGCAAAAAATCGCTCATCATAAACTAAGCTTAATGCTCAGTTTATGATGAGCGATACCCGGCGGAGCGGAGCTGAGCTGAGCGATTTTTTTTGTCTGGACCAATCCTGTCCATTCATGATGTCACTTCCCCGCATCGTAATTGGCCTAGGCAAAAAAATCGCTCAGCTCAGCTCAAATCGCGGCAAAAAATCGCTCATCATAAACTCAGCTTCGCTCTTTTTGGACTATGGTTCTCTTTAGTCCGTTTGAGAGGGATTGGATATGGTTGGCCTTTGTAGAGGCTTTAGACCTGTTTTCGCCGTGAATTGCCCCCAACGCTCATAAAGATTCCTGTGATCGAGAGTGCCTATAACCGGAAATATTAAACCAACCTTCACCCTTTCAAAAACTTTCGAACCGATGGTGTACGCCGAGGTGTAGGTACGCGAAACAATGGGTGCTTTCCACCTAGACGGTACAAATACCACCAGACGGCACATTCTGGGTGCTTTCCACCTAGACGGTACAAATACCACCAGACGGCACATGTTCCATGGTGTGGCACAAAATTTTAGGTGATCCAATGAACGGCGCAGAACCGAGTTGGAACACGTAGATGGGAAGCACCGTTTGGCACCCGCACATGCGTAAATGGCAGGTGTACCGAATTTGGGGCTAGGTGGAAAGCACGCGTTCCATAGTGTGGCACAAAATTTTAGGTGATCCAATGAACGGCACAGAACCGAGTAGGAACACGTAGATGGAAAGCACCGTTTGGCACCCGCACATGCGTAAATGGCAGGTGTACCGAACTTGGGGCTAGGTGGAAAGCACGCAATAGGTCCCTTTGTTTCGGTTTTTTTGAGTGCGCATGTATAGCGCGAATTTCATAGTTTCGTACACCGATATTGAAAATTAACACTAAAAAATATTGTAGTGCACCTAAAATTCCACAAATAATTTGGATGAATGTTAGATACCATCTTTTATATTTAAAGGAAATGTTTCATTGAACTTGAGTTCAATGATATCATTTGTGGAAGTTCAGGAACAACGAAAATGGCAACAGCGCTCAAAACAACAAGACATCGGCGCCAACTGTCACTTGTGACAATTATGATGATACTTCTCGTTTCTACCTGACCTAAATTTAATTTGCTCATGTTTTGACGAAAGAACACAACTTGTTGAAAATGGCTGTACTGAGAAGGAAGTTCAAAGAAGCTACGAAGAGATGCGTTTATGGTGTGTGTAAAAGTGACAGCCAGGAACTAGTAGTTGGTCAGGCGGCTAGACAGAGCATGCAGCGTTGCCATTCAACTGACAGGTGTACGAAAGTTTTCAAAATTTGCAGCCTTCAAGCATGCGCACCTGCCCAAACGAAGTAGCCTATTACTCAAGTCAAGGTACAAATTTAATGTAGAGAACGTTTTGAGCACACCCTGTATACGCGCAAGTTCGTTGTTGTTTACCAGTTTGTGAGAGAAGGCCGCAGTCAGGAGAGACAAACGCTGATAATTGACTATAGTGGGTGTTCGCTGAAAAGCCGATGCGAAGAGGCGTCGAAATAATTTTTGCCCTAACGCTGAATAATCGACGTCTACACTATAGCTACATTCACAATCTCCAAATTAACGATTTTACATATACCTACATATGCATATACACAGAACATTTAAGTACACGGTATATAGCAGAGACAAGTACAAGTACGTAACCATTTAAAGCTATCAGTTCCTCTTTTCCCGCCAAATGCTGATAACCAAAGTTATAACCGCAACGTTTTAGCGAGAAATGTCAGATGTCAAAAAAATGACAGTATCTGTCAATCTAATGTCAACCGCTAATAACCAACCGGTTACAAAAAGTTACTCGCTCGTACAAAAGACTAATGCCTGAAATGGACCTTTTCAATAAAGGCGGTCTCTCTCGCACGATTTACGTCACAGCCCCACATGACCGCAGTATGGTGCCGCGCACTTCATAACGAACGAAGTTTCTCTTGGAGATATTAGGCGCCGTTATAGCTAGACACCACCAACTGCGCGGTACGAACGCGCACGCATCTGTCTCTTTTCTGCTGAAAAGGTCCATTAACGAATCACATATCACATATCGACGTGCGAATCTAAGACCATCCTAACTTGAAAATCGCTACTTTTCAGGACAGCCGAAACAAGATTTAATCTTTGAAAAATTGATAACGATCGACCGGAATGACTGACCCTCACAAAATTTTGTAGAATACTGCCTCATTATGTGAACTTTCAATTTCCGTCCCTAAACTTGGCAATTTTATTATTTTTCACCTGATTTTGGCAATTTTATCGAGTTAGGATTATACCATTCTAAGTTTACGGAAACGGTTAAATCCTAACTTGAAATAGGATGGTAATTTTCTATCGCGAATTATACCTGGTCGCGTGAGCATACGTGCCAATATCATCCTAATAACTTGAGAGAGGATGATAATTTTCTTGACAAATTATACCTATATGCCAGAAACTACGTGCATAAATCAGAAATTTTAGGTATTGAGCATGTAGGTATACGCTTTTTAGTGTTATTCGAATTTTTGAATCGATATCGTTCAAGTCGTGTTACCTTAGATGTCTTTACACCTGCTAGGCACCTACCACTCTGTGCACCTACCTAAGTTTTTAGTTCGGTTTTTATTTTGGAGTTTTTCTTCAACTTTTCGTATTTTTTGTTCATGAAATGTTTTCGGACATGTCCCAGGGCGCCACTGAAGTGGTCTGTCTGCAGATTTTTGTGATCTCTTGTAGCGGGATTTACGTTAATATTGATACCCCTCAATAGCTCCTCATCACTGAGGCAATTTCAAAAATTAAAATAAAATGATTCTTGAGGGATTTTCAAATTTTCCAATGAAAAATTACTGGGGAGTAGATTTACAGGGTGTCGCAAAAAAATATATTTTTTTATTACATCCTACATCTAGACAATGCAGTTGATGCAGACTTTTGTTTTGACTACACCGAAATATAACACCCACGGATCCATTTGACAAAGGTACTGCTAATATTTTATCATTGTAACAGTGCAAAAATATTGGAAAAAAAGTCAAGGCTTTTTGAGGATTTTGTATAAACCCTTTCTCAATTTTTTTTAACAAATAAGCCTGTAAGTATCATACAGGGTTATTCAAAAGTCCGGAATAAAATTCATAATTTTTTTCCATATTTATTTCGGAAAAAATGCTCGAACCGGTCGATTTTTAAAAACGGTAAGCCGTTTTTTCATGACACGTGTCATGTTCTACCTTCAACCCCCTAACCCCAAGCCATCCTTAGTATTTTTTTTCAAATGGCACCCTATGGCTTGTGGGGGCTCGTTGGAAAGCTTGTCAAAAACTCTATTCAGATCTACCTTTGAAAATTAGATCAGACGCTTCATCATGAAGTTTTGAGGAACCCCAGTATTACTTAACAGTCCGGAATAAAATTCATAACTTTTTTCCATATTTATTTCGGAAAAAACGCTTGAACAGGTCAATTTCTAAAAATGGTAAGCCGCTTTTCCATGACACGTGTCATGTTCTACCGTCAACCCCCTAACCCCAAGCCACCCTCAGTATTTTTTTTCAAACGGCATCCTATGGCTTGTGGGGGCTCGTTGGAAAGCTTGTCAAAAACTCTATTCAGATCTACTATTGAAAATTAGATCGAATGTTCGACCATACAGGTTACCAATTATTCAACAGCAATCTCCAGTACGCATTCGTTCGTATTCCTTTAAAATTCATGGTCAAACGTCCGATCTAATTTTCAATGGTAGATCTGAATAGAGTTTTTGACAAGCTTTCCAACGAGCCCCCACAAGCCATAGGGTGCCATTTAAAAAAAAAATACTAAGGGTGGCTTGGGGTTAGGGGGTTGACGGTAGAAGACACGTGTCATGAAAAAACGGTTTACCATTTTTAGGAATCGACCTGTTTGAGCGTTTTTTTCGAAATAAATATGGAAAAAAATTATGAATTTTATTCCGGACTGTTAAGTAAAACTGAGGTTCCTCAAAACTTCATGATGAAGCGTCCGATCTAATTTTCAATGGTAGATCTGAATAGAGTTTTTGACAAGCTTTCCAACGAGCCCCCATAAGCCATAGGGTGCTATTTGAAAAAAAAATACTAAGGGTGGCTTGGGGTTAGGGGGTTGACAGTAGAACATGACACGTGTCATGAAAAAACGGCTTTCCGTTTTTAGAAATCGACCGGTTCGAGCGTTTTTTCCGAAATAAATATGGAAAAAAATTATGAATTTTATTCCGGACTTTTGAATAACCCTGTATATGTATACCTATCTTTGTAATCGAGACAAAAGTCTGCATGGAATGCATCATTTAAATAATAATAATAATAATAATAAATGGTCTTTATTAGAGAAGCATTTGAGCAGAGCGAGATTCAGCTTAATAGGCAGGCCTTGGCTCACCAGCTGTTCTTCCACCTAACTCCGCTCAATACGAAGTAACGAAAGATTGTACATTCTACAAAATTAAAGTAAAGTGAATAAAACTGTACAAGTATCGAACATACACATTTACATTATTTACATATCACTGGCAGTTCATCAAAGTTTGAGAAAGCTGTGTTCGAAAACTCTTCAAACCGAGGGTGGCATACTCAAATGACAAGTTGTTAAACATTTTATAGACCTGGTAAGTGAATGATCGTTTGAACAGTTCTTTGGAGTGGAGTGGAGGGGTGATGGATCCCCTAAATCTGGTGTTGACATTGTGAACATCTGAATTGAAGGTTATTCTGGAAAACAATTCCGGGGGCTCTTTAGTACGAAGAATTTTGAAAAACGCGGTCGCAGAATGTAATTTTCTTCTGTTTTCCATATTGAGCCAACCAGCATCGGAGAGTTTGTGACTCACACGGTCGTATTTTCTTATTCCGTAAAGAAGTCTAATGCACGAGTTCTGCAGCTTTTGCAGACGGTAGCTGTCATTCTGTCTCAGAAAAGGACCATAAACGACGTCGCAGTGATTGACCTGAGACAGCACCAAGGATTCACATAGCAGTTTTTTTACATGAAAGCTTAAGAATGATCTGTTTTGATAAATTGATTTGAGGTGAAAATAACCTCGCTGGAGGCATTTGGAGACGTGAGTGGTGAGCTTCAAGTCATTGTCGATGTGTAGCCCAAGGTTCTTAGCCTCGCATGCAAAGGGGACAGTTTCATCACCTATCACAATACCATTATGGCATTTCACCTTGTCCCGATCCACCTTTCTGCCAAACAGAAGTGCTACCGATTTTTTAGGGTTGAGCTGTAAGCAGTGCTTTTGAGAGATGTCTTTTAAGTTTGCAAGATCGAAGTTTAGTGCCGCTAAAGCCTGTTGAGATTCGTCCGCCGAGAATAAAATGCGTACCTGAGTGTCATCAGCATAGGAATGTTGGCAGCCGGAGAGGAAGGCAGAGGTAAAATTTGATATGTAGATTATAAACAGTAGCGGTCCCAAAATGGATCCTTGTGGTACACCTCTTAAAATTTCAAGGGGAGAGGAGACACGGCCGTTGTAAGTAACACTCTGCCCGCTAGATAATCGAATAGGAGGTTGATGGAAGACGTCGACAAACCAGTATAGTGCAGAATAGATTTCAGGAGAGTGACGGAAAAAAGAACGAAAAACAAAAGGTCGAAAACAAAACATCGAATGCATAAGGTCGAAAAAGAAAAGGTCGAAAAACAATTGGTCGAAAAACAATTGGTCGAAAAACAATTGGTCGAAAAACAATTGGTCGAAAAACAAATGGTCGAAAAACAAAACGTCGAAAAGCAATAGATCGAGATACAAAAAATCGAAAAGAAAAGGTCTAGAAAGAAAAACCGTGAAAATCGAAATTGAGCAATAGGTGTATGTACAATTGTCTTGGTGTATGTACAATTGTCTTGGTGTATGTACAATTGTCTTTACAACAATTGTACATACACCTATTGCTCAATTTCGATTTTCACGGTTTTTCTTTCTAGACCTTTTTCTTTTCGATTTTTTGTATCTCGATCTATTGCTTTTCGACCATTTGTTTTTCGACCAATTGTTTTTCGACCAATTGTTTTTCGACCAATTGTTTTTCGACCTTTTGTTTTTCGACCTTTTGTTTTTCGAGATTCTGTTATTCGATATTATGTATTTTCGACCTTTTGTACTTCCGACAATAGTGCTTTCGATGTTTTGTGGTTTCGTTATTTTGTTTCTCGACTTTATGCATTCGATGTTTTGTTTTCGACCTTTTGTATTTCGATCTATTTTCCGTCACCCATTTCAGGATCTGGTGGTTGATGGTGTCGAACGCTTTGGAATAATCCAGCAGAACAAGAATGGTGAGGAGATCCTTGTCTGAAGCTCTCAAGATGTCATCGGTTATAGAGAGAAGAGTCGTGCAACATCCACGTCGAGGTCTAAATCCTGACTGATTAGCAGGCAAAATGGAGTTACTTTCTAAATGCGCCCGCAGCTGTTGCTCTATTACATTCTCGAGAATTTTTGACATGGTTGGTAAAATGCTTACTGGGCGGATGTCACTGAAACTCTCTGGTTTGGAGGACTTGGGCAACGGCAAAATTAGAGCATGTTTCCATGTAGAGGGAAAAACAGAGTTTTCGATACAGAAATTGATAATATGGGTGATGTACGGTAATATAAATGGGACGCAAAGATGGATAAATATTAAATTAAATGTTAAATGTATTTATGTAATTGTATAATAATGCTGATTGCTCCACAAGTATTGAGACAATGAAATAAAACTAATGCTGGCTGAATCGAACAAAAATGGAGAAAACATGACAACGACTGCTTTTCTCTTGATGGTTTTTGGATTAGGTATAATAAGTAAAATACCAATAACAATTCATTTTATGTTGAGTTTTATGTAGGTACCTAATATATTCTTTTCACCACATACTACATCATTGTTTTCAAAATGATAGAGAGGTCTGATTAGTCTCTACCAAGAAGGGTACATTACTTGGTTTCATTCTCCACTAGAAACTGAAAAAGAGATGACAATGTTTTCTTGGGTGGACTCATGAAATCAATATTGAAACCTTTTGTATGTTATCATCTTTTATCTGCAAAAAAAATGCATTCTCCCTCAGCTTTTCCTGCTGTAGCACAAAAATGTCACTATCTTCTGTTGATTAGTTATCATTAAATGTAGGTACCTACATACCTACTTAATGTATAAAAGTCGTTGCGAAGTACAAAACTATCGTCCACCTGGGTAGGAGCCTACCTTCTATATTCATCAAGTCGGTACCTATATCTATACCTACCAGCTACCTATAGGTACTCACCTACTATAGTTCGAGGGTCCATTCAAATATAGGTACACTTGGTAATTCACAAAAACGTTTTGTTGCAGGCTTTAACCAAACATGGATTCAAAGGACATCACGGACAAGTTCAAGAATTTGAGGGTTCAAGAACACCAAGACATCAACATCCTCCTGCTAGGGGAATCAGGGGTAGGAAAGTCTACTTTCATTAATGCCATAGCGAATTACCTGCACTTCAAATCTTTCAAAAAAGCCGAAAAACAAGACTTATTGGTTCTTATTCCTGCATCATTCCACGTCTTTGATGAGAAATACGAGGAAAAACTGATCTCGATTGGTTCGTCCAACAATAATGAATATCAAGAAGTGGGTGCTGCGGCCACTCAAGACGTCAAGACTTACGTTTTCCCTATTGGCGAGGGAAATACCAGACTGAGACTGATTGATTCACCAGGTGTTGGTGATCCTAGAGGGGTCAAGCAAGACGACATCAACTGCGAAAATATTTTGGCGTATCTTGGCCAATTGAAAGAGCTACATGCGATATGTTTCCTGATGAAACCAACTAATTCCAGGATAACTGTGCTCTTTGAGTATTGCTTCAAAGAGATACTGTCGCGTTTGGAAAAGTCGGCCAGCAACAATCTGATTTTCATATTCACAAACACCAGAGGCACCGACTACGGTCCAGGTGATACTTTGCCGTGTTTGAAGAAGTTGATTGAAGATATCAAACATCGTCCTCCGTATGTTGATATACCGGCTAAAAACAACATTTTTTGCTTCGATAACGAATCCTTTCAAGTTTCCGAAGTCAAGTTTTCCGAGTCTGTGCGGCAGAGTTTTATCGACAGTTGGAATAAAGGTTCTGAAGAATGTTGGAGGTATGTACCTATGACGTAGGCATGGCTGCATGGGACGTCATATAGTAATCAATATTTGGTGGGAATTTCAGGTTGATCGCCTATATCATTGGAGATATTTCAAATAATGGTTTGAGACCTCACCAGATGCAAAATACTGTGAGCATAAACGAGGCGAGACGTCTCATATCTTGCCTGTCTCAACCTTTGGCTGATATTTCGCAACTGATCATTAACAACTTGCATGTTCTGACTAGACACAAAGCTAGTTTGAAAATTCAGAATCAGTCTCTGCAGGAGCTACAGAAGAATTTGTACATACCTGTCATTAATTTAGAAGTGATTGAGCTTACTCAATCAATCACCGTATGTGCCAGTTCAAAATGTGCCGAAATTTACAGTGTAAGTAGGTAGATACCAGTACAGACAGGTACTGTAATTTAATTTTTTCTTGGCAGATAGGAGCAGTAAAAAAGTGGCATTATCGTCAAAGATGCCATGATCCATGTTCCTTGGGGAACATCACTAAAGATCTTATTGGAGACCCAGGATTGTTAAGATGCGCAGCTTTCAGTGGATCTCGCACCTGTTCCAAATGTTCTTGTGATTTTTCTGTACACATGCACGTTTACTACATGACAAAAACAATTGACGATTACATCGTTGATGATACCATCAATAAGAATATAAGCGATAAAAGGAACGCTCTGCTTGAAGTGGAAAGGCTAATTGAAGATATTGATGCAAAGAGTAAAGAACTGGAAGAAGAAAGCGACATCATCATCAAAAGTGCAGCGCAGTTCGCACATTTTCTGCAAAATAATGCTATCACACCTTTCAATGATTCATACAAGGATTACATTGAACATCTGATTCTACGGTGAGTCTTCTTATTGGTCTGTTATTCTTGAAAAACAAAACAATCTTTTGTAGAGAGCATAGTCTAGGATGTGCCGCTGATCAAGTTACGATAAAGGGATTAGACTATATGCTGAAGCAATACGAAGAAACCAAATCAGTGTTTGAGACAAGCCTGAAAGGATGGTTCAAGCAATTGGGTTCGCTTTCAAAACGAGACGTAGTAGATGCATCGCTAGTGATGAGCACCATTCATGACCTCTATAATTTGAAACATAACGGCAAAAAAATAAAGGAGTTGTTGGAAACCCAAAGAGCATCAAGAGAAAAGGAATACGAGAAGAATTGTGTGGAGTACGTTCATTCTAAAGTTGCTGCGACACCGAGCTCTGATAACAGAGGTGAATTCAAGAACACGAATTCAGAAGCCAAAGGCAACAAAACGTCAAGTAAATCAAATACAGCAAGCGATTACAAAAAGAAATATTATGTTCCGAACGCGAATCAAAACACTGGGAATCAAAACCGTCCTTTTTCCAAACCAGGAACGTTTCAACAAAACAACTCGGCTCAACATTATCGAAGAGAAACGGCTCCCTCATCGTATTTTTCGGTTCCTTCTTCTGCAAACCAGAGAGGTTCTGACGAACAACCAAAACATGAAAGAAGTAAAAACCACAAGGTTCTTGTGAAAGTGGAAGTAAATAAAGACAACCGGCAGAAGGGTAACAGGAGAGATCACTCTTCGCAAAGACGTTACCCTGAATATGAAACACAAGCTCCGAATTATGCCCATTTGGGTAATTATTATGAGGGTCCTCCACAAAGCTATGGTCCACCGAGTCCATTCCAATATTACGATCCTGGACGTTATTATGGTTCTCACCCTAGGCAGTATGATCATTTGCTTTACCAGAAATCACCTGGACCATACTATGGCCCGCCATCTGGTTCATACCAAGGCGCTTCTGGCCCTTATTATGGTCCCCCATCTGGCCCACACCATCCACCTGGCCCTTATGTCAATCCATCACCTGATCCTTCTTATCATGGTCCTCCGTTTAACCCGTATTATGGCCCTCCATCGAATGGACCTCAACTTGGTTTTAAACTTTTGGGGTCTCACGGTCCCCTTACAGGCAAATATAATGTTCATCAATCCAGATCACTTGATAATACCTCGATGACAAATCAAGGGAGAGGGAAGTATCAAGCGCGTTCAAAAAGTAGACCGTCGTATCAGCGGCACAAATCAAGTCAGAGGAACCAGAAAGATGAGAGCAAGGAGAAACATGACCAATCAAACTTTGGTGATTCGTCCTCTGACTAAACAATCAAATAACTATACCAGCCTTTCATTGGTATCAAAATGACCAAGCCTAATCTGTAGACAATGTCTGTAGAGTGAGACAGTGAAAGTTCTAATACTCCATCGTTGTAATTCTGAAACTTTTTCTTGAGCCACACACCACACCTGATTTGATGTAGGTAATCTAATCAGCTGTGGTACTTCAAGTGACCCTAGTTGTGTTTTCATTGCCGTAGATTTTAATTACCTTGACCTAAAGTCATTTAAATAAATTTCCACCGACCTCAAATTCCCGTCGTACTAATACCTCAATCCTACTATAGTAGTAATAACCTCACGTTTTTCGAAAGGTGATGAATTTGAATAAATATTGAGAAATAAACAAAGTCATTTAAATTACACCTCACCTTTATTACAAATAAATCAATCATCGTCACTTTAATTAAATTCATCATAATTACTCATTTCATAATTTCCAGATGTGCTGACATCAGCTAGCGTTGGGAATTATTCAAGTTTACATTCGGTTTCTGAAAGAAAAGTACATCCTAATTACGTGCGCAATCTTACGACGAATTTGTTCAACCCTTCCAAGTTAATTCCGTTCTCATTCTTCCTAATTTGCCGAACTATTGATGAACCCATCAATCCTAATTCCTAATGCACTTGAGTTTTAATTCCCTGCTTAATTGATTAGTACTTCGTCGAATTTTAAATTCAACCCTTTCTTCCTTCTTGCCCATTTTTCATTTTGCATTAAGAAACTTCGATTATTCAATTTTACTTAGAGAGAGATTGTTGTTCACTGAGTTTTGTCTTGGTATTTCGAAATTTTATAGCCACCATTTTAATTATCGATCAAATAATTTACATAAAATTATTTATGTAAATTATGTGAGTATATGTATATATATGTATAGTATATGTGTATTTATGTGAGTGTCGACATTCCATAAATTTGTATCCAGCTGGTGCTGTAGTTTGACTTACAGGCTTATCCAGCTGCTTTATTTCACGCTAGGTTCAATACCTTTACGCAAGTCTACAATCAGGAGTACAATTTGTTGCAATGAGCCTCTAATTAATTAGCCTGCAAAATTGACGTTCTGTTCATTTCTATCCTGAAGTATTTTCGAAACGAAACTGAATTTTCTTGGCATTGCTCAAGGGGTTCTCTCTTTGGGAAACTCAACCTTATGTCCATAGACTCTTTGTCGTGCGAAAGGGTTGAATATTTTATTCTATGGGGAAAATAACGCGTAATCGAGGTTTTGCCCAGATTTGATTTGCATAAATACTGCTAGTGCTTGTCTCAAGCTAAGAGTCTACAAAATCATGCTCTGTAGGAAGCTAAATCTCTTCAAAAGGGTTACTGAGGTTTTCACCCTTTTTCTGGCGTCTTGAATGTAGGTAGCTGAAACAAGGGGCCGCATTTAAAAGCTCAAAGCAACTACAGGGAATTGAAATCGGTATGACACATCCTATCGATGACTGTTCGAAATATCAAAACAGAACCTACTATCATTTTATAAACCAAACAATTTCTTCAACTCTATGAACAACTTGCATTTGATTACAATGGAAATCAGACTTGCCTCAATGTTTCCCTTTCTCGTCACTGATGGACTACAACTATTAACAATGGTTTTTTCCACTCTTATAACTTATTCTTCTCGAGTAATAATTTTCCTTCTCTACACACGTCTGCCGTTGTCGGGTACTCCGACGCGACTCTTCTACCCCCGTCGCTACTTTCGGACCGCTTCTTATTTCCCACCCTCCGTCTCAAGTGTGTAAAAACCTGACACTCAAACCCATGCGCCGGCATGCGCTTCCTGACTCTACCATCATCCCGTGTGCAATTTCGTCACTTCCCAATATCGTCCGTAGTTCTAATCTATTCCTAAATATTTAATTCCTTTATTTTATAATTTTGAGGCGTCCCACCACAATACCTCTTGGGACGGAGTTCGCGCGAGTTTTGGACGCCTCGAACAAAAGTTTCCCTAGATTCCTAGATACTAGTTGAGAAAAAATTGTTGTGTCCACAACAAATTTCTATCTCTGGCGCCTTTATTTTAGGCTTTTGAGAACTTTAGGAAGTGTGCATATTTTATTGCTTGGTCTGTAAGGTGAGCACTTCAGTTTAGGTACAAGTACAAGGGAAACAATAAAAACAGATAATCCACCAGTAAAAAAGTCTGTATTTAAGTTAACTGAGAACCAATTTTTCATTTCATTCCATAAAATACTACCATTATAACTACTAATCTATTTTAAAAGTATTAAAAGTATAAGATACGCCACAAACGCCGATGTCAACAACACCTTACAACCGCCATGGTAAATTCCAAACTTTTGTTTCACAGCAATTTGTGACCTTGATGCTGCACGCATGTAGCCATGGCCAAAGCGCCCAGAAAACTGATGCCAGATTCATACAGCAAATGTAATCCCTACTCTATGAAAATTCGCAACAATCGCAACGCAGAGCGCAACGTTTCTGATTTGCTCGCAAGGTATTCGCAAAGTCATCGCAACGACGCGAGCCAATCAGAAAAGTTGCGCTCTGCGTTGCGTAATTTCATAGAGCGGCCTTAACGCCCAAGGATCAAGGAGTAACGCCTAAAAACCAGGCCGGTGGCAACTGATTGCTAGGGTAATTAGCCAGGTCCTTTGGTGTTACTCCTAAATCCTTGAGCATTAAATTTGGTGTATGAGCCTAGGTTTGACTTTTGATTATACGAGAGAACGCATTAAAAATGAACTAAAAAAAAAACATGAAAGGAGGAGTTTTATAAAAAACGGCCGTATTACAGAAAATTTTATTATAATTGTTAGGGATTTCAAGTCATCCCGACGAGAAAGTATTATTGTAATAAATTACAAATAAAAAATTACTGTTGGGTACTTACTGAGCCCATAAACATTATTTATTTAACTGTATAAATCATCCTCGGGGTCGTCCTGGAAGTTACCTTGGTCGCCGGCCGTCCCACCGGGCGCCGCAGGGCCTCCCGGAGCGCCGGACGGGAAGCGGAAGTTGGTCCCGAACCCGCGCGACTGTTGCAACGTTTGCGCGAACATTTCGTACTTTCTGATGTCGTTGTCGGACACTGACCTCCGGGCGAAGCGCATCGCCTCCTCGAAGTGAGCTTTTGTGATTTCAGGGACTGGATCCTCTTCATCCAACTGTACCAGAGTAATGAAGAATTATTATTATTACAAGTGAACACGAAAAAAAATCAAACTACAACTGAAATAGAGTCAGGAACCCTATACATCACACGCGGCTAGCGTTTTTCAGTTACTTGAACTGTCCTGGTCCAGAGCAATTTGCTGTAACGTCATTGGACCCAAAAATTCAAATGAACCAATGGCACTTCTTGTACTGCTTTGAATTGAAGCAGTGGAAGAATTTCGAAAACGCTATACAGGTTAACAAAAACAAATTGAAATACTCACATCCATAGCGATGTTGGGATTTGTAGCCCGCTCGCGTTCCCGCCTAATTTCACTTTCGATGCTCTGCCGGATAGCCAACTTGCAAGCGCGCTGACAGATTTCGGTCAGATCGGCACCAGAGAACCCGTGCGTGACTTTGGCAATGTAGACCATATCGACGTCCCTGGCCACGGGCGATTTGCGAAGATTCGCCTTGAAAATGGCCTCCCTGGACTTCTCGTCTGGTAACGGGATGTAGATCAGCTGATCAAGACGGCCTGGTCTCAAAATGGCCGGATCGATGATGTCCGGTCTGTTTGTGGCGCCAATGATGAAGACGTTCTTCTTCGCCCCCATGCCGTCCATTTCGGTCAGAATTTGATTGATTACCCTATCAGCGGCGCCGCCGGCATCGCCCACGTTGCCACCGCGTGACTTGGCGATGGAGTCCAGTTCGTCAAAGAACAGGACGCAGGGGGCTGCAGATCTGGCCTTGTCAAATATGTCCCTGACGTTGGCTTCCGATTCGCCGAACCACATCGTCAACAGCTCGGGGCCCTTTACCGATATGAAATTGGCCTGGCATTCGTTGGCAATAGCCTTGGCCAACAGGGTTTTACCGCAACCGGGTGGACCGTAGAAGAGGACACCGCGCGACGGTTGCATGCCGAACTTCAGGAACTTATCTGGATGTTCCACTGGGTACTGGACGAGCTCTTGCAGTTCCTTCTTGACGTTCTGCAGGCCGCCAATGTCTTCCCAGGAGATGTTGGGCACTTCGACGACGGTCTCGCGCAGAGCACTCGGGCTGCTCTTTGTCATGGCGTAACGGAAGTTCTCCATGCTGACTGCCAGCGAATTGAGAACCTCGGCGTCAACCTAAACAAAACAAAACAAAAAAGCTGTCAACCCAAGAAACATCAACCTAATAGTATTCTTATTACGATATTATTTCCGTCATGAGGGGGTTTATAGAGACCACATAGCGCGTGGTACACCGCTCCAGTCAAGGTAAAACTCGACCGCAGCAACGCGAAGCGAAGTCTGAATTTGGATGTGTCGACCCCCACCCAACTCTAAACAATTTGATAGATCCCCCTTGGATGGCCTTGGGTAAGTCTCTCCGACACAACCGAAGCAGCGCAGGCACCAGCTATTAATAGATCTGTACCAGTGTTAGCTCAGGCAATTTAGGTCTAAAAACGGCGAAGCCCGAAAATAATTCCCTCAAAGCTGAGTTTTTGTATAGTAACCATTTTAACTCGTCTGAGCAACATATCAAAATTCCCAGGAATTTCGGTGTTCGCGTCATGGATTTTAGGGGGCTAACACTGGTACTTGTACCGCCAGCGTAGGTGGGGGACGAACGTTAATAAAAAAAAAGCCTATGCATTATAGCCGCAATAGCGATTTACTTGGGTTATTAAGAGGTTTTGATTGCGTTAACAAGACGAGCATCGTCAGTTCTGACTTGGTGTAGGGACTGATCAATTGCTTACCTGGTCATCATCCAAATCAATCAAATCCATCTTCTCGCGAATCTGTTGTAGGGCCGCCTCAGAGCACAAGGAAGCCAAATCGGCACCGACGTGACCGTGCGTTTCAGCGGCAATCTGTTCGAGATCCACGTCGTCGGCAAGCTTCATGTTTTTGGTATGGATGCGCAACACTTCCAATCTACCTGTGGCATCGGGGATGCCGATATCGATTTCGCGATCGAATCGACCGAAACGCCTGAGAGCGGGATCGATCGAATTGGGCCTGTTGGTGGCCGCCATGACGATGACGTGAGATGATTTCTTCATGCCGTCCATCAAAGTCAAAAGCTGAGACACGATACGGCGCTCCACCTGTTAGAGATAATTAGAAAAAAATTAGAAACCACGCTCGAGATAAATAATTATGTCTTCTTTACCTCTCCATGAGTTTTCTCGCGCTTGGGTGCAATGGCGTCGAGCTCGTCAATGAAGATGATCGCCGGTGAGTTCTTGTCTGCCTCCTCGAAAGCCTTGCGCAAGTTACTTTCAGACTCGCCAGCAAGCTTGCTCATGATTTCGGGTCCGTTTATCAAGAAGAAAAAGGCGCCGGTTTCATTGGCAACGGCCCTGGCGATCAGGGTCTTGCCAGTTCCCGGAGGCCCATACAACAATATTCCACGAGGAGGCTTGACTCCGATAGCCTTGAACAACGACGGATGTCTCAGGGGCAACTCGACCATCTCCTTGATCTGGGCCAGTTGCTTTCTGCAACCGCCAATGTCATCGTATCCCACAGCGTTGAGAGCCTCTTCTTCCTCCTGAAACGGATTTGTTACCAAAAGTTATTGATCGTTCATTGTTATGTTTTGACTTAAATTATTCAAGAAATGGACAATCAATCAAATGGAAGTAGCTTCAAGAGAACTCCAAGCGAAATCATTATAATTACCTCTCTCTTGATCGGGTCGCCATCGCAATGGATGACGGTGTCGGGAGCTACGATGCAATACGGAGATGGTTCGGTCTCCACGACTTTGAATTCTACAGCTCTCATGCCGCCGCGGACGATGAAAACATCTCCCTTGTGTATGGGCCTGTATGCCTCCAGGAAGTAGGGTTTTAAGTACACTTCAAAGAGATTGCTGTGAAAAAAAATCAACAGCACGTTAAAATACTTGTATCAATAAAATTGTGAATTTCATAAATAATGTAGCAGCAGAAACTCAACAACCCTATTAAAAACGGGTTCAATAGGTTTTGATTTTCGAAAATTCCAATTCACTTCGCAGAGCCCGATAACTCATCGATACCAATTCACATGCTCGACAAAACACACATCGTAAGTTTGACTTCAATCGCCAAAATACGTGCATTGACTACATGACGAGGAAAAAAGTTTATTTCTGTGCCAATAAAAAAATTTGTCGCAGAAGTCAACTTTTTTAATATTATGCATTCAATATCTGGATATTCTGGATTTATTGGGGGAGTTGATAAACTGTTTAACCCTAAATACTTGCAACATTCAACAACAATACCAGGTGATCATTTGAAAACTATCCACCCGCAATAACTTCCGATTCCTAGGGAATTTCTTTTCTAGCAAAAACAGGTCGATTTTCATATTGAGAGGGACATCTGAAACATACATTGTCAAATGTTTATCTTTAACCCCCCCCCCCCCCCCTACATCAACTTTGAAATTTCGAAATTTCAAATGACACTACCTACCCACTTTACGATACATAATTTGAAATGGCACTACCTATTTTGTGATACATCGAACTGAGCAGAATTAAATTCTTTCTGAATCATATTTTTTCAAAACTCTTCCTTTTCATCTAGCAGTTCTCTGAATGTTCAACTTGATGGTGGAGGGGTTGAAAATTTTCAAAACATTGTTTTCGGAAAAAAAATTATTCCCTCCAATTTGATGTATCACAAAGCGATGTCTTGTGAAATTTCAAAGTTAGGGTGGGAGGAGCGAAGAAATAAATTTGGGTAGCACTTTTTTCATTAAAAGTCTCTCCCTCGATGCTATGTAAGATTACGTTGACTACCTTAAAAAGAACCCTCAGAGAATATTGAACTAGACACTAGAAAATTTTAGGGAAAAATGGGGTGGAGCTCAAAATTTTGAAGTTCATTTTCAGGAAGAAAGTTTAAATCTCTTCAATTTGATGTATCGCAAAGTAGGTGGTGTCATTTGAAATTTTACAGTTAGGGTGGGTGGGGACGAAGGAGTTAGAGATGGAAATTCGTCAATTTATGTTTTAGATGTCCCCCTCAATATAAAAATCGACCTGTTTTTGCTCAAAAAGATTTCCACTGGGAATCGAGGTTATGTATTACGGGTGGATAGTTTTCAAATGATCACCCGGTATAATATTGATAACATCAATATCCAAATAGCTATGGAAAATGCGAAATTCTCCAAGCGGTCATAATGACTTTTGTCGCATTTGTAAAATATGTATTTTTTCCATTTTCCATTTTTATCAACTTTTTTAGTCGTCTTTTTTTTGGCGAAAGTAATTATTTTTTGATGAGGCTCTACCATCTCCTAAGATATTGACTAAGAAAAAAAGTGAAACATTGCGTGATATACTAATTCTTACAGATTTAAGCTCTACGGAAAAAATGATGACAGAAACAATAGTCACTCTGAAGTTGTTAGAACTAGTGCTGGCAAAAACCGAAAAATTGAAACCGTTCATTCGATTTTGTTAAAAACCGGTTCAATAGAACCGCACTTAGCTAAGAACGTTTTTCTGAAAATCGCGGTTTTTAAAATCGCAAAACTAAAAACCGGTTATGTTATCCCCGGTTTTCGGCACTAGGTACAGGGTGATCCACCGAGATTGGTATAAATTGGCAGGGAAAAGAATTTTTCGCAACAACTTTTCCTGTAGAATTCAAATTTGGACACCAAAATTATTCCTCTTGCAGTATACAGAGTGTTTAAAAAAACTTCCAACGGGGAAAATTTCAACAGGGGGGAGAGAATCTCGGTGGATCACCCTATACATAAAATACTATTTCATCTTCATTTTTAGCACACTTCTCCAAACGGGAAGGCGCTTTTGTCCTCGCTTTGTCCGTCCGTCACAGCATCTAGTCCTAGACGAAAAGGTTTTTGCGAAAAATTTTTACTCCATTGGGTAGCTCATGACCTTGTATCCCGAACCAAGAAAAATCTTGACGAAATAATAATAAACAATGACAATAATAACAATTTAGTGTGACGCGGCATCGCCGTTGAATGCTGCATTTCAGAAGCCGGCCTGATCTCGAAAGTTATCACATGCGAGGAAGTACCCGATCTTATCATTTTACCATAATACATATGCGGAGTTATATTTAGAGGATGATTTGAACTTTATTTTAATGAAAATTTCACATCGGTGCGAGGTGCCGATTAGTAGTTATTAATTTTTGAACATGACTCCGAAACTACGGCTCGGCCGCAAATGATTTATTCGTTGCTTGCTGGTGCTTGATATCCTTTCCTCCGAACAAAACGAAATTCAATACAGAAAATATTTCAACTCGAATGGGTAGCTCATGGCCTTGGTACGCGAATCAAGAAAAATGTTGCCGAAATAATCATGAACAATTACAAAAATAACATTTTGGTGTAGGGCGGCTTCGCCGATCAAGTGCTGGCATTCGCGGTAAGATGTAGAAAGTTGCGATATGCAGGCAACTACAATTTCTTAATGAAATACATCACTGCATGTACGGCATTATATTTAGAGAACAATTTGAACTTTCTTTTGACAAAAACCCCTACTTCGATCCGACCGTTAGGTCAATTGTTATCGATTTTTGAAAACGGCCGCAAAGCCACGGCTCGGCGCATATTACACGACCCTACAAATTTAAAATCAGACGTGCCGAAATAGTAATTGAACATTTTGAAATAGTCAATACTAGGTACCTGAAGGATAATGGCAGTCAAATTACGAAACATGTTCGCTCAATAACAAAAAAAAAAGTAGGTAGGTATCACTAAAAATCATGTGACAAGGCTACCATTTTTTCGGTTTTTCGATAAAAAAGAAATGTTCCAATTCAAAAGTGAACCCGATATTCGTGTTCAGGAGGTCGAAATCAGTTGGAGCACATTTTTTTATATAAGTAACAGAATGACGCTTATGTGGCCGGTTTGTCTGTCTGTCTGTCTGTCCGAGTCCGTGCAGAAATTAAGACGCTGTACTCCTTCTCGAGAATTGAAACAAGAGTCTTGGAACTTTTTTCCGATTAATAGCTGATGTCTCCAAGGGTGGCCAATGGGCACTATTTTTGTTATCCATACATCGTTATCATTATTCTCAAAAAACAGAGATCTCCTGTGCACTTCGATGAAGTTGAACTTCTCCTCGGGAAATAAAGCTACAGCCGTTGAAGATTGAACTTTATCCGGTGGATAGCTTAGGTCCTCAAGGACCAAATAGGCAGGTTGGCTTTCATAATTCGGCCGCCATCTTGGCTGCCATATTGAAATTTCTTATTAGTGGAACGATTGTCATGAAACTCACCCTTGTCTAGTACGATCATTCTTATTTTCAAGCCAAATTTTATGATTGCCCCACCATCTTGGCCGCCATATTGAAATCTCTTATAAGTGGAAAGATTTTCATGAAACTTGAGAGTTACGCTTGTCTCGTACGATCATTCCTATTTTCAAGCTGAGTTTCATAATTCTGCCGCCATCTTGGCCGCCATATTGAAATCTCTTGTTAGTGGAACGATTTTCATGAAACTTGGAACTTACCCTTGTCTAGTACGATCATTTTGATTTTCAAGCCGAATTTCATGATTCTGTCGATATTTTGGCCGCCATATTGCAATTTTTTGCCCAAGACGGTAGAACCCTAATCACTTAACATCTTGCGTTCACTAATCCTCCAAAAAGGAAGTGCGCTACTGAGCCTCATGCCCATGAGGCATATTGGCTTGTTTCTTAGTGGAATTGATCTAGATTAAAGCCGGTTTCAATTCTTTTGCAAGCTTATAATGTCATATTGAACATATAACAAGCGAACATGCATCATGGGCATGAGGCTCAGTAGCGCACTTTCTTTTTGAAGGATTAGTGAACGCAAGATTTTAATTAGGGTTCTACCGTTATTTGGGCAAAAATTTCAATATGGCGGCCAAAATAGCGTCAGAATCATGAAATTTGGCTTAAAAATCAAAATGATCGTACTATAGACAAGGGTAAGTTCCAAGTTTCATGAAAATCGTTCCACTAATGAGAGATTTTAATATGGCGGCAGAATGTTGGAATTTGGCTGGAGAATAAGAATGATCATACGAAGCAAAGGTAAGTCCCAAGCTTCATGAAAATCGTTGAGTGATAAGAAGTTTCAATATGGCGGCCAAGATGGCAGCAAAGCATTATTTGTCCAAAATTGGAGGTATTTTGATGGAGTTCACACGGCCTGTGAATTTCACTCAAATCGGACCACTTTCAGAGAAATTCAAAATGGCGGACCAAAGATGGCGGCCAAGTGACAAAAATCATTGGTCAAATTTATATAATTTATATGGTGGACATGTATGCATTTGATTGGCATTTGCACCACATCGATATCTCTTTTCGTTGAGGCATAGTTCTCCCAGTTCTATCATTTTGAAACATGTTTAATATGGAGAATACAAGATGGCGGCGGAGCATCAATTTTCGAAAATTGAATAGATCTTGATATGGTTTACATTGCCTGCAACTTTCATTTCAATCGGATCACTTTTAGAAAATTCAAAATGGCGGTAGGCGGATCAAAAATGTCGGCAGAATAACAAAAAACCCAAAGTCAATTTGACATCCTGGACATAATTACGTACTATTGATCAGCGTTTACACCACATCGATATCTTTCTTCCTTGAGGAGTTATCCCGGGTACGGACGGACGGAAGGCAAAGTGAAGCTATTATTCTAATGTTATTATTATATACATTTTTGCTACAGCTACGTTTTTATTTACATATTTGAATGTTTGGTTATACTGCATCAAAAATTCGAAAAAACCTTGGAACGCAACTAATAATTATTTGGTATATTTTAGATATCTTTATTTAGAAGACTATCAAACTAGCCGAAACCCATTTTTTCCGGTCATCAGTTTCCCAAGAAAGAAAGAAAGTGAAGAAAAAATTATAAACTTTCACCCTGTATACTGATTTGTAGCAGTCCCAGAGATGAGGACTTTTGATATAATAATTATTATGTTGAATTGAAATTGACTTGAATTTAGGGGATTGAAAGCTTACCATCGTAAAAAACCATTTTTGTTTGAATTTATTCCAGCTGAAATTCTATTTCAAATAGGTACATATATCCCGTTCACCTTTTATTTTCAGTAGAATGACGTTTTGGAGCCAAAATAAAGTGACAAGCTGAAGCGCTGGGAGGATAGGGCCGATGGCCGCTGATAGTTTCGCTCCAAAACATTGCAGGTGCCATCAGCCGTAGCCGTAGCCCCCCAGCTTGTCACTTTATTTTTGCTTCAAAAAGTCATCCTACTGAGTTTAAAACGTGAACAGTATACACTCGTATAACTACTAAGGTGCCTACAAACGAAAATGCTCAAGTTTAGTTTGTACCTTGTACGAGGTTTCGAACTAGAGGTCTTAATTTCATATTCATATTATTATACTGATCTAATGCACAAAAAACTGACAATGGATCCATTATTTAAAAGAATGTATGAGTTTTGAGAGACTGTTGTAATAAATCGCATGGTAAGGGTGGGTTTAACCAGCCTTATTTAGCTGTAAGTTTAGTTTTAATTGTGAGCGTACCATCGCTTACGACTAAAATGAAAACCACGCCTAAGGGCCAAATTCAGAGTCATCACTCAACACGCACTCAACTCAATTCTCACTCAATTTGACCCAACACAATGGTTTATTGGTTTCGGATAAAAATCCTATTGTGTTCGGGTAAGTTGAGTGAAGAATGAGTAAGAGTGTAGGATGAGTGGCGTTTCGGAACTTGGCCCTAAAAAAGAGTGACTAATGAATGACCCTATGTTGTAAGGGAATGTTCACAACATTCATGCCCATTCTGTTTTTCTACCTTTGTCTTCTGCATGCTATCTTTGTATCCATAAATCCCCTATACCTCCCTCTCTGTCTACCTGCGTTAACGAGTCGTTACGAGGATACAGAATAGCCGTCATTATGTTAAAGCTCTGTTATGCTGTTGGCAACAACCGATGGACGCTCGAGTTTTTGGCATAACAGAACTCCAACATAATGTTACAAACATTATTTCCATACAAAATCACCCCATAAACCCACCTTAGATGTAATTATTTAATAATTTATAATAGCTGTATAAAACCCGCACGGGCGGCAGATTCGCAGAAATTCGGCGATATACCGCTGAAATGCAATTGTTGTCATTGCCGTTATGTCAAAAAGAGCGGTATATCGTCAAATTTCAGCGATATATCGCCCGTGCGGACTAAGCTTAACACTACACAATTTCTTGAACAATCTGCCAAAATAGTGTCAAAAAACAATGAACTTGATTGTTGATTTGACAGATTATTCAAGGCATTGTACAAGAAATTGTGTAGTGTAATACAGCTTTAAAACACAGCTTTCAGATAGATTCGTGCCAATTTGTCACTGAGTGATCAATAAAGGATCTCAGGTAAAAGAAAACCATCTTGAACAATGCCATTCTTGCCTATAAAAGACTGAAGTGTAAATCAAGTACACATTAGGTGCTTTCCTTTTACCACAAAACTCACTGATCTGATCTAAGTTAGAGAGAGAAAAAGCGAGAAATCATATGCGCGAAAGTGAGATACCACTAACAACTTAGGTCAGAATACTTAGTTTAGGTTGTAAAAGGAAAGCACCTATTATATTAGTACAAGAAAGATAGATTTCAACCTCGGAAAAAATATGGACGTCCTGAAAATTTTATATTTTGTTCAGAATTGAGTGCTCTACAACATATCCAAAATCGCCAAAAATCGCACCCGGGGGTTTTGAATTATTGGAGGGGGGGTAAAAAATTGCAGGTAAAAATGGAGGGGATGGAACCCGTCAATCCATTGGATGCGAATACATTATAGTCCGACGTATCATATCCCATTGATACTATTTTTGCACAAAAAGTGTCCATCATTGTTGAAGGGGAGTAGTGGGGGGGCGAAGCTCTGCTAGGTGGTCCATTTTGTTTTTCTGGCCATGTAGAACCGATCACGACAAGTTTGGTACCTTTTCCGACTAAATTCAATCTCCTGAACTCATATTCGATGTGTAAATTTGGATGAAAACAAGTTTGAACAAGTTAACTTGAGAAAACTTGTTTTTTTCTTTGAGAATTTTGACGAATTTTTGTTTTACTGTTGGAGACGTTCATTTTTAGAGAATTTTCAGGGACCATTAAATTGAAGTGTATTATCCACAAAAATCATCCACTCGATGTATAATTTTGTTTCTCGAGTTTAAAAAATCGATTTGAACTTGAGCCGGCGCGGCGCGTCGTCTACTACTGACCAGAACACTACAGCATGCATCTTCAAATGAAAACACCTCTAACTATTGAAGAAATAACAACTCATCTTTGAAAATTGGAGGATCTGTGGAGAATTGAATTTCCTATAACATAAACAAAATCGCCATGAATCGCACCACAGGGTTTCAAGTTATTCAAGTGGAGAGGTAACAGTTCATAGAGTAAGAATCCTGTCAAAGTGTTATCCTCCTCCTCGAATAACTCAAAATCCTGCATTGCGATTTATGGCGATTTTGTTCATGTTATAGGGAATTCAGTTCTGCACAAATCCTTCAATTTTCAAAGATGAGATAACATTTCTTCAATAGTTTGAGGTGTTTTCATTTAAAGGTGCATGCTGTAGTGTTCTGGTCAGTAGTAGACGACGCGCCGTGCCGGCTCAAGTTCAAATCGATTTTTTAAACTCGAGAAACAAAATTATACATCGAGTGGATGATTTTTGTGGAGAATACACTTCAATTTAATGGTTCTTGAAATTTTTCTAAAAATGAACACCTCCAACAGTGAAAAAAAAATTCGTCAAAATTGTCAAAGAAAAAACAAGTTTTCTCAAGTTAACTTGTTCAAACTTGTTTTCATTCGACTTTACACATCGGATACGAGTTCAGGAGATTGAATTTAGTCGGAAAAGATACCAAACTTGTCGTGATCGGTTCTGCATGGCCAGAAAAACAAAATGGACCACCTAGCAGAGCTTCGCCCCCCCACTACTCCCCTTTAACAATGATGGACACTTTTTGTGCCAAAATCGTATCAAGGGGATATGATACGTCGAACTATAATGTATTCGCATCCAATGGATTGTCAATCCATTGGATGACAATCAATTTGATGGGTTCCATCCCCTCCATTTTTACCTGCAATTTTTTACCCCCCCCTCCAATAACTCAAAACCCCCAGGTGCGATTTTTGGCGATTTTGGATATGTTGTAGAGCACTTAATTCTGAACAGAATATCAAATTTCCATGACGTCCATATTTATTCCGAGGTTTTGCCGATTTTTTTACTATTTTTCCTGTACTATATCATCTACCTGGAGTAATTATTTGGAACAATTTCTTTGTTTCTTTGTTCTTTCCTTGAAAAGTGCAAAATTGGCGCGTTTTGAATGAACGTGACCTTACCCCTGCCAGGTAACTGTGGGATATTTATGTCCTTAACTTAACCATCCTTGCGCCCCTATCACACAAAGCCACCATGTGTTTCCAACAATAGAAAATTGAACCTTTTCCACGTGGTCGCCCTTCAAATACGAATAAACACGTGGAACAAATGTACTGATCAAAATAAAAATATTGGATTCTTCAAAACAGAAAGAGGACTTCAAATCTTTGATATAAAAGTCAAACGCATTGGCTAAGACTTCTGCAGATATTGAAAACATGAGAAATACCACATCAAATAATGACTAAGAATTTAGATTACAATAATAAGTTCCAGTTTGAAAATAAATAAACTAGACCAGCATAGTTATTTTTGCAATAGTGAATTGATCAATAATGATGTGATAAAATTAGAATCGCCAATCAAAATCAACAACCAATAAACATCCAATCAAAATAATATTTGGGAGTTCTCTGCAATGATGGGTAAAATGATGCACAACCGTTGATTGTACCTGTAGGTACCTACTGCATTTCTTGGGGGGGCGAAATTGTTGTTTAAAAGACAAAATTAATATTTACCCAACAAGGCCTTCAACGGTGTCATCGATGGGTAGGACGTGGATTCTCTTGCCGTACTTCACGTCGGGACAGGGCTGTATCCAAACAACGTCGGAGAGACGAACGCGAAGGTTGTTCCTGACAATCCTGTTCATGCGGATTTTCTCGTCTGGGCAGTTCTCGTCCGAAAGAACTATACAAACGGTCTCCTTCCTTCGCTTGCCTTTCAGCAAAACTGTATCCCCCCTGAAGAGCATAAGCTCGTCCATCTTGGCCTGAGACAGGGCCACGACAGAGTTGTCGTCATTGGCAGCCTCCTCGACAAGGAGCCTGTTTGGTCGGTCCTTCCTGCGAAGAATCGCAGTCGCAAGATCCTCGGGGCTGCAAAACAGCAATGCGCGGCGGTTATTCCCCGAAATGGAAGCAGGAAAACCGCCCAGAATCCCAAAATAGTTTCTGGGCAGCAATTTTCCACCATGATGACATGTACAAATTACAAACAACACAGGCGGAAAAGCCGGACAAAGGAACATCAGAAATCACTCACCTTTTCGATTCAGCAGCCATTTTCACTTCTTTTAATAAATTCTATGCTTCTGTACGTCTGGTTCGGAGCAGCCTTTGAGCACCCCGATAGAAAATCACCACTTGTAAAGACGACGATCGTTAACAGAATGACGTAGCTTTTCGTTACTCGCTGCTTTCTGGATGATTTTGACAGATGACAGAAAACAAATGAATGACCAGGCGGAAACGCGTCGGTAATGCAGATACCTTTAATGAACTTTACCCAAAAAATCCCGGCCGATTTTCTTTTCCACCTTGTGGGGCTTGCGAGATTGAACCCCTTTTCCTATTGTAATTAACACAAGTATTTGTTCTCTCCTTATTGTAATGAAACAACAGAAAATTGCTTAAAAGCTGCAAATTTCACGAGCGAGACTGACGGGATCAAAACACAAACCTGGTGACAGATGACGGAACTGACACTCTTGAGTTTTGACAGAACCAGACAGAGCTGTCAGTGTGACAGTTGGCTTTATCAGAAATTTTTAATCAAAACTTTGGATAAATAATAATGGCATAGTGATTTCGGAAATTTGGATCGCTGTTTAATCAAAAAAGTTGTACAATTTAGTTGTGAAAAGCAGAAAATAAGGACAATGGCCGGGTTAAAAGGTGAGAGGGTGGTGACGAGACGTTTCACAATAAATCAATCATGAAAAAACGTAGTACCACACAAGGTTTACCACCTCAGTATATTATGAGCATGATTCATTGATAAATCTAGAAAAAGTAAAGTCCAGAATATTAAAACTATTACCTGCAGTTTTGGAGTATCAAAATAATTAGGTATAACGTCACTTCAAGGATAAAATAATACTGTGGCCTGTGACTCAGAGATTCGAAGGCCCTCTTATAACGATCATGATGAACTTTTTTCAGGGTTTTGCTTGAACTTCTGAAAACCTTGTAGGTACTAGTCCGAATGTTGTAGTTCTTACAATGCTTCATTTCAAGACTGACTTAATATTAATTAAAAAATATCTCTCCAGAGAGAGATTTTGAAGAATTACTAAATAAGTACTCTCTCGAATCAATTACCTATAAGTCATACAAAAGACATACTGCATGATTATGTTGATTATGTTGAACCAGAATGACTAGCCTAATTATTTGATAATGATAATAATTATTTGATGTTAATCTTTGTTCCATGTTCTTCTTGATGCTGCTCAAATCCAACAGCGTAAGTACCAATAGATTTTGTTTTGGACTAAGCCACTAATTATTGTCTTTTCTGTTGCAACCACACTTTCCACTGTGCTTTCCAAGCTTAACAAACAAAGCATGAACAGTAATTAAATGCTTAGAAATTGAAAAAAACCAAATAGTCCCTGAATTTTAGACATAAGAAGAATGGATAGCAGGCAAAAATTAAACTCAAGAGGATTTTTGTAGATAGGATGGCCCAACGAAAACACAACAAGGGGTTTTTGGGCATTTTACAATTTTTTTTTTTTGAAAAAAGTTCAGACAGGTCGATTTTTATATCAAGGGGGACATCTGAAACATACATTGGCAAATTTCTATCTTTAGCTCCCTCACCCCCTATTGACCTCAAATTTCAAATGACACCATTTACTTTGCGATACATGAAATCAAAGAGAATCAAATTCTCTTTTTGATATTTTCAAAGTTTATAACCCCACCCCCCGCCTTCTTCCTTAAATTCTCTGATTGTCCCATTTTATGTTCTCGACCCCTCAATTCTCCTCAATTTAATCCCCACCCCAACTTCAAAATTTAACAAGACATCGCACCTACATTGTGATACATCAAATTAAAAGGAATCGAATTCTTTGCGCGTGGGCCTTAGAAGGGCACTGCAAAGAAAAGTAGTACGGCCTAAACAATTCAACTGCAAAGAAACTACACACATCAAAAGAATCTAGGGGACAAGCAAATTCAGACGATTTCTAAAATCATCATTACTTTTGATTGCCGTCAGCGATTCCATATCGGTTTTCAGTGTTCGATAGCCCATTCCTTCGTTTTTATGCCTTGATAGCGTCGAATACGGACAATGTTTTATTGAGTTTCTACAGGGTGATCAATGGAACAGTGTAAATTTGCCGAAAGTTCAGTACGAGCGCGATATCCCAAAAACAATCTTTTTATGCATTCCAATAGCACAGTTATGAAGACTGGTGCTAGTGGTGCTTCAGCTCCAATAATGTTTTTGAATTTTGAAAATCGAAGGTGAATTGCCAAAGATATTGATCATTTTGTGCCGCCATGTTGAACTTCCAAGAAAGTGATCCGATTTAGGAGCGGTGGTAGCCGAGTGGTACAGGTAATGGCAAGCCAAACCATTCGCGCTGCCCTGTGTGGGCTCGAATCCTACTTCATCCATGGATATTTTGTGCTGTCCCCGAGGTTGCATGGTAGAGCAGCTTATAGCTGAATGCCGCCTCGTAAAATAAGACAATTAAATAAATAAAAAAAAATAAAAAATAAAATTTCATTGAAACTTGGATCACTACTCATGTCTGGTTCAAAAATTGGAATTTCAAGGTCAAATGTCTTTTTCAGTCACTTTCAAGCCGCCACATTGAACTTTTATGTAAATGATTCGATTCTAGCGTGTTTCAAGTTTCATTCAAATCGAATCATTCATGTAAAAAGTTTAATATAGCGGCTCGAAAGTGATCGAAAGTGAAATTTGACCTTGAAATTCCAATCACTTGAACCAGACATGAGTGTGTTCCAAGTTTCAATGAAATCGGATCACATTCTTCTTTCTTGGAAGTTCAACATGGCGGCACAAAATGATCAATATCTTTGGTAATTCATCTTCGATTTTCAAAATTCAAGAACGTTACTGAAGCTGACACACCGATCTTCAAAACTGTGCTATTGGAATGCATTAAATTATTTTTTTAAGAAATCGCGCTCGTACTGAACTTTTGGCAATTTTACACTGTAGCAGCCTTATAAAACATTGTTCGTATTTGACGTGATCAAGGCATGGAAACGAAAGATTGAGCTATCGAACACTGAAAAACGATATGAAATCGCTGACGGAAATCAAAAGTTATGATGATTTTAGAAATCGTCTGAATTTGCTTGTCCCCTAGATTCTTTTGATGTGTGTATAAGTGTGATCGTGATTTTCTCCTCGATGGCGTCTAATAATCATGAGCAGAAGGCGACAGAGTTGGTTTCGTGGTTGTAAAACGTGTATAAAATGTGGCCGTTGAACACAAGGAGGCTCCGTAACCCTGGAAACTGTATGAACCTTGATTTTAAGTTGCAAAGGTGGCACTTGGTATCCGCTATGTGCATTCAGTCGAGTAGCGACATCTCGCAGCCGAAAACAACACAAATAGGCATCATTCAGTTCCGTAAATCGTCACCTTGAACGCTGATGTCGACTCCTCCCACTTTTTTGGCGAACGCACATAGCGGATAGGGTATAGGTGTTACTTGAACCATTTTCTTCCACTTGAGACTTTTAAACATCACATTCAACCATGCCGGCGGCAGAAAACAGGTCGAAAGAGATATAAAAATTGACTAATTGGATTTCAAGAACCGAAACAGGTAAAGACCTGAAAGTCATCGTAATAAATACTCCATCCTAAGTTTGTGTTTATGAAGTCAATGGAAATAATAATTGAATGTCGTGAATCGGTCAAATTCGGTCCTGAAATATCTTGGAAAACGTAAATTATCAGAGAAAATAATTTATTTATATGTAACAGTACCTATTCAAGATGAGTATTGAAGCTGAACTTGTAATTTAACTGCGTAGTTTTATTTAAACAGTTGGCATAAAATAGAGTGCATTTTAATTTTATTCAATTTTTTTGTTAAAATTAAGTTTCCCTCCAATATCTTGAATAATTTCTGATATACGAAAAAAACTAATAATTTCAGGCTTTTTTTTCAAGATAAATTCAGGAACTGCCAAGATACTTGATTCGTATTTTCAATGACTTCATGGGCATATAATCAGGATTATGTATGGTGACTTCCAGGTCTTCATATGTTTCAGTCTAGGTTTCAGTTCTTGAAATACAAATGTTCAACTTTTTATTTCTCTTTCGTCCTGTATATGCCGCCGACATGGTTGGTGCTGATGTCTGCAAGTCGCAATCGAAAGAGAATGGTTCAAGTAAGACTTTACCAATTGCTATCTCGGCGTCATAAAATTCAAAGGTCAATCACTTCACAAGACAATCACGAATCAAAGTCTAGCACTTCGCACCCAAACTATTTTGCCTTCCTTGCATTTTGAAGAAGAAAGAGTGGACTGGTAATAAAATATGTAAGGACATTCCTTGTAGAAAATAAAATTTTCAAGAATTTTTCATGGAACAGTTCTATTCTAAGTACCACTTACCTTATGATCGCCTTATGATTAATATGTATATTATACTACGTAAGTACTCCTTCCACGACCCCTTTGGAGCTAAATTTTTTTTTATTTTAATGACCATAAAGATGTATGAATAGTTGCTCCCGCAACTAATAGTATTATTGAGCACTTTTTGCAACGACTGCTTTCAGAAACAGAAACTAAAAAAAAAAGCGTATGGCTGAAGCCCACTTTGCACATCACTCACAATTTTAGTTTCTCTTTATAATAAAGTTTGTTCACAATCCTCGTTTCAATTTACAGGCTGGTATCCTTGGCATTTGCTGGATCCATTGGCATGACCTTGGTCATTCTGGCATGTGCCCTCCCACAATACAAGTAAGTTTTCTTTTTTCACTCCAACTTAATTTACTACAGGGTGGGTCACGAGAACAGGCAATTTTAAATTTCTCATCCTGTTGTAACGCCACACAACTAATACAAAAGCGAGTGCAAAAAAGACTGGAAGGTAACTTTTGAATTATTGTTCAACTTAGAGTTGAGTGGCTGGTAATTTTTATTCGTGTCAGTTGAGAATGTCGATCAGTTCAGTCCAGAAATACTTGAGAGCAACTCGCCCTACGCGCGATTCAGTAAAACCACTCGGTTTATAAATAGCCATTATAGCATATATAATCAATTTATATAGGCTTTAGGTTGCTGTGGTGGACAAGGGAGATCGTCTCTACCACGGTTGGCGGCTTCTCGCTGACGCTGCCAGGTGATCGGCGGTCACTGAAGAAAATGATGGCCAAGCGCGGCAGTACTAGAGATAATGGAATGTAAATCACTGAGTAGTGAGTACTTCCTAATCTAGATTATACCTACTGAAACAGCAAACATGTATTAAGAAAAAGATACATACAGGAAATGGACAAGACTCCCAACACAATGCACTCACTCACGCGCAATACAGCTCAGTTTATTATTATCCATCTAAGGAAACTCTATCAACCTCACAAGGGCTACTGGACAGTGGGCATTTCACTGCATTTTACATAGTATTGCCGCGCTTTGTGCATTGTGCTGGAATTTTGTCCATTTCCTGTATGTATCTTCTTATCAATACGTGCTTGTTGTTTCAGTAGGTATAAGCTAGATTAGAAAGTACTCGCTTCTCAGTGATTTACATTCCATTCTCTTTAGTACTGCCGCGCTTGGCCATCATTTTCTTCTGTGACCGCCGATCACCTGATCCCCTGGCAGCATCAGCGAGAAGCCGTCAGCTGGAAGCAGTATTACTGGTCAATTTCAGCAAAACATCTTGAAGCGTTTCAGAAATATCGCTCATCAAAATTTTATACCAAGCACACAAAACACATGTATCTTCGTATTTAATAGACAACAAAATTTTTCTTCTGTTGATCTTTCTTGTCTTGGCTCACCTTTGGGTCCTCTATTGGCCATTGGTATATGCAAGGTGACTCATCGTGAGTTACCCTGTATAGGTAGTACCATGCGATCAACAAAATTCGGAATTGGGGTAGGCTGTGCCCTGGCCAAAAGCAGCTTGACATCCTGAAATTTGACCAGGTCAAATTGGGGTAGGCTGTGACCTGGTCAAATTTCAGGATGTCAAGCTGCTTTCGGCCAGGGCACAGCCTACCCCAATTCCGAATTTTGTTGATCGCATGGTATATTGCAATGTAATATGTTTCTGGACAGGTTATGGTGGCCTTTCTTCGTGGTGCTGTTCTACGTGCTAGCCCCCATTCCCACATTGCTGGCGAGGCGATACACCGAGCACCAGGGCTCGAGCAATTCCTGCCTTGAAACTGCCATTTTCCTCACTATGGGCCTGATTGTGAGCTCGTTCGCTCTGCCCATTGTCTTGGCCAGGGTGCCAATTATCGAATGGGGTGCATGCTACCTCACCTTGGCCGGAAATGTGGTGGTTTACGCGACGCTCTTGGGCTTCTTTTTAACATTCGACCAGGAGGATTCAGACTACAACATGTGGTAGACCACTGACGTTGGTAGATGATCTTTACTTTTTGTCTGTGTAATAAATTGTACTCATAAACATTATTTACTTTATTTAATAATAAATAACTTAACGGTATCATAATATTATGAATTAACACACATAACTTAATGATTAATGTAAGCTTAATATTTTGTAAGTAATAATAAAGGCTAGATTAATATAAAGATTCCGTTCAGTTTATTGATCTGCATACATACCTAGGTACAGTATGTCCCAAATCTAACGCCAATTGGTTGGCATAGTCGGGGCGCTATTACTTTTTTTGGTATTAAGCAATGTCGTCACTCTGTAGATAAACTGGTGGAACCCTCTTGAACTGATGAAAATCGGTAATTACCCCCGCAACCATGCCTGACGCCGTATACAAGTGACAATTTTTTTTTAAATTCTTGTGAACCAAAAAAGCTAAAGCTGTTGAAACGTGTACATATAATCATGCTTGATCCCTATTAAGGTGCATTGAACTATTTATTAGAATATCTCCAAAACTTCTTAAAATATCTTGAAAATAAAATTCTCCAATTCTGAAAATTGTACTGGATCAATAATTATTAATGTTCGAGTTAATTTTTCAACAATTTTTAAAAGTCGACTTTTTCTTTTCTCATGCTGTCATTCCAAATTTCTCAATTATTTGATGATTTTTCGAGATATCGTGTGGCGCCTTCGTTAATGTACAGGTGTCCCAAATTGCTTAATTTTGACTGTTTCTTCTGCTTCTAGACCGGACAGAGAAAATCTGACCTAGGTGTTCCGACCTCGATTTTTGTGGAACGTTGATGGCTGAAGACCGCACTCCGATAAGAACCTCTAATCGTTCCCGAGATATTGGCAAAAACTGATATTTCGAAGAAGAAGTCATAACTTTTTCTTTTCTTTTGTGAATATTTTTTCAAATGGTAAAAACCTTTAGGCACTTTTTGACGCAGAATAAGAAACATTCTTCAAAAAAACTCTAGCTCTTCTACATTTTGAGAAGATAAGTGCAACTTCCTAATTCTGAATGTAAAATAGTTGGCTTTGACGTCAAAAAAATGGGAAAATCAAGCTTTTCAAAAATATACAGGGTCCTGCAACAGTGTTTATCAGGCTTTCCTAGCGCCCTTCCCTTATGAGATAAATGAAAAGGTGTAATACGGAAAATTATTGATTTGAACAAATCAGTTAAAATTCTTTTCAACTATAGGTACAGGGGGTGTGTTCCATTTTTGCGCTGTAACAAAAATAGAGATTTTTTTAATGAAATGTCCCACTTTCGATTTCATTTTTTTTGTTCAGCTTTTCAAGCTCTATTATAAGTGTATTTTTGTTCTTTCAATTTGTGGCAGTGCTACCAACTAAAAATTGAAAATTTAATTTTTTTTATAATTTCGAGGTTTATTTTGAGAAGTCGTAGGGGCCTCGTTTTTTGGTTTTGAGGAATGAAATTTGGTACAACAATAGTCGAATAGAAGATGACTAGCTTCATGATAAAAAACTTGAGATTAAGTGATACAGGGTGTGCACAATTTTTTTCGAACTTCGCTAATTTTAAAGTGCCATAAGTCATTTTTTTTAAATGGAATGACCCTCATTTTCTCTCACCATTCGATAGTCTTTTTTCCTCCTCCTTCATTCTTACTGGTGGTACCTTACCCCTAAATTTGTCAATTTCCGAGATAATTTCCGATATTGTTGATGAAAATTGCAGTTTGCAGTTTGTTAGAATTTTTCACACTGGGTAGGCCATGGTGATAATACAGGGTGTCATTATGACAAATGTCATAATGACACATTTTGCTTGGTTTGATACTAACAACAAGTCTTTTTAATGAATATCCGCGCTAAACTTCAATCTGAAGTAATTGCAGTAAGAAAAAATTGTAGCTTAAAAAAACGAGGCTTAAAAAGGAAATTCAAATTGAGTTTTAGTAAAGCAGTTTTCGCGACTTAAAAAACCTTCAAACTGTCAAATTAGGAGGTGCGTACATTTTGACATATGATTTTTTGTATCCGGTCAGGACCTACTAGGAATACATGAAAAATACAAATAAACGACAATTTTTATCAAAATTATCGATTATCTCGGAAATGATCAAATTTAGGGGTAGGATATACCACTAGCAAAAATCAAAGAGGAAGAAAAAAGCTATTGAAAAGAATGACTTATGGCATCTTGAAATTAGCGAAGTTAAAAAAAAATAATGCACACTCTGACAATGCTATCTGTATCACTGAATCTTAAGTTGTTTTTTTTTCAAGTTATTAATCTTCTATTCGGCTATTGTTGTGCTAAATTTCATTCCTTAATTCCAAAAAACCAGGCCCCTACGATATTTTAAAATGAACCTTGAAATTATAAAAAAAATCAATTTTTAATTTTTAGTTGGTAGCACTCTGCCACAAATTGGAAAAACATGTATACACTTATAATAGAGCTTGAAAAGCTTAATAAGAAAATGAAAACAAAAGTGGAGCATCTCATTTTAAAAAATCTCAATTTTTCTTAGGGCAAAAATGGAACAACCGATAGTTGAAAATAATTTTACGAGATATAGAACTTTTTAAATCATTCATTTTATGTATTAGGTACACCTTTTTTTCTATCTCGTAAGGGAAGGGCGTTAGAAATAAAGCCGGACCTCGAGCCCGACGCACTGTTGCAAGACCCTGTAACAGTTTTTTCTTGTCTTTATGACTATGGTAACTATTTTTTTGAATTCCGTTCAAAAAAGGTGATTTTGGACACGAAAACCTAAATATTTTTTTTTTTAGTCCGGTCCTGAAGTTTTGTTCTACTTGCTATGGCTCTTTATGAAGTATCAGTGAGGGAATGTAACATGAAAATTTCAATCGATTATACGAAACCGTTGCAGAAATATTGCACTTTGAAAATTGTGACTAAAAGTACAAAACACCCTGTATCTTCGTAACCAATGGTCAAAAATTTTTTTCTCTTGTTGGTCTCAACTCATCTTGGAGTCCTGTATCCAGTGTTGAAGTTTTTCACATAGATCACGGAACACCCTGTGTACAGGTGTCCGTTTTTCGAGGCTAAGCATGGGTATCTCGCTTATCTTGAGAGTTACAAACTCGGTTGAATTAGGAAAAAGTTGCGCATTTTCATGACGATCAATGATCCAAAAAGAAATTTGACGTATCGATTTTAGTTTTTGAGATATTGTGAAAAAACAGGAATTTGAATTTTTGTTTCAATTTTCTATTCAAAAACCGGTTGAAGATGGCCTTTTCTAATCTAGACATTATCGGGGCACTTTTTCAAGGGGAATTCAAAGCTGCCAAAATCTTTATTCTAGCTTTCAAGGCAACCGAGATACGACATTCAACTTTTTTCTCTATTGGGCGCCATATTGGATTTAGATATTTTTGAATACGGTATTATTTTCTGGTTACAACGATGTGCCACATGTCACTGTTGAATAAATGTTTAACATTTACGTTTTTTTTTTGTGAGTGCTGATTTTGTTTCCAAAGCACTCTTTTAAAAATAAAATTTTTTTTTACTCAAAAGCATGAATTCAACAGTGACATGTGACACATCGTTGTAACCAGAAAAAAAAAGTACTCAAAAATGTCAAAATTCAATATGGCGCCCATAGGAGAAAAAAAAGTTGAATGTCATATCTCGGTTGTTTTGGAAGCTAGAATCAAGATTTTGACAACAATCAATTCCCCTTGGAAAAGTGCCTCCACAATGTCTTAATTAGAAAAGGCTAACTTCAACCGTTTTTCAAATAAAAAATGAAAACAAAAATTACAAATTTCTGTTTTTTCTCGATATCTCGAAAACTAAAACTGACAAGTCAAATATCTTTTTGGATCATTGATCGTCATGAAAATTCGCAACTTTTTTCCAATTTAACCAACTCTGTATCTCTAAAGATAAGCGAGATACCCATGCTTAGCCTCGAAAAACGGACACCCTGTATGTCACACTTTCATCAGAAAAGATGTATAAATAGCTCTGTTCTAAACATATAGACCTGTATATTTTTTTCCATATAGCTTGTTCTGATGAAAAAAGCCGTACAATTTATTGTAGTTATATAGGTGTCACATTTTATTTAGAAGTAATAATAAGTAACATCAAATCAATGAAAAAATTAACTCAAAAAATGAACTCTCTGCCAGCTCCTGCCCCCTGATATCAACGCTTATTTATTACTATTTCAAAAACCACCCGCGCGTGAATATAGATGGGTATTCAAAAACGGTACCTATTCATCTTTCCGAATCACTACGAATACATAGGTACCTATCCCCGTTCACTTTTTATTTTTAGTAGAATGACTTTTTGAATAAAAAATAAAGTGACAAGCTGGGGGGGGGGGGGCTACGGCTACGGCTGATGGCACCTGCAAAGTTTTGGAGCGAAACTATCGGCAGCCATCAGCCGTATCCTCCCAGCGCTCCAGCTTGTCACTTTTTTTTTACTACAAAAAGTCATTCTACGAAAAAAAAGTGAACGGGATATAACATGGATTCGAAAATTTTGTGCACGAACACTGTCGAAAGTCAGTGTTCGAATCCATTTGTTGAATCGAGACTCGGGTATCGACCCAAGTCTGCTTACATAATAAAAGAAAAGGGCTTTTTTCTTTATGATCATCAGATTTGAATTTGGCGCGGTCGTGCGACACCTGTCGGAGCCAGGCGTAACTGCTTGCTGCGCGAGGCTTGTGACAGATGTCATTATTGACAGTCACGTGAAAATCAACTTAAAGATCAGCTGTCTCCTGGGGAGTGGTTGTATTTGACAAGGGTAGTTTTCCCCTTTTCCAGGTAAATTGAGGTAAGTAATTAACAATCGATCACCCGTCGTATGTAAGAATTAATTCCGTTAATTGAGATAATTGTCAAATTGTCCGAGGCTGCCGTTCCACCCTCTCCCGAGCCACTCGATGAATAACTGAGGGTGTTTACCCCTGACGCAACCCTCCATTAGTAATTAATCGACCTAAAATTAGCCACCGCATCGAATTTCAGTCGTGACAAATCCATCGCACAGTGAAAACCTCCTTGGTGCGCGCTTTTTCCCTCAATTTCAACCCTCAAAATCGCCAACAACCCTGACCTAAATCACCCTGCCCGTCTTGCATCCACGTCCTTCTCCATATGGTGTGCGGAACGTCTCGAAAAACATGGAAATTTGGAAATTCAAGTGCTTAATTGAGTCACATGACAATCATTGCTGGACGCATTTTGAGGCTTTTGAGGTGTAGATCGGACCAAAATGAAATTTTTTCCCAAAAGGTCAGCACTTCTGGACGGCATCGTCTCTTTGTCCCTCAAATATTGATGGTGGAGGTCGATTTCAACTTCGGATCAATACTTGTGATGTGCTGTAAAAATAGAGCAGTGATTCCCATTTGATTTCTAGGACTGAAATATCGTCGTGTTTCGGTGGATCTGAATTGGTGCAAATGACAGAATACTGGCTCATATCCGCCCCCGGCGAAAAAACATGCCAACAAACATGGGAGACCATGAACAACATGACCAGCAAGCAGAATTCTCTGTCGGTCAACTATAAATTCCACATTCCCGACTTGAAGGTGAAAGTAACAGTGAGCTAAGCATACAGATTTGTAACAGAAATATTTTCCACAGGTGGGCACGCTGGATCAACTTGTGGGGCTCTCAGATGACCTGGGAAAGTTGGATGCCTTTGTCGAGCAGGTCACCCGGAAGGTCTCCAGTTACCTTGGGGAAGTTTTGGAAGACCAGAGGGACAAGCTGCAGGAGAACCTGATGGCCAATAATAGTATGTGATGGTCCTTGTATTAAAGAATGATTAAGGCGCATGGAAATGTCCAATAAAAAATTTGAGTGCCTTTCTTTGATGATGCTGTAATAACATGAAATTTTAATACAATCATGTACATAATCAGACTCTTGGCATCACATCAAGTTATATGTTGCACCTTTATTATTATTTCCATACTTTTTTGCAACATATAATTCTATCCGATTTTTTACTGAGATATTGTAAGTCAGAAATTCATTATTGATAGACGCGAGCCATGCCTTTGTATTTCTTGTTGATGAACAACATTTTTTGTGACAAATCAAAACAAGAAATGCGAAGGAACGCTGTTTTTTGAAAGAAAAATGAATTTCTGAGTTTGTTGAGCATAAATCTATTAAAAATGCTATTGTAACTGGCATGCCTAAACTAACAACAAAATAACCACAGACACACGAGCATGTCTTTTTATTTCTTCAAATTTACACTACTGCTACTACTACATAACAAATTCATTTACCATTTCGATTTTGGCGCAGTAAACGCGGCCCTAACTACTAATAATAAAATACTAAACATACTTCAAAACGTCTTGATACACTAATCAATGAGCTTGTTCATTAATGTTTACCATGTCAAGGTCGCAGGTACTTACTGAAATTAGTAACGCTTATAGACTGTATTGTTATTTTTGTTCCAAAAGTGTTTTTCAGGATGTTTCAGGAAACTGAAGCTGCAGAGCTTGGCCTTGTTTTGGCCTTGTTACTTAATTGAGTTCAAATAATATTGTTTGTAACAAAGTCAATTAATTGCTCAAAATTGAATACAAAACTGAACAAATGCGCGCTAATTGCAAAACTTTAATGGGAGGCTTCTTGTTTAAGAAATTCGAGTAAATTATTCAAAAACATCTCAAAAATTCCGATGTCTTGGTCCCAAAAATAGAAATTCCTGAAAATTAGTTGTTCCTTGCCTAAAATATGGTTGTCTCCAACATAGAGAGCCTACAAATAATAATCTTGAGCTCTACAGATCATCAAGGCCCTTGTCTGATTTCCCTACCTATTCATATCAAATGAAGGACCTACGGTTGAAAGTGGATTTCAAACCACAAATAATTTTTGATTAATTAACTTTTCACCTGTTATCCTGCTGCTCATACAGACCGCAGGGGCGTTTCTTGTTTTGCCAATAATTCTTCAGAGTTTGGCGCATCTTTTTAGCTGGAGCAGGCTCAAGGTTCGGTGCTTCCATTGCGACACTTTTTTTAGAGCGACGGCTGTGAATTTTTCAGTTTGAAGAGTGGAAAAATCGAAATTGCTTCAAGGAGTAACAACTGTTTTCCTCAACTGTCAAATGTCACAGGCTGCCTCGATTTCTTTGTACAGAGTGGTCCATCCTAGCGTAATAGTGGAAGCGGTAGACCAGATATTTTGGAAAAACACTGCACTTCCGGATGAAAGCAAGCCACTTTGCGCACTTGATGTACAGACCTTAATCTTCGATTTTGCCCGCAGCACACTCATTTTTGTCCCTTAAGATGGCAGGGGGGGGGGGGCTGCGGAAAAATGTGAAAACTGTAAGAATCGCTTTATAACCGGCTACTAAAACCATACAAAGTGATACTTCTTGACTAAAAACTGATCGGTGGAACAAGTAAGTGTTTCAGAATGAAAAACTAGTTACCCCCCATTTTCAACTCCTCTTTTCGAAAATTCCACGAAAATGCTTTTTGGTCCGTGATGAAAACATAGGCTCCTGAGCTGACTGCTAACCTGTTTGCTTGTGAATCCGCCACCATCTTGCTTAGGGAGGGAAGGGGGGGGAGCTTGCTTGAAGTTGTCGAAAGGTATTGTGTTTGGTATCAAATCGTGTATCAAATCCAACTATTTCGGGGTTGCTCAAATCAAAAATGCTATTAGAAATTGGATAATAGTTACATTTTAGAGTTCATTCCTCGTTCATCAGCGATTCTTACATATTCATGTACCACATTTTTCGCGAAGCCGCTTGCAATCCTAACTATTAGTAAATTGGATTCCTTCCCCCCCTTCTTCCCTCCAAGTGATTGTCGTGTTCTAAGATGGTGGCGTAGTCACAAGTAAACAGTTAGTCAGTGATATTTAGGCCACTCACACACATAGAGGAATTTAAGAAAATGGGGGGGGGGGGAATAATCGGGTATAGACAATACAAATAGAGAAGACCATTATGTTATCACCACCGTCGTCACGGATATTGGGGCATCAAAAATCAGCCAACCTTTTTTTGAATGATGGACTCGCCTGGTTCCTACGCAACCGTTAAAATCCGTGAAGACAAATTATGGTCTTTTCTATTTGTATTGTCTATAACTAGTTTTTCATTTTGAAAAAATTATTTGTTACACCAATCAGTTTTTGGTCAAGAAGTATCACTTTGTATAGTTTTAGTAGCGGTTAATGAAGCGATTCTTACATTTTCACATTTTTCCGCCACTAGGCCGCTATGAGATTATTACGATAGGATGGACCACTCGGTACAGGGTGGTCCATCCTAGCGTAATTATCCCATAGCGGTCTTACCGTTCAAGATAGAGAAAAAGATGTAAGAAAAAAGTTACATGGTTTGATGAGACCTATAACCTAAAATAATTTTCAGCTATACAGGATGTCCCATTTTGACGGGATTAACGAAACGTCAATTTTTTTAAATGGAACACCTATATTTCTTTGCATTTTCATGTTCAACTTTTTCAATTGTCTAATGCCTGTATTTTTGTTTTTCAATTGTGTGGCAGTGCTACCAACTAAAAATTAAAAACTAAAAAAAAATCGCATTTTCACAGTTTTCTTAGAAAAATCGTAGCGGCCTTGCTTTTCAAAACTAAGAGATGAAACTTGACATGGTGATAGTTAAGTCAAAGACTAATATCCCAATGTCAAAAAATTGGGATTTCTTGATACGGGGCGTTCACAAAAAAACATCAAACTTCATAATTTTCAAAGTATCATAACTCATTTTTTTCAAATGGCATGCCCCTAATTTTATAACGTTATGTGATAGCTTTTTTTATCCTTTTCCATTTTTATAAAGGATACCCTACCTTTAACCTTCATTTTTTTCGAGATAATCGGAAATTTTCACAAAATTTGCTATTTTTTTGTCTTTTTTTCCAAAAATTGAGTTGGCCGTGATGAATGACAGGCCAGCCAAATAGTACGCAGCTGTCAGTTAGTCTGAATACTGTCGAACTAAAGATATGGCTTCAACGCAAAAAGAAAACAAAGTGGGATCCTGGATATCTGGATTATTACCAGAATATCATATCAATTATTTCCTCTCGCGTTAAGTCATTTTTCGTTCGACAATATTCAGACTGACTAACTGAGAGTTGCGGACTATTTGGCTTGTCTGTCATTCATCACGGCCAACTCAATTTTTGGAAAAACCCAATAAAATAGCAAATTTTGTGAATATTCTTGATTATCTCGAGAAAAATAAAATTTAAGGGCAGGGTACCCCTAGTAAAAATGAAAGAGGATGAAAAATCTACCAGATAACGCTATAAAATTAGGGGCATGCCATTTGAAAAAAATGAGTTATGATACTTTGAAAATTATAAAGTTTGAAGTTTTTTTTTGTGAACGCCCTGTATCAAGAAATCGCAATTTTTTGACATTGGGATATTGGACTTTGACTTTGACTATCACCATGTCAAGCTTCATCTTCAAGTTTTGAAAAGCAAGGCCGCTACGTTTTTTTCAAGAAAACTGTGAAAATGCGATTTTTTCAATTTTTAGTTGGTAGCACTGCCCCACAATTGAAAAACAAAAATCCAGGCATAATACAGTTGAAAAAGTTGAACATGAAAATGCGAAAAAATATAAGGTGTTCCATTTAAAAAAATTGACGTTCCGTTGATCCCGTCAAAATGGGACACCCTGTACAGCTGAAAATAATTTTAGGTTTATAGGTTTCGTCAAACCATATAACTTCTCTCTTACATCTTTTTCTCTATCTTGAACGGTAAGACCGCTATAGAATAATTACATTAGGATGAACCATCCTGTATATTGACAAAAATAAAAACCAGTTCGAAAAATTACTCCATTTTCCAATAAAATGGAGAAAAGCGTCACATTATCATGTTTCACAAAAAAATAAGTCAATTCGTAGTTCGCGAACAAGTACTTTTGTTGCTTAACTTCTGTGATTAAAGCCAAGCGTGATGTTCTACCACATCACCAAGCTGTGCTTCAGGATTTAGTCTAGCGCATCAGCTATAAAGATACTTTCTCAGCCTTGGTATATAATTTATATTTTGAATATGTTTTTTGTGGTCAGCTTCCTTCCTTTTCATCTTCCATTTTCTGTCCGCCCTTGAAATTTGTCTGCCTTATGTTTTATGCCTTGTCCGGTACTCTGTATAAGTTAACAGAGAGTGTTCGTTCTTCGAGCTCAGGCTAGGGGATCACTCAGGAAAGCAACAACTTTGACCGCTTTTCTAAATTACGGCCGTTCAGTCATCGTTTTTTTTTATGAATCAAACTTGTAGATTGTGGTGAGATTATGCATAAGCGATACGGAAGTCGAATTATTATAACCATGAATTAATTAATTGGAGTTTTTCTTCTATCTCATTGTATTGACCGTTAAGCGTCGAATAACTGTGAGGTGTTACTTCTGAGCTTTCTGAGGTCTCGAAATTCGGTAATGATTTGTAAAAAAAAAGCAAAGAACAATTAGTTACAATGAAATCAACTATTCTGAAAACTAGCCAAACACTTCAGCGATAAGACATTATTTTACATGTTGTTTGTATTCAGTTTTGAGCAGTTTTTGAAAATTTAATTTTTCTCACAAAAGGCTGTAATAGAGTCTGAAAAACTAACACTGTTGAATAGCACAGAGAAAGACTGCACAATGCCTCGGTATTTTCAGAGTCTGTGGGGTAGAAACTGGAAATCAATATCTGGTTATCGTTAGACACTGAACAAAATCCGGGTCATCGCCAAGATTGGAGTCCTAATAATTATACCTCAATTTTCTTCAGTCAATTGTTGTTTTATTGATCGGTTGGGCTTTTATCAGAGTCGGATTGAGGTGTTTGACAAAAAAAATATGGCACCGTGATTGGAATTTGAAGGCGTTTTGGAGGTAACTGGTCGGTCAGTTGGTTGGTGTTAGGTGCCTCGAGCTTACTGTGCCAAAACTGTGGGCCCTACCAATCTAATCTGACTGATTTGCGAGGTACGGCAATAGACGAGGGGGTAAATGGCTTGTGCTTGTTTGGCTGTGCTTGTGACGGTTGTTTGGTGGTGGGGGCAGGTGGGCGACCGCCCGAGGACGAAGGCGGTGGTGGTGGTGGTGGAGGTGGTTCGGAAGACAGGGACTCGGAGAGCTCCTCCGGCATATACGTGACGCCCTTGCAGTCGCCTGCGGACAGTGCGAGCTCCACTCCTGACCAAACCCCAACCGACATGTTCCTACTACCCCTAGGGCCAGGTCAGTGGCCGGACCAGAGCTTGATGCACACCAGCTTCTCACGCCAGTCTTATTATTCATACTTATTGTTATTTTGGTTGTTGTTTTTTCGGCAGTGCAGTTCGTTCTCTCATGCTGTTTAATGTATATATTTTGATTATTTATTATATTGTACATAAGTTTTTGACGATGATGGTACCCCACCGTATCTTATGTATTTACACTTGTCACTCGCTCACTTTCACACACTCACACACCACAACACACAACATACACATCACATACACGCAGACTTGAAATCACGACTCGTTGGCTTCCATAGTAGAAGTGTCTGGTATTGTTTTATCATGTCCGCTTATGGCGCACTTTTTGCTGGAGGAACTCTCTTGGTTGTCGACGCATGGGGGACGCTGACGTCCAGCAAGCAATTTTGTACTTATTTGAACGTATTCAAGTTTTTGAGTTAAAGACTAAAGCAAAGTTGCCTCCAGCATAAAAATTTATGTCGATTTTGAAATCGTTACGTGTCATTTGCCGCTGGTAGCGCGCGGAGCACCTGGTTTCCATTGAAAATTCTCCGTCTGTTTTATAGCCGACTTGCCGAGCTACCTCACGCGTTTCCAGTGGGACATCGCCAAATACCCCATCAAACAGTCCCTACGCAACATTGCCGACATCATCAGCAAGCAGGTCGGACAAATCGACGCCGATTTGAAGACGAAGTCCTCTGCTTACAACAATCTGAAAGGCAACCTCCAGAATTTGGAGAAAAAGCAAACGTAAGCTCCCCCCAAAAAAAAAGCCGCAAACCTCCCGCAAACGGTTTAAAGGTGAATCGGTTTATTGCAGCGGAAGCCTGTTGACCCGTAATCTGGCCGATCTGGTGAAGAAGGAGCACTTCATCCTCGACTCAGAATACCTCACCACTTTGCTGGTCATCGTTCCCAAGTAAGTCGGTTGAAGTTTTTTTTTTTACCCGCTCGATGATAATAATGTTTGCGATGTTTGGTCAGGTCGTCCTTCAACGATTGGAATGCCAATTACGAGAAGATCACCGATATGATCGTGCCCCGCTCCACCCAACTCATCACCCAGGACCAGGAGTATGGGCTTTTCACCGTCTCTTTGTTCAAGAAGGTTTGTGTTTGTTATAGCTGTTATCTTCATTTTGTTGCTTTAGTTTTATTAATGTTGACAGTAATTGTGAACGTCCAGAACTATTCTAGAGACTGACTTCTGGCGCTAATTCCTCTCTCCTGTCCATCCTCATCCCCTAGAGAAATGCCGTGCTGTCATCAATTTTCTGTCGTTCCAAAAAAACGCAGAAAACGAAAAAAAATCATGCTCGAACTTTTTGGCTTGTATTTTGTACTGCATCTCCAGAAGTAGCCAACAAGCCTAGCGTTTGCTTTGTAGGTAATCACATCTTGATTTTTGATATTCATGAAAAAGTACAAATTTTCAGCTTTGTAGGTGGGGCAGAGGCACTAGCCATGCAGTGAGTGGCGGGGGCCTCTTCTGATTAATTTCTTTGTGCTGCCATCTGCGGCTATGGCGGCAAATTGAGATGGCTCAGGTTTTGAGCTCTTAGACAACTTGGAACAATTTCACTCAACTCTGTTGGTCAGTTTGGATGTAAAGTTGTATTTAAACATGATTTGAATCAGCAGTACTGCGAACACTTTCCTCGTCTTTGGACTAGTGAGCGGGACTGGCCTAAAGTTAGTCTGAACCAATCCCTCGAACGAGATCGACCTTACCAATTTTCTGCAATTTATTTTGCCGACTTGCTGAAATTTGCCATTATTAGGGTGCAAGTTCTTAGTTTATGAAAAAAAATTGTTTTACGTTTTTTTTTTTGCAACTCCAAGTTCACGCAGTAATATCTGCATGGAAGAGTCGAGCACCCATTGTGTTTGTGTTGCGAAGAATACTTACTGGTTCCTACGTTAGATGGCGTGGCGTGAAATGTTGCTTGAAGGTGAACAAGAATGGCGGCTTTATGGCGGCTTTACAGAACTTCGTATGTCGCCGGCGACAGTCCCCCACTCTACTGTAGTTGAATAATTTGAACGACACGACGACAGAAACTTGTGTCATGGGAATGATGTGGAGGGAGGTAGGGGAGTACAGGCAGATCGAATCCTATTGGCCAACAACACTGTTGCCGGCGACATACGAAGTTCTGTAATGGCGGCTTTACAGAATTTCGTATGTCGCCGGCGACAGTCCCCCACTCCACTGTAGATGAATAATTTGAACGACACGACGACAGAAACTCGTGCCACGGGAATGATATGGAGGGAGGTAGTACAGGCAAATCGAATCCTATTGGCTAGCGACACTGTCGCCGGCGACATACGAAGTAAACTTCAAACGTCAATCTTTCTATCTATTCGATCACGCCCAAGTCAGGCAATAATCTCGGTTCTCTGATCCGAATTCTGTGATTTTCAGACGTCATGAAATAGTGTTTTTTTCAGATTTTCTGTAATATTGTGCTATTCGGGTTGCGGCAAAAAAATTCTTGGTGGTTTTTAGTGTAAACTACTGAACGTCGAACTGTTTTTCGAAGCCAATAAATGCGATAGTCGTTTTTTTTTTGCGTAGGTCAATACACACGTGTTATGTGTGGCTGTTGTGCTTTTGATTTCTCAATATTTGCTGAAAATACGTGAGTACCTCTTGCAACGGTGAAATGTGTCGCATTTTATTTCACCGCCAGTTGACTCACGCGCCTATAAGTACATTTCAGGGGCCCTATTCTTGAAACGGGGAACAGAGTTCACATGTGTAGTTGCTAGGCAAGGGCCAATCATAGTTCTCCTTGCATAGCAACACCTCAAGAGAACTTTGTTCCCCGTTTCAAGAATAAAGCCCCTGATAACGATGGTTGAGGCGTAGCCCCTGTTTCACGCTCTAGTTACTAGATGGCGCTTTTCTTATTGATATCATCAATTATTTGAGGGTTGTTTCTTCACGCCTCACCGATGATTGAATCCCAGTGTTTTGATACGGTCATACGAATCTCGATTAGAATATTCATGCCGTTAGATTATCCGTGTTTCATGGCGCAAGGATAATTAAAAAGGAATAAATGAAGATGATATGATATAAAAGGTACCTATGCATTGATGTGCCGACTTTTCCATGAAAATTCAATAAATAGTTGGCTCGTTTTACCGTTTGACCCTATCTAGCCTCACCTTCCCCTATTTTGTAGAAAAGGTGAAAAAAAAGTAATTTTCCATTGTTCATAATTTATTTATTGTATCTCCAGGCTGTATAATCTTACCTCAATGAAGATTCCAAAGGCGTCTTGGAAGCGCTGCAGTTAAGTGTGTCTAAACCACGAATCTTTGTTCCTCAGGTTGTGGAGGAGTTCAAGCTGCACGCTCGCGAAAAGAAGTTCATCGTGCGTGACTTCACCTACAACGAAGAGGAGTTGGCAGCCGGCAAGAACGAGATCACCAAGCTCGTTACTGATAAGAAAAAGCAATTCGTAAGTGGAAAAGTCGAATTTCGAAAATCGAGATTGCATACAATAATTATTGTTATCGATACAAATTTCAGGGCCCTCTCGTCAGGTGGTTGAAAGTCAATTTCAGTGAGTGTTTCTGTGCCTGGATTCACGTGAAAGCCTTGCGAGTTTTCGTGGAGTCCGTCCTAAGGTAACTTCCGAGAAAATCCATAAATTTTCAATTCCGTGATGATGACTCCTTTCCATAGATATGGGTTGCCAGTCAATTTCCAAGCCATCCTGATCCACCCCAACAAGAAAACGGCTAAACGTCTGAGAGATGTCTTGAATCAACTTTACGGACACTTGGACAGCAGCGCTGCCCTATCCGGATCCAACGTTGATGTAAGCTTTTCGTTTTCTTTATTCTCCAGTTCCTGGATGCCAGTGCTGCTATTGGCCAAACTCGTAAATTTAAGAATGAAATGGGCATGGCTTATTGGTTGACTCGAGAATGAAATTCAATTCAGCGCCCAGGAACTGGTTATTCCGCTTTTTCAACTGATGATGCTTGGGACTTGATTGAGGTCTTCTTGACTAAAGATGCAGTAAAAGCCATAGACAAAAAAGACATACAGGTACTTGGGATTGGAACAGTCACGTGATTCGCATATTATTTTTCCAGAGCGTCGACATTCCAGGCCTGGGCTTCGGCCAATCAGAGTATTACCCGTATGTATACTACAAAATAAATGTAGACATGATCGACTCAAAACCTTAAATTCCACCTTACAAAAAAAAACACCATTTCTGATTTTACTCTTTACCGTTTAGTTCTAGCAGTAAGTAGAAAAAAGAATGTTTTTAAATTATAACTTCCAATGTTTTTGTTTCCTTTTGAAATAGTACAACTTACGCATACATTGTAGGGCTGTTGTGTATTATAAAAAATATGTTGAAATTATATAAAACGTAATTTTTCTATGCGAATGTGTGCAATATACTTGCTTTTTCAGTAGATTTTTGACAATATACATGATTGAGATTGGTACGAAAAACAACACAAACAATAATAATAATAATAGAAATGTGTTGTTGTTCTTATTCAAATATAAGACCAGTATTTGAGTTTTATGTGTACATACTGTGTAAATATTAATTGATTTTACGCTCATTTCTCAAAAATAAAGAAAAACCCTTCAATACACAATAATAATAATTCCAAAATGTATTATAGTTTCCATTAATTATATCTCTAAGCGTAGATGTTAATAAAAAAAGGTGTTGAGGTTCATTGTTCTACAATAATTATATTATTGTAAATTTGTTAGATCATTAAAAATGATATTTCATTAAATATGGTGTGTTGGTATTACAAGAGATCCAAGGTATACACATCCTTTATTTCCATAAAATTCGTATTCATATAGTACAGTGTAGTATCCTAAAGGCAAAGTAACAAAAATATACATATTATAGCGTAAGTCAAAATATATTATGATTATTTCACAGATTAGGATTGGCCTCAAAGTGCTTCTGTTTGGTATACATCAATTTGTAGTAGTGCTTGAGGGTGGACGAAGGGAGAAAACCAGACGTCTACTTGGGTTTCTCTTTGAGTTCTTCAAGGTCCTTTTGAAGATAGTGCAAGACGTAGTGGAGCACTACATCGTAGCAGTACTTGTATTCAGTCTGGAAATTTACATTCACATTAGAAGTTTGTAGGTTATAGATGCACAAAAAAAAAGTTGCAGGCCTTCCACTTGGTACTCAAACTCGGAATCACGCATGCTTTTCAGGCTGTTCACAGGTTTTTTTGTGTGTGCAATAATAGGCTTCTCCGAAATGCGGGGAACAGTTGAAGTGATTTTTAGTGGTGGCATAGAGTGTGGTGGGATGATTTTTAATGTAGGGTGATTTTCACTTCAAACTAATAGGATTCTGGTGGGTATCGCTCTGGTTCTGCTTGTGGTGAAGACAAGCGACCAGTAGGAATTGCACTTTTGAGGCTTTTTTCCCGACTTGCATGGTGCCTTACGGTTTTTTCAATTTTGAATATTACTGTTCATTGCTTGGGCAATCTGGTAGTCAACTCGAAAAACTTGATTGCGGGCGTTCGAAAAATGTGAATATTTTTTGTAAACCCACCGGATTCATTAGTTTTGTGTTTGTGCAGAAACTTACAATATTTTCAATCAGTTGGGGTCTGTGACGTCTCACGGTTCTGGCCGCTTGGAAAACGTCCACTTCGCCGTGCTGAATGACCTGCTCTATGCATGCATTGGCAGCACAATAGATGCCGCATCTGCTCCGACCGTCTCTGAAAATTTGCAAAGTTGAAGTTAGTTGTTGTCGAACAGTGTAAAATAAAATCTCGAGGAAAAACTCACGGTGAGACGACGCAGACAGGTCCGTAATCGGTCCTTTGTCTCCATCTTTCGACCATGTTCATCAGCTCGACCAGCGAATTCGTGGAAGTAGGCACTTTATGCCCCATAGGCCAGCAAGTTAGTTGGAATAATTGGACGGTCTTGGGGGGCGCTTTGACTCCAGCCATCAATTCTGTCAGGGACACGATCTGAGGAATATTATAATTTAGCATAACTCGGTTCAAAGCCACTAAACTTTCGTCCTGGATACCTTCTTGTTGATGCGAAACACCCATGTCTTGATATTCGAATAGTGATTGTGCGAGATGTGGTCAATTGTAAATACGGGGCCGTACTTTTTCGGCGTCCTGCCTTCAGGCCAGAAGGATGGAAATTGTTGCTAGAAAATAAGAAGTCCGGTAAAAATTGAAAAAGTCGTGTGTCATTATTGAACTAATTTTAACTTTGTGCCAGTTGAAACTCGCTCAGAATTGCCCAACTTATTAAATTAGAGCCGCGCGAAGCAAATTGAGTGGTATCTGAAAGATTGGATTAGCTTCTGTTCTGAAGCCTCAAGTCATCAAGTATAATTTGAGTTTGAGTTGACGGCAGATGGGCTACACTCCGACATTATAGAGCATCAAAGAAAATAAGCTCTAACCCACTTGAACTTGAAAATTGCAAATTACAAAACTGGAAACGGTATTCTATAATTATTATCGGGGTGTGTGCGTGTGTAAAGGGGAGCTTGGAAGAGCACCTTTAGCATTTTAGTGGGATAACTATTATTGTATGCTGCATTTGAAAACAAAGCGTGTAACTCGTTCGCAGAGTAACAGACAAATAAACATTTCATCTGCAAAAATGAAAACTACATCATGTACCTACTGCCCGCATTTATCATTACGTAAGTGGAAATTTTGATATGTGTATCTACATACGTGCCACTCACTCTCGCCCATACAACATTTTAGATCAACATCTAGAGAATAGGCTATTTCGTTTGGGCAGGTGCGCATGCGTAAAGGTCCCAAATTTTGAAAACTTTCGTACGATTGCGGCCAAAATAAAGTGGACGACAATGTCAACGAGTTGGCTTGCTGTCATGCGACGTTCAGGCCAGAATCCTGAGAAATCTGTCAACTGTCGTCCACTTTAAAAAGTCCGCGATGGTACATCAATCAGTTGAATGGCAACGCTTATGCTCTGTCTACCCCCTGACCAGCTACTGGTTCCTGGCTGTCATTTTTACACACACCCCAAATTATTTGTGGAATTTTAGGTGCACTACAAGATTTTTTAATGTTAATTTTCAAAATCGGTGTACGAAACTATGGAATTCGCGCCACATATGCGCACATCCAAACGAAACTATCTATTCAAGGATCTCAACTGAACTGCACACAAGTGAGTTTGATGCTTTTGAAAGTTTTATATACCCATTTTAACGACAAGATTACATTTTTTTAGCGCACTTTCCCAAAAAATGGGAAAAAGGCGCTTTTAGCTTCACTTTGTCCGTCCGTCCGTCCGTACCCGGGATAACTCCTCAGGGAAGAAAGATATCGATGTGGTGTAAACGCTGATCAATAGTGCATATGTCTAGGATGTCAAGTTGATTTTTGTTTTTTTGTTATTCTGCCGCCATCTTTGATCCGCCATTTTGAATTTCTCTAAAAGTGATCCGATTGAAATGAAATTTGCAGGCAATGTAAACCACATCAAGATCTATCCAATTTTTGACAATTGATACCCCGCCGCCATCTTGTATTCTCACTATTGAACATGTTTCGAAGTGATAGAACTAGGAGAATTATGCCTCAACGAAAAGAGATATCGATGTGGTGCAAACGCCAATCGAATGCGTACGTGACCATCATACCGTATGTTCATGAACTCGTAGAACCCTAATTAACATCTTGCGTTCACTAACCCTCCAAAAAGAAAGTGCGCTACTGAGCCTCATGCCCATGAGGCATATTCGCTTGTTTAGTTGTCACGATCGATTTTGAGTTATTTTACCCTTCATTGGCTCCATCTCTCAGTATCTCTTCAAGAGCGATGCAGAATCGCTGCGAGCTCAATATAATAATTATTGGCAGGGCATATCAAGGGCGCAGGAATTTTTTATTTTCAACATTTCAGTCCTATTTGTGACCAAAAAGATGTCAATTTTGATACGGCAAATTTCGATGAGTCGAATTAATGAAGAAACGTTTTTTATTCCCTCAACAATTCCAGCCCTAATTTTGAGGCTCTGTGTAAGTCTAACCGGCGTATGTAATAGCTGGCTAGTCGTTGGTCGTCGGTCGTAAGTTAACTGCGACAAACGCCATATACATTCAACGTTGAGGTCCTTGCTGCGCCTTAAAATTTCTTCCCCATTCCGGTGGTTTATAATTGATAATTTTTGGACTTGAGGCGCTATAGTCTTAGAAATCCTTACTGGTAGAGAATAGATCATTATCCTTGCCATGCAAAAATTTCACTGCGATTGGATTGGTCGTTTTCTTAAAAACGCATCTTTTCTTCTAAAAACTCTCCCGCTCTCTGAACTGTTTTTAAGAAAATCGCAAATTTAATCGCAGAGAAGTTTTGACATGACAAGGATAATGATCCATTATTCTCTACCAGCGTGAGGATTTGTAAAACCGTAATGCCTCAAGCAAGTTAAAAAAATGCAAATTATAGATCACCGGAATTGGAAAAAAGTTTTGAGGCCCAAAAAGAGTCATCACCTCTCATTGGTCAGCATGTCGCGTAGAGCGACTTGATACAGACGGGCCTTGAAGAAGACACAAATTAAGCACAGTGCATTCCCAGGAGGGCCACAAGACGAACTAGTAGTTTGACCAAAGCTAACAGTACCTATCTACACAAGTACAAGTAGGTAGTCGTATTATTGAGTTTTCCAGTTCATGCCATATAACGGGAGACTCCTGGGAAAACTATGCCTGCACACAAAAGACATTTAAATTCGTTTACTCACCGAATTATTCGGCGGGACACAAAGGATGACTACGGCTGAACATTCGTAGTCGTACACCAGCGACCAGAACTCCCCGCATGTTTGTTTTAAAGGCCATTCGGTGACGATGTACTCTCTAGGCTTAGTGTAACCCTGAAAATCACGAAGAATTTGCATAATTCCGCTCTCTAGGAGCTTTCATCCCGGTGCGCTCACACATACACAATCTAACTACCATTTACCATCATTTCCCGCTTTATATGCCCCACTTAGGGTGATAATTGCCCTTGCCCAACCTTATTCGAATGAAAAATACTCACGTCCACAAACACGGCGTTGATGTAATCCGTGTAACTATTCCCCTGGAATGAAGTCAGGTAAGGACGGAAATTGTCCGCTGTTGGCAAAACAAACAATATCATTAATTGGGGCAGTGTAGAGGCAAAGTACAAGAGAGCTAACAGTAAACAAATGGGGGCAAATCAAGGGAGCGCAGGGGAATACAAAAACGCAATCAACAAGAAATATAGTCTGGGCAGGAACTTTTGGATTAACTTGTGTACCTAATAAGAGTAATTAATTTACATAATCAAGGGACTGAAATGGAAGTTTATTCGGCAAGGAAAAAGGAAGGCTTCGTCTCCCGAAGATCTAACTACCAAAACAGCCAGGGTGCCTCATCCTCATCGAATCTAATCTGCGTGAAAAGATCGATCTGCCTGTGGCATTTTTTTTACCCAACATTCTGTAGCAGTATACTTAGGTATCTACCTATAAATATTTTTTATAGATGAAAACGTAGTAGTTAGCTGCTCAAGTAGGTACAGTTTCTGTTGATGCAAGTTGGGCAGCAGTTTTTTGGTCATCTTTCTACTCAGTTTCACTAGCTGGACCAATCAAAAAGCGTCATCTTTGATAGACCCCGGTTTTCTCAAAATAACTTGTAAATTGTTGCCCTTACACAAAACGTTGGATTGGCTTTTCACACATGTAAAACATGAAAAAATCCGCACATTTGTTGTTCCGTTACAGCCCCTGGACTAAGACTATGCAAATTGTTACGTGAAGTCGGAAATAAATTTTGAGTGATTTTACTTTTTACTGCGTTTTTGCTGAAGCCTCTCTCTCAGAGGCTATTAACCACAGAGTAATGGGGTTTGGTACTAGTGTCTTGAAAGTTTACCGGGCTACATTTTTCTTCTGGTGTTATGGTTGTAAAGGCAAGGCAACAGTTTACAAGTTATCCATAGAAAGCCGTAAATTTCTAGCATGTCGTTCTTTGACTGATTCTAAAAAATGCCAAGTTTTGAAATTTCCGGGAATTTTAGTATGTTTTTCCGAGTGTTTTTCGTTTTTCTAAATTGAATTGAATCTGCATCTATTCACCAAATTTCATATCAACTTCCGAATTTATTTCGGGTCAAAACTAATTTTCAGACTAGTAATCGTATTTGTAGTCAATCACGATATTCGCAGCATGTTCCAACCGTTATCATGCGTAAATAATCACATCAGTATTAATATTCATTTGATTCGATCATTCATCTTCATTAATTACCTGGATTATATGATGTATTATTAGGTACATACGTGTTAAAATATTCGATTCATATCTGATTAAAAATTTGTTTAGTTCAGACTCGATGCTTTTATGACCCCCACAGGTGCAAGGTGATATTTTACCTACGGAGGTATATCTGCAGGATGTCGAAGACAGAGAGCTCCATCAGCAGATTTTCTGGGTTGAAAACAATGCAGTTTTGTTAGTGTTACTTACGTGGTACAATGAGGACGTCCCGGTTCTTCTTACGATTGTCGCCTCTGTGCCCTCCCGCACAGTCTCCTATCGTGAACCTAGGCGTCTGTTTGCATATCAACATGTACTCCCGCTGATATTCGTTCATTTTAGTAACCGGATTCTTGGCAGACTTCTGTTTCAGCCGCTGAGACAGCTCGCTCACTGGAAACCAGGAATTTCCGCACGTCACGTACTCCTCCAGCGTGTCGTAGATGAATTTATATTGGTCCTGAAAAGCAACTTCTCACTAACTCCGCATTCTATGACATGACATACATAAATCCAGCTTCATGTTAATGCTGCTCTATACATATTATTATTATATTGCTTGTAGTAAGCAGCTTTACTACTTGAAGCTTGAAGAACACATCCGAATTGAGTTTATACAAATTAAATAGCTTGAAATGATCAACTTGATATGGTTGGGAACTTGGAATGCAAATGGTGGCTGAGGAATTCGCAGTGATTGCGAGCCGAGGGCGAAAATTGGGAGTTTTCGCGCCGATATAAACGGGATTTCCCGAGGGACGAGCATCACGAGCGTTGGAAGTTGCAAGTGTGCGGTCGTGGGACACTGGGACAAAAAATCACCAATCTCATTTTCGTCTGAGTGTTTCTCACGCGGTCAGCTTTATTGCTTCGTGTGTTTTGGCAGGCAAAAAAACACAATAAGCTATTATCTAATTAAAAACTAAGACTCACCACATTCTCCACCATGCCTTTACGTGACTGCCGCAACTTCTTCAGATAACCGAAAACGTCAAATTTGTGGTCCTCCTCTTGAAGCTCCATGTTGGCGTCGACGGCCAGATATACTCCCGATCGCCCACCGCCATCACTAACATTAAGTCAAGTGTTGTAATAATATTAATCTTCTCTCGGGCCTGACAACTCTACCATCTTATTCCCTCTGTTATTGCTATTAAAAAAAGGTGCATAATGTTCAACTGTGTACCTATCCACAATATCTGTGAGTTTGTCTATTTTACCCTTCTTTAGAAATAATTAGTTTTCGGCTTGGTCTTTACTGAGCATTATTCCTATTAAGATATTCGCTGGAGACTACAACGTGCGGTTAAGACACACACCTGCACAATTGGCGGAGGGGCTGTGCATCTAGAACTTGTCTGAATATTCCCTCCCCAAGCTGAGAAACTTACCTAAAGCTCTCGCGAATAGGTACAGACAGGCAATAGTTGCTGTGATTTTGGTGGAACAGAGTAGAAGCGAATCTTCGAGGAGGAGGAGGAGGAGTAGTATTTTCACAGTAGGGCACCGGAATATTCTGGAATGCAGAGTGCAACTTTTCACTTTGCAATTGAAAAAAAATCGTAGCAACTCCCCAAGTTTTGCAAATGCAAAGTTGCAAAGTCGTTTAATGAAATGGGATCCTGATCGGCGAATCGTGCGAAGCACTGCGAAGCGAAGTCAAGAGAAAGGTACCTGAGTGCGATCATTCTATTGTGGTGAAGTTTTACTGTGAAGGTCTACTCCATTGATAGACGTTACTTTTGGCTCAACTCGATAACCGGCTTCAGTTTTTGCCCCTGAAAGATAAATAAATGGCAATTCTGACAGCTGCACGGCGCCGGCGGTTCCATCGTGGGTCCACCTCGTAAAGGACAGTCTGTAGGGCGTATGTGCCAAGTTTCATGTTTTCATCACAAAATGCAAGGTGGTTCTCAATAACCGCCGCAATAACCGTATGTTATTATCAAGCAGTCCTCAAACTGGACAATAAGTTTACTCACAACCACCATATAGTAATAATTGATCAATTACTGACTTTTAAAAAGTTGGAAAATAAACCATTACGAACTATCACTTTCAACTGGGTTGAAAGCGACGTTTGGTTGCCTAACTTCTTGATGCGATCGGGTCTCTCGATATGACATCAACAGATCGAGATTTAGCCTCATGCCCCCATGGTGTCGTCCTGTCGTTTGAAGCCCTGATGGGAACCCTGCTTGTGTTGTTCTTCGGCATCGGCATTGCGATATTCCATGTGCTTCTTGGATTTGTTTCTGCCGTTTGAGGCCAAAGCGGGCGCTCTTTGTCTTCTTGAGTTGATTAGAACCCTGTCGGTCCTCTGGTGTCTTTTTGAGCCCTACTCCTTTTTGTTTTTTCAGTTTCCAGAACTCTTGTTCCGTTAGGTGTAGTTTGGTACTTATTTTTCGTCAATTCAATAAAAAAAAATAATTAAAAATGAAGCCATCATTCCCGCCGGGAGGGAAATTAATATTCTATAGCGTGAACTACAAAGATCATCTTAAGCCGATTTTCAGCCTGTTGGGAATCATTTCCTCGTTGATCTCGCTGGTTCCTGTACTATAAGTATTATGCCTTAGAGGATTGTTACGGGAGCTCTGGAAAGACGTCTATGCGCTGATTAGATTTTGTTTATGATATTCTCATTCGAAGGCCCTAAAGTAGCACATTGGTTCTTGGTTTTTCTGCCCAAGTTCTGAAATATCGAATTCTTCGTAAGGGTTCTAAATCGAGTTTGTGTAATTCGACCACGATATCTAGAGTAGAAACAAAAATCAGCTCGTTCAACTCCGCAGATTTTTTCATTAATTTTCAAATAAAAACCCTCCCTTGCCGAAGGGACGCTTCAATCAAAATCATTACTGACGTCCCTGGATACGACCGGGAAAGTTTTGTGTCGCCCACAACAGATTTTTTAAAAGTTGGGATGTATCGATTGCTTACTCATTGTGAATAAAGTAGTAAACATACCTTGGCGTAAGCGGTTCAACTAACACTCGTAATACTAAGTAGGTACCTACTTATCTACATCTTGACAACAATTATTAGTCTCAGAGAAAAATAAGACTTTTCAATTAATTTTAAACATAGAAGCTCATCAATTTGCTGAACAATACAATCATTTTGTTCAATTTGAATTATCCGTGTCAGATCTGTTGCGGCAAATTATCACGTCAATTTTCGCGTGTAGGCCATCATGCGGTCGGTTTGTGTATTTTATATTTCTCTCTCTCTCTCTCTGATAATGTTATTAACATCCTAACTTTCTAACTGAAGTTTCGCCTTGAGTCCTTACTTCTGAAGCTGATGTATTCTGTGCTGATGGTGAGGTTCTCTCCGGGGAAAATGCAGTTTTCCTGCCGTAGGCTTTCCCAGTCCAGGTGAGCTAGCTTTTTTACATGCAACAAATTGGGCGTGAGCCTATGGACCTCACACTTGCATAAATCAGTACAAACCCGTACGCGTTCTCGTCAATAACACACCTGCAAGGGCAAGCTTCGCACTAAGCTTCTATACAGGGTGATTGATAAATCTCAATTTAGATAATTCAATCTCCTTAAAAAACTTTCGATAATGTTCACTGATTAGTCTATCACAAACAGTCCCCCAAAATCACGTTGAAAAACGAAAAAGAGGGGGGAGTGGGCAAAGTCTCACCCTTTGACTTTCCATATCTTCAAAAATTAACGTCATTAGTTTATTAAATATTTTCTCTTGTTCTTCAGTGGATTCCCTTATCTCTCTGGACTCGGAATGCAATAGTTTTGAGACACCTGTGTCAGGCTTTAATAGCACTCTACACAATGGCGTTGACTGGACTATTTAAAAATATATGCCATCTAAACCTTTAAATGTCGGCCGGCCAGGTGACGTTACAGTACAAGCAGCTTTCAGTTCCAGCTTTGCACCGAACATTTCCTTAAAAATGGTGAAGTACTGGAAAGGGCTTTGTTCTCGTGAGTTTGCCCTTTTGAAAAATACCTTCTGTCTCAGTTTTTACCTAACTGTGCGGGTTCCAGCTGGCGAATATACAGCAAAAACCAATGTCAGTTCAAGAAAATAATGTCACTGGTTCCGCGTCTCTGGACTGTCCAGTCTACGATAAAAGTCTACGTAAGGGATTTTGAAGCAGAAAATCTGTATCGGAAACATCATTCGATTCCATGTCCAAATTCATTGCAGATAGGTACATTTTCTACCACTATTATTCTGTTGAGCATCAGTTAAACTTATCGTGAAATTCATTGCCCGCCAAATGCAGTTTTATAAAATAACAGAGGAAAACAGGAGAGTGACCTCACGCCGGATCTTTTATTTATCACTCATAATAAACAATTATCCCGAATGTACGAAGAACCTACTTGCAATGCACCACCATTGGCCCCGCCTCGTTGGACTTGATAATATGCCCCACCACGGCCCTGACGCGTCTCCTGAACTCCAAAAGAGCGTTGGTGAAGGGGCACGTGTGACTGTGCCACTCTGTGAAGTGGAACTGCAAAAGGAGCCGTTCCTCCGGAAGCTGCTGTAACAATCCTTTCTTATTGCAGGTGCAAGTCCCTTTATTCTTTTCACGTCAATTTGCTGCACACTTACATCTCCATCTCTTCTGTGGGACAACCTGAAGGTTCGTATGTGAAAATTGGCGAGCTCCTCCTCTTCCATGATAGTTATGCTGATCCCGCCGTAGGTCTCCACTAAATCCTTGGACGCCGGCCAATATTGGACGCACATAACCTAAAGTAATAATAATAAATTTATTTTTAAATAGTAGATGGGCGATAAGCGCCGTAAAATATTTCAAAGTGTTTTGTGTTGGAACAACTCGGCTATTGAAAATACATCTTTCAACTCCGGTAACGGATTCGATAAATTACTGACCAAAACCACTTAGGTACATCCACTCCATTGTATCTACTTGTGCACTAGGTACTACTTTCTGAAATAATCGGCAAATTTCAGTTCGTCAGAGCAGTCTACAATATTATTAGCTACAGATTTTGAGTCGATAAGCTCTTGTAGAGAATAAGGGTATTGAATCTTGAGCAAGATAGCTTAGTGAAAACCTCTGTCATACAGAACAAATATTCTGGGTCCAAAAGCGCCTGATTAAGTGACCTAATAGGACAGCTTTTTTACTACTTCAAAGAAAAATACAAGACATTCAAATATCTGTCTAGTCTGCCAAGTACCAATGTCTGATACCTACCCTCATCTGGCAAGTGAGATAAACTGCTTTCTGAAAGTACTACCTAGGTACTATCGTGAATGATCAAGGATCTGGTATAATAACCCGAAGAAAGTTTTCCAATAGTCTGCACAGTCGCATTATACCCACCTTAATGAAATCAAACGTTTTGGTTAACATCACAATACAGCTGGCGCGCTCTTGCCATACCATGCGCCAGAAATCCGCGACGGTTTCTTCTGTAGGACCCTGTGTTACGATATAGGCGTTTGGCTTCAATAAACTCTGCAAGAATAATAAAGCATCTTCAAAATATGCAGTGGGGTAAACTACACCTTTTCCAGTTGTATTTCAGAAAATATCAATTGTATTTCAGATATCGTGAATTGAATTTCAGATCAATCAAGTGTAGTTCAGAAAGCGTCAATTGTATTTCGGATTAGTCACTTGTAGTTCAGAAGACGTCAATTGTAGTTCAGAAGACATCAGTTGCATCTAAGATTAGTAAAATGTAGTTCAGAAAGTATCAATTTTATTCGGACTTCTGCAAATTGGGGCACCTTTGCACAGCCACAGCTTCGAACTCTTGATCTTCTTGTACGATGAAGTGCAGATATTCGGCACATCTTCTGTGTAACAGATGCCTGCGGGGGTGTTAATTGCACGACCGGCTTCCGCAGCATTGAAGAACGACAAATGCCACAATTATCTTGGAGCTGTATTGATTGATAAATCATACATATAAATTATTTTCTGAACTACAAATGACATGTTCTGAAATAAAAATCACGCTTTCTGATATTCAAATGATCATTTCTGATATACAAATGACGCTTTCTCAAATTCAATTTATTAATCTGAAATACAATTGACTGTTTCTGAAATACATTTGACTAATCTGAAATAAAATTGATACTTTCTGAACTACATTTTACTGATCTGAAATGCAATTGACGTCTTCTGAACTACAATTGACGATATCTGAACTGAAATACAAGTGATATTTTTTGAACTACAACTGGAAAAGGTGTAGAGCTTCAAATAAGCATTTTGTAGATTTATGACTTATTGCAACTCATCTCAAAAACGTATCCGCAAGTTATTTGCGGGTTAAGGAAGTAACTTGAAGAAGTGTTCACCAGAAGGACATTGAGCTGTCCCAGTAAAACGGTAAAAAGATCAAAAACGTATACGGTGGTCGGTGGAGAATCGATCCTGTATCACCCGCTAGCTAAGATGAAGCGTTATCCATTGACTGTTTCTTTCCCTTCGCTTTCGGGGTGCATTTCATTCAGGACCGATGAATTTTGGGAATACAGGCTGATTTTTTTACAATTGTAGGACTTTATTTTACTAATAAAGTGATACTCACATCTACGTAAGATGCGTTGATATAATCTGAGTCGTGTTCCCCTGCTATCGTGTCTAGAACTACCCTATTGTAATCATCTGGAACAAAAACAGAGAAACAGAAATTAGTAAGCCTCCAAAGTGCTGTAAAGCGACTGTAAAACTTTCTTGGAATTTAATAATAATACCCCGCGACATGGAAAACAAATTGCTGTTGAAAGAATGCCAGCATTCATCGCCCGCGCGTGTGTGCGGCGTACTTATACGCCCGCGTTTCCAAATGGACTTTTGCTCTTATTATGTTCAATGAAAAGGAAATCCCCGGAAATGAGAAACAATTAAAAGAACTCCGGCCCAAACTTTGGAAAAATAGAAACGGTGAGTTGTTTATGAATCGCTCTCCGAGCAAAAACCATGCCTTCTCTGTATGCTTATCATTTATCACCCCCAGCTATAACTTAGTTTTTGCTTATCTGGCTTGGCAATACAACTTGTTTGTTGAATTTGTGTGCGATACGTCACGAGATTTATGGGCAATATTCTGGGGGCGGCTGCACGGGGGCTGATGTCGATGGAGTTAATTTAAAAAGTTTTCGATCGCTCCACTAACGCCCTATACATTTCTATCGAAAACGGCAACAATCCACCTCGCAATCCACGTCCCATCGAATTTTAACCGTAATTAAGCCCCATCTTCGCCAAATTATCCGGCACAGACAGGAAGGCTTTGTTATGAACCCGCTATTCCATTAAATTTCCGAACGGTTTGTCCTTACCCTGCTCCTCGTGCCACTCCCATCCTCCGCCGCCTTTGCTCAGCCCAGCGACCCGAGCAAGTTTACTTCACTTTGACAGATTCGCCCTCTAATTAGATCCGTGATTCCTTCTGGAATTGCTTGAGAAAAGTCTTTGATATCCTTCAAGGAGAAGATGTTTGTTTTGGTTCAAGTTAATTAGCGTTAAAAATCAGACGCTGCCACAAACCGCGAATCCTCAATTTCCTACGCGTTTTAAGGCTAAGGGCGCAAAATTCAGAATCGTCAGTTGAGCCAAGTTCAGGGACGACACTTATCCTACACCCACACTTATCGCACCCTTCACTCAATTTTTGATAAATTCAGAGTCGCGTCTCGCCTCTCAACATTTCAGTGGAGGGTGAAGGTGACTGGTGAGCGTGAGTGTGGGTTAAGTGGTTAAGTGGCGTCTCTCTGAATTTGGCCCTAAGTCTTCAAAGAGAACTTTTGATGTTTGCCTCTGTAATTCTTTTGGTGGAGTGATGCACCCTGTAGTTAACAAGTGCCTTGAATGCCACTCCTTCAGTCGCACTATTCGCAGAGGAAGAGGGTTCTAGAACAATTCGTCGCATGGACAATATTTGTCGCGGACAATTCGTCGCGCGGATAATTTGTCGCACGGACAATTCGTCGCAAGAGGAATGACAATATGCGATATTCAGCGGCACGAGTTGCGCTGTAGGTTCGCAAAGCTAGGGGATGGAACTCATGCGTCTGCGCGAGCTAGGAAAAGTCAAAACCTGCAGATTTTCAGCCATCGATTTAACAAAGGAAAATAGATGACAAGAAACTCCTGACTTCCATGCTAGATTATGTGGAATGATGTTGTCCATGTGCATTGCTGTCGAAAAAATGAATTCCGCGCGTAGTGTTCCGAAAAGAACGAAGAAGCCGTTTTCAGTGTATAACTGGTTGCCTAGAAGGTGATGTTTTTTGGGAACACACATGAAATGGAACTGTAATGTTCTTTTCGTACGGTTTTTGCAGCCAGGCACTCAACAAACTGCCCGTCATTTTTGAAAAAAAAAAACAGAAAACACAAAATCTCTGATATATTATACATATAACCCGATAAAATTTTAGTTACCATTTGTTTACATGCAGTTTCATGCCACTGACAGACAGGACGGCAACCGTAAGGCAGAGAAGAATACCAGAAGTAGGGCGGTATTTTCAAAAACACACCAACTGATAAACACGTTACCATATTTTCGCTCATTGTGTATCTAGAACTGATCCATCATTGCTGGTTTTGAACACAATGAAACATCAAGAAACACTCTTTTTCCATAGCTTATTTGAAAGTTTCATTTTCAGCCGTTTCAATAATAGACAATGTTGAAATTACGCTTTTTACATGTGTTAGCATACGGCACTATTCTCAAATCCCCTAGCATGGTTGCGCCAGCGCAGAAATGGCACTGAATTTCGCCTATTCTATGATGCGTGGCCGGACAGTTGTTATTAGTCGCACGGAACATTCGCAAGAGAACCGAAAAATAAGCATGAAGAAGCCACTAAGGCTTCGGAACGTAAGGGGACAAACTCATGAAGACACAATAAGGTGGCTCAAAAGAGTTAAAAAAAAAACTCGAAAAAACATAAAAACAAGGGGGTCCAATTGGGCTCCGAATATTACATGAAGGCACAAGGGACTCACTAATATTCCGAAAATCCAACAACTTGAGAAGGCACAATAGCCCAGGCATTTTAGTCGAAAAATCGTGGTAACCCGTAACAAATTCTCTCAAAGCTGAATTTTGGTATATATGTTCTATTGGACCTACGGAACAACATATCAAAATACTAGGACTTACACCCTCGTGCGTCCTTTGATTTTCATCCTCAAAGGTCAAGTTCTAAGAATTAGAGAGATACTTATCTCCAAGCTGTTCCTGCAAGTGAACGGAGTATCCGATCGATAAAAGATATGTTTCAAATGAACAAAAGAGATTTGTTGTTAAGGTGCGTTCAGTCAGCTTATTTAGCCGCAAGTTTTAGTTTTAGTCGCAAGCGCAGCGACGCCCATTGGCTCTTATGAACCAGCCTCCTCGGAACAGCCAATAAGCGATGCAGCGCTTACGGCTAAAATTAAAATTGCGGCTAAATAAGCTGACTGAACGCACCTTTAGTGCTTAAGTGTGTGAGGGAGCCTTTGAGCTCTTCCGATTGGTTAGTTCTGCGGGAAAGGCGGCTGAGTGTTAATTTGTCGCCCGGATATTTCAGGAAAAACCATGTGAGAATTTAAAGCCTCAAGCAATGTCGCACAAAGTTGAATATTGATATATAACTGGTATGATCCCTAAGGAAGAACATATCAAAATATTTGGACTTACACCTCTGTGCCTCCTACGATTTTGGGGCTTTGAATGTCTAGTCAAAAAATTCACCCAGACACTTTTCTCTAAAACTGTTCCTGTGGACGAACCAATCATTTTAACAATATAAGGTGGGTCTCAAAGGAAACACGGTATATTGTTGCCTATGAAGTGGACTCCGGTAGCCATGAAACATTTCTGCTTGATAGTGGCATGAATAGTACGCGCAAGGTGGAATTTCTCTCCTGGATCTTTGAATGAGAAACATGTAAGAATATTTTGTGATGGCCAATAAAGCTGAGCATTGTTAATAGGTTCTTCTTCCCATCTTCGAAACAGACCCAAATGATGAGACTGATGAGTGAACAGTTGATATTCACAGTGCTCATCCCGAAAATAATGAATTCTCTACAAAAAAATTGTGGTTTCTTCATTTAGGGACATCATTGTCTGAAGCTGTCAAAAATAAAAATTACCGACAAATCCTATATTTATGTTTATCTTGGACAAAAACAGCATCAATTGCTTACGCCTATTTATATAACAAAGTCAGAGCATCAATTTTTGATTAAACAAGTTACACCTACTTTTTTTATGAAAATGGAATAACGGCTACAGAAAAAAATGATTTTATGTTTCTATTGCCCAATAGATACAATAGCTTTTGGTATTTTCCGATAGAGGAAGAACTTCGCTTAGTATTACACACAAAAACAGTGGAACCACTCCATCATTCAAAAAAAAAGAACTGCAAAAATTGTATGCATTTTCGGGAGAAAATTGGACATATAATCACTTTCACAACAGATCAATTTTCTGATCTTGTAATGATACAGGCACATTGTTTTTATCGTCTTCAGGTATAAAATGGTCAAGAACAATGAATTCTGTTGGAAATACTCATTTGAGATGATTCTAACCATACGGAAACCGAAATTACAATACGACAATTTCAGATGGCAAAAATCGTCGTTTTTTCAGTAAAACTTATTTAATCGTGTTTCAATTCAATTTTAAACACCATATTTGATATCAGAGGCCAAGATTTAGTTAGAAACGATACCACACTTGCCGATATCAATTCGAGGTTTTTGAGAGACAAACAAAATAAATTTTGCCGATCTTCTTTTTTTTTCCAGGCAACCCAAACTACTTATCAACAATTCAAACGTCAAGCAAATATTGTGTAGCCTTGAGGCATCTAAATATGATTTTTTTTCATTTATATAAGCTACAGGGTGTCATTTACGCATTTAAAATGGAAATATTTAGCCCCCCCACAATCAATGACGCACAAGGGTGTGCCACCGAGTATTTTGATATGTTATTCCTTAGGTCTTACAAGGCCCGTATACCAAATTTCAGCTTTGTGGGAATTTGTTGCGGGTTAAAACCTAATATGCCTGGGCTACAAGCGGACTTAGTGGAAGAATATTTTGTGATGGCCAATAAAGCTGAGCATTGTTAATAGGTTCTTCTTCCCATCCCATCCCAAAGCTACAAAAAAAAAACACAAAGGGGCTCATCAGGGCTCCAAATGACACATGAGGACAAACTAGAGCAAATAGAGCTCCGAAGGCCCTGGAAAAATGCAAGGGGCTCAGCTGAGTTTCAAACGATATTGAGGACTCAAGGGGGCCTAATGGAGCTTTATATAACAAAAGGAAACAATAGGGAGCTTACTGTGGTACTCTGAAAGCCAAGAAAAAACATAAGTGAGCTAATTAGGGTCCTAAACTGCACTCGAGGACACAAGGGGGCTTGGTAGAGCTCCGAACATCACATGAAGACACAAGGTGCCTATTAATGCACCAAAAGTCAGGTGAAATGTGAGGGGGCTCAGCAGGGCTTCAAAATACGTTGAATAAACAAGGGAAGTCTAATGAAGCTCTGGATAACAAAAAGGCAAAATGGAGCTTGCTTGAATTCTGTGAAATAACATAAGATAGCTAATTAGAGCTCCAAACTACACTGTTGGACTTGAGAGAGCCGATAGGGCTTAGAATATCACATGAAAACACAAGGAACTTGCCAATGCTCCAAATGCAGGCCCCCAGGGAGGCACTAGGGCCTTTAATAACGCAAGAAGGCACGAAGAGGCTCACGGGAACTGTGAAAGCTACAAAAAAGGGGGCTCAGCAGGGCTTCAAAAGACACTGAAAAACCAAGGAGGCCCTTGGAGGGCAAGCTACGGAAAGATGCTAGGGTGCTCAGCAGGGCTTCAAAAGACGTTGAAGAAACAAGAGTGCCCTTGGAGGGCCACTAAGATGTCGAACAAAGCGAGGAGGCACAAGGGGGCTTGTTGGAATTCTGAAAGCTACGTAAAAAAGGGGGCTCATGAAGACACAAGGGGGCCGATAGATCTGTGAGCCACGGAAAAATGCTATGGAGCATAGCAGAGCTTTAAAAGATGTTGAAGAGACAAGGAGGCTCTTGAAGGGCCGCTAGGGCAACAAGGGCACTGGAATTCTGAAAGCTACGAAAAACATAAGGGAGCTCATCAGTGCTCCAAACGATACATAGGGTGAAAGGGGGCCCGATGGAACTCCGTAAGCCACGGAGAAATGCTATGGAGCTCAGAAGGATTTCAAATGATATTGGCGACACGGGGGGGCCCAACGGAGTTCTGTTCAACAAAAAGAGGAAAACTGACTTACTGGTACTCTGAAAGCCATGAAAAAAACATGACTGGGCTAATTACAACTACACTTTCAGACAAAAGGGGGGGGGGCAACAAGGGCCGGAATATTACTCATGTTACTCATTGTGCCTTCATAGACACAACAGATAGGGCTCCGAATGACATGACGGGACAAGGGTGCTTACTGATCCGAAAAAATACAAGGAGACTCAGCAGGGCTTCAAATTACATTAAAGATACAAGAAGGGGGCCTATAAAGCTCTGGATAACACAAAATGGTAAAAGAGTGCTCAATGGAATTCTGAGAGCCAAGAAACACATAAGAGGGCTTATTAGGGGTTCCAAATTACACAAGGGAGCCCGATAGGAGGCTGAATATCACATGAAGGTACAAGGGGTTCACGAGGGGGTTCACTAGTGCTTCGAATGCCTCGGAAAAATTAAAGGGGGCCCAACAGAGCTTCAATCGATATTGAAGGCACAAAGGGGCCTACTGGAGCTCTGTATAACAAAATAGGCTTATTGGTACGTATTTTCTCTAGAAGCTTATAAACTCATAAACTCTTGGGCTCATCAGGGCTTCTATTACACTTCAAGACACAAGAGGGGCCGGCAGGGCTCCGAGCATGGCATGATAGCACAACGCTGCTTGCTGAAGGAAATGCAAGGGGGCATAGCAGAGCTTCAAATCACACTAAAAACAAAATAAGGGGGCCCAGTGGGGCTCTTGATAACACAAATTGGCAAAATGGTGCTTACTGGAACTCTGAAAGCCATGAAAATATAATGGGTCTCATATAATTAGGGGTCCAAATTACACTAACTTGAGGACGTAAGGGGCCCGAGAGGGCTCCGAATATCGCATAAAGATGTAAGGGGTTTACTAGTGCTCCGAAAGCCACGAAAAATGTAAGGGAGCTCAGCAGAGCTTTTTCAGAAAAAATACGAGGGAACTCATTGGGATAGGGCTCTGACTATGACATGGAGACACAAAAATGATTACTGCTACGAAAGTCACCAAGAAGTGCAAGGGGCTCACCAGGGTTTCAAACTGCACTCAAGACACAAGGGAGCCCAATGGAGCACTGGATAGCACAAGAAGGTAACAGGGGGCTTGCTGGGATTCTCTGGTAGTCATGAAAAAAACCTAAGGGACTAATTAGACCTCCAAACCACACTTGTGGACACAAAAGGCTAGATAGGGCTCCGAATATCACATAAAGGCAAATAGGGCTTACTAGAGTTCCGGAACTCAAACTCAAACTCAATTTATTCATTTTTGTTTGCAATATATGTTCGCATAAAATACGTCAGAAGTTCGGTGCACTACTAGAAATGCGCCGAGTAATGCAAGAGGACTCACTTGAGGTGCCCTGAAGAGTTTTAAATAATTCAGTAAGGTATAAGGGGGCTCACTAGAACTCTAAAAGCAAAAGAAAACACAAAACGGGTTAGTAAAGCTACGGCAAAGGGCAAAACAAAATTTCGCGACGAATTGTCCGGGCGACGAATTGTCCGTGCGGCGAACTGTCCGCGACAAATTGTCCGGTCACGGAGGAAGAGGCACCTGGCGCCCCCTGTTGGCCCCTGTAGTCAGAAAGCTTCATTTTTTTTTTAAACACATCAACTACAGTATTTAGCAGACATCTTCCAATCAAGCGACTTGTTTTACCCATTTTCCTAAGGCATATCGGCACCGCACCGGTAGTATACATGCAAGGTACTAAATAAACGTAGGTAGGTACTAAAGAACGTATAGTGGAAGACCATCAAGCTTAACTGGGACTTGAACACATTTATCTCCGGATTTGAGGCCAGAGACGGTGCCAGGTGATTTTGTTCTTGAGATCCTGGAATGCAGAAACGCATGAACCCGTTGAAATCTCAGATTTATTTGGAGCTAGCGAGATCCCCGTAAGTAGGTTTCTAGTTTATACCTACCCCAATCTGCGATGAGAGGTAAGGGCACGGACAAAAAGAAAGTGCCAGCCCGCGCCCTTGTCACTTAATTCCGCTCATGGGAAGAGGATTAGGAGCTAACTTGAAATGCGATTTGGGAAGTGTTGGGCGGATTTTGGACGAGACGACAAAGGACAAAGAAAATTATAAATTCAATTACGTATCAAGTAGCGAGCAGCAGCAGGCAGCGTGGAACCAAGTCCAGCTGGAATTATTCCAGTGCTCTGCAGCACACTATTAACACGGAACAAACAGCGGCAGCGCAGCGAACAATGGAAGCTTATTTTCAGTAGGTACTTGAAAAAATCCCGAAAGCTGAGTTCAAAGCTTTGTATTACAACAATCATATTGTTTACTGTACGACAAAACACAGAGCTTGTTTACATAAAATTCAATAATCCTGTAATGAACCCGCATTGTCCAAATGGTTTCCGAAGGGCTGTCGCTGAAATTTGCCATATAGGACGAGCAATTGTTATCGATTCGCGGTGTAGTATGGAGGTAGATTAGCTACCAATTCGAGTTACACAGGTAATTAATCAAACCACCGCTAGACAAGAAGTGCTTTGCAACCTGCACACAACTTATTCATCATCAGGACTCAGGAGCCCCGAGTCGCCCGCCCCGACCTCGATGGAATTACTTACCCACCGAGCTACCAATAATGAAGTTCATGACTGAACGCCGTCAGGAGTGTTCCGCTAAAAGTTATGTGTGTCTGAAGTGCAAAAGGGCAAAATACGGAACGTGAAGTGATATAGTACCTACCTCAGTGCCGCATTACACCACCTAGAAGCAATGCTAGTAGTTTAAAAGTCCAGAAAAAACTATTTGCGTAGAATTCCGCCCCTGCAGATAAACAAAGAGAGAAGTCAACACCTGTGAGTGCACTTATGGCACCAGGTACATAAATGTATCTCTATGGCTCGAAAAAGTCGAGGCTTGAAAACACTCAGAAAAATTAAATTATTGTAAATTGCAGCTTGTGTCTTGGCTAAAACGATAAGCTCGCGATCGCGAAGCTCCGCCGTCAGTGCCGTTAAGCACATCACTACCTCGGCACCCGGACCTACCAACTGGGTGTTTTGTTATATGTAGCATTTTATAAAGCAGGAGCTTTAGTTGGTGACCTATCTCAGAGTGAGTACGTCCATTATATCTAAAGAATACAACATGGATCGTCTAAATATAATATTAAAAACTGAGGAAACCTGTCACTTTGTTTTGCACCAGTCGAGGAAATTATTCAACTCACAAGTCAAGGATTTCCGATAAAAGAAGAAGTTCTTGAAGCACTTTATGTCAATCTTTGGGCCTTTAGGGTTCTTGATCGGTTTAGTATTGGCGAAAATCATCTTTTAGTGAAAAAAAAATCTGAAAATCGGAACAAATTCGCATGAAGCTGGATTTTGGAATATACAGGCTGTCTCATAATTAGGCGTTAATAATTCACCAGCTGATTCTACGACCAAAAATAAGGGAAATATTTTCTGTAACTATAACAACCGTGTCCTATTACCGTGTCCCTCACTTCATGTGAAGCACATAGTTTTTTAATACGGACTGACAGCATAAGGATTAGACTAGCGGACCGTGCGAACAGAATTAAAATCGTTCTCAGTAATTCGAAGTTATGCAATTTAAAAGTTGGGGCAGATCTGGCCGTGTAGCGTTCATTTTGTTGATTAGTTTATATCAAGAAAGTTCACTGTTTTTTTTCTTTAGAATAAGCTATGGAAAAAAATGTGTTCTGTAGGTACGAATGGTAAGATGCTAACGTCTTCGCAGCTAGTTGTCTACATGTGCTATGTATAATGTGGCATTTGTCCGTTGGTTTGCATGAGAGCCGAGGCAAGACAGGCGCGTGAGTACGGTGTGCCCATTTCCTGTATGTTTCGTCTTCATATCTGCTTGCTGTTTTAGTATAAGGTAGAGTTGGTAGTACTCACTACTCAGTGGTGAGCATCAGAAGATGACGCCTCCGACCAGTGGGCTTTTTCATTCCATTTGCCTTGGTACCGCCGCCCTCGTCCATCATTTTCTTCAGTGGCCACCACTACCTAACAGCATTAGCGAAGAGCATCTCTGCCAACCAGTAGACACTGTGAACTCTCGCAAGTATTGCAATTGTTGTTTTTGCAACAACAAATAACCACCGTAGGTACTTTCTAAATTACAACAGGAAAAAGTGTGAAACAGACTGTTTCTGTAGTACCCATCCTTAAGACTTTAGGCTAGGGATACCATCAGATTTTATGAGTAAAAAATAGAAATCGTGGGTAGCAATGCCGAAGAATTGGTTGGGTTCGAAGAAAACGTGAAAAATAAGAGATCCATATAACACATCTCATCTACCTTCTACTATTAAGTGAAAATATACAAAAAAGCGCTATGATAACTTTTGGTCGGTAGATGATGCTACTGACACCAGGTACAGACAGCTTTTGAAACTAGCTTTACGAAAGGCGCCAGTTTACACTTAATTTCTGAAAAATTCTACAGGATAAATCCACTGTTCTCACCTCACCATGTGGGTCACAGGAAGCGAAGGCTTCTTCGAAACCATCATCAGTGTCAGAAATGTGACCGGTGGCGGCTCTTATAATTTTTCATTCAAAATCACAAGGTTCTGCCAGTTTGTCTCCAGAACCTGATAAGATATTTCGGCAAGAGGTTTAGGGTGTTTAGCATCTTTAAACTTCAAAACCGAAATGTGTATGTTTTGATTCTATTGGATGGCCATCGACCAGGTGTCCTCCATTCATCTTTTCCAAATGAAGTTTAGCTAAAATTGTAAGGATGTAGCCACGGCCTGGGCCTGGCCCCAGATCCTGGTATTTTATGTACCTAATATGTACCACCTACCTATACTACCTTACAAACATAGGTTTGAAGTATCTGTTTCGAGGAATTTTCTGAATTAGGAATTTCATCAAAGAGATATATTATCTTTCCCTCATCCGACCCTTTATAGCCGCCAGACAGACAATGTATCTATTTCGACTATAACCCTTTTATTTGTAACGAATCAGTGGAGAAACCAGCGACACCACATCCAAATAAATTTGATGGCCAGGGTCGATTGATAAATTGCCCCTAAACCGGGCAATAAATAACTATACGAGCATGTTTTCGCCAAGCTTCCGTCCTCTTTGCCGAACCGAACAGACAGGCACCACTGACTTCTGCTGGTGCGGGGCAATCTAAGCAATTTAACGAATTGAACAAATTTTCAAAGACGCAAACTTTTTCGAATGTACACACAGATAGCGAAATCAAAACTTGCTCGGCATATTAGGCAGATATAATGGGTCCTGAGTGCTTGTTTCGACGATCTGGACATGATGCGTAGAAGTGTAGATAGAGTACGGCAGGCTTTCAGGTAAACCCGTTTCTATGGTGATGATACAAGGGCTCCCGGATTATCACCGGCATCAGTGTGTCAGACCGGATCTTTTTATATTTGACTTGGCAATTTATCAAATTTCGGACACGTAGGTAGGTATATTGTGTGTGTATACTATCAATTTCACGCCTCATCTGAAATTTGCATAGCTATCCACCACACCTGAATGGCAATTTGCCTGGGAGGGGGGAGGAGAAGGAGGAGGGGGGGGGGGGGTGAAACGTGTCACGTATCAGTTTTCAGTGCGGTGGCTGATGATTAGTTAGTTATCTAGGGTGGTTCAATATTCGATACAAAAACGATCAAACTCGTATTAAATGAGACAACGGGAAAAAATTAAAAGCCATAAAAGCAAAATTCGCCAGGTATAGGTACTCACGGTATAATAAAAAATTTTACATCGGTTCATAACATCTATATTTATAATGAATTTTCATATTCAAGCAATGATCCCTGTAAATCATTAATAAACACTGATGATGATGGAAAAATACATCCCAGCTTCCAGCCGACACAAACAGCAACGTTTTATGCTTCCACTAAAACCGTTATAGGTAGGTAGGTACCTACGTAAAAATCCATAAAGCTGGATGTTCAATAATAATTTCTTTCATTCTGGAACTTTTTGACATAAAATCTGATGATATTGGATTCTAGCTTGATCTATCAATAGAAACGAAACAATAAACAACATTAAATAGGTATCTATTTGCAACGTACAAAGTTCCATCGATGAGATCTCAGTCTCCAAACACGCACACGCGTTTCGCCTTACTGGCGGACTCATCAGTTTTGATAAATTGTAATAAGTATATACATCTATCGCTATCTGAATAAATGGGTTTGGTATAACTCACCGACACCCAACTCATCGACAGGATAACTTGGCGACGACCAACTCATCGACAAGACAGCTCACCGACAAGACAACTCGCCGACAGGACAATTCACCGCCGGGATAACCTGCCGACACCTTCGGCAGGTCAAAGAACTCAATTGTCTGACTTGAGGGGTTTCTGATGCGACTAAAAAAGTTGTTGACGGGAATCGGTTTTATTTTATTTTTTTCGTCAAGTAGAAACTCTTCCAAAAAAAAAATGTACGGGCATCGCTATCAAATTTTGAAAATTTCCAAAAAAATTAGAAATTTTTTTATTTTGATTTTCGCAATTTCAAAAACCAGATAGCATCGACAATGCATCTTTCTTCAAGGAAGTCGCATGCCAAATTTGAACTTTTTATTCTCAAAAAAGGTACCAAAAATGATTTTTACTAATTCACTTTTTCATGTCTACGAGAAATCATTTTTGGTACCTTTTTTTTTTGAAAATAAAAAGTTCAAATTTGGCATGCGACTTCCTTGAGGAAAAATGCATTGTCGATGCTATCTGGTTTTCAAATTTTCAGAAATCAAAATTGAATATTTTCAAATTTTTTTGGAAATATCCCGTATATCTTCTTTTGGAAGAGTTTCTACTTGACGAAAAAATAAAATAGAACCGATTCCCATCAACAACTTTTTTAGTCGCATCAGAAACCCCTTAAGGAGCTTGTGGTGTGGTGGTCAGCGCGTTCGACTACCACACCGGTGGTGGTGGGTTCAAGTCCCACTGTGGGCGCTTGGATTCTCGTCTCGAAAACAAACAAATAATGATTGCTAAATGCAAGATGCACGTGTGTCGCATAGTAAGAACGACAGTGCCAATCCCATGCGATATTACACAGCTTTATAATGTCCAAGTTGTCTTCGATTCACTGAACTTAATTGCTTGACTTTATCTGAACGGATCTACAAAAAAAAAACAAAAACAACTGGAACCTGACGAGGTCCATGTACACGGCTTTAAGATGTTCAAGGTGTCTTTAAGGCGATTCACTTCGCATTTCGTGTTCAAGGAATGCCACCTGGCAGAGTTGTAGTATGGACTCAGACATACCAAATCAGCTTTCTAGCCAAATTTGTACCCCGTGTAGGGTGGCGCGGAGGTCTCTGAAAGTTGGAGGTGTAGATAAAGTTTATTTGCTCTTTTCTAGCCTGAGGCCATGGAACATGTCAATGACAACAAAAAAACAATCAACAAACAAAGAACGTACGAACAAGAATGAATAAATAAATAAATAAATAGATATATTAGAACACATACTGATAACGATATCACAATCACAAACAAAGGTCCCCATCATAAAACTGTTCCAAACTGTAGTAGGCCTTGTCCGTTAAATACCTCTTCAGCATACGCGCCATCACCGGAATCGGAAACTCTCTGATGTGATAGAGTATTTTGTTGAAAATTTTGGTGGCTGCGTAGATAACGTTTCTTTTTTCCAACTCCAGGCGTGGTTTCCGCTGACAAATTGTGACAAATTGTGTTTCGCTCTCGTGTCATGCTCATGATGACTCTCAAGGCGCACGAAGAACTCGTCATAATTTCGCCTCACAAACATTGCACATTCCATGATGTACAGACCGATAACCGTAAGTATTCCTTGCTCTCTAAAGACTGGAACGCAAGAGTCTGTCTGTTTCATATTGAACATCTCTTTGAGGCACTTCTTTTGTATCTTCAGAACTTCCTGTATCTCCCCTGAATTCCCCCAGAAGACTATCCCATACCGTATTCTGGAGCTCACGTAAGCATGATAGGCAATCATCGCCGTCCCTCTGGACACCAGGTGTGAAACTGCCCCCATTGCATAGGCAAACTGTGCAGTTCGCGACACCAACCACCGTACGTGGCACTTCCAATCGAGACGAGGATCCAACTTCACTCCCAGGAACTTAATATAGGGTTCCATTGTCACCGATATGTCTTTTCCTAGATTCACCGTTCGAAGAGCCGTTCCGTCGTAGGTGGGTGAAAACGCTATCATCTTGGTTTTATCCGTGTTCATTTTTAGGTTATTCGATGAGAACCAGTCCTCAAGAGTGACAAAGGATCTCTGTATATCCATTTCGATGTCCTGCATAGTTCTGCCACGAAAAACAATAGAGGTATCGTCGGCGTACCTTATTGTTTTCTACTTAACTATGTCCGGTAGGTCATTCGTGTACAAGATGTAAAGCAAAGGACCGAGTATTGAGCCCTGTGAGACGCCTCTTTTGATATTTTCACACTTGGAGGTGATCTCTTCTCCCGAGTTTTCATCGTAGATCCTCACTCTCTGCCTTCAGTCACTCAAGTATGATGCTATGAGCATGTGGGAGAGTCCTCTGATACCATAGAGCTTCAGCTTATTCAGCAGTGTTTTATGGCAAACCGAGTCGAATGCTTTGCTCAGATGTAAGAGTTTTTTGAAACCATGCTACAATATTTTGATTATTTTCGTAAGTTGTAAGTGTATCGTATAAGTTCTCCTGTTGATGAATTGTCTTGTCGTCGAGTTGTCCTGTCGATGAGTCGTCCTGTCGATGATCTGTCCTGTCGGCGAGTTGTCTTGTCAGCGAGTTGTCTCGTCGCTGAGTTGTCTTCTCTGCGAGTTGTTTTGCCGGTGAGTTGTCTTGTCGATGAATTGTCTTGTCGATAAGTTGGGTGTCGGCAAGTTATCCTGTCGATGAGTTGGGTGTCGACGAGTTGTCCGATTCTCAAATAAATGGAGGGTGATACAAATTAGGTTTCCACGTAAAAAGGTCGACGCCGTATTTTTGATATTTCAAAATAATTTTCAATGTCAAAGCGATATTTGTGAAGCAGGAAGGTGTAAAAGATTGTTCGAGGAGCGATACATGACTGGAGATCGGGTGAAAATTGTCCAAGTCGTCCTAAAACTTGAGCAAAATGGCTTTGTAACAAACATACAAAACACACCAGTTTGATCGTTCTCGTCGTTCAGAAGAAAATATTGTCCTCGTGAGAGAACATATCCCAGAGCAACCGAAAACATCAATCTGTCGTCGATCGCATCAACTGGGACCGTGGTTCTCCACCATACAGCGAATTTTGAGAAAATACATGCATCTTTATCCGTACAAGATCCAAATAACGCAAGATCTGAAGACCAGGGCTCGCCAGGGACTATGAGCAGCGCTGTATATTTTATGTAGGAACTCAATTTGAATCACCCATTATACAACAGGAACCATGAGGAATCAAGATTTAAGCAGATAATATTACTTTTGTCAAGTACGAGCAGGGTATTACTTCCCATAACCAAGGCCAAGCACCAGGGATAAGTATAAACGCATTGTCGCCAAATTGCAAGCAATATTGCTCTACGTGAGATGCGGTTTGATCGTCGAAAAAGACAGTTGTTGGGAACTTTGAACAGTTTCTATCGACAGCATTTGATGCTATTTGTTATTATAGATGGCGTCTTGTCGTCCCCAATTCCACCTTCAGCAAAAGCAAAAGAACTGTACCTAAAGCACTGCACACAAATCGATACGTTTCCTGTGCATATTTCCACAAATAAGTCCTGCTCTATATCTCACAGAATTTTGCTTGTTTGTGCATTATACCTACTGAACAGTATAACAGTAAAACAGTATTTAGGTAGCAGAAATTGGGCACAATCTATTGTTATTTCATGAGCAAACATTTCGGGACATTGTGCCTATGTAAATCCTTACCGCCGAGAGCTCAAGACATTGCAGGCAGAAATCCTATTACGTGACTGTCTTATTAAAATCCTAATACAAGCTCCCTGGAGGCTTGATTAAATCCGTTCCCTTATTAAATCTCACATTGGTGGGTAGTGGGTACCTACCGCAATTCGACTGAACCGTAGATATGCACGTGACACTTGACGGTAAATTCAAGTTCAACTTCAACTTCACAATTACGGCCAAGCAAAACACTATCCGCTATTAATTTGGAGCACACAAAGCCGATAATCAAATACAGAGCCAAGGCACATTATTCTACTCCAACTTGGCAGAGAACAGTACTTAATAACGATTTGATCTGGAATATGTACCGATTATTATGTTTACTGGAAAACAAGATCATCAATCTCAATAATGCAGAAAGATAGATCTAATTGAACTAAGTGATAGAACGAGCCATACACTAAAGTTTATATAGGTGTATTTGTCGTTTCGATCAATCATCTCATTTTTTTCCGCATCACACGCAAGGGAAGGGATGATGCTTCTTTTATATCCTCTTTGGTCGTACACGAGTGTATTATAGTAATATCTTTTTGATCAAAAAAATTTATGGTCATTGTAAAAGTTAATAATGATTGTAATCAGTTCTGTGGTATTGGAGATGCCTCATAAAATCGATTCCGATTGAGTGTTTACTACTACGTCTACGATATTCGCTCACATCAGCAGAAGTGCTTCAAATGAGGCACGAGGGCTGAAATCTCGCGACGAAAATCGGAAATTGCATTGCCCCCAATTAGTAATAATGGTCGGAAGGACAACATATACTCACAAGGAATGCATTTTTGGTTCTGGTTCTTCTCCAGATTCGCCTTCTTCGTCCCGTGCCTGCAGGAATGGGTCTCCACCTTGATGGCGATCTGCAAATAAAACGCAAGTTTTATTAACATTCTGTTGTCGGAAGCTTTCAAACTTTTCAACAGCGTCGATTTTAATTTCAATGGGCTGATGTGGCGGTGCGCCGGCAAAGCTGCATAAAATTAGTTTTTGGGTGGCGCGCAAAGTTCTGCCAAGCGGATTTTCGCGGATCCGGAATTAATTTGAAATTGTCTTCCATTCGAAAGTTTTATCATTCCAAAGGATTCGGCATGAATGTTCACCTCTAACCTTGACGTCTGGCGGTTGTGTTTCGCACGGTTAATAATTCCGTGATTCTGGTGAAATGAGGCTTATCTCAATGCTCCAATCTATCCTGAATTGTTCGCGTCGTTTGGCAGATTGTCGTTTTTGTCAGTGATTCTCGGCCTATTCATTCACCGCTCGTCAGCGGAATAAATTAAAAATATTTTCGCCGGCTATCCGTTCTCCCCAGTAATGATGATTGAAAATGATGATTTCATCAACTAATAACACATCGTCTGGCGACCTTTGAACCAAAAACACTGCACACGCGTGTTTTTACCTTTGTTGTGGGCTCATCAGTGCAGACGCATTCAGGTCCGAAAGTCCGACGATAAAAGAACGAAATCACATGAGTAGACAAAAGCTCCATGAAAGATTCAAGGTGCGTTCAGTCCTTGGAGGTTCAGACAGCTTATATGTGAGATTCTCGTGTGGTGCCATATTATGTCCAAAACATTTTCTGAGTTTTGGGCCTGGCCGATGAAAAGTGGATGAACCCATATTTTCCGTCTGGCAAAACGAGTGGGCCTTATTTTGAAGCAATGGGCCTATACAGTGTAATTTTTTTTGCTTGAGCAGAAAGTTTAATGAAAATAAAAATTTACGTGTTTTTTGTTCTTGCGAAATTTTCAAAATTTTAGGAGGAAAAAAATAGTGAACTTCAAGAATTTCACTCTCATTTTTAAACTGGTATTGTGTACGCGTATGTGTCGTTATTATCCCCATCCAATCGTATGAATCAGAGGTGTGGCAAACTTGCGTCCATAGCGCAGAAACTAAGGGTGGGTTCAGTGTTCAGTCAGCTTATTCAACCGCAAGTTTTGATTCTAGTCGCAAGCGCAGCGGCGCCCATTGGCTCTTATGAACCAGCCTCCTCAGTACAGCCAATAAGCGATGCAGCGCTTACGGCTAAAACTAAAACCGCGGCTAAATAAGCTGACTGAACCCACCCTAACAGTGCCAGTGGCGTAGAGATTTTCTTCTAATTGCGAAACTTGTGTGAAAATGGCAAAAACCTTAAGATTAAAATCAATTTAGGTGATTCGAATGATTGGACAAATAGTTGTTGATAGCAATGAACTTGAGTTTGAATGAACTCATTATGGGGAGTCGTTCAATCCCTGACCCATACTGCACTTCATTGGCATATGCCAACCCGCTGTCACAATCCTACTGTCCATCCGCCTGGCCGGAAGAGGTGGGAAGTTGCATTATTGGTCGGGGCCGGTGACGTCACAAATGGCGCTCAATCTTGGCGTTTATTGAACTTGCCAGCTGATTGTAATTTTTTTTTGTCAAATTTTGTAGAGCAAAACAAAAGAATATATTTAGACGAATATTCACTGTTTGGCTTGTATAGTTGAGTGACACAATGAAATGGCCAATTTAAAGTACGCTGTAGAGGCCGTACGTACGTTTTAAGCGAAGCAGACGATAAAATAGTGTGATCTTGACGATACAACTCCCTGTCGTAGGATGAGTTGAAACTTTCAACTATACCTAACTCATTTTTGACAGTTCTCAGAGTCAAACTGCTATATTTTCAGAAACGGAAGATAGTTGATATTTATTCTATTATTTAATTGGCGTACACGATATTGATGTATGCTTTCCAAAAATGTGAGCTACAAGATTATGCGACTTGTTTTCTTAAAACGGGATCTTGGTAAAGTCAGGTCTTTTTTGCACTTCTTTCATTGTCACCCTGTATATACACCATACATAAGGTCAACAATCAAGTGATTGAAGATGGTATCTGGTAGTCGAAAGATTGTTTTATCGAACACCACAAAAATTTTCAGAATCGGCCAATTTTTTGTCAAGATGATTGGAGGCCAAGGCAAAATTTCGGTGTGGTCCAATTTAAAAAAATTTCCCCACAAAAATATACGTATAGACAATACAAATGGAGAAGACCATATGTTATCACCACCGTCGTCACGGATATTGGGGCATCAAAAATCAGCCAACCTTTTTTTGAATTTTGGACTCGCCTGGTTCCTACGCAACCGTAAAAATCCGTGACGACATTATGGTCTTTTCTATTTGTATTGTCTATACACAGGCTGTCCCGTTTTACAACGCTCACTATTGGGATCTCGGAAACGGAAGAGATACAAAGTCGATAATATCTTTGGTTGTTTTTGAAAAATCCCCAAAAAACTGAAAAATGTCGAGGGAGTCGAGGTCGAAAATTCCGAATTACTTCTTGATTATGACAGCTTTAATTTGAAAATTGGTATCTTTACATTTTGGATGGTACTTGACCGACTGACGTCAATTTTTTTTCCTGCGCCTACTATATTTGTATCTTATTTCTTCCAAGATCCTATACTTCTAACATGACTAGAGTCAAGAGGATTCTTTGGGACCTCCTGCTGGTAGCAGAGGCTATGCCCACGATGGTATATGCCTCTTCCAGCTTTACGAAATCGATGCCGAGCTCACTCCCACAATTCATATTAGTTTTATTGGACAACTGGGGCTGAAAACCAAAAGCTATTATGCTGTCTCTTAAACTGACGTCAAAATGTTGCAATCTCAGAAAAATTAACCGTTTCACGCAGATTCGCTGATAAATTATGATGCAATCGGGTAGAATTCCTCGAAGCAGCCCTGCGAGAAAAAGAAAAACATGCTCCTCAGGAAGGCCAAAAGAGGAAAGGGGCAAATGGCAAATGGAGGTACCTACCAACTCATTTCAATTTTACACAAATACACGCAGCTTCTTGCCATAGGATCTTTGTATTCTTCAAGGCAATAAACAATTGAACTGAATTGAAATACACGCAGTTTTGGTCCGCTGAAATTTTTGAAATTTGGACTTTTGGGCAATTCGCCCAAAGATTTTGCCGGGCTCGGCGCATGCCAAAGGGTCGATGCTTCGATTTGCACACTATTTTTTGAGCGACGTCATTAGTTTTTCACGATGTGACCGCCAAAAGAGGATGAGTTTTTTCGCTAACTATTGTCAATCTCAATGGCTGCCTCTATACTTCAATATTAAGCGTTTTAGAGCCTCGCCAAACGTAGTGGCAGAGGCTGTTTGTGGCCGTTTTTTTTTTCGTGATTATTTTATTTTTATAATTATTTTTCCCCCTCGTTTCCTAGCCAGAATTTAACTGAATCTTTTGTATCTTCCGAACGGTTGAACATATCCAGTTCATTCTTTTGTTAATCGAACCCTATTGCGGGTTGATACCGACCACGTTTAAAGATGATCGGTCAAATATAAACAATATTCAACAACAATAAAGAATGCACAAGTCGCGGCACTCATCTTACCAACCTTTACATCATCATATATTTCGATCTAATGAAGCTATGTGCCTAATTCTTTTTTTATATTGAAGTACATACCCAGATCTTAGTTACTTTCATCATTTTCTATGTACCGAGAGTTCATAAATTAAATGGGTCAAGGGTGCCTATGACTTTGAAAACGTCTGTCGGAACTAGCATCGTTCATTTTATGTCTGTAATTTTTTGGTTATCGTAATCTGTCAAACCAATCACAGTTTTCGGAACATTTAAACGGCAGGACACAAAACCTACATCATCGAGGCGTATTTTCGAACTTGTGTGCGAGGAAATGAAGTTTAGGGATGTAGCCAGCGTTTATGATCAGAAGATTTCCAGCAGCACTCTCCAGATTTTGCAGTAGTACCTACCAGATAAGTTTCAAAAGTGTCTTGCACATTCTCTCAAGAAATTGGACTCTCTCTGGAAACATGCCGGAAGATTGTCAAGGCGGACTTGGCCATAAAATCGTTAAAATACAGAATGCAGTCATCAAGCTCCATTGCCGGCAGACCACCCCTGACGTCTTCCTTACTGGCACTGGTTTGTGGATGATTTGATGAACGACAACCTGCTCAACTTGACTCTTTTTACTAAAGAGGTGTGGTTCCATCTTTCGGGGTACATCAATTCACGAAATTCACGCCGATTCACACAAACGCACTTATGGCACGATCAGAGATCAATAATATGGCACGTAACTTGTCAAAGTTTGACAAATTTATTACAAAAGCATTACGCTAGTTTCGACAGACGTTTTTGAATTCACAGGCACCCTTGACCCATTTAATTTATGAACGCTCGGTACAACCAGCAAAGCAAATGAGGCCAAAATATTGGAGAATTTTTTGAAACAAAAATTTGGATCTAGGACGCGTATGCCACTCATATTAACTATGTAAAATGCACTATAATACAATTGACCTTTCCAATTTTAGGAGATAGAAAATACCATGGTTTTTCGAGGTCACCTTTGACGTTTTGACGTTTATGACGTTTGGACGTTTCGTTTCTGACTTTTGCGGGAATTTTGAATCGGATAGCTATACTGTTTCCATTATCATGTGGGGAAAGTCACTAGAGCCCATAAGGGAGTTTTTAATGGACGAAGTAATAGAGTTTTTTCGTAGTAAGATGCACGTGTCTGGTGCAGCGTGATCCCTGCTGGTGCTGGTGCAGCCACACTTCCATCAAGTTTGGGTCTTTCGTGAACCGGTGCATGCCGGGTGTATTCGTCTTATTATCGCACTCGCATAGAGCGACACAACACCCTTGAACCATTTCTGTAAGTATCTTCTCAGTTTTCCACTATATATAACACACTTATTGGTAAGAACGAGGGTAAGAACAAGTGAAATCATGAAATCCATGCTGAAATCAAATAAATACACGACAGAGCGCTTGTCAGATTCTAAAATTTCCCATTATGTCAGAAACGAAATGTCATACCTCAAAAAACATGGGGCGCTTTCCAATAACTGCGACAAGGCTGATACGCAATGTCAAAGTGCACTTGCCAGCTCAATGCCAAACTCAGCCTCGCCAATGTTTCGATTGTGTCGACAAGTGGTGCTATTACTGCTATTGGAACGCTAGCTGTGTCGAATTGTGTCCATATGTGTCCAATTGTGTCTTTATACGCCTTATTGGGAAGCGCCCAATGACCTCGATTAACCGTATCTAATGGTGCGATTCTCTAAAAAATTACATTCCATAAAGGCTCTGTTACGTTGTTATTATCTAGGCAACAGCCAATGGCCGACACGGATTTTTACATAACAGAGCGTTTATGGAATGTTATTTTTTACAGAATAGCACCATTATACGCATGACGTCACAGTAAAGAGAGACAACGGAAAATTGGAAACCTCAATTACTACTGAGGTGGAATTTTTCGTATAAAGCTGAGCTTTTAAGAAATAATCAGATATTTGCTCTTCATAAAAAAGAACAAGGCACCTGTTTAGGCTGGTCGGCTGAGTTATGGGGCGAAGACCGTCAACGGTACAATGGTGTTAACGTAAAATAGGTAGGTATGATAGAAATGAAACTATTTCCCCTAATTTCTACATCGAAAAGGTCCTATTTCGGACATGCTTTGTTAATCATGTCTCTCAAACTTTAAAATTAGTGATATAGTCGTATGTAAAGCACCGATAGGTATTAGTATTATCGCTACATCGAGGATTTTCACGAAGGTTATCCGAGTGTTAATCGAGATGTAAGCGATAATATTACGAACCTAGAGGGTTTTCTTCAAGACAATTAACCGAACCATACTGAAAATCTTCCCGAAACAGTGAAAACTGTTTGAATGTTTAAGGTTGGTCATTCTGGAGGGGTGTTTTCACCAATGACCTTGGTGCTAATCTTGTGCTAATACACTTATACGGCCTACTGATTTAAGGAGTGAGGTGAATTGCCACCAATCACCTTGGTGGTAATACACTTGTACGGCCTACTAAATAAATATTTCAAGGAGGTGAATTGTCACCCGTATGCCTTACGTGTTGCACACAATTTTTCTTCTACTTTCGTTTTCTTACTTTTTGCGTAGATGGCCATTTCATCTGAGGTGACATTTGACAAGTACCTATATTTCGCTTCACCATAGTTTTACAGCAAACAATTTTTTGTCAACTAGCTTTTCAGGAGTTTCCAGGATAACAACAAAACAATAATTTTATTTATTGTATGCGTGCATGTGTCCTATATTATCATACTTTCTGTAGCAATGTACCGAAAACCAAAATGAATGACTGCTGCAAAGTAAATCCATTTCCTGAGCGAGGCTTCCTATTGAACACACCGCAAGGTTCGAGATGGACTGGTTCCCAATTAATGGAGCCAAGAGTCGACTATTACTTCCCCCAAAAAAATTTTCTTATAGTTTCAGATTTTAAAACTTGTGGCGAATTCACTTGGCTGCGCCAGTGCTACTCGGCTGCACTCGTTGTCAGGGGGCTTATCCTATTGGAGTTTTCTTGGCAACGAGTACGGCCGAGCAGCAGTGGAATAGCCAAGTTCGAATGACTCGAATTAAAGTTCTGCTGACTCTTGCTTCAGTGCTGGACGTACTAATATCTATTATTTAGAAAAAGAACGTTAATACTCAATAGGTAATAGTCATAATCTCGAAATAATTCCAATTAATTCCAAATAACAAACTCGTCTATCTTCACGTTGAAAGTTACGTTACGTTGTATCTACGGACGTGTGCAAGCAAACTCCCCAATATGTAATTTTGTTTGCTGACAGAGATCCCGTCGGTAGAGCAAGTTTTTGAATTTCAAAAGGAATTCTGTGAAATCGAAGTTTTTATGTTTCAAAGGTTCAGAACCAATCAAATGCACGTAGCTAGGTACACAATGGCGAGTTTGCGATATCACTAAACGAACGACGTAACGCAACGCAGAACGTGAAAACTCCCCTGTAACTAAGGAATTGCAGATAACAAACTCGCCAATTTTCACGTTGGAAGTTACGTTACGTCGTACATACGTGTGCACGCAAACTCACCAATAAATGGATATATTGGCGAGTTTGCGTGAACACGTATAGACAATACAAATAGAGAAGACCATATGTTATCACCACCGTCGTCACGGATATTGGGGCATCAAAAATCAGCCAACCTTTTTTTTGAATGATGGATTCGCCTGGTTCCTACGCAACCTTAAAAATCCGTGACAACATGTGGTCTTTTCTATTTGTATTGTCTATACGTACGACGTAACGTAACTTTCAACGTGAAAATTGACGAGGTTGTTTATTCGCAATTCCTTAGTTACAGAGGAATATTCACGTTCTACGTTGCGTTACGTCGTACGTTCCTTGAGATCGCAAACTCCCTAGTATATGCAACGTTTCCCGATATTTCACGTGTCAGTACTGTGTACGAGCGCGAACTAAACTTTTAAAATTCAAGCTTTGTTGCACTTTAATGCATCTTGATGCCACTGGGAGACTGCAGTTTCGCCGGAATAAAGGCGTCTGGAGAAGCATTTCGTAGATTGGTAGGTAGGTATAGATAGGTATTATTGCAACATGGATATGTGCTTATCGTCCACAGAAATGGAGTGCTTTGCCAAACAAATTCAAAACTTCGCGATCGACAATAATAAAAACCCATAACGTGAAATATAATTTGATAAAACGTAGATATAGTCGTACGCCTCTATATTCTACCGTATTTGCTTCTCGTTATTTATGCAAACACCTCTTTTGCCCGGGGTTTGTTTTTCAGCCAATCGCCTCTTTTTAAATAATTCGAAATTTCCTTCTCCACCGGCATCCAACAATACGAAGGCCCCTGGAGGATTTTTTATATTCCACGAAAATTGGACAAATCTCCGCTTTGTTCGGGCCGCGTGTAGGTATATGTTGAGGGCTTGATGTCGTTTGGAAAATTGAAAGGTCACGAAAGTCGGCATGCGAGAGCGACTGGTGAACCGTACATAAAATCCGCTGATGGTTTCCGCCGTCCACTTTTCTACGCGACTTTCCCAGTTCCCACTCACAAATTTTCCACTTATCGCCCAAACAAAATAGATAAGAAGGAAGTAAAACGCACGCACACGGTCTATAATTAAAGAAACAAATGTCCCGCTTCGATTAATCGTGTCGGCTCTGCTGAGCTTTAGCTTTTCTATTTTTAAAAAACTTAAAACTAGAGTCAAAAGGGAAAGCCTGTAGATTGGAACTTTCTAGTTTCTAATTATACTCACTTGAAATTCTAATTTATACAAAACGGGAAATTTTCTGCGCTGTTCGCATATCTTTATGTAGTTCTTCAGTTCTATGGGAGTGTCTGTGATTGTTGCCACCACTTTGTTGCCGTTGTCATCTGGAACAAGAATAGCATGAGATTCGTGAAATATGGTTCGGATCCCCAATAATGAGAATTATTTGACAATCGCACAGTTCGAGTGTGAACTTCGAGTACAATTTTCCATCACTCAGTCAGCTTTTCTGCTTTCAACTCATGGAACGATTTTACAAGAACCAATTTACTCTTTCAGCAGAGAGAGCGCAATCATCGTCGGAAAAGCTCTTTGAAAATTCCAATTTCATTAGGTTGGTAGGTACCTGCTTATTAATAATCAAGCACCTAAAGTACTTAGCACACTTTGGTATCACGTTCACGAGAGCTGGGGAAGGATCCAGATCCTATTATCTTTTCGAGCATCACATGTTTTTTTTAATACGATTTTATGATCAATCAGTTCTTTAATCATTGTGACTGGGGCGATAAATTGAGTAATGGAACGAATCAACGCGGAAAATTCTATTGTTTCCCTGGCTTATATGGATCTGTAATATAATTATATGAGCCGAGGAATATCATACGCCCACAAGAGTTTGATGGATATCTTGTGGATTTGCAACAAAAAGGCTAATGGAATTGGATAGGAGCGGCTTAGCCTCAAGGATTGCGTTTGTTCAACGTGGGTGTGAGGCAGAGGGGTAGAGCTAATGGCATAAAGCAGGCAATTATGCCTAATCTCAGGATTCTCAGGTGACAAAATCTTTAGGTGGGTACCTAGTTTAAACTGGTGCAGGGGTGGGACTCCGTGCTGTCGCTATCGACAGTCGCTTATAAGCGATAGTCGCCAAGCATGTTGCATTGGGAATTTACATGTACCTCAAGATCAAGTAGAAAGCGACTGTTGACAAAGAACAAAGAACACGAAGCCCCCCCCCGGGTCAGTAATAGGTGTAAAGTGGAATATAGTCGAGGAAAGCTTTATAAAAGAACTAAAGCTACAGAGAATTATCGAGGCTAGGCCGGTTGACGAGTGTCAGTTTCGGGGTAATAACTAAAACTAGTCAGCGCAAACGTCGCCACGCATGGACACTTCCTTGTGAATGTCACGAAGGAAAGTAACTCACAATTTGGTGTTTTCCGCATGCTTTTTTCGACAATTCTTCATGCTATCATGCATAACTGGTGATATTATCAGCTGGAAAATCTATGTAGATCAAAAAACGAAGAAAATACCTAGTTCGTTCGATATGGGAAAAATGAACACCGCGCTTTATACATTTCGCTAACGACAAGAAATATAAATGAATGCGCACATAATACAGGCCTCTGCTCGAATGCGAGGCTTCGCTTTTTGTCTTGTAATAATACTCGTATTTTACGTAGTAGATGTACCTGCCTGCTGGGTATACATACTTAATAAACAATTTTACACAAATTTATCCTGTAGCTCGGAGCAAATTGCCTCGTCATTTGAGCTTTTCGCGGCTAATTTAGTTAATCATTATATACCCGAAGTAGGTGTACTGATGTTATAGGTACACCCGAGCTATAGCGAAGTAGATGAATTGGGATAAATCTGCCTGCCGTCATACTTTGCATGGGGGATGAAGCATCCGTGATTAGCACGGCGTTGGATCGAGTTAGGCAGGGAATAGGTCTCTAATTTTCTGATCCCGTGATAGAATTAGACGGCATTTGGATCTGTGTCGTGAAACTTGAAATTCGTTTTTCCTATAATATATTACGCAGTCGGGACCAGCTTTTCCGAAAAAGTACTCGCTAAGTGCCCCGACGCCCATGCACTTTCATGAAGGGTGAAATTCATATAGAGATTTGAATTTGCTACATTACTACCGTATGATCAAAAACTTTTCTACTTGCGGTAGGCTGTGGCCTGGCCAACATCAGCCTCGTTTGCCTGCCAATGACCAGGCCACAGCCTACCGCAAGTATAAAAGTTTTTGATCATACGGTATATTAAAGAAATTGAACAGAAAAATGCATTGCTTTTAGCAAAACCAATTTACATACTCTCTAACTAATTCAGGAACCCTTGACACTCAGCAAAGAGAAGTTGCAAATTAGGTTTGGACGCTAAACTAATCTTGAAGTTTCGAAGTGGAAGATAAGGTATGACTATAAGTACACCAACTTTTTATTGAACTATTGAACCATGGAGGAGCTTACTGTGGTATGGTGGTTAGCGCATTCTACTGCTATGCCAAGGGTCGTAAACTACGCAATGAAATAGATATCGTGCTCCAAAATGTCACCTTTTTAGCGCATTTTCGTAAGAAAATGACGCTTATATGGCCGGTTTGTCTGTCTGTCCGTCTGTCTGTCTCTCCGTGTAGAAATTAAGAAGTTGTACTCCTCCTCGGGGTATGAAGTTAGAGCCTTGGAACTTTTTTTGAATGATAGGTGATGTCCCCAAGGGTGGCCAATGAGCATTTTTTTTATACATACATGGTTATAACTATTATTATCAAAAAACAAAGATTTCCTGTGCACTTCTAAGAAATTGAACTCCTCCTCGGGGAATAAATACCTAGAGCCCTGGAACTTTTTCCGATGGATAGCTTAGGTTCTCAAGGGTGGCTAGTGGGCAGATTGGATTCCATGATTCCGCCGCCATATTGACCACAATATTGAAATTTCTTATTAGTGGAACGATTTTCATGGAACTTGAAACTTGCCCTTGTCACGTGTGATCATGCATTCTCTTATTCAAGCTGAATTTTATCATTCTGCTGCCATCTTGGCCGCCATATTGATATCTCCTATTAGAGAAACGATTGACATCAAACTTGGAACTTACTCTTGTCTTGTATGAACATTCTTATTTTCAAGATGAATTTCATGATTCCGCCGCCATTTTGACCGCCATATTGAAATTTCTCATTAGTGGAACGACTGTCATGAAACGTGAAACTTACTCTTATTCAATTAATTTATTTAATTGTCTTATTTTACAAGGCGGCATTCGTGTCTCGCATGAACATTTAATTTTCAAGCCGGACTTCATTTCTATCAATGACAGATCTGCACTAAGAAAATGCGCTATTGCGACTCACGCACGTGAGGGGATATTCACTCGATTTAATACAAGAAGACTCATGACTGGCTCAAACAATTCCACTTCTGCTGAAAACATTTGAGAATTGATCCTCTGGGAACACAACATTTCTAAAAGTCTGACACATACTCCCATTTGGAGGAGAAAATGTGTTTCTGGAATTCAACATAAAGGAAAGGCATCTAGGTGAAGTTCATATTACATATCTCGTAATGATTTTTGATTCATCTGTATCTGATTTTATAAATCCAGGTTTGCTAGTGATATAGTGAAGCGAAAGCTTTAAGTAAGGAATCACCAGGAACAGAATTGGATTTTGGGATTGATACGGTTCTGTTCCAAGATGATCGATTTCCTCTTGTACATACTACACAAGCACTCATGCAGACCAAAGTCGCTTTTTTGGATTTACAAAAAATCTGTCCAAATTTATTGCTTGCCACTGGTAGGTACCAAAGAACAAATTTCACGTTACTTTTCAGTGAACTTTTCTAAACGGGAAGGCGCTTTTGTCCGTCCGTCCGTCACAGCATCTAGTCCTAGACGGAAAAGTTTTTGCGAAAAATTTTCACTTCAATGGGTAGCTCATGACCTTGTATCCCGAACCAAGAAAAATCTCGACGGAATAATGATACTTTTACAAAGTGGAAAAGTAAAAACTCGGGAAGGGCATCTCAAGATCTATAACACTGCCAAGTTTCAAAAATATCCGATATTTTTCCTTCAAAAAATGCCAGAGTTTATCATATCTTTTAAAGACAATTTTGACAGTTTCCCGTAATGAAATTTGTAAATTCAGATATGAAATAATAAGAGATTTCATTTCTCTACAAAATAACGTCAAGTGTTGACATCTCTTAAAAAACAAACGAGGTGCAGCCAATTTCTTACTGCCAGATGGAGCCCATATTGGCGCTTCCATCATATTATTTGCTTGCAGAAGATGTCAATGTTCCACCATAATTTTTCACGATCCTAGAACGGTCTAGAAATCAAGTGGGACATAGCTTCATATATCTTCACGAAGTTGCACATGGCCAAGCCTTTTTTGATCCTATGCCCCCGGAGTCTACTTCCAAAGGACAAGTCTCAATTTTGGAAGAAAAATGTTTTAGGTAATTCAGCTATGAGATATTTGCCACTGGCAATGGTCAGTTTGTGGGATTTCGCCTTATTTTACCATATAAAAATGTATATTAAATCAGCGCGCTGCATAGCTAGAAATATTTAGTTTTAAAAATTCCCCCTTTTAACGAAACAGGCACAAAAATGCGAACTTGTGTTAACCCATGGTCGGGCAGTTTTGATGCGGTCACATTTGGGACTTTCGACCATAGTGTCGCCCGTCCTAAGATTGTAAATGGGTCGAGCGACGAGATTTTATTACTTTAAATGAGGGTGGCTGTTCGTCTGCAGAGCCTAGGAAGAAATCGAGGAACGGATGCTGGGGGAGACGCAGACAGCCTCTTGAAGACATGTGTCGCGTTGAAGTGTTGTTCCTTTTGCGTGCTTTTGTAGGTAAATATTAATTTTTGTAGTATTTTCAATTAATTGTGTATTCGTTTGTCATTTTCTTTTTGAACACTACTTGGTTTAAGTTGCTAATTTACTGCCGAATTAAATTAGATGTACGTCCTTTTTATGGAAACATGCGCTCAGATCATTTTAAAGACACGCATGCCGCTTTTGTCTGGACTAATTCAGCGTGAGGTGTTTATTACATTGAATTTGTCTGCTTGAATTTTATGTCATAATTCTATGGTCAGATCAGTAATTTTTGTATGTAATTTGTTTTTCATGTGTGCACTTGACTGTAATTTTGTGTCAAATTTTAGCTGAACATCATTATCTACGATATTTTTATGTTCTCATCTTTATGTACAGTTTTGTAGTCAACTCCATTATAATGTCAGTGCTGTACCTTTGATGTGTCATAATCTTTGTGTCAATATTCAGAGCCCTCCGTCTGTTCCGGTCCTCAAATATTTTCCCTTTTGTTTAATTACTCACTGGGTTTTGCAAATGGCGCTTGCGAGTATGATCGGGCCTTGATGTACCTATTTTACTAATATTTTCTTGAATACCGTGAAAGTCGTTCCTGTACTATCAACCACTTCTACCCAACCTAAAAATTGACTTTTAAAAATGTTTACTTTTGTCTATGTGTCAGAGGGCTTTTACCGTCCAAGCAGGTTGTACGGTACTTTTTGTTGGGGAGTCATGTTCATTTATTTTGCTTTGTTTGTGATGAGATGATTTGCTGCTACCTGCCAGGGTAAGGGACAGGGACAGCCATGGTAGATACGAACGGTTGGTTGCAACTTAGTCGCTTGCGGCTCGTGTAACGAGGCAAATGTCAGTTTGATTGGGATAGGTTCTCTTACAGTGTCCTCGAGTACAGGTTCGCAACAGGATTTTCCCCATTGTGTAGTTGTTATATTTTGTAGTTGTATTGTAGTGTTTTGTTTATTATGTCCTGTCTACTAACATGTCTTCAGTTGTTGTTTTTTGTGTGTTTGTGTGAGTGTGGCGACCTTTTGTTTTGCGTATTATGCGTTCCTTTGCTTTGCGTTGCATTGCTTTGCGTTGCTTTGCGTTACTTTGCGTTGTGTTGCGTTACTTTGCGTTATTTGCTGCGTTGCGGTAGGGAGTGCAAAGTCTCAGTGAGTTTTACATTTTGTCACATGTTTGAGAACCTTTTTCTTTGAGCCTAACTCAGTGGTTTCTTTGACTGGGTTCTTCCACATGAGTGCTCTTTTTCGAATCCGTCATTCTCCATTTTCTTTGACTTGACAGTTTGACATATTTTGTTGTGTTATTTTCAATTGTTTTATTGTTTTGCCCATTTTATCCATTTTGTACCTTTTGTTCATTCTGTCAGTCACATGTTAGGTGTTTTGAGAAAAGAACCATAAAAGACTAATTTTGCACTTATTTGCTTTGAGTAAATGTCAATTTTCTTTGCAATGAGCGTGTTTCATTGAAGTCGACCTTGAACTCCACCTTCTTCCCCCTCGGGTCGTTCACCTCATGAACAAAAGCTAATCAAAGGGTTAAGATGCGAACAAAAACGGGCACAACGTAGAATTCCGACGATCAGAGGCCGAACACGTGAAAATGTCACAGGGGGAGAGGGGCGTACCATTACAAGTTGTTATTAAAACTCAATAAAGTAATGATACATCCACATAATCACTTAGAGCCAACGCATGCAAGAGGAATTGATAACGATTAAGCTATCGGAAGAAAAGAAGTTTACTTGGCACCCCGGTGAAACGTGAAACTCGATTAAAAAATTCTGAAGTTTGCAAAGACATTCCAATTTGCACGGCTACCACACAGCACTATTATCCACATACCACTGAATACTTAACTTCAAACTTCAAACTTAGCCCAACTTATGGCCACTGTCCCTAGTATTTCATGTCTCGATGACTTGACATCGCCGATTCGATAATTGCAGCCGTGCTAATAAATTATGTCACAACTGTACATGCGTCCTTTGGGATAACACCTTCCCCTATTGCTTAATAATCTGGGGTGCGATTCTCGAGTTATTCGAATGACTTTTTGTATACGAATCTCCTTGGTTTCGTGCGCATTTGGGCTGTCGGAAAGGAGAATTCGTATACGAAAACTTTTCGAACGCGTTCGAGAATCGCACCCCTGATCAAAGATTGCCTTCGATCGAAACTGGCTCTATTTTTGAATTGGTTCATTTTGCCTATGATTTTGCATTACGCAAAGCACTCGGCACTCGGAAAAGGTGCCTTTAATCACCGAAAAGACAGAAGAGAAACATAGATAGATAGATAGATAGATAGATAAATAGATTTATTTCCAACAGGCGATGTACCCAATACAGGAAATGTTCAAATAACTAAAATAACAATAAATTATCACACATGAATCACAATGGAAGATAAAATTTCACAGTAGTCGCTGGATATGTTTCATGGGAGTAAAATTTATATCACAGCTGTTTGAAATGCTATTAAACACATTACACATATAATCAACAGGGGACTTTAACAATAAATTTGTCTTAGGACGTTCAGTGTAGAAAGTGTGCTGGAGTCTAGAAGAAGCCCTAGGTACCAAAAACATCAACCGACCCAGCAAGTAGGGACAGTCTATGCTCCCGCGACACAGCCCAACGAGGAAAGTCACCGCAATCTGCAATCTACGTCTCTCGAGAGAAACAACATCAAACTCATTCAGCAAAGCACCGTGATCGAAGCCTTTGCAAGGGTATACACCATCCGTCCTGAACTTGACCAACTTCAAAAATTTCCGCTGGACAGTCTCAATTGTTCTTACTTGTGAATTGAAAATAGGATGCCATATCACAGCTCCGTACTCCAGTCGGCTTCGTACTAAGGATGAGTAAAGCAACAAGTGACTAGAATTGTTTGGGAAACATTCACAATTCCTATATATAAATCCTGACATCCTTGAAGCAGAAGATACACAACTTTTAACCTGCATGTCAACACTGAAGGACTCGTCGAATATGATACCTAGATCTTTTATGTTGGAAAACCTGGCAACACACACACCATTCAATACATACTGGTACTCTAGCTTATTTTTTCTTCTTGTATAACTCACTACGTGACACTTCTCAATATTCAGAAATAGCCTATTCTTCTCGCACCACAGGGCAATGGAGTATTATACTTTTAAAAAATATTTAGTTTTCGATGAAAACAGAAACTATATTGAAAAATAACTGACCCGTATTTTTTTATTTAGCCAAAAATCGTATCGTTTGGCCGCAATAAATAAACGAAATTCCGATATTCTACCTATTTCTGACGTCATTTACACAGGCAGTATAGGCGGTGGACTCGCTGTGACGTCAGAACTAGTTGATGTTATTTATTTATTACGCCCAAACGATACGGTTTCTGACTAAATAAAAAAACACGGGTCAATTATTTTTCAATGTAGTTTCAATTTCAATCAAAATTTTTTTTTAGTATAATACTCTATTGTGTCCAGATCTCTCTGCAGGGCAAGACAGCTGTCAGTTGACTGGACTTTACTGAAAAGTTTTAGGTCATCAGCAAATAAAAGACCCAGGCCCTTGACCCCACACAAGATGTCATTTATGAAGAGGAGAAAAAGTAAAGGACCCAAATTGGAGCCCTGTGGTACTCCGGAAGTTGGCGTAAAACTCCTAGATCTATTACCCATGTGCTGGACGTATGATTCCCTGTTGCAGAGGTAAGACTGTAAAAGTTTAACAAGAGGCGCCGAGAGACCAGCCGCTCTCAATTTTCGCAGCAAGATGCCATGATCGATTCGGTCAAATGCCTTCTGAAAATCTGTATAAATGACATCTACCTGCCCTCCACTATCCAAGGTTTCAACTACATACCTACTGAGAGAAAGATGCTAAGTTCGTCATAGTAGACCTTCTGGGCATGAAGCCGTGCCGATGAGGAGATATTACATTTTTAACATGATTTGAGATGTCCTTACATAATATAACTTCAAAAATTTTAGCAAAATTACACAAAATAGAGATTGGACGGTAATTTTCTAAATTCGATTTATCGCCTTTCTTATGAACAGGACAAATTTTTGATTTTTTTTCCATGCTTGCGGAAATTGTGAAGTCCTCAGAATGAGATTAAATATGAAATGCAAGGGATGAACGAGCACATGAGCACAGTCTTTAATAACAAAGTTGGGAATCTGGTCGATTCCTGCTGTTTGTCTGTCCTTGCTCTTGCGTATGGCATCAAGTATCCTATCCTTACTGATGGAACTCATGTTAAGTGCCCCAGCATAGGCTGAGGGGCTAGCCTCATCATGCACGCAATCATCCAAATTATACTGACTCGATTCCGAGTACACACCGCCGAAATATTCGGCAAACCCATTCACAACATCCATAGGCCTTTCATACTCACATCCATCACCAGTCATCACTCCAGGTATCCTACTACGACCTCTCCTACTCTCAAGAAATTCCCAAAGGTATTTCGGCTCGTGCTTGATTTTTTCCTCAACAGATGACAAGTATTCTTTGTATTTGATATCAATCATGAACTTACTTTTACTTCGCAACTCCGGAAATTTTTGCAAACGATAAGGTGATTTGAATTTACTATATAACTTATGAGCTCGATCTTTTTTCTTCAGCAAGGCAATGAGATCGGCCGAAAACCAGGGTGGATAAGTCTTTCTACGATGTTTATATTTTTTCCGAGGGACACATTTATCAAAAATGGAATTAAGCAATCCATAGAATTTGTCGACAGCAAGGTCGGTCTGTTCAGCATCATACACAACACCCCAGTCAGCAGACAACATCATCTCATACATCACGTCAAAGATGGCCTTTTTGAAGTTATACTCAAGCAAGTCATTGCTACCAGAAAATTGTTTGTATTTGTCTCGTCTCGTTGTCTCGAAACATGGCCATGAAGGCCCGCTATTGGTCCATTCTCGTAGTCAGTGCAATTCAATGCGCACTGAATTCTCAGCTAAAAATGCCATCACGTACGAAGCGTACGAAGCACTCTTGGAAATATTCACATTGACATTAATTTATTCCCATACATAGCAACGCTTCCAAACAATTTGTCAAACTGGAATAATTCACCCCGGTCACAGACCCCGATTCTTTCGAAATGTTCCTTTTGCTCGTGATCCTGCTTGTGTCTTCAGCGTTTGGAAATTTGTACGACTCCAACAGAGTGGTGGAGTTGACCGACAAGAACTTCGACCAACTAGTGACAAACAGCAACAAGGTATGGATGGTCGAGTTTTTTGTGCCATGGTGCAAGCACTGTAAAGCTCTGGCTCCCGAGTATGCCAAGGTCGCCTCCGCCCTTAAGGGAATCGTCAGAGTGGGCGCAGTCAACGCCGAAGAGCACGAGCTTCTCGCCAGTCGTTTCCAGGTTGAATCCTATCCGACCATCAAGATGTTCGGAGCTGACAAAGAGCATCCTTCGGAATACGACGGTGAAAGGACCGCCGACAGTATGGTAGAAAGTGTCATGAAGATAACCAATGAAATGGTCACAAGAAACCTCAAGAAACGATTCGCCGACGATGACAACGTCGTCACGCTGACAGACTCCAATTTTGACAGATTGATCACCGGCTCGAAAGAAGTGTGGATGGTCAACTTTTACGCGCCTTGGTGTCCTCACTGTAAGCACTTGGCTCCTCACTGGTCCTCGGCCGCTACCGAGCTCCAAGGAAAAGTGAAATTCGGATCGCTCGATGCCACAGCTAACAAAGCCTCGGCCACAAAGTACGGAATTCAAGGCTATCCAACGATCAAGATGTTCAAACCTCAAGGGGAAATCGTGGCCTACGACGGTAGCAGAACTTTAAGCGATATCGTCCACTGGGTGTCGTCACATGCTGGCACTCAAATGCTACCCGGAGAAGTCAAGCAAATCGTCAGCAAAGACATGTTCAAGAGGTCGTGCGAAGACAAACAACTGTGTGTTGTTTCGATTCTTCCCAGCATGCGCGACTGTACACATTCGTGTCGCACAAAATACTTGGGAGAACTCAAACAAGCTGGGGAGAAGTTTAAAGAGCAGATTTGGGGCTGGATGTGGACCGAAATTGGCCACCAGAAAGAACTGGAGAGTGCGTTCGGGATGGATGGTTACGGATCGCCGGCGTTGGTGGTGCTCAACCCCAAGAAAATGAAATACTCCGTGCTCAAGGGGCCGTTCACCAAGGACAGCATCGAGGAGTTTCTCGACAACATCTTGAAGGGGCGTGCAAATGGTTCGATCATAAACGAAGAGGATCGATCGCTCAATATCGTGACGGTTGCTCCCTGGGATGTCTCAGGCTCTGACTCAGGCCCAGACAAAAGCAAAAGCAAAGGGAAAAGCCGAAAAGTCGCGAGGAATGGTGAGATGGAGACTGGAGACGGGGAGGATGGAACAAAAAAAAAACAAATAGAAATCAATACTACTTTAGATTCAGAAACGCTTGGAAAAGATGAATTGTGATTCGAAAGATGTTTCATATTTCAGTGTCAGTTACCTATTGTTATACTTTATTGTTACAAAAGAGAGAATAAAGACTTCGGAATTCTAAATAATAATAGTATATTATTATACGAGTTTGATAAAACGTAGTATTATCAGAAGACTACTTTTGGGGCACGACGAGTTTGCGAGGAGTGCTCCAAAAGAAGGAGTACAACACGACGTCTTATTATACTAGTCTAATATACTATTTTATATACTTTATATTTTAATTGTGCCGAAATCGGAAGAATTTACTACTGATAATAGAATCGTTTGAAAAGTGACACTTCGTTCGCTTGTCGTTCGTTCGTCGGCACTGGCGGTCGTCTACTTTCTAGTAGCAATAAATTATTTCTATTGGTTAAAAAGCAGTTTTAGAATATGCTTCTTTTCGATACCGCTTTCGGTATCGAGAAGTGTCTGGTATTGAACAGGAATAGATGGAAATTCTTTCGAAATTCACAATTTCTTTTGTCACTCTGAAAAGTTTCAGTTTAATTAAATAGCTGTACGAGCTAATTTTGCTACCGATAGTACAATGGCGGAGAAAGAGTTTGGGAACACACTTGTCAAACTTCATCCAAGAATTCAAATTAGGATCGTATTATAACAATAAAATGATCTAATGGGAAAATAACGTGATCCCAAAACGTGAAGGAAATATTCTAGGCCATGTACCGGGTGACCATTTGAGAACTATCCACCTGCAGTAACTCTCGATTTATAGTGAATATTTCTTCGAGCAAAAACAGGTCAATTTTTATATCGAGGGAGACATCTAAAACGTACTGACAAATTTCTATCTTCAGCTCCCTCGCTCCCACTCACCCCAACTTCGAAATTTCAAACAACACCACCTATCTTGCGAACCATCAAAATGAAGAGAATTAAATTCTCTTTCTGAAAAAATATTTTTAAATTTTTTCACCCCACCCCCCCTCCTCCCAAAAAATTCTGTAAGTGTCCCATTTAATATCCTGGACCCCTCAATTCTCTTGAGATAAGTCAGCATCATCCTAGAAGCAGCATCGAAGAAAAGAATTTTCGGTGGAGAAAGGGCTACCTAAATTCACCCCATTGCTCTCCCCCACCTTAACTTCAAATTTAACAAAACACCACCTACTTTGTGATACATCAAATTGAAGGGAATTGATTTCTCCCTCTGAAAACTTTTTTTTTTAAATTTTTAACCCCTCCCCCATGAAATTGGACATTTGAAGTACTTTGGGAAGAAAATGGGGGTTTTAAACAGTTTGACAAAATTTTATTTATGAAGAGAATTCAATTTCCTTCAATTTTATGTATCACAAAGTAGATATTGTCGTCTTAGATTTTTAAGGTGAGGTGGGGGGAGTGAAGAGATGATTTTGGGTGGCACTTTTTCCATAGAAAATTTCCTCTTCCGATGCTATGCAGGATGACGTTGACTGCATTAGAGAGAATTGAGAGGTCAAGAATACTAAATTGGAAACTCAGAGAATTTTAGGAAAAAAGGGGGTGGGGTTGAAAATTCCCCAGTTGAGTATTTTTTCAGAAAGAGAATTGATTGTTGTTCAATGGGATGTATCGCAAAATAAGTGGTGTCATTTGAAATTTCAAAGTTGGGATGAGTGGGGGCGAGGAGGCTGAAGATAGGTCAATGTATGTTTTAGATGTCCCACTCGATATAAAAATCGACCTGTTTTTGTTCGAAGAAATATTCACTAGGAATCAGGAGTTACTGCGGGTGGCTAGTTTTCAAATGATCACCCGGTATCTATACGGGACATAGCTTAAAAAAAACTATGTTCCGCACACTTGTTGGACAGGAGCTTTTAGTATGTTGTTCAGCTTTGGCCAAAGGCCGTTTGTGCAAAATTTCAAAAAGGACATATTTATTTCAGGGTTTGACCAAAATTTCACCCAAAATGCCTGGGCTATTAAGGGTGTTAAGCTTGGAATAATCCATCCCAAGCTTGAAAAAGCCTCAGATGGCCATGAAAAATTCGAGTTTTATTGGTGTCACTGATTTTCCATGTTTAATGTCATCTAGATGCTAAAGAGGTTCGGTTACGTTGGAATCTGTGTCCCTATTAGTACAAGAAAGATAGATTTCAACCTCGGAAAAAATATGGACGTCCTGAAAATTTGATATTTTGTTCAAAATTGAGTGCTCTATAACATATCCAAAATCGCCAAAAATCGCACCCGGAGGTTTTGAGTTATTGGAGGAGGGGTAAAAAATTGCAGCTAAAAATGGAGGGGATGGAACCCGTCAATCCACTGGATGCAAATACATTATAGTTCGACGTATCATATACCGTTGATACCATTTTGGCACAAAAAGTGTCCATCATTGTTGGAGGGGAGTAGTGGGGGGGCGAAGCTCTGCTAGGTGGTCCATTTTGTTTTTCTGGCCATGTAGAACCGATCACGACAAGTTTGGTATCTTTTCCGACTAAATTCAATCTCCTGAACTCGTATCCGATGTGTAAATTTGGATGAAAACAAGTTTGAACAAGTTAACTTGGGAAAACTTGTTTTTTCTTTGACAGTTTTGACGAACTTTTTTTTTACTGTTGGAGATGTTCATTTTTAGAAAATTTTCAGGGACCATCAAATTGAAGTTCTTCACGAAAATCATCCACTCGATGTATAGTTTTGTTTCTCAAGTTTCAAAAATCGATTTGAACTTGAGCCGGCGCGGCGCGTCGTCTACTACTGACCAGAACACTACAGCACGCACCTTTAAATGAAAACACCTCAAACTATTGAAGAAATATCAACTTATTTTTCAAAATTGGAGGATCTGTGCAGAATTGAATTCCCTATAACACGAACAACATCGCTTTGAATCGCAATGCAGGATTTTGAGTTATTCGAGGAGGAGGATAACATTTTGGCAAGATTCATACTCTATGAACTGTTACCTCTCCCCTTAAATAACTCAAAACCCTGCAGTGCGATTCATTGCGATTTTGTTTATGTTATAGGGAATTCAATTCTGCACAGATCCTCCAATTTTCTGAGATGAGTTGTTATTTCTTGATTAGTTTGAGGTGTTTTCATTTAAAGGTGCATGCTGTAGTGTTCTGGTCAGTAGTAGACGACGCGCCGCGCCGACTCAAGTTCAAATCGATTTTTTCAACTCGAAAAACAAAATTATACATCGAATGGATGATTCTCGTGGGAAATACACTTTAATTCAATCGCCCCTAAAATATTTTCAAAGATAAACACCTCTAACAGTGAAAAAAAAATTCGTCAAAATTGTCAAAGAAAAAACAAGTTTTCCCAAGTAAACTTGTTCAAACTTGCTTTTATCCAAATTTACACATCAAATTCGAGTTTAGGAGATTGAATTTAGTCGGAAAAGATATCAAACTTGTCGTGATCGGTTCTACATGGCCAGAAAAACAAAATGAACCACTTGGCAGAGCTTCGCCCCCCCATGACCCCCTTTATCAATGATCGACACTTTTTGTGGCAAAATGGTATCAGCGGGACATGATGCGTCAAATTATAACGTATTTGCTTTCAATGGATTGACAGGTTTCATCCCCTCCATTTTAAGTTGCAGTTTTTCACCCCCCCTCCAATAACTCAAAACCCCCGAGTGCGATTTTTGGCGATTTTGGATATGTTGTAGAGCACTCAATTCTAAACAGAATATCAAATTTTCATGACGTTCATATTTATTCCGAGGTTTTGCCGATTTTTTTATTATTTTTCCTGTACTATATGTCATAAAACCTTCACTTGAATTACGCTGTGTTGTGAAATTGTCATTCTGGGGACTGTGGGGCGCCAACGAGGCCTCTCTTGCTTTAGCCCGTCCGGCGATAGATGCATAGACCGATACGTTCACAAGCTCAATTGACCGCGCCTCTCGATTAATAGTACGGGGTCATAAGCTCATAAACGAGATCACTTGCGCCGAAATCACACACCTGTGTTAGAAATGGGTCTTCCTCGGTCATTTTTGAAACTATATTTTCTATCACATCCTATGTTTCTATTTTCGTCACTGTTGCACCTTGCAAGATTTCTCACTATCAAGAGTAACGTGGTTAACGACGTTTTCAAGAAAAAAAAAACAATGAAAATAATGTGTCAGTGTCAAAAACTGACCTCAACAATTGAATTAGAACTGGCAATCCAGCACAGCAAACATAATTTTGAAAAGTTTGATTAAAATCATCATGACTACTTCAATCCAGCCTTATCAGATTGTTCAACTTGAAAATAATTCATAGGCGACTGTGGTTCTTTTAAGCTTGGAATGAATAATATAGTAGGTTCACTTGTACCGTGATTCTAGTAGGCTGGGCAAATTTCACAGTTTGGCATTGTAGACTTCACGTCCAACTGCCTAGTGTGCGCCTGAGCGTCTGGCTTCGAAAGATAGGTTATGTTGGTGTGATGGTGTGTTGACTGTTGCTGTCAAAAATGAAAAATTCACCGAAATCGACTTTGCAAATTGCAAATATGGAGTGGATGTAGTTCACCTTTCACAAGTTCCGCAAATTTCTTGTTCCAGTACGATGTCCTGAGCAGTGAAATCAAGTATTAACGCCGATGAATCCCATCCCCACAAAAATTAGGAGGGTTCAGCTTCCCATCGTTTCCAGCCTTCCAGAGTGTGGGTACTTCTTTTAAAAACCAGGAATAGTTCACAATGCTTCCATATTATGTGGTTTTTGAAAATAGATTCACGTCTTCTCCGCAAAGCTGAACGTTATGGGGTACATGCCCAGCACCTATTCTGCCCATTTTTTCTCCCAGAAGCGAGTTCTTGATGGCACTCTCGAGGACTTTAAAATGGGCACTGGACGTTATTGTTCAAGACACAAGCTGAGGCGCAAACACAGTTTTCACAGTAATGGGCATAATTTCACCACAATTTTCATGAAACTCGTGATTTTCAGTCTATTTGACACTCGATTTGACAAACGGTAAAGTTGTTGATCTTGTCGTCAAGCTTAAACTTTCAAAAATCAATGCAACCAACTGCCAAGTTCTAGGGAGTTTTTAAATATCAGATTTAAAAACTTAGAAACAAAATCTCACAGCCAACTAGAATCACGGTACAAGTGAACCTACTATAGGTATCTGATTTTATTGTTCACTCATGCTCATGTTCTTGTTTCATCCATAGGACAAGACGGCTACACTGTGTCTCCAAGTCTACAGTCTACACTGGTTGTCATTGTTCTTCTTCCTTCCACCTCTAATTTATCTTGTTAATGGTCCCGGCAATGGACTTCGGAAATGCTTCACTCCACAGCTGTTGATTTGAAACACGGTTTGACCAAAATAAACGCTGATTGGATTAAAGGAAGAGCGAAAGAAGGAGGAAGACGAGGAGTGAGACTGTGAGAAGGAGATTTGGAAACGAATGCCTGGATTTTAATGTAGCTATTGAAACACATCTTGTAGCAATGTAAAGTGCGAGATAAGACGAAAACTGATGGATTCTTTCATTCGCGAAGATGCCTGTCAATTCTGGCATGTCTGTGTAGGATAGCAGCAGCGACGAGTTACGTACGGGCACCACCTTATACAAAATAAAACAAGACTGCTGATACGCTTACGCCCTGCTTTCAAATTTCAGAGCAGTTTTAGGAAGCGCACGGGTATATTCAATGAAACTTCTGCTAAGCTGCTGACGCAGGACACCTATATGGAACTGGAAGGATCGATGATGTTTATCTCATTCCGCGGAATTTATGTACTTTCCAACTTTTTCATCCCCAGGAATTATCCCGGTGTTGTCATGATGCTATAAACTCATGACTGTCCTATTTCACCGTTTTTGAATATGCAAAATCTCCCATTCAACGTCTAACTTTTGCTCCTGTTCCGAGCCGTTCAATGTAGATTCGAAAATAAACCGCAAGCCACTCACTCATCATTGATATCGCAACGAGCATGAACGATATGAATAATGCTTTCAGATGAACTCTACAAATTTTCAAGTGATTTGTGTTTCGGACGTTTGATGTTCAAATAATGTAATGGGTAAAGTCATAATTTACTAATAGAGATAGCTGGAAACTCCGGTTCTCGAAACTAGATTTCATCACAAACTGAATTACGGCTGCGATTTTCCGGTCAGATTTCCAGATGATGTACACGTCCGTCTCTCCGATCCGAGTTGGATGTGTGCGAAACTGCATTCGACACGAAACCGTCTGGCGCGCCGGACTTGAGCTTTGTGGGCACCTGAAAATTGATATTTACAGCAGGTTCACTTCTACTGTAATTCTAGTTGGCGGGGCAAATTTTCTACTTCAGCCTTGTAGGCTTTGCGCCTTTTTACCTGGTGTGAAACTGGCTCCTCTAAAAGTGAAGTTATGTTTCTTATCTAATTGATAATTAAATCTTGGAAACTGACCTTGTCATACGTGGAAGTGCGACTAGGAGGGAGCAGAGCTGTGTTACGGTCACTTAGACACCACAGCTACACGGGGCCGCCTTTAATCCAAGTCACCTTGACTTGGCGAAAGAGTTGATTGATTGAATTGGGCTCCCTTTTTTGGGACGAAGGGCTCGTAAAGGGTGCTTTTTTTAGAGGTATAGAACTTCAATCAGCGATAGCGTTGGTGCTTGGCAAGATTTTGCCGTCCTTTTTCCATCTAAATATTCATTAAGGCTTGCCATTTGATCATGCACATGCACAATCGCACAACTCCAGACAGTTTTTCAGAAATTATTATAAAACTTGGTTTTTTATACGGAATTTTCGTGCTTTTTGTGGATTTTTTTTCCAATTTCCAATTACCGGCCGATAAGATTTTGTATTTCAACTTCCTTAGATTTCTTTCATTTGGGGCTTGTGAAGTCTCTGGCTTTCCTGAATGAGTCCCGAACTGTCCCAGGGTCTTGGGGACAATATCGTTGGCCGTATTAGTTAGATAGAGCCTAATCCTTGCCAAGAAGCTACCCGAAATTGAGCCTATCTAAATTGGAATTCAAAATAATAATTTCGAGCTGCCGTGCGATTGTGCGTGAGTATGAGCAAATGGCAAGGCTTTTTGAGTATTTATATGAAAAAACGATGGCAAAATCTTCCCAAGCACCAACGCTATCGCTGATTGAAGTTCTATACCTCTAAAAAAACACCCTTCATATTCTTTAGTTTGAACCATCGAAAAGTTGAACTGGCTTCGAGAGGTTGAAAATATTTAAACAGAAAAACACGTCGGAAAATTACCAGGTACATTTTCAAGTGAAATGGGAAAAGCGTCATCAGACATCACGTCCCGTAAAAATGTTTGTCTATCTGCAGAGAAAATGCACAAAAAATGTGCTTTGAAAGTGGTCCAGACGACTTTGTGTCTCGTCGTGGATTATTGTGCCGAATATCGCCATAGCCGTCAACCGCAAAATTTTGGGGATTTTCTATATTTCACATTTGGAAACTTAAAAACAAAATCTCACAGCCGACTAGAATCACGGTAGGAGTGAACCTACTATACGTTCATTAAGGATGATGCCCTCAATCTAAAATCAGTTGATAAGAAATTGATTAACATCAAAACAAAAAAGTCTTTAGAATTCATAAATATTCAAGTTCAACCTGCAAGACTTCCACGGCGAGTTGAAGAATGAAAATTCTGAATTTGTTCTCGTGTTTGTATTGCTCTCATATTTGCTCTCCTCCGGTCTATTTTGGAAAGCCGGACTGTTTCGTTTCACACTATATGTATCACACACAAACCTCTCGGTGAAAACGGAAAACTATCTATTATTCAACGGGATCCTAAACGACCAGTTCGTGTATAAAGAAAAGTCATTCTGGGACACGTAAAGAATTTAAGTGCTCTCCGCTAACATTGTAGCAACCTGGCGCCGTTAAAACAAAACGAATGGGCATTGCAGAGACTGGCTCCGCTTTCCACGACCAGAAACTTCAAACGTCCAAGTTCGACCCCAAGAACTTTGACAAGCCGAGATGGTTGCTAATCCTTCAAAATACCTGTATCGAAATAAAGTTTACTACCTACAGATTCGCTGACTTTCAGCAAAGAATCAGCTAGTCGTGTTTGAAGCGATTCGTCCCGCAACTTCGCCACGACATCGTGTTGTTAGGAGAAAAAAAAACTGTTGAGGTGGCACAATACTAAATATAACGGCGATTTATTCAGAGAGGTGAGTATAAGTTCGCGCTAGAGCTACCCCGTTCGGGAAGCAGGTAGGTAAATTGCAGAATTTGAGTATGAATTATTACGATCAAACAATATTACCTCACATCAGCATTGGCTCTCCAAAGAGATATCTTCAAAGGGTCGAAGTGCATGTTGGGGCTGGATGATGAGCGCTATCGTGTTCCATCTTGTTAGCAAACTTCCGAGATACGATCTTGAATAAATTGTGACGAGAGGCATAGTTTTAGAAGAGGTGAATTCTATCCTTTGTGGTGTTGCCCAGTGGGAATTTCCCAACTTCTTAGGCACCTCAAAACGTCGCCTTGAGGTCCGACTATTATTCCAGTTTCCTTTTGCCATGCAATGTTTTTCTTTGCCGGGAAACTGGAGAGAGGAGAAGTGATATATCTCTTTGTGTGTCTATCCGCTGCACCCTTGAACTTGGACGTCCCGGTCGTTAATTTTAAAGCTAGAGAGATGGGTGGAACACACCGAACAACAGATCAATTCCTGTAGGAGTTTCTTTCCACGCGATACTTTTTTTTTCGTATTTCGGGGAATTTTACACAAGAACGTTAATTGAAAATGAGGAAAAAAGTCTTTCCGACGTAAGCTCACGATGATGCTTGTTTCCTTAAAAGCTTTCTCTGATGGCGATTATGCTAATTCGTAGAGAGGGCGCTTGATGGTGCGCTTCCAGAATAAAATGTATCCTAAGTCTACTATAGGTACGTGTAAACTGTTTATGCTAACTATTCCGAAGTGATGTAAATTCGATTCCGATCCCTTCCACTTTACCACACAAAAAATACAAACAGAGGACACCGGCTTAACCTACATTTCAAAGACAAACAAACCGGAGAGTTTTGCAATGGACAAAAACTGTATTTATATGGATGCGTGGGTTTCGTCATCACTTTCACAACGTACAGTTTTCGCTTCACGTCTGGAGCAAGGTTTACCGAACGTGATGCTTGAAAATTTGAATTTTCCGTGATCCTTCCTCTTATGCAGCAACTTTGAAGCGCCGCCATAATGCAACATTATCTCGATTCATTGAACTTGGAAAAGCGGACGAGCAAGACCGGAACAAGCCCGCTCGTAGATTTTTATCGTCGCGTACATGCAGTAAATTTATGCTTGGAAAATGTCCCAACTTGAATCCTGCAACTCTTGAACTCGATTCTTTGAAAACCGCAATAAAAATGGATTGGCTAAACTAAAGATACTCACTGTTGCTGTATTTGCTGGTTGGAAGGAGTCCACTGTTGAGCATGGACAGTTTTATCGTGTTGGGAAAAGAGACCAGGGATGTCGTTGCGGCGCTGATGTGCCTCTTTTTCCTTGGCTTTTCTACATCGTTGTGTCTGGGAGTAGACCTGGACCTGTGCTTTCGCCTCGACGTACTCCCTGAAGAAGAATGCTTCCCTTCGGTTTGCTCGCTCGACATTCTCTTGGAAGTTATTCAGCCAAAGTAAACATCATCGCGGAAACCTGAAAAATTATACTTATTATAATAAACTACTAAATTTGAAGGTCCACTGAAAAGCATTATGAAAGATTAGGCTTAGATTACCCTTGCCTATTAGGACTCTAGATCGTCTAAAAAGTACCTACGATGATTTTTTACTCGGAGCTCCAGTAATTAAAGAGTGAACTCGAGGTAAACCGACAACTTATTACCCCTGAGGCTGAGGGTAAAGACTACACATAATATACAGGGTTAATCAAAAGGATGTATGTGTACTCATAACCTCTTTTACCAATCTGGGTGTCGAGGTGTCGGACGCACCGAGCCGCACTATGGATTTATGCCATTACCTACATGTCGTTCATGTGCGTGTACAGGTAATGGAGCCCCCTGGGCAAGCACACTACGCTGTGTCCGCTCTCTTCGCGCGCAGCTATCCACTAGTCACCCATCCAGGTTCTGGCTTCTGCCGGCGAGCCTTGACTTTCGTTATCGTAGTTTGTGTGCATATCCACCCATGCCGTACAGCCGACTGACAATCAAAAGTCCGAGATAAAATTCATAAGTTGTTACTATATTTTTTTCGGAAACAACGCTCGAACAGGTCGATTTCTAGAAAGGGCAAGCCGTTTTTCCATAACACGCGTCTTGATTTACCATCAACCCCTTGACCCCTAGCCACCCTTAGTATTTTTTTAAATCGCACCTTATGGCTTATGATGAAGAACGCACTTTTAGCTGATTTTTAAAACTCACTCTAATAGTTAATTCCGCACTAGCAAAACGATTTTTATAGTTGGATCTATCGATGCGGATACGCGACAGGAATTCGGGGTTCTCGCGGGTCGACGGGGACTTGCTGTTGTGTGTACTACAAGACCAGACGTTCCTAGACGACGTGCTGCACTAATTTATTCACAGGTCGTTTTCACTTTAGTCATCAAAATTATACTCTAAATCGCTTTTGGTATGGCTGCATTGTATTTTTCTGAGTGATTCTTTTTTTCGCACGTATGGCCGAACTATGAAATCAAATCTGCGTCGGGCGTCACCTTGTTTGTTCCCGGGAATAAAGAACAAATGAACGGACGCGGACGGTTCAAAGCGGGATTAATCAGGGATAGGAGGCTTTCGCGAATCATTTGATGCAATTTTTCCTGTTATTGCAAAAAGGCTGTAATGGCACGAAGACTCCTGAGGGGTTTGTTTCCAGAGGGTTCCAGGGGGTTCAAGTGTAAGTTGTAGTTGTGTAGTTGTGTAAGTGGTACCCAATTTGCGTTTGGAGCAAGGATGTATGATGATGTCACAGAGCGTAAGAAATGCAGATCGGCTAAAAATAACACTCGGACGCGTTGAGAAGACGCGAAGTGCGTATGGTATTGTTTATGTTACAGGTCCGGGCTTAACTTAACCGGGATCTATTATTTGAATATTTTTCATTTATTATTAAATTTTATATTTGACCATGAATAATTTCCTTTTCTTGTATGAGTCTGTTTGACGTTTTGATTTTTGATGTCACTTTTATTATCTTAAGGATTTTGCAAACTTACTCGATTTCATGTTTCTATTTTGTTAACTAATTATTTTGTTATTATGTTACAAAAATATCTCATGCACCCTTTCATTCATTTTTGTACATAGTTTGTCTTTGTCTTGACAGTGTTTATTGGTACTCCAAATCAAGCAAGCGGCAAGCGAAGTTTGTTAGAGCCTTGTTGAATCTTGAGGTGAACCAGTCCTCCATATTTTACCATTTTCAACGCCCCTGGACGCCGTGTAAAGGCCAACACTTCCTGGCTGCTTCAGGCTAGTTTTAATTTCATTGATGTGTGAGCGTGTGAGTGTGTTTCATGTTTTTGGGAATTGTTTGTTTGTTTAGAGGGTTTCACTGTTTTCTGTGAACACGGGATACAGGAGAGTCAGCAGTTTCAGGTACTTAATAAGATCGGATTCAACTTCAGAAGGACAATGTCAGTGCTGTGGTGTAGGATTTTCCAGGTCCGCTGAGCTTTTATATGCTAAATACTCTGTGGGAATCCAGAGCCTTGATTTAGTTAGGTCGCATGTGTCTACTAAATGCCCTTCGGTTTTGAAAAATTGCTTTTGCTTTCGAGAGCTTCAAGCTGAAATCTGAGTGATCAATTTACACAAGCTTAATGACCCCTTTTGAACCTAAGATAATTTTGTAACATATTCCAGCACATAATCAGGCTATACGCGGAGGTTTCTTTGACGTGTTCTTCCCATGTGTGCCTGTCAGCGAATACGTCACTTTCTCATTTTTCTTTTGCTTTTTATACTGACAGTTTGACATGTTTTCTGAGTTCTTGTTGTGTTTCATTTATTTGTTTATGTTCTTGTCGTTGTCGTTGTTGTTGGTGGTGGTGTTGTTATGAATATTTGTTTTACACAATTTTGTATGATTTTTCTTGTTCAAATAATCACCTATGTTTGTGTTTAACGTTTCATCCATGATATATCGTTTTAATCCTCATTTGTATTATTGTCATTTGTGTCACTGTCATTTTGTAAGGTGTTTTGAGAAAAGAATCTGAGAAATTTAGATTTTGCTGCTGATTGTAGTAAAAATTCATTTTGTTTGCTGTCAATTCGTGTTTCTCTCCAATTGTCACTTCAATCCTTATTCCCAAAGTTCCGTTCTCGTCTAGATAAAAGGCAAATCCTGAGTGAAATGACAACGAGGGTGAACGTAGGTAGAGGTCCACGAGTAGAAGGGGGGGGGGGGTGACAACAATCACAGCCAAAGGTCAAAAAGGGTGAAACAGCTCAGGCTTGTGGGGGCTCGTTGGAAAGCTTGTCAAAAACTGTATTCAGATCTACCATTGAAAATGGTTGAACGCTTTCCAAAGAGCCCCTTGAAGCCATAGGGTACGATTTGTGAAAAAATCCTACTAAGGGAGGTCGTATCATGGAAAAACGACTTAACAACGGTCGACCTGTTTTAAATCATAGTCCAGATTTGGTCCATAACAATCTTTTCCTCTGATGCCATCTAACGGAGAAATCTCTGTCAGATTCGACCAGAGATTACATAATAGCCTCGACAGTCAGGAAGCATCAGTTATAGTTGCAGCGCTAGCAAAATGACCCTGATTCTGCATTTCGTGATACTGCAATGAAATTTGGCATATGCAAACTACATAAAATTTCAAATTGTTTGACTCGCAGCACTCAAAAATTTGTCTATTAGGGGGCGACTGAGGGCCCCTCAAAATTTCAAGATGTCAGAACTTTTACCATGCCCCATTCAGTACCGCCCTATCTACCGTACAGGACCTAAACAACTTCGTTCTTGACCATCATAACATTTTTTGTCATGTCAATTCCATTCTTCTCAAAAAAAAAGAAGATTCCTTTGCCTGGTCAACAAACCGAAAAATAATTTCTTTTTGACCACTAATAGATCGTTTTTTTATGATCATCGATAAATCCGCATCCCCTTGATTCATTTATGAAAACAAAACTTTTGCTGTTCTATTTTTCAACGAGGGAGTGACCTCAACTTACCATTATTTTCAACAATACCTATTTCAATGTTTTATCCCGATAAATATGATTATTGTTGTACTAATATATAGCTTGAAGTTTTCGTTAACGGCGTGGATGATGAAACGGCCTCCTATTCCACCTGGATGCCGTGCATATTAATTTTTCTGCAAGGCCGTCAAATTTGGCATTTTTGATTTTCTACCGGGAGCGGCCAAAATGTCAATACACAACACTCCGCCCAAGAGCACCGGTTTCGGTACTTCCGCACCAACTTTCTTTTCAGTATCACAAAATGCAAAATTGTTAGTCGTGGATATCGTTTCCCGCTGGAGCAAACCGGTGGTCTCGGGCAGAGTGGTGTGTATTGATATTTTGGCCGCTCCCGCTAGAAAATCATAAATGCCAAATTTGACAGCCTTGCAGACAAAATATTATGTACGGCTTCCAGGTGGAATCTGAAGCCGTTTCATCATTCACATCGTTGAAGGAAACTTCAAGCTATATTTTAGCTTAACAATAATCATACTTACCGGGATAAAACATTGAAAAAGGTAATGTTGAAAATAATGGTAAGTTGAGGTCACTCCTTTGTTGAAAAATAGCACTGCAAAAGTTTTCTTCTCATAAATAAATCAAGGGGATGCGGATTTATCGATAATCACACAAAAACTACTCAACAATCTATTTGTGGTCCAAAAAAAATTATTTTTCAATTTGTTGAAAAGGCAAAGAAACTTTTTTTTTCTACAAGAAGAATGAAATTGATATGACGAAAAATGTTACGATAATCAAGAACAAAGTTGTTTAGGTCCTGTAGGTACGGTAGATAGGGCGGCACTGAATGGTGCATGGGAAAAATTCTGACATCTTGAAGATTTGAGGGGCCCCCAGTCGCCCCCTAATGGACAAATTTTTGAGTGCTGCGGATTAAATCACTTGAAATTTTATGTAGTTTGCATATGCCAAATTTCATTGCAGTATCACTAAATGCAGAATCAAACAGCGTACCGCTGCAACTATTAGGTTGGTTGACAACCGGCCAATTGAGTCTAATACAGATTTCTGCGGCTTGGGTCAGTCCATAGACAAGGGTCAGTCCAGTACCGTTTACACCGCATCTTCGGGGATTTGGTCCAGTCTAAATTTAGGTCAGTCCACGGCTAAAAAGAGACCTGACCCAAGCTCCAATAAGCTACGTAGTGGTCCTTGTCCGTGATCGTTTACACCACGTGGACCAAATTTATTTGGGTCGAATTTAGTCTTAGGTCGCAGACCAAAGCCAGGGTATAAACGAAGCCAATAACGTGTGATCGAATTCGAACATCCTTGAGTCGGCGTGTGACTGAATATGTTGTGGGAATTTGAGGGTAGTTCTATTTAATCTTACTAATAGTAACCAATCTCACCAATAAATAACCAATATCATGCCAACAAAATAACTATAATGAGCTGAAAGCTCGAATGCTCGATAGTTTGGCATCTTGGAATCGCGTAGTTTCGTTCCCACTCTCAATATTGAAAGTTCACATTCAAATCAAAATGGTGGAACCGCAATTCCTTTATTTATTCTGCAGAGCAAAGATTCTGAACGCGTTTTATACGAGTGAATTTAAGAATTCCCCGGATGTAATTAATTATCAAAGGTTGGGTAAGACTACTAAGATTATAATATATACCCGGAGGAGTTGCCAGATAAGGAAGTGTTTTGCCTCGCTGACAGGATAATAAACAACTTCTTATTGCTCGAGTGGCGGAAGCCTGCCAAATAGGGTGGGTGATCGCGGTGGTGTCATTTTTAATTCAGAGGTTGAGGAACCCTAAATGGCGTGGATTCCCGGCCTCCTTTCCGGATCAAGGAGTTGTTATAACGGATGCTATGTAATAAGTGAGCGTTTAACGTTATTAATTTTCCAAATTTTTCATTTAGGTAGAGGTCACAAGAGTTTATATTGCGCGATAAAGAAGACGAAAAGCTTGCGGGTGAAATTAGCTTTTTCCTTGCAAGCCTCCTTCCCATTCTTAATTGAAACGTCAATCTAGGGATCCAGTGAAAGGAATGCTATATCGATGCACTCAGCGCCAGGATATTTCAAAAATGCCGGTGGATAGGCGTTTTAAAAATATAATGTGAATTTTCGAGAAGTCAGCACGCGTTGGTTAGGCACCCTAAACCACGGCAAGGATGGTTACGTACTTAATCAAGGTCCACAAGCTCACATTTTCACTGTTGGTGAATTGATAACAGCAAGCGTCAGCACTGATGTGAGCACAAAAAAAAATCACGTCAACCGCACCTAATTTCATTATTGCGCTTCTTGAGTATCACGTGTAAATACATTAGCGTCATAAAGCAAGCTCCCATGCAATAAACCATCATCCCCAGTCCCCAAACGACCCTCAATTCTCTCGGCTACGCTCTATACCTCTATAGAGTGTTCCCCAGGCAAAAAAAGGAAATTGAGCACACATTCCCTAGTTTTTTTTTCTCACGATGCACATCCGAGCCATCAGGATGTGCAAGTGATGAGTAATGGATTAATACTGTACATCAGCATTTAATTTATATATAGTCTACTGATGGACCTTATAAATAGATTATGTGGGGCGCAGCATGCACTTGACCACAAAATAAGAGTTCTTGACCCGAATGTCCTAAATATTCCCCTCTGGAATTCTCCGTAATGGCTTTCTCGATTGGCCATTTCTTTTCGGTGTGTAAGCGGGGCACGCGAAAACTTGTTATTTCTTTTTCGTTTCGGGGAAGGGTGTTGATTAGTGTTTCCTTTTTGGGGACATTTAAAATATGTGCATGGGAATGAGGTCGTTATGCTGCTCGGGTAGCTTTTCCACCATCCGTCATCTCAGATGAAAGATGTTTTGGTGGTTAAAAGGCGTCACTACTCGTGAACAGCCAATCATAATCCCTTATTAAAGGGGTTTATATAAGAGGGTGATATACCTTACCTATACCGCAGCCCAAGAATATGCTAATGAAAATCCTTAAAATTGTTTGTTACTGTAAACAAGATCCGAATAAATGTAGGTAAAATTATCTTTAGGTGTTTACAGGCGTCAGTAATATCGCTTCTCTAAATGAAGTCGACAGTATTCTGAGGAAGACCAAGAATACCCACTCATTTGCGAATTGTGATATAGGTAATTAGGTAAATAGAGCAGCGCTGGACCAAGAAGTGAGTACTTAATTGGCCAAAATTTTGTCTACCAGATCATTTCTGTTTCGCTATATGATTTACAGTTTGTAAACAGAGCCTGAACTTCTACACAGCGCGTCCCCCGGGTGGCGGATAGGGAAAGCTTGAGAACAAAAGACTGATATTCGAATATTCAAATTAGAAGCTGTAGACTAAAGTTGGGCATTGGGTTAGCACCGCAACTAATTCTAAACCCTGTTAAAACCAAAAACTGTTAGGTATGGAAGCTCAAAGAGTGTATAACCGACCATACGACAATCTCAACGACAACCCCAGCAAAGTGAAAGGAAACGAAATGGAGTTTTGGTGATATGGATGGAACGTTGGAAGCTTGTACTAAGTCGAAGCTGGGCAGAAGCTAGTTGATGAAATGATTAAGATATACACTACCTACCTAGCTAGCACTCCAGGAGTTGTCATGGAAGGGGGAAGAAGTGATGGAGTGTGGTGACTATAATACAATATTCAACTGTGGAAAGACGAATAATAACCCTTGAAACAAGTTTTATGCCGAATAAGAGGGGGATTAACCTCTAGTAATTGATTTTAGAACCATATAAGTGAGAGAATGTGTGCACTGAGGTTAAAAGGAATAGCCTATTCAACATCACACTCATCAATGTGCATGCGCCAGCAGAAGTCAGAGGAGAAAGACGAGGAAGTAGGTAAAAGATAATTTTTGATGAAGAGTTGAATTTTCGATGAAGAGTTTCAACGGACTGAACGAACCACCTAGATATGACGTCAAGATATTTTTTTCATTGCAAAAATTGGACAAGAAGCGTAACACAGACCTATAACAGAAGTGCACAGCAAACATGGAAATAGCAATAACAATAGAAGAAGAGTGATTTTGCCACGGAAAAGAATCTTGCTGTCAGAAGCAGGCAATTCTAACAGAAAAAAATACATTTCACCAGATGCGAGTTATAAGCCAATATTTAGTTGGATAGTCAAGCGACACGCGACAGACATTGTGGGTGTGAACAGTTGCAAAGGCGCAGACTGCGACACGGACCGTTAGACCGGCGTTTTCTACTGAAAATCAAAAAATCGGCAAAGAATCTCGTTTCATCAAATGAAGAATACAAAAACCTGAAAGTTAAAGCGGCATGATACAGAAAAGCTTGAGGAAAATGAGAAAACCGCAAAAAAACCGGAATATAGTAACGAAGATCCTAAATGAAGAAATCGAAACTAAAAATCGAAACTAACGGCGACAAAGAAATGAAATGGGAAACAAGCAAGAATGCAGTGCGGACGACAGCAAAGAAAATGAAACAAAGAAGGAACCGTGTAACAAATGATACGATGAAGAATGCAAAGAAGCAATAGAGACGAGAAACAAAGCACATGTTACGGCCCTACACAAGAAAACAGTCAAGTGACAGGGTCCTGTCAAGAAATGAGAGAAAGCGCCAGGAGGAAAAGAAAAGCGTCCACAGACGGAGAGAAGATGACAGGAGGACAAACGTCTGGAAGAATCAGAGCAAAGAAACGGAAGCAAAGACACGAGAAATTTCTGCTCAAGGATAAAACTGTTGAAGAATAAAGGATACAACATTATGTAAAAACAAGAACGGTGACATAATTGGCGGAGATAAAATGATCTTGGAAAGGTGGAGACAGTATCTCGAGGAACTTCTTAACGCGGATTGAGGGAAAGAAAACGAGGAGGAAAGTATAGAAACATCGCAATTAGAGAGAAGACCACAACTGGAGGTACCAGCACCAAGAGCTGAAGAGTAGAGAACAAATATAGGATCAGAGAAACCATGAAGCATCAGGAAAGAGCGGAATCATCGCAAAAATGTTCAAAGTCGGAGAAGAGAGACTTGTTGATACACTCCAAAGATGGTATAACAGATGGGGGAGGAGGAATCGGTGCCAAACAACTGGACGACTACGATGACATGCCTTGCATACAAGAGGAAATGATATTTAAGAGTAAGTCCAGTAATTAGCGGAGCAGTTCTCTGCTGGAGGTGATAAGATTGTATCAGCAAAACTAAGACCATAATGCAGGACAAATAATAATCGAAGCTTATGAAGCAGGCTTCAGACAAGGATGATCAACAGTGGACCTTGCAGTGGACCACATTTCTAATCTTAGAAGAATTTTTGGGGAGTGCTACAAATATGAGATAGAAGTACCTACACCAGCGCTCTACACAGACTTTTTTGTGAAACTGAGAGGTGAAACTCCGCTCAGACAGTGATAATGGAAATCAACCAACAAAAGACAAAATGATCCAGTCGGTAGCACGTTGAGCTCGCTCGCTTTCAAAGGCGGAGGTCCCGGGCTCAAATCCACACTGGGCCAGATGGACTTTTCCACGCATTGAGAATGAAACGAGAAAGCCATCGAAACAAAACCCCACTGATTATTCCCAGATTGATTCAAACATGTCTTCGTTGTTATCGTCAATACTGTTATCGTTACTGAAAAGCCCCCACTGAAAAGCCTGCTAGTAATCTAGTGGTTGATTCAAGAAAGAAAGAAAAAGCAAAATACATGGGTCTATCGAAAAGAGAAAACAAATTTGAGATTAAAACACTAATCTCGGGTTCCACCAAAATTTTACGAGCAGATTAAATCTATCACGCTGATAGTTGTTATGCACCAGTCAATAGGATGGCCAGTTGCTTAGTACTATGATGAGAGTGATAAAGTTATCGCGTTGATAAAAGTCTGGTATAACCCGAGGTATGTAATAAATAAATAAATAAATGAATATGTTTATTGTTTCTTCGGTGAATACAAATATACCATAAACAAGAAAATTAGGACCCGAGGTATGTATTCAAACAAGTTTAGCAATTCAAATACCTGGGTGGAACGCAAAAATTAAACAAGAGAAGCAAAGACACAAAAAGCAGCAGGAAACAGAAGCTACTACGTAACGTAGATACTGTTACGAGCGGCGATCCCGAGCATATTGGTAAACACGCGATCTTTCTGGATTCTTCCATTCATTAGATCGTAGTGTAGGAAGTGCGGAATGTTCTGGTGCATTCCAGAGCGCGTGTTTACGTGAAACCGAATGGAGAGACTTCAATGCTCGATCGAGAAACATCTGTCTATTTTGGCGGAGGCGCCGTTCCAGAACCCGACAGAATTATACAGGTAATGTGTGTGATTATTCAGGAATGGTCTAGAAACCGCATATGCCGGGCCACTATGGAATTTGCTGGAAATAGACAGAAAGTTTGGGAACACTATCAGCCGGCAGCTCAGGGCAGTATGGAATTGGAAGAGACAGCGAGCGGATAAGCAAGCGATAATCACAACGGTAATTCCAAGTAGATATTTGTTGGAGTGTATTAATTGTAGTACGCAGAAATAAATAGTGTGCGTTTTAAATCGATCGTCTCAATTATATCCGAACCCGTACGCGAAATATCGTAACAATACTATTATACGGAACATATACTCAACTCCAAAATTTCATAAAGAGCAATTCTTCAATTTCGTTCGCGATCAAAGCAAGATTTCACTATTTTGATATCAGTTTGATAAGCAACATGACCTCACTTTTGGAAAAGCCAGTTTCACACCATCAGGTGAAAAGGCGGTAAGCCCACAATGCTAAACTAGAAAATTTGCCCAGCCAACTAGAATAACAGTAGAGTTGAACGTAGGTACTTTAGTAATAAACCAGGTGGGGGAAAGGTAGCAACTAGAACAAGGGGAAAGGGAAAGGGATCACGCACCGCTCAATTATTGTATTTTGGGGCGTGCGCTCGAGAAAATAGTTCGACGGAAATGAATAAATATCTAGGAGTCGAAATGTTTTCCAACAACAGCTTATACCCAAATCACTAGACATTCAGTGCAGGTACTATTGTGATGTGCTTTGTTCCTATCAAATGTGTCGTTGAGGAAAGCGTACAAGACACAAGCACCGAAAAATTCTATTGGCTTCGCGAATATTCCGGCAAGCTCGCGATGCACGGTTCCTCCGCCAATTGTGCAGGTGTATGCTCTGTTGCCGCGTCGTGGTTTCCAGCGAGTTTTGCAACAATATCATCACATCAGTCACGTCGTCTTACACAAAACTCGACACTAGCCATTCTTTGTGTGCAGAAAAATTTAATAAAATCTTTTTCTCTCACAAGCACCTATTGCTATTGTGCTTTGTCAATATATCTTTTTTGATATCCTCCACGAAATAAATAAATAACGCAGGAACGCAACCTGCCTCGTGTAAAAAAAATGTGACACGAGTAAAATTTACCGTTACGCGGCATAAATCCGTGGATGGCGCGGTGGAACAAGGATTCAGAGAGCTTGATGCTTGTCGCTAAATTTGTTTAATATTTATGCTGACGACGCGCGAAAGTGGATTAAAATCATTCGGATTATGAACTGCCCATTAGCCGCGTCATGCAGTGGCCGGGACGGTGATACTGCTAATAAAATAGAGAAATTATTCCACCACGTTACAGAGTTGCTCTGCTGCTGGTGCTGCTGCTGCTAAAACGAATAAAAAATCGTATTTGAAGCATAAAATGGTTCCGACACTTGGAATTGAAAATTAAATTCAATTAATGTCAAGGGACCTCCTTTCCATGTTTCACACGGAAACACCCAGGTTTAATGCTTATGTAGGCGAGTGACAGCTTTAAATTCATTAGGGACAGCACACGCGAGGCTTGCAGATTAAAAATTGTTTCTCGGGGCATGCAGCAGAGAAACACGACTAAGCTTTTATCTGGTAAAAAATATTCAGACAGTAAAAAAGTGCAATTTTGTATTTTTTGTGTTCTAACGTTTTCCATGGCACGTCGGGTTTATTGCTTCCTTTGGCGAATCCATCAGACACATTGTTAGCTAGGCGGTAAGAAATTCTACAATTGTTTGTTGTGAGGATTTCGCCCAACGATTTCTCGTTTGGACCTCGGGAAAGATGCTTCCCGAACTTTGGTAAGTCGCTCCATGGTCTTTGTAGTACGGACGTTAGTGGAAACCACCCTGCATTTTAGGGTTAGAACATGCCAGTTGGTATAGTTGTTTCATGAACTATAATCTTCCGATTCAGAAGTGTAGACATCAGCAGCAGACGTGCAGGCTCTCTGTACAGGGTGAAGAAGGAAAAAGAAGAAGGAAAAATGGTAACTCATAAACCAAAAGAGGTAGAGTCGTCTAAATCGGTATTTATATCTCGATGTTTATGGCAATGAAATTTCATCAAACCATTTTCAAATATCCCGAAGCATTTCGGAAATATTCTGGAACACTCGTTTTTTTTTCATAAAAATTTAATTTTTGGGTGGATCAGTGAATTTCAAAAGTATAAGAGTGAAACTTGGTAGTTCTTCATTCCGTGATGTGATCAATTGAAAATAATCGGTAACCAGTGCCTAGGCCTACTATTTCCAGAAAAAACTTTTTTTCCTCTTCCCGGCAACCACCTTGCGTTAACTATTTGCAGAATAATCAAGGAAGTGACTGGTTATTATAAAGTTGATAAGGTACAACCATTTTACCTCAAAAAAAGTAACATCGACATCACGAACTGCCTTCTTGTAGAATAAACATTGTCATTCGAGTTATTCATGATTTTACAGACTTTCTTCGCTCATGGTGGCTAATGTGGTTATTGAAAAGAAAAATTACGTTAAGCATTCTTATGCCTCACATTTTGTCAAGTCGGTCACAAAAATTTATCATCATCAGTTGTAAATGCATGTAGACAGTTTAAGTGTTAGACACGATCGGCTATATTTATTTGGGAGAAACCGGCCCATCTACCTGCCGGTGGTTGGAGGGGGTAACCCACCCTCTCAATGATTTCTTGTACTCTTGTAACCGTCATTCTCTTTACTTTCGCCGTCGTGGCTACATGTCCATTCAAAACCTAAATAAACGTGTTGAAAGGCAGATTGTACGTTTCTTTCTCCTTTCGACCCATTGAGCTATCGAAGCAAAAAAAACATCAGTGTAGACGTTTGTCTCAGACAGCTGATCAAACAAAAGATATACCATTCTTGTGCGAAAATTGCAAAAATATATAAGGTTTTGTCGTCATCGAATGCGTCTTGAGGAAAATCTATTGCTTCGAGAGGTACGAATTAGCATGCAAATGATTTAATGCAATCTGGTGTTAACAGTGATGCCAAGAAAAATTGGTCGGATGTGTCTAGCTGTCCCATAAAAGACGAGGAAGATGTGGAAAGCGTGGAAAAATTCAATATTACCTATATCTGGACCTCGATCCGAACAGTAGGCGAAAAGCACCCTGCACTGTATGGTTAGAACATGCCACTTGGCACAGTGACTGTTTGAACCATACTCTTTCAATTTAGAAGTGTAGCCATCAGCGCCAACCCTACAGTCCCTGTATATGGGGAGAAGAAGTGGAAAAACCACGAAAAGTTGTTGCTCAAAAACCGAAAAAAAACGGAGTCTTATCGTCCTTTCTGCGTCGTTTGAAATGATCTTACCAAATTTGCGTATAGCATTGCAGTTGACAATGTCAACACCAAGTCCTATAAGATTATCTCCAGGTGAAATTAAACATTTTGCGCCAGTATACTCTCTCCAAGAAGCATTCGATCGCAGCGAAACCGTTTCATTTTTTGCAATTTTCACACAAAAATCGTACATCTTTTATTTGATCAGCTGCCGGAGACAAACGTCTTCACTGATGATGGAAAATTTATGTGGCTGGCTTGACAAAATTTGTGGCATAAGAATGTCGACAGTAGTTCTTCCTTTCAGTAACGACATTAGTCATCACGAGCAAAGAAAGTTTGTAAAACCAAAAACAATTCGAATGACAATGTTTATTCTACAAGAAGGCAGTTACCAATGCCGAGGTTACTTTTTTGTGGTAAAATGGTTGTACCTCACCAACTTTATAATAACCGGTCACTTCCTCAATTATTCTGCAAATAGTCAACGCAAGATGGCTGCCGGGAAAAGGAAAAAAGTTAAATGTCTTTTTTCTGGAAATAGTAGGTCTAGGCACTGGCTACCGATCATTTTCAACTGATTACATCACTGAATGAAGAACTACCGAGTTGCACTCCTATACTTTGAAAACTCACTGATTTACCTAAAAATTTAATTTTTATGAAAGAGAACGAGTTTTTCTGAATAATTCAGGAATGCTTCACGATATTTAAAAACGGTTTGATGGAATTTCATTAGCATGGACATCGGGATATATATGCCGATTCACACGACTCTACCTCTTTTGGTTTAGAGTTACCACGTTTCCTTCTTCTTTTTCCTTCTTCACCCTGTATACAGAGAGTCTGCACGTCTGCTGCTGATGTCTACACTTCTGAATCGGAAGATTATGGTTCATGCAACAACTATACCAAGTGGCATGTTTTAACCCTAAAATGCAGAGTCCACCCATATTTTAGCGCCTAACGTCCGGACTATTGAGTCTTTCGCTCACAACGATCATTAGTCCGGTGGACCAGAGCCAAATTTTGTCATTTTCATCACAAGGATAGACTGCGGACTACCGGCAGTGCGAACGAGACCTAGAAACCTTTCTGCCGTGACCCTCGGCTAACCTGTCTTCCGAAAAAAAAAACGAAAAAAAATTACAGGATTTTTTTGAAAACTGAATTGCAAAATATATATACAGGGTGGCCCAACGAAAACAGAACAGAGGAGTTTTCGGGCATTTCACCTTATTTTTTTGGAAGGGGGACATCTAAAACATATATTGGCGAATTTCTATCTTTAGCTTCCTTACCCCCACCCACTCCAACTTCGAAGTTTCAAATGACACCACCCACCTTGCGATACATCAAATTAAAGAGAATTAAATTCTCTTTCTGAAAAAAATATTTCTATAACTTCCAACCCCAGCCCCCTTCCTCCTAAAATTGTGAGTTTCCAATGTAATATTCTTGACCTCTTCGTTCTCTTCAGTACAGTCAATGTCATCCTGCACAGCATCGAGAGAGAAAATTTTCTGTTGAAAAGTGCCACCCAAATTCACCTCTCGACTCCCCCACCCCAACTTCAAAATCTAAAATGACACTTTCCTACTTTGTGATACATCAAATTGAAGGGAATTGAATTCTTTTCCTGAATAAAATATTTTCAGAATTTTCAAAAAGCCATTGTCCCCCTAAAATACTCAGAATGTTCAATTTATTAGGGGAAGGGTTGAAAATTTGAAAAAAATTGTTTTCAGAAAGAGAACTCGATTCCATTTAATTCGATGTATCACAAAGTAGGTGGTGTCTGTTACATTTTGAAGTTGGGGTGGGGGAGAGGAAAGGGGGTGAATTAGGGTAGCACTTTTTTCCACCGAAAATTTTCTTTATAGATGCTATTTAGGATGACGCTGATTAAACTGAAGAGAAGTGGAGGATCGAGAACAGTCAGAAAAATTAAGGAAGATGGGGGGTGGGATTAAAAATTTTGAAAAATTTTTTTAGAAAGGTAATTTGATTCTCTTTGATTTGATATATCGCAAAGTAGATGGTGTCATTCAAAATTCCGAAGTTAAGGTGGGTAGGGGTGAGGGGGCTGAAGATAGAAATTTGCCAATGAATGGTTCAGATGTCCCCCTCGATATAAAAATCGACCTGTCTGAGCTTTTTACAAAAAAAAAATAGGTGAAATGTCCGAGAACCCCTCTGTTCTGTTTTCGTTGGGCCATGCCACCCTGTATGTATAATGAAATGGTGTAGGGAAACATTCACTGACGTCGGTGATTAGCGATCAAAAATGGAGGTGGAAATCAATGACGGGAAAAAATCCTTTTCTGGTCTAATTCCTTCAACAGGGCTTGTCAGTGGTGAACATTTTGGGCCATTTTTTCGAACTTCCAAGTTAATGGCTCCCGAACACCACCACTAGTGGAAACTTAGCTGCAGTGACAACAAATACCCTGATTTTGGACTCTAGCATTAAATGTATTATTCTTTTGGCCATGGTTGTAGATTTGTCTTCGTTAGTACTACGATGTTTTTGTAAAACTTAAGAAGGTTAATCCGCCGTTGTGAAAGTTGAAAGTGGATGAGAGGTGATTTGCTTCTGAGGAGGGTGGCAGATAAAACCGGGTTTCTTCAAAGTTGAGATTCTGCAACCTGAGACTTCTTGAGCCACAATGTTGTTTGAAGCGGTTTAGGCAAGGTTTGTCTTCCAAGATGCTCGCTCAACGTGGTAGGTGTTTTTTTATCTTCAATTTTCCAATCAGATCTGATCTCCCTTCCAGAAGAGACGCTTCTATTAAAATCATTACCTACGTTGCTGGCTGGATACCGCCGGAAAAGTATTGTGCAGCCCCGCCCCCAGCAAATTATTTTTCAGAGATGTTAGAGATTACAAAATAAAACTTGAGGAAAGATACGAACGTATTTCACGTTATGTGATTACCTGAGTACTTACTCGCACTTTTGCATATTTTTGGAATAAGTTAGAAGTTATATTTGAAATTTCGCTTAAGAACATAATTTCATTTGAGCAGTTTCTGTGGTACATACTCACCGAAAGTTAGCCACTTTTTGTGTGCCTAGACGAGGGTGGAAAGCGGTCTCTTTTATAGTCGGTAGGAAGGTAGTATGCATGTAAATTTATGCTTCCTGGATCAAACTCACACATTTTCAACGGAAATTAGTTCGGTATTCATATTAACTTTGGAGTTTGCATGTGTTCTCAAATCGGTACCTACATTTCCCGGAAGTTGATAAACCGGTCATCTGGCACGCAGCCTTTTGGAACTTTTTTTGAATTTGTCTTTGGCGTGATTCACTAGCTCTTATTGCTATAAGAAACAGTACCGATGAAGTCAAACTTTCTTTATTAGCACTGGTACCTACAGGCTCCCGATTATCACAACTGAAAAGAATCATGTCTAAAACTCGCCGCGCAGTATTTATTATCTAACAAATAGATAAAACGTTCCCAGCTCCCAGCTCCGCTTCGATGTGCCATTCATCATAAATTGTGAACTAGTTCCAGATTCCAGAAGAAACTTCGAAGAGGCCGGGCCACAACGGAATGGAAGTTATTGCAAGACGGCGATTTTCCACACAGATCGCGCGCGCTATTTTTGAATTCCCAGCAGCAATAAAGCCCGATTTGTTGACTTTGCAATAATTTCAATATTCGTTCTTGTTTGTATCATCATTCTTTGTGTACCTACATGTGTTTTGAAAAAGTAAGTGTTCGGAAACTTCCCAGACAGTCTCCCATTCATGCGTTAACGGCGAAAATTTGACGGTGGAACATAAAAAAAGACGTGTGGCATCAGGTACACTTGCCTACACACTTCTAAAATTAAACTCTAGAAGTTAACCAGCGCGTGCTTGTAACAATTCGCATTCCTCATTCAATCTCCACTTACAAAAATACGCATGGAAATGTAAACGTTGTGTGCAAGATCCGTTTTGTGAAACGATTTATATATCCAGGCATATAATAGGTAACCTACTTGTAATATAAGTAAGCCCCTCGCCTGGAAATTTTTGATTTACGGTCAAGGGTGATGGGGTGGGATTGTCTATTTCTTTTTCAAAATTTACATCCTCTTGCAAACTAGGAGTCTTGCAAACTAGTCACATTAAAGCTGTCAATTCTTGATAACGAATACCGAGGAATGACGCCAGCGCCACTGAACAGCCAGCTACTCAAGTCATACCTTCTGACCGCAAATTTGATTCAAGCAAATACCGAGCTATCAATATAGTCAACGTGAGGTGACGCTCAAGAACTGTCAAAGGTGAGAGCTCCAAATTTGATGTTCTCGATAGATTCGTTCAATTCAAAACTTTTATTCTTCTTGCATTTTTTCCGTAGGATGCATCGTTCTGAAGTAAAAGTGAAAAAACACGGACGTGTCATGAATAATTTTCAACATAATCCCAATCCCCTCTAATTTCGCTGCCACTGGTTAGATTTGTTTAGAACTTTACATGTAGATTTGCACTGTTGAGGAACTTCTCTATACCAAATTTGGAGTTCCTACCTTCCACGGTTTTTCAGCAAATTATTAAAAACTTTGTTTAACTTCGTACCTTTGAGGGGCTGTAACTCCCTTAGGAAGCATTTCAGGGTAAATTGTTACTCTCAGGTACTCATAGGTATTAAGAACTAAACAAACAGCACTGTTGGATTGAAAACTGAAAGAATTTTTAGAGTGGCATCTACGAAGGCGCAGAGCGGACATGGAAGATATTTATTTGTAATTGCGACTTTTTTCTGTCAATTGCCACTTTATTCTGGCAATTGCGACTTTTTTCTGTCAATTGCCACTTTATTCTGGCAATTGCGACTTTTTTCTGTCAATTGCCACTTTATTCTGGCAATTGAGACTTTTTTCTCTCAATTGCCACTTTATTCTGGCAATTGCGACTTTTTTTCTGTCAATTGCCACTTTATTCTGGCAATTGCGACTTTTTTCTGTCAATTGACACTTTATTCTGGCAATTGCGACTTTTTTCTGTCAATTGCCACTTTATTCTGGCAACTGCGACTTTTTTCTGTCAATTGACACTTTATTCTGGCAATCGCGACTTTTTTCTGTCAATTGCGACTTTTTAGCACATTTCCATAGAAAATGATGTTTATATGGCCGGTTTGTCCGTCTGTCTGTCCATCCGCCATATTGAAATTTCTCATTGGTGGAACGGAACCTCGAACGGAACTTACTCTGATCTCGTATGAACATTCTTACTTTCAAGCTCAGTTTCATGATTACGCCGCCATCTTGGCCGCCACATCGAAATTTCTTATTATTGGAACGATTGTCATGAAACGTGAAACGTAGGTACTCTTGTCTCGTATGAATCCGCTTCAGATTCATTGGCTCTGAATCCGCTCTAGCGGATCATGAAACTCAGCTTGAAAATAAGAGTGATCATACAAAGCAAGGGTAAGTTCCAAGTTTCAGGAAAATCGTTCCACTAATAAGAAATTTGAATATGGTTACTAAGATGGCGGCGTAATCATGAAACTGAGCTTGAAAGTAAGAATGTTCATACGAGATCAGAGTAAGTTCCGTTCGAGGTTCCGTTCCACTGATGAGAAATTTCAATATGGCTACCAAGATGGCAGCGCCACCATGAAATACAGTCTGCCCATAGGCCACCCTTGAGGGCCTAAGCTATTAATAGGAAAAAGTCATCTAAGGCTCTAGCTTCATTTCCCGAGAAGGAGTACAACTTCTCAACTTTTACACGGACAGACAGACGGACGGACGAACAGACAAATAACGGACGGACAGACAGACGGACAAACCGGCCATATAAACATCATTTTCTATCGAAATGTGCTAAAAAGTCGCAACTGACAGAAAAAAGTCGCAATTGCCAGAATAAAGTGGCAATTGACAGAAAAAAGTCGCAATTGCCAGAATAAAGTGGCGATTGACAGAAAAAAGTCGCAATTACAAATAAATATCTCCCATGTCCGCTCTGCGCCTTCGTAGGCATCACTATAGGTAGTATTAATAAAAAATAAGCATAAGCATTTGCTTGGATTTCATGGGCGTTGCCAGGAAAAGTCTGCTTAGCAACTTCTCAGAAACCTAAGCAAATGCTTTTGCTTATTTTTCATTAATACTACCCTATATTTGAAAAATACTGACATATAAACCCTACTGAAGTTTCCCTACTGTTACCAACCCTTTGAAAAAAAAAATCGAAAAAATCTTCCCACCCAATGGATATTTCCGGAAATTTTCAGGCCTTCAGGTAATAAATACTCTTTATTACTCTTGTTGATGATTAAAAGTGTTTTCAATCAAATCTATTTCATGGGCAAGTACTCCATTAATTATACTAGTGAAATCTCTAGTGAAAATACCGAGGAAAATACGCTCAAATAGTCCAATGGCCAGGCGGCATGTCGGTAAAATCACTATAATTTGGAAAAAACTCCGACCAAAACTTTTATGGTGTCAAACTCTTCGTGAGATCAGTAGTTATCTACCACTGAGTTTTCGCCCAAAAACGACTTGTGCTGATTCCTCCACATCTGCGCGAAGGTAAAAGGATGCCTCGAAAGTGCAAAAAGACCTGTTAAACCTTCCTACTTTTTCGTTATATTTGCCTAAATGCAAATGTACAACTCTTACGCAAACATTGGAAGCATCTGTCATCATCTCTGTGCCAGTCTTACTGTTAAAAAAAAAAGATTTCTTTGTGCGGGTCAGATAAATTACATTTAATCGTTTTTCCACACAAGAAAACGATGGAGCAACATGTATTTTGTATGTTTTCTAATCAAATGTATCCATTGAACCTATTGATGGCATTAAAATTTCAATAACAGCATTTTTGAAGAGGTTGCCAGCAAAAAAGTTAATACTTTTTACCTGCCTGTTCAGCAGCAATTTTTTCAATTTCACCAAACACTGTTTTAGAAAATTTTGCAAGAAATGAAAAGCTCAAACTCTTCTCTAACGATACCGTGCCTGGCTTAACCGCGGCACGCACTTGAAAGTCTAAAAAACTGATTTCTTTTCGAGAGGTCCTGTTTCACCCGCGTGCGGCCGTGCCTACTTGACATAGACCGGACTGATATACGAGCTTGGAAATGTACTCTTATCCAGCTTTAAAACGCGACCATTATTATTACGACTTTGTACATTGATTTATGAAGAAATTATATATTAATTTATCAATAATGGTCGTCTTTTGAAGCTAGAAGGTAGTACATTTCCAAGCTTGTGTAATCAGTCCGGTCTATGTCAAGTGGGCACGGCCGCACGCGGGTAAAATAGAACCGTTGAAAAAGAAATCAGTTTCCTACACTTTCAAAAAGCATGCCGTGGTTAAGCCAGATACAATATCATTAGAAAACAGTTCCAGCTTGTCATTCCCTATAAAATTTTCGAGAACGGTGTTTGGTAAAATCTAAAAAACTGCTGCTGAACAGGCGGGTAAAAATTATTCACTTCTTAGCGGGCAACATCTTCAAAAATGCTGTTATTGAAATTTTAACGCCATAAATGGGTTCAGTGAGTACAACTCATTAGAAAACATCCAAAATACATGTTGCTCCATCGTTTTCTTGTGTGTAAAAACAAATAAATGTGATTTATCTGACCCGCACAAAGAAATATCTTTTCTCAACACTAAGACTGGCACAGAGATGATGACAAATGCTTCCAATGTTTGCGTAAGAGATGTAAGCTTGCATTGAGGCCAATATAATGAAAAAGTACGGGCATCCTTCACTATTGAGCAGATGTGGAGGAATCAGTACAACTCGTTTTTGGGCGGAAACTCGGTGGTAGATAGGTACCTACTGACCTTACGAAGAGTTTGACACCATAAAAGCTTTGGTCGGAATTTTTTCTATCCAGAATGACCTACCGCCTGGCCTACAACGACAGCCAGACAAACCGACTACATACAGTAGAGTTCGAGGTAGAGTTCTTTCTTCTCGAAAATGCGCCGAAAAGAATACCTAGGTGACCATGTAACTTCCCTGGCAGTAATAAAATATGCAAGTTCAGCATCGCTTGTTCTGTTGAAAGTAAAAGATTAATGGATTATAATAGTTTCTAGAACAAGTCCAGGAGAACAAAAGCGAGAGAAAAGTTCTCTTATACCTTGATCGCTAACGCTAACAACTCAAATTATTGTGCTTCTGCTCCACGAATCTTCCGCGAAGTTCAAGTTTATGAATTTCCTACTACATGTTAATCCCGCGAAGCGGCAGGTGTTGCTACATTCCCTTTTCGTGGTAATTTCGCCCCAAAAGCACCGGGGAAACGTTGAGTGGTGAGAATAATGGTGCAGATATTTAAATAAATAATTTAGATATTCCCGAAATAATGGCGAAATTTGCCGTCTTTGAATTTTCCTGTTCGTTTAACATACCTTTCTATATTCGAACTTTTTTCACATGATCAGTTCCGACACACTCTCTGACGTTACATGGGAAACGAGCCAGTCACCCTATCTCGATTTCCAATTCATCGATTTCCAAATATGTACATCGAGGAAAGACTATCATGATCTCGTCTTGTATTTCCACCAATGCCCGAAAAATCCAGCTGACAAGACAAATTCTCTAGTATTCTAGTTACCACAAAACTCCTTTTGAATATATTTAGTTTCTCAATAATATCTTTGCAACTTCAAAAACTTTTTTTAAATGAGTTTGCGATTAATACAGATGGTTCCAGAATAAAGGCATCAACGCTTACCCACTCCTCATATCAAGAGTTATGGGGGTATCCGAGACCGGGAAAGTTCAGCTTATTTATATGGAAAATACAGCCCTAGAAAAATTACTTGAAAGTATAGTTTTTTTTTATAATTGAACAAAATGAGCCATCATAACAAAATTTGATTCAGAAGTACTGCATATAAGGCTCTAAAGACGGAAAGGTTTACCGGACCAAAATATCCTTCAGTGGCGTAGAAAGTGGGGAGGTCGCCCCTTCTCCCATTCCTGGGAATTTAAAAAAATTAACTGCATTCTTCGATACTACAATCAATTCTTGGGGTGAACATTCGGAAACATCGAAAAAAAGCTGAAATTTTGGCTAAAAAGTTTTCCAATTTTGGATTTTCAGGACCCTTGAAAAACATGATCTTTGCATGTTTATTGAACATTCAAGTTCAAATATCTTGAAAAATGAGGTTCACTCAGAATATAATTTGAATGAACCTGCCATTTTTACAGTACCTACTTCTGCACCAAGTTTCATAATAATAGAGGCAGGGCCACAGCTTATCAAATCAAGCACTATAGTTTTTGTCCATTCAAAGGGCTGTGTATCTATTATAAAGGTAAATTTTGTGTAACGGTTTCCAGTACCTCCATATAGCTTGTGAAAAGTCTATGGCCAGCGTGAATGTACCCTTTATGCTGGGACACTCTGATGTAAAATATGTATACAGGGTGTCCGTTTTTCGAGGCTAAGCATGGGTATCTCGCTTATCTTGAGAGATACAAAGTCGGTTAAATCAGGAAAAAGTTGCGCATTTCCATGACGATCAATGATCAAAAAAGAAATTTGACGTATCGATTTTAGTTTTTGAGATATCGCGAGAAAACAGCAATTTGAATTTTTGTTTTTATTTTTTATTTAAAGAACGGTTATAGGTGGCCTTTTCTAATCTAGACATTGTCAGGGCACTTTTTCAAGGGGAATTCAAAGCTGCCAAAATCTTCATTCTAGCTTTCAAAACAACCGAGATACGACATTCAACTTTTTGCTCTAATGGGCGCCATATTGGATTTTGATATTTTTGAATACGGTATTCTTTTCTGGTTACAACGATATGCCACATGTCACTGTTGAATAAATGTTCAACATTTACGTTTTTTTTTTATTGTCGGTGCTGATTTTGTTTCCAAAGCACTCTTTGAAAAATGAAAAAATAGTTTTTTGCTCAAAATCATGAATTCAACAGTGGCATAAGACACATTGTTGTAACCAGAAAAAAATATTGTATTCAAAAATGTCAAAATACAATATGGCGCCCAGTTGAATGTCATATCTCGGTTGTTTTGAAAGCTAGAATGAAGATTTTGGCAACAATGAATTCCCCTTGGAAAAGTGCCTGCACAATGTCTTAATTAGAAAAGGCTACCTTCAACCGTTTTTCAAATAAAAATAAAAAACAAAAATTACAAATTTCTGTTTTTTCTCGATATCTCGAAAACTAAAACTGACAAGTCAGATATCTTTTTAGATCATTGATCGTCATGAAAATTCGCAACTTTTTTCTAATTTAACCGACTCTGTATCTCTAAAGATAAGCGAGATATCCATGCTTAGCCTCGAAAAACGGACACCCTGTATAATACCGGGTGTTTTTTGAAGTTGTGATTTGCAGTAGGCTTATTGAACGAGACCACAACACAAAATACAAGTTGGTCTCAGGTGAAAGAGTTGAAAGAACTAGAACGATAGCATAGGGTCTTGTAAATTTACTTATCTCGTGGCGGGCGCTGCGGTTATAATTAAGAACGACAATGACGTCATAGGGGCAAATTTTCACGGGCTACTTATAGCTACTCACGGGCATACCTGTACTTGATTCACAAAGGTGGTATCACTGGTAACAAATTTAGTTTTCGGTACTAAACATGGGATCAAATTTTTGAAGTGGAATAAAATGCAAACCTGTCACCTGTCAAACAAAAGTGACACTATCAACAAATGTCAGAAGCTATATCTCACGGAACTAGACTTTCAATACGTCATTTGAAAACCCTTCAAAAACTGTATTCAAAACAGTTGAAAGTATTGCTCTGTCTGTCATCTGTCAGAAAATAAAAATGTCAAAGTTCAAAAGTTTACCATTTAATTATTCAAAATCTATTCGTCGGATTGGAACCAAATTTGGCAGGAACCAACACAACAAAAGAGGAAAATTAAGTCTGCAGTTGCAGTTTAACTCCGTTTATGTTATGATAAAAGAAACAAGTGAGTATGCCTTCACGTGCGTGAGTCTCAGTAGCGCATTTTCTTAAAGAGGCATATTGTGAATGTAAAGAAATTTGGTTGAAGGACAAACACCATTATTTGCCCACTCTCTTCAATCGAAACTCATTGTGATATTTTGTTATCGGAATGGGGTACTTGCCCATGAAATAGATTTGAATGAATTTTCTTTCAATTCTCAACAACAAGGTTTATGTTTTACATTTATCTCTTACTTTGGGGGCGGCAGCTTTTGACAAAGAAACTCTTGCACAGTTTGAGTTGGAAGTTTCAAAATGTTTGAGGTAGGTAACATTAACATTTAAATCAGTGAGAATTGTTGAAAGCACTTTTTTTCCTTTGGGGGCGGAAGCTGGAGGCGGCGCCATATCAAAAGTAGCCTATCCTTTCCCATTTTTAGTCAGCTATCTATATAGCGAAAGACTTAGATCGCTATGTTGTCGGGTTTATGTTTTCCATTTACTTACTCTGGGGGCGGCGTGTGGGAGTGGCAGCGTTCGGCTAAGAAAATGTTGCACAGTTTGAGTTGGCAGTTTCTAAATTTTTGAGGAAACATCTCAATCAGTATCAATTGTGAAAGTTGCACTTTTTGCCGCTTGGGGGCGGAATCTGGGGGCGGCGACTGACCAAAAGGAGCCTATCCTTTCCCATTTTGTTATATAGCGAAAGAATTAGATCGCTATGTCTCCGGGTCTATGTTTTTCATTTAAAATTTATTGGGGCGGTTTTCAGCAATTTTTTCATGTCGGCGGAGCATATTGAAGATGAAATGTTTCTGGGCTTACGTTTATAAGTGGCAACTATGTATTATTCATAAAATGAGAACACCAGAGCATTAGGTTTGAGAGAAATTTTGATATCATGTTATTTCAAGTTGATCGAGGGCGGTTTTATCTATGTTGGCGGCACAATATAGAAATTCAATATAGCCTAGCCCAGCTCTGGGAGTGACAGCTATGTAACAGCAAAACATCAGAGAGCTAGGGCGTCTAGTTTGCGAGGAGTTCGAGGAACGGACAGACGGACGGGCGGACGGACGAACAAAGCGGCTGCAATAGCGGTTTTCATTAAGATAGAAAATGTGCTAAAAACTGAAATTCAATTTCAACGGTCTATAATTTCTCCATTATTATGCGTTTCTGGATTATGTTTTCCGATTAATATAATTTTTCAAAGCTTTATCGACTGCGAATTTTCTTCTACTGACCCTGGATCACCCTTTTTTTTCACAAAAGTAGATATTTTCATTCGATTTTGACGAGGATTTTGATTAAAATTTTTCCGCGTATTTCATATCTAGGGACAAAAACAACGTTGCACAATCAGCAGTGCTCCCGCTGTTTCCACGTTTCCTGCCTCACTTCACATGCTCGTGCACGTTGTATGAACATAGGTACATACCATAGGTACATACATATAAAATGTACAGAGATTTATTAATCTTTTTATCACAACATATAGCCACAGCGTGTCAAAAATTATATCATGCGACATTATCGTTCCATTACTATAATAAAGCTTACCACCACCCCAGTTTCCCAGTTTTAAGCTAGTTATTAAAACTTTTATGGACAGTGAACCGCACATTCGTCTGGTCTCTACAATGTTCAACAATCATTATTGGGACACGAGACCGTTGAAAAATTATTTCTTCTTCGGAAATCCATTAATATGACAGTTTTTTTTAAAGGCAACAACTGACTATAAAAGTAAAAGTTTTTTTTCTCGAACATCCAAAGAAAATTTCGTTGACCACGAGGTTGACCATCCATTTTTACCACGTTTATCATTAAGTAGGTACCTTGTACCTACGAAAGAAAGTGAATCCGTAATTGCGGCAATGTTCGACAGGTTGCCCTACAAACTCACGTTACTGCCATCTCGATTTTCAAATCGCCTGAACTTCTAAGTTTAGTAAAAATTTCACCACCCACAAAGATTCATTGCACGGGAAATGAAAACCAGACAGACTAAGATAATACTTACGTTGTGTTGTTATTATTATTTCGAAATGTTGCGGTGCTATTTAAATTTCTCGTCGTCGCGCCGCTCGTGCCAGTAAAAACTTGGAAGTTGTTACGCAAATTTTATTTTCAATTGTTCACCAAACGAAAATGACTTTGAAAAAACTGACTTGAAAAAAATTCCTCTGCTGCCGGGGCGACGGATGTTGTCGCAGGCATCCGTAGGAAAATTCAAACGTGTGTGACCTTGTTGCACGGAAAATGTAGACGCAAAGTATTTTCGCACTGCACTCGGAGCACGGACGCGGGCGAAGAGTGTTTTCCTGAACGTCGCGACGCACACACTAGCGTCGCCTGCGTCGTCTGGCAGGCGTCAGTGAACATCAGCTGTTCAAGTACCACACCGCCACGGTTTATATTGGGAAATCCTGGACGTGCTCTGCTTGGTCGGTCCACCACGGCCAGTCGCAGAACTCGCAGATTCGGCCGTATCTACCCGCCAATTAACCGTATCGAGATTGTTGAAAAGGCCCGAAAGTGCCGATGTCGCTTTAATAATACCTATATCCGCCAAGTATGTTCGACTAAAAGCATTTTTTGATATCAGGACTGGAAAGTTTCTTTTACTTTTCTTGCGTTTTCTGCACCTAACGCGTTTAGCAACCGCATCAGAGAGCTGGGCGGTGAAATTTATTCGCAGTTTTCAAGAGTCGAGGGAATTTAATAATCGAAGTTTTCGATTCAAATTCGATAAGATGAAATGAGATTGTCTTTTCAGATGAGGCGAAAGATAAACTTGATCCCGAGTTCAAACACTTTATCAACATGCCATTTGAGTGCTAGCGGAAAGAGTGAGATGAGAATTTTTTTGAAAAGGGGTGAGTACTTTCATGAATTTGAGTATTTGTCTCATTTAGGTAGGTTACAATTTATATAATTATTAGGTACCTATAAATTATAGATATACACGACCGATTCGATTCGAGGTCTGCGAACTTATTTCTTCTTGTAAAAATATTATTGATATGATATGATGTAGGTAGGGATGTAGGTATCTTTTTACCTCAGTTGAATGAAAAGTAGAGTCAATATGAGAAACACAGATTATTAAAGTAAGCACATCATAATTTGATAATATGGAAATGAAAATACCGGCCGTTGAAAGCTAAAGAACATGTCCAAACTTATTGTTACGTATTTCGCGTACGGATTCGATTATAATTGAGACGATCGTTTTAAAACACACACTGTTTATCACTGCGTAACAATAAATACACGCTAACAATTATCTACTTGGAATATCGCAGGTTACTACTTCGCCTTCTATCGCACTCGTTCGCTTCCAAATTCAATACCGGTGCTGTGGGCGATGCATAGTGCTTATAGGTCCCGACTAATTATTTCGAATGTTCCATGGGTCATCCAGCAAGTTCCACAGTGACCCGGCATATGATTTCTAAACGACTCCCGAATAATCATACACTTTTCGCGTGCTTCCTGTGTGTTTTGGTATGTGGCAGCTCTGCCAAAATGGACAGATGTAGCTTGACCCACTGCTGAGGTCTCCATTCAGTTGCATGGGAGAAAGCCTACACGCGCGCTCTGGAACACACCAGAACGCTCCGCACTTGTACACTGCGACCGAACGGAAAGAGTCTAGAAAGATCGCGTGTTATCCAGAATCGCCGCTCGTAACACTGCCCCTCTCTTGAGCCCGTTCGTCCCGAATAACGTACAAGACGATCAAGATGGACAACTTTCATCTCAGCTCTTGGGGCTCGCTGGATTCTGTACACGACGTCATTGATCCTCTTGACTACCAAGTACAGTCCTTGCCATAACGGATGCAACTTCGGGGACCCTTCCTTCTTGCGTTGAGGATTGTACAACCAGACCAGGTCATCCGCTTGAAATCCCGTGAAGTTAGCCTTCAAGTCGTAACGGGTCTTCATTCAGTCGGTTGCGATTCGAATCCGGTTCGGAACCAACTCGTGGATGTCACACATTCTTGCCCCAGGTCATCGACGTATTTGGGGATGTCTTTAGGATCATTCTCCGGCGTGCCAAATTGTAAATCGCAGGGGAGGCGAATCTCTCGGCCAAAAAGAACACGTGCCGGTTTGTTGATTTGACAGATTGTACAAGAAGTTATGCAAGAAATTGTGTAGTGTAATAGCTACAGCTATTAGGAACGGATTAGACCATTTATCCATGCAGAATCAAATTCTGCCGACAAAATGCTGCGAGAATATATTTTTTTCCAAGTGAATTGTAGAAACCAAAGCCATCTTACCGCGAAACAAAGTTATTTGACTAGGTACCTATTTTATTATTTTCCCGACAGCCTACTTGTCAGAATGAATCATAAGTGTGAAAAATCGTGAAAAAAAGTTATTGGTTCTTCAAAATATCTTGAAGGGGAATCTTCTAGAGGGGGTGAATTTTCTCGTAAGCACCCTGTACGCTTCGGGCCACTTGCCAAAATGGTCCATGGCAATCAGGATGTATTTGTTGCCATCCACGTTTACCATCACGTACATCACTTCAGCGCATACATGAGAACGCATACCTGCAGAGCGCGGTAATTTCAATTTTGACGCACGAAGTGTCACTATCAATGGCAACTGTCAATCAATAATCGAAATGTAAACAAACAACAAACATAACCTCCTAACCATTCAACATTTAAAATTGTTCAGAATGAAATGTTACCGTATGGTAACATATACGGTATGGCCGTACATAAATGTGGCCGTATGGCAGAAAGACGCAGAAAAGATTCAGGTGATACAAGACACAACGAGCTGCAAGGCGAACGACGAAACAAGAGCGTTATTTGGTTAGATCTGTTGAAACGTCAAATCGACGTCAAGCGCTGTCAGCTGAAATTTGCGTGACATTACACGAGCACACCGTATTACAGTGTTGTCAATTTGTTGTCGTGATATAGATATGGCAACGTCCTACTTTCACAGGTATGCGCAGAAGCCTTTCGGGAAACGTGGATTGTCCGTTGTCGGGAACGGGCTAGCCACATCGATCGTTCATGCGTTCAAAAGGCGCTCCAACATTGTAAGTCTTCAGCTCCCCTCGGCTGTGAGTTCTTGGTCTTTTGCTGGCCGCACTAACCTCGCACTTACGACACTATGTTTCCACGTCGTTCCGGCAGTTTACCCAGTAGAACCGCTCGCGCACCTTGACCAACGTCTTGTTCACCCCAAGGTGCCCTCCAGTGACGCCATCGTGCATCTCCTTCAGGACCTCTTTCACTCTCTTCTTGGGAAGTACCAATTGAACCATCTCCTTCTTCCCATCAGGACTCTCCCAGACTCTCTTCAGCAGCCCATTATCTATCCTCAGAGAATTCCACTGTGCCCAAAGAGCCTTGAATTCGGGCCCTTCACCAGAGATCTCGGCCCATTCTGGTCTGTCCTGGCCAAGTCCCTTTCTTTCAGCAAGCGAACCGATGGCTGGGTCCTCACGCTGCTCCTCCGTGAGCTCTGCCGTAGTCCACTTTCTCGGGGTTTCAACGACAAGTGCTTTGACCTCGATCTCTCCACTCTGCTGGTTCACCCCCTTGCCGTGCTTGCAGTCCTTATTGCGTGGTCTTCGAGAAAGACCATCCGTGTTGGCATTCTCATGACTCTTTCCAGGACGAAGTTGACTTCCTCGATCAGCAGCTTCCCGGTTCAGCATGGAACGGTCTGTTGAACGGTACCGTTACTAGCAATCACGCTGCAGATGGCCATCCATCCCACAATTGAACCAACGCGGTCTTCCTCCTCTACGATTGCTTTTTCTCTTTTGGTGACTTTCTCGATCAGCAGTTCCCCGTTCCACAATGGATCGGTCTGCCGAACTCGACCACGCAGAATGATGTCCTGGCCTTCTACAGCTACAGCCGAAGCAACGCGGTCTTCCTCCAGCTCTTGGCTCGCGGGGTCTGTTCCGAGACATAGCACTGAGAAGTTCCTCAAAACTTTTCCTTCACAGATTTCTCGGAAGTATGTGATGCTCCCGATTCGTCACCTCTCTAAGACGATGAGGGCGCGAAGCATATTTGGCTGCCTTAATGCGAATAGCTTCGCTGAGTGCGTCGATGATGTTCACTGGATTGCTAATTATGACCATCTGACGCAGATCTGGACCTCTTAGTCCAGCCACGAAAGTTTTTTTTGCGATGTCCTCCAAAACACTCGCTGGATGCGCTGGATAGGCTAGGCAAACCAGCCTCAGGACTTCGGATTCAAATTCCTGGAGGCTTTCTCCGCTCCTTTGTGTCCTGGCCTTCAGCTGGGTTTGATGGATCTGCCGCACATGATTGTCCCCATATCGGAGCTCCAAGACCCTGGTTAGCTTGGCAAAGTCCTTCTGCTCGCTTTCCGGAATCGTCTGGAGCAGCTCCAACGCTGGGCCTCTGAGAGCCAGGACTAGAGCTGTAGCTCTCTCATCGTCACTCCATCCGTTTGCTTTGGCAGCGGCATCGAACTGCCTCTTATAGGTAGTCCTTAGGTACTCGCTTCACACGATGAATACTTGCTGAACTGATCATCGCAGCACTAGCAGCAATTTTCTGAACCAGTTGCTCCAGCTTTGTCTTGTTGGCCTTCACCGCTTCCATTTCTTTTTCTACCATCGCAACCTTTTTCTCCTCCTGCTTATTTACACTGCCGTAGAAATACCGCATTTATTGTTCCACAACGGCTAATATTTCTTCCCTTTCCTCCAGGCGTTTCCTTTCCTGTTCTCCTAGCAGATTCCTAAGTTCTTCTTTGTCTTCTAGACGCTGTTCTTGTAGAAGATTTTTCAACTCGTCTTTCTCTTCGACGCGTTTCTTTTCCTGTTCTAGAAAAATATTTCTCAATTTTTCTTTTTTTCCCAGACGCCTCTTCTCCTGTTGTTCTTTCTCTTCGAGACGTTTCTTCTCCTGTTCTTCTTGAAGACTTTTCTGCTGCTGCATAATCGCTATGATGCTCGCCAAAGTGTCTTCGACTCCTGTCTTCGACATGCTTCTCGTCTCCGGCATTTACCAAATCATGAATGTTCCGAATATCCTGTAGTCGCAGGCCGAATCACTCTCAATTATACCGCTTTCTGACACCAAATGTTACGTATTTCGCGTACGGATTCGATTATAATGGAGACGATTGTTTTAAAACATTCTGAGAGGTGAAAATAAAAAAACCGCCTTACAACCTTACTCCGGCCCACGCTTCAATTATTTGCGCTAGAGTATACAGGGTGTCCCATAATTAGCGTGCAATACTTCACCAGCAGATTTAAACGGCTGAAGATAAGAAAAAAAGTCCCTATAAACATAGGTCGAAAAATGCTTCATAAGCGAGCTACAGCCTTCTAAAAGTAGTACCCTGAAGATGGTTTTTATTCAATATTTTCGAAACTGTTGACAGAAGAATCATGAAATTTTGCACATTGGCCAATCTTTTGATGTCTAATAATATGCAATAATAATAATTTCAAAATTCTATCCAGAAATGGGTCAGACTGTGGGGGCTGAGGGGTAAAATCACCTTAACTTTTTCAAGTGTCATTTTTTTTGCAACTTTAGCATAAAGTTATGAAACGTCAAAGCATTTTGCATGAAAAAAGTCCTCTTGTTCAACTCCGATAGGAAGCACCGTTCTCGAGTAAAATCGATTCGAAAACTACCCTACTTGTCATAAAAATTCATAATGAAATTACAAAAAGAGAAAAATTGAGCGTAGGCCATGGAACACGACTACTATGTTTGGGGAAAAATAATTAAGACAGGGTGACAGATTCATGAATCAAGTGACAGTGTGTATGAAAGTTGTGTTTAAGGGGTTTCTAATGCGACTAAAAAAGTTGTTGACGGGAATAGTTTTAGGTTTCGTCAAGTAGAAACTCCTCCAAGGAAAAAATGTACGGGCATTGCTATCAAATTTTGTAAATTTCAAAAAAAAAATTGAAAATTTCTGATTTTGATTATTGAAAATTTAAAAACTAGATAGCATTGACAATGCATCTTTCTCCAAGGAAGTCGCATGCCAAATTTGAACTTCCTATTTTCAAAAAAAAGGTGCCAAAAATGTTTTCTACTAATTCACTTTTTCATTTCTACGAGAAATCATTTTTGGTACCCTTTGAAAACAGAAAGTTCAAATTTGGCATGTGACTTTCTTGGGGAAAGATGCATTGTCGATGCTATCTAGTTTTTCAATTTTCAAAAATCAAAATCAAAAATTCAATTTTTTTGGAAATTTTTAAAATTTGATAGCAATGCCCGTATATTTTCTTTTTGGAGGAGTTTCTACTTGATAAAAAAAAAATAAGACCGGTTCCTGTCAACAACTTCTTTAGTCGAATCCGAAACCCCTCAAAGCTAATTAAAGAAGTTTTATTGCGGGTACTGTTTTGTAAAAATGGAACCTTTCAAAAACCAAGAGCTGGCAGACATGCACTTCGTGTATAGCTTCTGTAATGGTCGTGCTCTGGCCTGTCACCTGTCTCGATTACTTTTTCCCCAAACATAGAAGTCGTGTTCCATGGTCTACGCTCAATTTGATTTTTTTTTGTAATTTTCATTATGAATTTTTATGGGGACGATCCGTTGCTTAGAAAGTCCATAGCTTAGAATGTTCGTAGCTTAGAAAGTTCTTAGCTTGGAGTGGTCCATAGTTTAGAAAGCTCACAGCTTAGAATGGTTCGTAGCTTAGAATGTTCACTACTTAGAAAGTTCATAGCTTAGAAAATGCATAGGTTAGAATGTTCTTAGCTTAGAAGGTTCTTAGCTTAGAATGGTCCATAGCTTAGAATGGGTCGCAGCGGGGACAATCCGTTGCTTAGAAAGTCCATAGCTTAGAATGTTCGTAGCTTAGAAAGTTCTTAGCTTAGAGTGGTCCATAGTTTAGAAAGCTCACAGCTTAGAATGGTTCGTAGCTTATAATGTTCACTGCTTAGAAAGTTCATAGCTTAGAAAATGCATAGGTTAGAATGTTCTTAGCTTAGAAGGTCCTTAGCTTAGAATGGTCCATAGCTTAGAATGGGTCGCAGCTTGGGAAATTCGCACCTCAGATTAGTTCGTAGCTTAAAATGTTGACTGCGTGGATATGTCTGTTTAGAAAGATCATATCTTCGAATGATCCGTAGCTAAAAAGTTCATAGCTTAGAATCCGATGGAAACTTGCGCGCACAGAGTGGGTATACTAGAAATTGAAATTCTCAAAAGTTCTCAACAATTTGCCACACCGAGCTGTGTACATGGATGTCGTCAGGTTCAGTAGTTTTTTTTTTGTAGACCCGCAATCGGAATACCTAGCAATGAGATTGTTCATTTTCTCAACAATTTTGCACACCAATCTGTCTAGATGAAACGTCATCTTCAGTAGTCTGGACGCTATGGACATTCTAAGCTACGAACCATTCTAAGCTAAGAACCTTCTAAGCTAAGAACATTCTTACCTATGAATTTTCTAAACTATGAACTTTCTAAGCTATGGACATTCTAAGCTACGAGTCATTCTAAGCTACGAGCCATTCTAAGCTGTGAGCTTTCTAAGCTACGGACCATTCTAAGCTAAGAACTTTCTAAGCTACGAACATTCTAAGCTATGGACTTTCTAAGCTACGGACCATTCTAAGCTAAGGATTTTCTAAGCTATGGACATTCTAAGCTATGGACTTTCTAAGCTACGTACTAGGCCCGTCGCAGCTTGGGAAATTCGCACCTCAGATTAGTTCGTAGCTTAAAATGTTGACTGCGTGGATATGTCTGTTTAGAAAGATCATATCTTCGAATGATCCGTAGCTAAAAAGTTCATAGCTTAGAATCCGATGGAAACTTGCGCGCACAGAGTGGGTATACTAGAAATTGAAATTCTCAAAAGTTCTCAGCAATTTGGCACACCGAGCTGTGTACATGGATGTCGTCAGGTTCAGTAGTTTTTTTTTTGTAGACCCGCAATCGGAATACCTAGCAATGAGATTGTTTACTTTCTCAACAATTTTGCACAGCAATCTGTCTAGATGAAACGTCATCTTCAGTAGTCTGGACGCTATGGACATTCTAAGCTACGAATCATTCCAAGCTAAGAACCTTCTAAGCTAAGAACATTCTTACTTATGAATTTTCTAAACTATGAACTTTCTAAGCTATGGACATTCTAAGCTACGAGCCATTCTAAGCTGTGAGCTTTCTAAGCTACGGACCATTCTAAGCTAAGAACTTTCTAAGCTACGAGCATTCTAAGCTATAGACTTTCTAAGCTACGGACCATTCTAAGCTAAGGATTTTCTAAGCTATGGACATTCTAAGCTATGGACTTTCTAAGCTACGTACTAGGCCCATTTTTATGACATGCAGGGTAAGTTTCAAATCGGTTTTACTCGAGAACGGTGCTTCCTATCGAAGTTGAACAAGGGGACATTTTTAATGCAAAATGCTTTGAGGTTTCATAACGTTATGCTAAAGTTGCAAAAAAACGGCACTTGAAAAAATTGGGGTGATTTTACTCCCCCCCCCCCACAGTCAGACCCATTTCTGGATAGAATTTTGACATTGTTATTATCACATATTATTAGACATGATAAGATTGGCCGATGTGCAAAATTTCATAATTTTGCTATCAACAATTTTTGCAGATATTAAATAAAAACCATCTTCAGGGTACCACTTTTAGAGGGCTGTAGCTCGCTTATGAAGCATTTTTCGACCTATGTTTATGGGAACTTTTTTTCTTAGTTTGGGTCGCAGAATCTGCTGGTGAAGTATTGCACGCTAATTATGGGAGACCCTGTATATATCGCTTCAACTTCGCCTTTCTATCCGCTCGCTATCGCTTTGGATTTACTACTGGTCTGTTAGCCGATCCATTGGTGTTATCATACCTCCAACTGGTATTCTTGAAGTTTTCACCGGTTCTCTGGCAAATTCCATGTTGACCGCGGCATATGGCTTCGAGGCGACTCTCGCACAATCCTACACCTTTCGCATGCATTACCGACGTGTTCTCGTACGGCGCCTCCGCCAATTGGACTGATATGTATCTTACCCGTACCCCCTGTCGCAAATCAGAGGCACCAAGACGTCAAGCTCATAATTTTGAAAAAATCCATAATACCGATGGATTACTCTTCGTTAAAAAAAAATATAATTTTCATAACATTATAAAAGCTCGCCAATGAAATCGATAATGCGACCTGTAAAAATTAGCTGCGGGCGTCGCGCGATCAAATCTTGGAACTATTCCTATAACATATGTGGCGGCGGAAAGAACTTATACTCACAACCACTATGGTTATTGATTCATCACAATTGCAAACCATGTATTCGTAAGAGGACAGGAAGTGACTCATTACCTAGTCCACGGGAAAATGAAGAATTGGTAGCCTCATCATTGTTGGTAGCTTTAGAAGAAAAATTTCATAATAATGCATCCAATCAAACAATAAGTAGGTAAATCAGTATCGGCTCGGTATTAGGTACCTGGAAAGAGTACCTGGAGAGAAGCATTACTAGGGCTTATTTTGACCCGTAGCCCTCCCATTCCATTGTCCAAGACTCCAAACAAATTTTGTCTGTGCTGTGCCCCCCACCCCCATTTCACGCGTGTCACCTTAAGGGCGCCTGACCGGTGAGCCGCACCCTCTACTTATTCGAAAATGCTGGAGGCCCCAGTGACAACAAAGTAAATAGGCACATACCTAGATTTAGATAGTTTCGGGCCGATTTCCAGCCTAGTAGGGCTTTTTCCGAGGCTTTTTCCATACTGGCTGGTCTGGTGTTTGCCACTAAAACTGAAAAATCATCAATTTTCTCGTTCAATGGCTATGTCTTGAATCACATCGAGAATCAATTCCGAATGGTTTCTGCGCTCTAAAAAACGCGGGGCTCCTGAGGGGCCAGCCAGTGAAGTAGAATTTCTTGATGGTGCAATTTGTGAAAAAAACTTACCCATTTCTGCTAGATTTGATAGATCAGGATGGTCTACTGGATAGTGGATAATTCACATTTTTCTAAAAGCTTCCACAAAAAACATCGTAATTTGTATGTAGGTACGTAAGTGCATGAGTATATAGAAATGGGAGACGGTAGTCAAGATGTCAAAAACAGTTTCAAGATATTGATGCGAGGTTCTGAAAAATATAATCAAAAAAATTTACAATTGTTTAAAAACAAGTTAGGTATACACAACATCCCTTCTTCTATCACCCTGTAGATATTCATCTGAAATCAACATGTCAGCAAACACTACATCCAAATTTAAACTTTGATCAAAACAATGCCAACGCCGGAATCAAAACCTTTCTTTTTCAAATTGATCAATTTTTCGTCCCAACTCCCAACATACCCTCGGATTTGAACCTAAGCAAAATCTGTTTACTTGGCATGAAATTGAAATTCGAGTTAAAATTAGTCATAAAAAATGTTACGCGAACATTTTTCATCATTCTCTTTGCTGTTTTGTAGTTTGTCTTTTAATTTGTTTATCCAGCAGCCTTTTTAGGCTCTCTAAGCCTTCCGACAACTGAAGGGCATCTTTTGGAAATAGATTACAATTCGAGATGGAATCTGTAACGCGAAATCCGTGGAGGTTGTAATAAACCATTAAACGAATTTCTCGCGGAAGGAGGATACGGTAAAATCCGCATGGAAATCCTGCAACTGCTGCTTTGTTCGTACTACCTTTCGCCAACAGAGTGCGCTCGCCTTTCGGATAATGGAATTTATCTTCAATTTATACAGAAGTTACGGCGCCAAATTACTCTGGTTCCAGTTACCTTCAGCCCATCTCTCAAATTTTGTCTAATAAAATTAAACCACTCAAAATAGTGCCTGAAATAAAAATTTCGGATTAAAAAAAATGTGGATCATCCATGGATGGAGTTTCTCGCTCTTCCCTATGTACTATGATGCTAATAGTTATAAACCTCGGTATTAACCGCCTGGGTGACAGGTGGCAATTAGAGGTAGGGGGGAAAGGGGAAGGGACCATGCACCGTTCAATCTGTACTGTGTGCTCGAGAAAATAGTACAACGCAATCAAATTTGATCTTGGACTCGGGGCGTCTTCCTACATCAACGCCGTGCCTTAGTTGTTGAGTGAGGAAATTTGTTCGGACGCTATTGTGGTGTGTTCCGTTGCTAGTAAAAGTCAAATGATGGAATGGGGAATGGGCTAAAGGTAATTGCCACCTGAGCTTTTGCGGCGTAGCATCCTATGTGCAACGTCCTTGAAGATAATTTTAATTTCATGTAAAATTGCCTTGATAACGAAGCATGCAGTACCTTTTACATATTTTTGTACTTATTTTACTGGTTTCAATCCAACGTACTCTTGCCTAAAAAATAATATAATACTCGTATACGTTTAAGGACGTTCTTTCCAAATTGATTTTTGTGCTGAAAAATTCCAAATGTTGCTTATTGATTACTTGATTATTATAATATTGCGACCTATTCATGACACCATTAGTTATTTAAAAGACATATACCTACCGAACTACCTGCTCAAGAAAAATTCCCTTATATCTGTGCCCGTCTGATGCAGCTTCAAGTTTGGTCTAAAACAAAGCAAAAAGAATTAGGAACTAAAAGGAGCATTTTGAACATGATAGGAATTTTAGTTGTTTAATGTTGATAGGTACACTAGTCCACTGGTGTAATCGATCAATCAACATGGATGATGGATGATTGATGAATGCATCAACCTTACACAACTAGAAGTCTTAGTTGGCTAAAGTCTCAACGTACCTAGGTATTTCTCATGTTGAGCTCATTATGCGCGCAAGGGTACCTGCTTGCCATTTAATATTTATTTCAATCCTATAAATATAATTTTCAACTTGCAAGGGATGTCGAGATAAAACCGCGAGTAAAACCGGCATTGTCTTGATGAAACCTTACTCCTCTCTACATCATATCCGTACTCGTATCCGTATAACCCTAAGACGAGATATTATATCAGATAATGTGGGTTTCAACGTTAGTATTTAGATCCAAATGTAGACAGGGACTTCATAATGCAAATAGTCAGGAACATTAGAAACCTAATGGCCTAAGAGCTTACGATCAATAAAGTTTACACAAAGGAAGTTGGTTTTATGTCTTCAAATTAGGTATTTATTTCTAACATCAGCAGCTGCGGCTTATAGGTAATAATACTTATTACTGAATGCGTTTATTAATAATTAGATTTAGTTCCTCTATCTCTTCTCGCGATGGCGGTCTAACGAAATCTCATCTATTTAGTGAGGTACCGAGTGAGGTACCAACGTACAACCATGTACAACCTACCTACTCCAATATTGGCACGGCGATGGCCTAGTTTAATTATTCCTTGTTAAGGACGGAGTTGAATCGGTAAAATGAAGCATTGCGAAATAAATCCCTGTGGGTTTATTCCTTGACAGAATTTTACCAATTAGGTCTCTTTCGAAAGCTACAAGGATGTACTTTGGTTTGAGCTCATTGACATTTCCAAAATCCTAAAGTAAAAAAATATATTTTTCGATTTTGGAAATGCTACTGGGCTCAATCCAAAGTACATCCTTGTAGCTTTCGAAAGAGACGTGAATGGTAAAATTCTGTCACGGAATAAAGCCACAGGGATTGATTGCGCAACGCTTATTCTACCAAATCAACTCCGTTCTCAATACTGGACATCACTTTGTGCGAAATTATCTTGTGTGCGAAAGCGAAATGCAGACCCTGCACTTATTTCCTGCACACGACGCCGACGACCGTCGTTTGCGAGAGGTGGTCGCCTCTGTTCCTCTTTGAAAGCGATGGATGTTTAAATTTAATAATTCAGTCATTCGACTCGATGATCAGCACTTGTCATCTTGGTATCCGATTGGGCACTTGGACAGAGTCCTACTCTCGGGAAACCAAGATGGACGGAGGCATCCCAAGCTTTCCTGTGTATAACATCAAATAAAAGCTATTGTTTTCAATCAGCAGTGGCGGACTAAGGGAGTTGGGGGCCCGGGGCGGAATTGTGAGATGGGGCCCCTAAGGAGTGAAAGTTGAGAATATTAAGGGGGGCCGGCAGACTTTTTGGCCCGCCCTGCCCCGCCGTAATTGAGCAAAAGCCTAAGAAACAAAAAATGTGTTGTTAATAACTTGACTATAAAACACACAGTAGCGCAGTCAGAATTTGAAGGCGTAGAGGGCAAATGCAACGTGAGGGTGCAAGTCGGGGAAAAGTAGCGCCGCAGGCGAAATTTTTTGGGCATAATAATAATGATGCTGATGATAATCGGTATATTTCGTGCGTTTTGCGATTTCGGTTTTCGACGTTTCCACCAAAATTACTTGATAATCAAACTTCTTTTCAGAAAATTATCGCCAGAATTTTTTTCTGTATCGGTTTAGTGTGGAATGAAGTGCCATGGGCGCTTGGGAGGTAGGGGGGGTGGTCTCATTCGCCCACTTTCGCCCCCCTTGGCTATGCCACTGACCACCAGTACCTACAAGAAGTTTTCGGTTCCAGCTTTGGATGTTGAATTGGATTTGGACTGTTGACTCAATGCTAAAACCTACTCGTATATACAAAATTAGGAATAACATGAATTTTCACTACCTGCAGCGCGCAGACAAGATAATTTTGTTGTTTTGTCTTTCCCCTCTTAAAGAAAAGAAATAATAAAATACAAAATTTCAAAAGGCTTGAGGCCCCTGGCATTGTGATATCCGGGGCCGGGGCCCCTAAAGCCTAAAGTGAACATAATTCGCAGAGACTCCGTGATACAGACACACCTCTATTGCTTGTGTGCAGGCCCCCAAACCTGTTGTCATGGGGCCTGCCAAGGTAACTTTAAATTGGAAAAATAGGAAAACAATGTTTTTCACCTAAGTAATATGCGAAAAAAAGTGATCATCGTAAGAAAAAATTGAAATTTTTGGATTTCTCCCAATTTTTCGCAGATTTTTCCACAAACAAGAGGAATTGGGGGCCCCATCAGATGATTGAGGCCCCGAGGCCCGGGGCGGACCGCCCCCGCCGCCCCCCCCTTAGTCCGCCACTGTCAATCAGACTAATATTTCTTTGACAACACCTATCAAGGATCATCATTCGGCTCTAGAGCTACGCACTCCAGTGCATCTCTAGGCATGTTTTTTCTTTGCTGTTGTTGAGAACACTACTGGCTACTGGATTGCCGAATGCACTATTTTTCTAATGTAAATAATTAGCTTTATTCTAATATCTTAGAATTCATACCTACCAAGATATCTACCTAGAAGTCAAGTGTTGAGGCCATCACAACTACGAAAACTAACAACCAACTACTTGAATAAATACCTACCTACCTTGTCGTAAAGCTCATTGATCGGTTGCTTCTCTTCAATCTTTTTTATTTCGTGCTGGACTGAATGGATAACATTTCCATTAAAGGAAGTGGATTCTCATTGAAAACCAGTGCAGCGCATGGTGCTACACTATGTCGTATAACTGATGATCCACGGCAGCTTGCAACAAAAATCTGATGAGTTTGCTAATGGAATTTTGTGTTCGGAACTCATACATTACAACGAAATTTGTTCTTATGTGGGTCATGTTGAAATAAAACGAAAGGAGTAAGCCAGAAATCTTTATTTTTTCAAAAAATATCATTCGTCAAAAATACGCTTTTCGTAGGTAGTTATACATATAATTCTCCAGGCTTTCAACCATAACTATATCATAATATAACACAAAAATATTTTGATTAAATGATGCGCGTTTGAAATGCCCAAAAATATTTTAAATAACGAGAATTCAACCAACCATTTGTAACGGGCGTTCATAAAGTAATAAAATGATTTGGGGTTGACGGAGACTTGTGGTAACTGATGTTTGAATATTTCACGATTTGAACGGAATGTCATCTCTTATACACAGGGGTTGGGAGCAACAGTTGAAAGATTTGAACATATTCACACATCAGCACAAAAACATGCCGTTTTTATTGTAAACGAATCAAGAGAGGACATGCCATCACTGTTATCAAGTCATTCAAGCACATTCAAGTCATTTTATCATTAATAACCCCTTCAAAATCTTATCATTAAATAAAATAATATAGTATCACAGAATATCAATGATGTGCAACCAAATTATGCACGTCCCTTTATCAAAATTCAAATGTTACATTAATAGAGAGCATGGATGTTTCAGGTTGTAAATAAACAGGATGTCACAAAGCTAGCGCGTTGGGGAGGTCCTTCAAGGGAACGGCAACACTTTCTACAATATAACCTATTCTATGGTCTGATCCTCAAAAAAAGAACATTCCATAAACGCTCTGTTACGCTGGTATTACCTAGGCAACAGCCAATGGCCGGCAGGATTTTTAACATAACAGCGTTTGTAGAATGATATTTCTTTACAGAATTGCACTATTATATAACCTTAACGTACTTATTCAAAATCAAAGTTATAATATTCCTTGTTAGAATTAAGATCACCTATACAAAGAGACAGGCTTCAAATGCCTAAATTTTGAGACACCCTGTATATGTTTTTTTGAATATAAAATCACATTTTTACAAACTCTCACAGGCTTTGAAAATATGCGCTGTTGCGCAACTGCTTTTGCATGGATTTTGCAACTAAACAGAACATATCAATCTGATCCCTTACGATAAGAAGTGATCATCAAGGCGGCGACTCCTAGCTGTCAACAATGTCAACAAAATCTTAGTTCCTTAATCCAATGTTCAATATAAGACTTACTTGAGGATGAGGATACAGATGTTTGCATTTTTTTATGGTGGAATCTCTAACGCAATATTATAGATTGCATCGACAAACATCATGATTCATAACCGGCATTTATTTATTGATAGCTGGAGTCGCTGTCTTAAGGATCGCCTCGAATACAAATTAATCAGAAGCTGATCTGAGCATGATTAGGGAAACCAGAGCTCGTCAAGTAAGGACCAAGTAGAGTCGCTGCTCAAGATCAACACCGTTGATATTGTATACGAGATATGCCGTTGAGTCAACCGGTCTTCGCATGACCGTCACTTTTACTTGTGACCATAACACAGCTAGCGCTCAAGGCAGTGGCTTAGCAGTGACAGTTTGAGAAATTAGTGGACCCTTGCTTTGTTTTCACCTGGTTAATTGGTCGGCCACAAGGTCAAATTATTGCCTCATACCCATATGCAGCTATTGATGACGGGCACGCAAAGAACCGTTGCTCGAAAGCTCTCTTGAAAAATATTATGGTCAAACTGGAGGACGCTCCCGTTTGTAGCTTCACCCTATTTCCCCACTATTTGACTCTTTGACTTCCGAACAGCACTACATGAACTACGATACTCCGGGGGTTAGTGTGAGGTATTGTGCATTTGTAATGAATTAAAACATTAGTTTGAAATGAGTATTCTTTGGATTCTCTTTTTAAATCTAGGGGAAGGGGATATTTAACGTTATACTTGTAAGAACTCCTGAACCATTGTTGGAAATTATTTCAACATCTACATCTAGACATCTAGTGGGGGCACTAGTTGAATTAACCTTGCAAATGGTGATGAAAGCATGAAATTCGGTACACATACTCAAAATGAGCCCCTCTTTCAGATGAGAGGTGGAGCCACGCCGAATTTTCACCGGAAGGGGGCTCGGGGGGCTCCTGAAAGTTGAAGGTCCAAGGACTTCCACCAAACCGCTTATCAGTTTGTTTTATCGAATATAGAGAAAACATATGAATATATCGTAAACATTGACGACGTTTATCGCCTTGTCCCGGGAATTTTTCATTATGAAAAAAAAAAGTTCTTCGGCAGAACAGACAAATTGGTTTTATTATTTATTTTATTTTCACCTTCAAAGAATTGATAAGGAGATGTGCAACACGTTGATTCCCACCAATTCGTATCCTCTAAATTCGTTTGTGGAGTCAAAATTTTGATGGTGTATCTCCTTGAAGAGGGGCATTCCAAAGAGTAAGCTATTTTCAACACTAAGTTCAAACTGAATTTTTTCAATGTTCTGAATCGAAATTACTGAATTCCTCCTAACAAAACATACCCTGAACCGTTCTTTGGAAGTACCGCGTGCGATTGAACGTGGAGTAAGTCCTGAAACACCATCGAAATTTTTTTTCTGTGATGCTGCGCTTCACTCTCGACCGGGGCAATTAGGTTCCTACACAGCATGCGCGGAGTGTATACAAGATGTAGCAGGGTATTTTCTCGGTTCATAGTATGGGGGCATAGGTCGTGCCGTGTGCAGCTTCGTGAAGATATATAGAGTTATGTCTTAATCGACTCCTGGGGGATCAAGGACCATGAAAAATTATGGTGGAATATTGGCATCTACTGCAGGCAAATATGGTGGAGGCGCCAAAATGGGCTTCATCTGGTAATAAGAAACTGGCTGTAGCTCGTTTGTTTTTCAACGGATTTCAACATCTGGAACGTCATTTTGTAGAAAAAAAAATTCTCTTTGAATTTCATACCTAAATTTACAAACGTCATTTCGTGAAACTGTCAAAATTGTCTCCACAAGATATGCTGAATTCCGCCGTTTTTTTGAAGGTTATCCGATATTTTTGAAACCTGGCAGTATCATAGATCTTGAAGTGCCCTTTCCGAATTTCTACTTTTCCACTTCGTATCTTTGCCGTTTTGGCCGCCATATTGAAAAGATGACGCCCAAAAAAAACAGTTTTTTGTCAATATCTTGAATTCAACTGACTCAAGATTAAAACGTGTATATGCGGAGGAAAGCTCATTCAAATCTCTACAATTTGACGTATCAGTCATTTATGTGCGATTCAAGGTTCTTGAGTTAGAGCTTTTAGAACTTCCGGAAGCATCAACTTTCGGCATTCAATCCGCATTTTAAATTGATACCACCGTCATGTAGTAGGCAAATTAACCATAAATAGCTCTTGGCCATTAACCGTAGACAATAAAAATTTAGCAAATCGCTCATGGTGATGTTATTTGTGTAATTACAAGGTGAATAACTGTGAAAGCAAACTGACTTTAGGAAGAAATGAAGGTAATACAGCATTTGAATGATATCAGACACATTCTAAACTTATTATCATGATGAAATTTGGGGTCAATATTCAGAATATCCACTTTTCCACTTCGTATCTCTGCTGTTCTGGCCATAATTTTTAAAATATGGCGTCCAAAAAAATATATTTTCGTGAAATTCGTCATAAAATTCTAGGATTCTCATGAAAAGTGAAAGTCTATTAAATTTTCTGAAATTTGAAATCTGCATCACTCATGTGCGACTTATAGTTCTCAAGCTATCCTTTTTCAAAGTCAATTTTCCATTAGAGTTCACCCTGTAGTTGCATAACAACCGTTACCATGACTGATTTCCTGGATAATCATGGTCTGTGGTTGACAAGTTATCATTATTTATGATTGATTTGACTGCCACGTGGAGCTAAGATGAACTTGACATGCTGATTGGATGACAAAAGTTGATGCTTCACGGAGTTCTAAAAGCCATAACTCAAGAACCGGAAGTAGCACGTAAACGCGTAAGGTGTCAAATTGTAGAAAATTAAATAAGCTTCCATTCGCATACAAACGTTTCTACCTCACATTGACTGAAATGAAGATATTGACAAAAAACTGTTTTTTGGGCGCCATCTTTCCAATATGGCGGCCAAAACGGCAAATATACGAAGTGGAAAAGTGAAAATTCGGAAAGGGCACCCCAAGATCCCTAATACTGCCAAGTTTCAAGAATATCAGATAACTTTAAAAAAGGCAAGAATTCAGCATTTCTTGTAAAGACAATTTTGACAGTTTTCTGGAATGACGTTTGTAAATTAAGGTATGGAATGAGAAGAGGATTATTTTGTCTACAGCCAGTTTCATATTACCAAATGAAGCCCGTTTTGGCGCCTCCACCATATTTGCCTGCAGCAGATGTCAATATTCCACCATAATTTTTCATGGTCCTTGGTCGTCCAGGAATCGATTAGGACATATCTCTATATATCTTCACGAAGTTGCACACGGTCAAGCCTTTTTTGACCCTATGCCCCCCGACTTTCAGTCAAATTTGTCATGATTGAAATTGTGTCATAATATTGAAATAACGTGTATACACTCCGCGCATGCTATGTAGGAACCTAATTGCCCCGGTCGAGAGTGGAGAGCAGCATCACAGAAGAAAAATTCTGATGGTGTTTCAGGACTTACTCCACGTTCAATCGCACGCGGTACTTCCAAATAACGGTTGAGGGTATGTTCTGCTGGGAGGAATTCAGTGACTTCGATTCAGAACATTGAAAAAATTCTGTTTGAACTTAGTGTTGAGAATAGCATACTCTTTGGAATGCCCCTCTTCAAGAAGATACACCATGAAAATTTTGACTCCACAAACGAATTCAGAGGATACGAATTTGTGGGAATCAACGTGTTGCACATCTCCTCATCAATTCTTTGTAGGTGAAAATAAAATGAAACCTATTTTTGTGATCTGTCGAAGAACTTATTTTTTTTCATGATGGAAAATTCCCGGGACAAGGCGATAAACGCCGTCAATGTTTACAATATATCCATAAATTTCCTTTTTAATTATTAAAACGAACTGATAAGCCGTTTAGTGGGAGTCCTAGCACCTTCAACTTTCAGGAGCCTCCCGAGCCCCCTTCCGGTGAAAATTCGGCGTGGCTCCACCTCTTATCTGGAAGAGGGGCTCATTCTGAGAGCGTGTACCAAGTTTCATGCTTTCATCACCATTTGCAAGGTTCATCCCGATTTTGGCTCTTAGCGCCCGCACTATACTTTGGCGGCGTTCGTCGCCATGTTCTTATCGTTGGTTCTTTACACTTGAAAAAAATTGGCAGATCAGATAAATCTTCTTTTATTGTCTTGTACGGCAAAAATTGGTTTTTCTGGCTTAGCAGATCGAATATTTTTTCAAATATGAAAAAGCACCGAGACATGGCGGCAAATAATGGCAAGTTTTCAAAAGACCCGCATGACTGCCTTTGGATTGGTATAACGATAAATTTATAACAATGGAGTGGCAGGAGAAGGTATGTACTTGCAACTTCAACTAAATATAAAACCTCTTCAGAAATTTAGCCACTAACTCCCGGACTGAACGGACAAGAAAGCTCGCCATCTGGTCCGCAACAACTTTGCTCGATGCGAGCATCTACCCACCTCAAGGAGAAGGGTTGACTTGGAAATAAGTTTCTGATTCCTGAAATGACTGACAAAAACTTTCTTGCAGATCCGCAACTCTACACGCTACCAGCACTCAACAGTTCAGTTTAGTTACAATTCCTCGAGTTTATAATAATTAGGTATATAGATAATATTTTTCTTACAGTACTCTGTTCTGACTACGTATATAACATTGAGATATAGGTATTTATTTAACTTTTGAAATCGTATAGCGTTGAGATGAAACATCTTAGAATCTAGAGGTCACGAGTCTTAACAGGTACACGTAGCTTTTAATCGTAGCTAAAGTCTCCGTCGTTGCGGCGTTGTCGTATCACATCACAGCCTCTTTAAGTGAGTTCCAGTTCGGTCAGTTCGGTGGCTAGTTCGCTTATCTCCACCAGAGAAGAGCCGGAAATATTGTCATCGTAGCCAAAGCGATGGCAACAACCATCGCCGTCCTTGTTTCAGGTGGTCGTCGTGACTATCCACCGGCGGGCGTTGTACTGGGCCACGTAGGGACGGTGCGGCACCCTGGACGGGTACTTGCCCGACCTGGAGCTGTTGCACAGCGACCACCTGGAGAAGGGACGCAGTGACGTGCTCTGGGCATCACCTGAGGAGTTACTCGCACTGTTACCTGTGCAATCATCTAATAATTAAAACAGAACTGAACTGGAAGTGCTTAAAAAATAATAAAAAAAAAATTAAGAAGCGCAGAGAGGAGCTTAAATCAAAATTAAAAAACAGACATCGTGCAGTCAATGAGGGAGGTGGGGAGTAGACAGCGCATTGGGCCGAATTGTAATTGGCACTGATTTGAGGTGTTGAGTCTTTTATATTCACATATAGTAATCAATTTATTATCAAACTAAAAAGGGCAATTTATTAATTTAGTCACTACTTTATTGCAATCTTTTCCCTTTGGCCGTTTCTCAAAAAATACAAGCCACAAATTACAAGTGTGTAGTCTTGCTACACACTTGTAAATTGTAACTTGTAACTTTCGTGAAACGGGGGGGCCTGGATCTGTTACCTAGTACCAACCTATTTAGTTTTAAAATCCACTTGGAATATGAAACATCTTTTGGATGGGAAAGCGTAAAAGGCTTAAGGTTATAGCTTCCTAACCCAAAAATCAGCTAAAACTTTGTATTTGTACTCTTGAATAAATGAATGGAAAATTATGAAAACTGTCATAAACTAGGAGGGGGATGTCGAGGGGGGTGTGTGTAGAATTTTGAATTTGTCAAGACTTTAGAAAATAAGAACATTTTTGTGATACCTACAAAACAACTACATCACTCGCTAGCTGGTCACATTTCATGAGTCTGTAATTTTTTTTTCAATTTGCAAAAATTGTCACTGCTTGAAAACATGAAGATATATTGGAAAATATTTCTTGTAAAATAAATCAATTTGTCTTGTCAGACAGTTTTTCGAAAATAAATCCCGGTTTCAAAACTTAACACGCTCTCTGTATGATCAGAGACACCTAGAAGCCAAGCGTCATAAGTAACAAGATATCAATTTTGAAATGATAAAATTTAGGCCTTTTGACTTCTTCAATAGACTGCTGAAATTTTTGTGTGTTTTTGTCATATCGTTTGGTAGCATTCATGTTTACCGGGTATATCCTTCAACCGCTCAATTATTAACGATTTTAAAATGAATTGGTAGTACCTAGTCCTTTTTTTAAAGTTTATTTTGGGAGATGATCATTTCCCAATTTGCCTCCTAGAGGAATATTTCACATAACAGGATATTTTTTTATCAATGATTTGTGAATCACTGTCTTGGGAATTAGTTGGGAGGTACGATTGTGTAAAAAAGCTTGGGTACATCTACCTATTGTTTACTTTTATTCTTTCAAGCCCTATCCTGAAAGTATCTTACCTTTTAAGTTATTTCAACCCTGTCTCTTCGGGTGATTCAAATCAATCTTTTACGATTCCAAATAAATCTAAAAACTGGTATTGCAATAGCTGACAATAACAGATGCTTGTATCACCCCAAATTATTAACTTTGGCGGTAGCCTGAAAACCGCCATGCACTCGTATACAGGGTGGTGAAAATTTCGATGCTCACCATTGGTATCTTGGAAACGGTAAGAGATACGAGGTCGGTTAAATTAGAAAAAAGTTGCGCATTTTTGTGGCGATTGAGAATCTGAAAAGAAACTTTGAATATTTTGATTGGTTTACGATTTATCACAAAAAAACTGAAAATTTTGATTTCAGAAATTATTTTTTATCTTTCCAACCATTCAAGCTATTTAAATCAAACTTGGTAGTTTTATGTTTTTGATCACTCCGAGTCGATCAACGTTGGCAGAAATTTTCCAGGCCTTCTAGATGTCAAATTATGATAAACAACTTTTGTTTTTCTTATGGCCGCCATATTGGATTTTTGCACTAATGAATAGAGGAAAAAATTAGCTTTCCGAATTAGTAACCAACATGTTCTTTTTATGACATTTTTAGCGTCAAATTTTGAAATTTTCGTAAATTATTGACAAAATCGGGAATGCTTTGAAAAACAATTGAAATATAATCAATACCAACAACAGAAAAAAGACAGATTGTGTTCAATTGACGTATCTAAGGGCCCGATACCAAGTTGCAGGCGCGAAGTTTGTGACGGCGTAACTCGCCAAATACAGCGCGGTCTGATTGGTTGGTATCCGCCGTTGCTATGGTAACGGCACTTACGGCGGTCTCAGCCCCAACTTGGTATCGAGCCGTAACTTCTTAATCGTGTTTTGTGCTTGTTTGTACCGAGAGCTCATAAATTAAATGAGTCAAGGGTGCTTGTGAATTCAAAAACGTCTGTCGAAACTAGGGTAGTCCTCACTTCTTTTCTAATAAATTTGTCAAACTTCAACAAGAACAATATGCTAGTTCCGACAGACGTTTTTGAACTCACAGACACCCTTGACTCATTCAATTTATGAACTACCGGTACAAACAAGCACAAAACACGATTAAGAAGTTAGATACGTCAATTGCACACCATCTGTCACTATTTTGTTGTTGCTATTGATAATATTTCAATTGTTTTCCAAAGCATTCCCGATTTTGTCAATAATTCACGAGAATTTCAAAATTTGACGCTTAAAATGTCATAAAAATAACATGTTGGTTACTAATTCGGAAAGCTATTTTTTTTCTCTATTCATTTGTGCAAGAATCCAATATGGCGGCCATAAGAAAAACAAAAGTTGACTATCATAATTTGACATCTAGAAGGCCTGGAAAATTTCTGCTAATGTTGATCGACTCGGAGTAATCAAAAACATAAAACTATCAAGTTTGATTTGAATAGCTTGAATGGTTGGAAAGATAAAAAATAATTTCTGAAATCAAAATTTTCAGTTTTTTCGTGATAAATCGTAAACCAATCAAAATATTCAAAGTTTCTTTTCAGATTCTCAATCGCCACAAAAATGCGCAACTTTTTTCTAATTTAACCGACCTCGTATCTCTTACCGTTTCCAAGATACCAATGGTGAGCATCGAAATTTTCACCACCCTGTATAACAGAACAAAATTAAATCTAGATCCAAGCCGAGCTTAATCTTGGAAGCAGCACTACAGAATGGGTAAATAAATCAAGTCTTATGAATCTAACAGTGGCTATATCCAGGTGTCACACACTTCGTGCATAATTTATTACGGTGCAGTCTACATCCACAGCAGCTTAATTACTTATTTCATGTTGCAGATACTCGGGCAATTTCCTACTCTTGTTCCCTAGGAAGTCAAAGATCCTGTTGTCGGGTTGTCGGAGTTGGTGTGTATAAAATGTGTTAAAGAAATAAAAGAAGATGATAATGAGAAGAAAAAAAGAATAAATAAAGAGTAGTAGTATTTGTTGTGTTTATTTAAAATATATAAAAAAATGATATATCACATATTCGTCATATAAGTGTATGTTTGAGATTGTGGTGATGATTGTAACTGTGTGTGTTTGAGAAGGTAGTTTATGTTAAACCACACTGCTGGTCGTCAGTGCCTCAGAGAGGACCCCTGCTCTGCGCCCTCTGTCCTCGTTCTCCCACACGTAAATAACTGATGACAATTGAGAAAGAGTCACACTTAAAACTCAAAGGAAAAAGGAATAAAATAACAAGAGATGGATTAGTTGCCTACCTCCGGCCGCTGTCCTGTAGTTCTTGCTCGAGGCGGCGTAGTGCCTCAGCAGCAACTTGGGCAGTTCACGGTTGAAGGCCAAATAAATCCAGGGATTCACGCAGCTGTTTAAGCTGTACAGCAGAGTTAGGATTACGAACACGTGACCTGTAATAACAAAGGTGGTAAGCTAGGGGGCTCAGGTGAAAGATGCGAGTATGTTTTAATTATATCAGAGGGACAGACACACGATCCCCAACATTATGTTGCTGTGGAATTATATCGAAAATAAATTAGGACCTTGATTAGATTTCTTCGTAAATAATTAAGCCACAGCCTAATGAAAATACGCCCGTTACATTCCCGCACGCTTCGGGTTGTGGTGATTTTCAGGGATGACTAAGTAGAACAAAGGAGTCCTTGGAACTTTTTGTGATGATGTTCGTGCGGCGAAACAAATTAGCAAAGGATGCACATAAATTGATATTGAGCGTGCCTAGTTGAAAAATTTATCCCGCAAGACCTCGAACAAAATATGTTGACAATTTTACGGCATCGAACTTCTCGAACGCGTTGCCAGATGAATTTTAGTGTCTTCGAGAGGAGGCAGATCGGGTAAAGTTGATTAGGACCGATGGGAATACAGGTGCTCGGAAAGTAAAACAATTACGTTTAATTTTTTTCGTAGTGCCTAATAAGGGATCGAGTGGCCTCAGGGCGACGCTTACCTTCTGAGAAAGGGTTCTGTGGGTCCCAGGTGGCCCACAGCTGGGCCATAATGAACGGCGATGAGCACACTATGTACATTACAATGACAGCAACGGTTTGTTTCACTGTGTTAATTTTCGCTCTGGATATCAGAGGTATTCGTTTGCCGGGGGCGGCTTTCTGGGAGCTCCGCGGCCTCAGGCTGGACTCGGAGCTGTGCCATATTTCTCCGCATATTGAAGTGTAAGTCACTATGAGGACTATCAAGGGCACTATGAAGACTGAAATGCTGTACCTGCAAAAAACATTAGGAATTACATGCTGCGCACTTGAACACACACATAGGGAGTTACAGTGAGATCAGAAGCGAACGTCCTTAAGTTGACGTGCGACTGTCTCTTTTTTGTGAGTATGTGAGCCTTATATTCGCAGAGTCAGACTGAAGCACACCAAATTGAGGACGTTCGTATTTGATCATACACGTTATTCATAATGCAGTTGTTGTTTTTATTATTTCACCATTATTTTCTTCATTTTACAGAGTTGAAGTGACAAACAAACATTCAGTATCTGTCTCGCAGAACCTTGTGGAAAGTTGTACTGTTGTACATAAGCTCGACCTGCTCTGCCTATTCTAATGGCTCTAGGCTTACGCCGATTTCCTCACAAGCATAGAGTCACAAGGCGTTCTGTCAAAAGGAATAATACCTTAAAAACTCAGAGAGCTTTCAAAGCGTCATCATATTTGCATGCCTATAAAAAGATTTGTGTGGATGTGGTGAGAAGAGATTATACGTTTTTGGCTAAGATTTTCGGTTCGGGTTTGTTTGCTTTTTTTATTCGTTACTTCTTAGCCTAACGATGGGTTGCATAGATACGCGTGTCGCGTGCGAATGAAATCCGAGTTTCCAAAATTATTAGGGATGAGATTGGAACTAAGCATTCTTGTTGTTGTAAACATACGCACAATTACTTGATTATTTCTCAACAACAATACGCCAAGCCCCTAAGCCAATAAATGACTGGCACTGAGGGCTTTTGAAATTGAATAACTTCCTAATGGCTGATCACATTACAACAAAACAATGAATGTCTCTAACCAGAAAGATCGTAGATTTTCTCAAAATTTGAGTTCTTGAGGATAAAATCGTCCATAACTTTGACCAGCATTTCGAGGGGAATAGTTAGAATCCTCCTCCCGCATAGTTTATTTCAAGTCAACATTGATAATAATAATAATAATAATAATAATAATAATAATAAATGGTCTTTATTGAAGCAGCATTTGTGAAGAGCGAGATTCAGCTTAATAGGCAGGCCTTGGCTCACCAGCTGTTCTTCCACCTAACTCCGCTCAATGCGAAGTAACGAAAGATTGTACATTCTACAAAATTAAAGTAAAGTGAATAAAACTGTACAAGTATCGAACATACACATTTACATTATTTACATCACTGGCAGTTCATCAAAGTTTGAGAAAGCTGTGTTCGAAAACTCTTCAAACCGAGGGTAGCATATTCAAATGACAAGTTGTTGAACATTTTATAGACCTGGTAAGTGAATGATCGTTTGAACAGTTCTTTGGAGTGGAGTGGAGGGGTGATGGATCCCCTAAATCTGGTGTTGACATTGTGAACATCTGAATTAAAGGTTATTCTGGAAAACAAATCCGGGGGCTCTTTAGTACGGAGAATTTTGAAGAACATGGTCGCAGAATGTAATTTTCTTCTGTTCTCCATATTGAGGCAACCAGCATCGGAGAGTTTGTGACTCACACGGTCGTATTTTCTTATTCCGTAAAGAAGTCTAATGCACGAGTTTTGCAGCTTTTGCAGACGGTAGCTGTCATTCTGTCTCAAAAAAGGACCATAAACGACGTCGCAGTGATTGACCTGAGACAGCACCAAGGATTCACATAGCAGTTTTTTTACATGGAAGCTTAAGAATGATCTGTTTTGATAAATTGATTTGAGGTGAAAATAACCTCGCTGGAGGCATTTGGAGACGTGAGTGGTGAGCTTCAAGTCATTGTCGATGTGTAGCCCAAGGTTCTTAGCCTCGCATGCGAAGGGGACAATTTCATCACCAATCACAATACCATCATGGCATTTCACCTTGTCCCGATCCACCTTTCTGCCAAACAGAAGTGCTACCGATTTTTTAGGGTTGAGCTGTAAGCAGTGCTTTTGAGAGATGTCTTTTAAGTTTGCAAGATCGAAGTTTAGTGCCGCTAAAGCCTGTTGAGATTCGTCCGCCGAGAATGAAATGCGTACCTGAGTGTCATCAGCATAGGAATGTTGGCAGCCGGAGAGGAAGGCAGAGGTAAAATTTGATATGTAGATTATAAACAGTAGCGGTCCCAAAATGGATCATTGTGGTACACCTCTTAAAATTTCAAGGGAAGAGGAGACACGGCCGTTGTAAGTAACACTCTGAGTTCTGCCCGCTAGATAATCGAATAGGAGGTTGATGGAAGACGTCGACAAACCAGTATAGTGCAGAATAGATTTCAGGATCTGGTGGTTGATGGTGTCGAACGCTTTGGAATAATCCAGCAGAACAAGAATGGTGAGGAGATCCTTGCCTGAAGCTCTCAAGATGTCATCGGTTATAGAAAGAAGAGTCGTGCAACATCCACGTCGAGGTCTAAATCCTGACTGATTAGCAGGCAAAATGGAGTTACTTTCTATATGCGCCCGCAGCTGTTGCTCTATTACTTTCTCGAGAATTTTCGACATGGTTGGTAAAATGCTTACTGGGCGGATGTCACTGAAACTCTCAGGTTTGGAGGACTTGGGCAACGGCAAAATAAGAGCATGTTTCCATGTAGAGGGAAAAACAGAGTTTTCGATACAGAAATTGATAATATGGGTGATGTACGGTAATAGAAATGGGACGCAAAGATGGATGGTGCAAATATTGATGCCGTCGGCTCCTGTCGCTTTACTCTTGATAGATGAGATTATCTTGAGAACATCAGTTTCACTAACTCGAGTAAACTGTAGGCTAGATCTCACGCTTTCTTTGACATTGGAATTGTAGAACTTTGTTGTTGATTCGTCAGCGGCAAGGGATAGTGCTGGGTTGATCAGGTAGTTGTTGATGTCATCAACATTTGTCAAGTTATCAGGAAGGCTATGAGCTGATTTGGATTTAATGATGTTGTATCTTCTAAGAACGGACCAAGGGGCTGTTGTTGTTTCATTAAGTTGGTTTGTAAAGAAAGCTTGCTTTTCCCGACGAATTGCAGCTGTAACCATATTGCGGATGTTTTTATAGTTTTCCCAATTTTCAGAACTCTTGCTGGCCTTGAACCGCGCCAATGCAGCGTCTCGCGTATTCATCATCATGCGAATTGTGCCCGTTAGCCAAGGGGAGTAATTTTTTGTGATTCTACGGGTTATAAAAGGAGCATGTATGTCAAGTAAAGAAATTATCCCCTCAGTGAGAACTCTTACCTTATCATCAACATCATTCCTATCGTAAATGTTCTTCCATGGGATGGATTTCATGTCAGATTTAAAAGAGTCATAGCTGAAATGCTGGAAATCTCTGTACCTGAGGTATTTGGGCTTTGTTTCAAATTTCTGAAAGCTGAGTTGGCAATGTATCAATTCGTGATCACTTATCTGCGGGACAGAAATATTAGCGCAATTGCTTACCAAGGCTGCATTAGAGGTTATGATGTAGTCGATTAGTGTGATAGAAAATGCATTAATTCGAGTTGGTTGATTTACTACCTGTGTGAGCCCCAAACCATCTAGAGTACTCGTAATGAGTCGCGTGATATGTCACGACATTTGTTGGCATGCATCTTTTTGACATTCCTCACAAAAAAATCAGGTGGGGTTAAATCTCGAGCCCTAGCAGGGCATCTTATATCAGCACCATTCCCAATCAATCTCAGTGACCTCAGAACACAGGAGCCATCCTGAACTGTAAAAGAAACAGAATATTTTCTGTTTGGATGAATATGAAGGGGTTTTGCATCGTTTTCGACTAAATTCGACGTTCTAAGTTTGAATCAGGTGTTCAAACTACGTTAAAAACATGTTCAAACAAATTGGCTTGAAAAACATATTTTTTTTAAATTCAACTTTGACCTCATCGATTTTGGTGAAATCCATGGACATTTCATTTATTTTCACATATTCTACCACTTTCAAGCTTTTCACGACTGAAAAACATGCATTAGAGATAGGTATGCTTCTTGTGTTTTCAGGATCATGAACTGTTTGGTCGCAAGAACGGTTTCGCGTCAACATGGCACCTGATCACTGACACATGCTCAAGTTTGAAAACGTGTTGCGTCGTGGATAAAGACTGTAGTATTCTACAGTTTTTCACTTTGTCTTACAAAGGAAGAATTGCTCTTCCTTATCAAAGTAACAAAAGTGACATCGGAGCTGTATCGCATACACAATATGACTTTTCGTGTGAGGGTGCGTCAATTAGAGTGTTCAAAGCGAGGTTTAAAGTTGACGTAAAATAGCTTTCGGAACAAATCTTTCTCGTGATCTTGCGAAAGCGAGTAACATATGATTATCCAGTGCATGATGTCCATCACTAAGAGACTTGAAACGGATAGGTAAAATATGCAACAATTTCTGATAAGCAAAAACAAAAATCAATATTGAAGTCTAATGGAATGTATAGAATACTCTGTCAAACTTAAAAACAGAGGGGTTGACCACCTGAGAAAAATCTGTACATCAAAATTGCCAATTGCTCGAAAATTGCCAATTGCTCGAAAATTTCCAATTGTTCGAAAATTGCCAGAAAATTGCCACAATTGCCAGAAAATTGCCACACAATTGCTAGAAAATTGCCACAATTGCCTGATTTGGCTTAAATTTCAATGTGTTGTAGCCCTTGTTGAGGTGATCAAACTTTATTATTGCGCAAATCTTCTAAACTCAACGGTTCACCCTCTAGGGGGGATGGAATGCCGGTGGTCACAGAACTAATTTATTGCTATTACCGGCTTGAATGAGCAGAAGATGGATCTGTTTCGACGCCATGAGGTGCTTCTGAGGTTATACTTGCCATAACTTCGAGCTGGTCAAAATTATCTCATGAACCCCTATTTTTAGAACCACCCCTAGCATTCCGAAAAAATGACAAAGTGAAAATTTAAAGTCGAATAACGACCAAAATAAACGGGGAATTTTGTTGAATTTCTGACACGGTATGTTCAAAGTTTTGTTGATGAATTATTCTTTGCGTATCAACCCCTAAAATCTGATGTTCACTCTCCAATAAATGATCAACTTCGGCTCTGCGCTATTGAGAATAAATTGTTTTTGATAAGTTGAAATGAATTTCTACTATTGTAGCATATTATATCTAAGAAAGGGTGGTCCGCATTCATCCCTTATGTCCACCCACTCTTACCTTCATAGCCCCTATACTCTGGAAGTTTTTCCAGAAATGACTAGTTCAATACATTTAACTAGAAAATGTGCAACGAGTACTTTCACTGCCGATTCGGGAAAAGCTACCAGGGTAAGTATAGGTATATGGATTATAGGGGTAAATGTGCTTGGACATAAGAGATCAGTGTGGACCACCCATTTTCACCCGTTTATACGCAAAAAATAATTGATCAGCAACACTTTGCACATACCGTATCAGAAATTCAACAAAATTCCCCGTTTATTTTGGTCGTTATTCGACTTCAAACTTTCAGTAATTTTTTGAAACGCTAGGGGTGGTTTTAACAATAGGGGTTATGAGATAATTTTGACCAGCTCGGAGTTATGGCAGGTGTATAACCCTAGAAGCACCTCATGGTGTCGAAACAGATCCACCTTCTGATCATTCAATCCGGTAATAGCAATAAATTAGTTCTGCGACCACCGGCATTCCATCCCTCCTAGAGCCTAGAGGGTGAACCATTGAGTTAAGAGGATTTGCGCAGCGATAAAGTTTGATCACCGGGATCACGTCAACAAGTCCTTTGTGTTCATCCGCGGGCCTTCAAGTGAAAGAAACGATTTGCAGCTAAATTTTCTTCCTTCGCACTTGCAGATGGCTCCTGTAGTCCTGAGGTTGCCTGCTACACTAAACTCGTTGGCGCCAATCATGGAATTATCAAGTTGAATCTCAGGAACGTGAATCCAGAAGCCCTTTGCTTTATGATAAAATGCACAGTGAAGCCCACCGCACTTAATTCGTGGCAAAAATGGACGAAAAACATTAATAAATGCAAGTTGTATCGGACCACCTGCGGCTTCGAGTCGAGAGATGAATTAAAGAAGGCACCAAATAGTAAGAGTTAATGATTTACATGAAAGAATCAAGCAAAATTCACAGTTATTTTGATGGGGTCCCAACGACAAGTTTGAATCGCACACCTTCACCGTAATGCGATATTAAGAGCCCACATCACAGTAAACTCGAGAAACGGCCCACCGACCGGCTGGTTAGTAAACACGAGTATAGTCCGTTCACTGTCGTTATGAATAAGAGTAGAGACGCTGCCCTTTGCCTTTGCGTTCTTGAATCCTGTCAAATTGTGCTGGTGTTCCGTTGAAAAAGGAAAGCTGCGACTCTGTAAGGTTTTTTTTACCTTTCGTTAGGTCAACGCTTAATGAATAAGTAGTGTCAATAAACCTAGATATCCAGACAAGTTGGAAAACAAAATCACAGAGGAAATTGCCATTCCACACATTACAAGTACCTGGTAATGTGAAGTTGTATCGGACCTAATAAACTAAGTAAGTAAATCACACGGTCAACGGTCGGGTCTTCAAAGCATCTCAAGATTGAGCACTCGGTTCCTACGTTGAAATATTTTATTATTTATATGCACCATAGACATATGCAGTATGCACCCATATAAACACACCTAAAAAATTACTTCGTCTCAGAGATAATGTGACATATCATCAGCGACGTAAAATACTAGGAACTAGGTATTGATGCGGAATCTTCTAACGACTTACCATGTCACGTAGGCCTTCTTGCCCCAAGGTTCTTGAAAGGTCGCCCAACAATCGTAAACACCGGGATCCACTTCCAAGTATGAAAATATTGTGAGCTGGAATAAAAAACGAATAAATCAAATTCTTGTTTCTCGCTTTTTGATATAGGCGACACATCTTCCACCCTAACCTAGTGAAATATTTCGCATTCTGCCAACGTTTAAGCGCTCATCAGGGAAATACAGAAACTTTTCCTTATCCAAAAATGTGATTAATGCCCCGGAACAATTGTCCTCGCGGCTTGTGGCACCCTGGCAACACTTTAATTAATTCTGTTGGCATCAGTCCCCCGAGCTTCGAATCAGAGCCCGGGGTCTGTTTCAAGATAGTGTTAGGAAGAGAGCTCAATTAGTTTCGCAGCTTTTGAAACGAAATTGCTCCTGAACTGACACTAAATTGATACTAAAGTACAGATGGAAAAATCTTCTCTAGAAAAGAGAAGGGGGGACGCACTGAGATAATAGTTTGATTTCACTGATGAAGCATCTTAATTAGACTATCAAGAAGTATACAAACTCTAATTTAATGTACTTTAGTTGTTGGACACTTTGACGTGCCAAGATTTGTTCACTCTGTCTTATCCGATTAATTTATGATTAAACATGTTTGGTTGAGTAAATATGTTCAAGCAAGTACCGCATGATTATTATCAAGTGGAAAACGGAAAAACTTCATAGACAATATTATTATTATAGGTGATTATAGCAATAAGAAAGCCTCTGCTCTCGTGTCTTGGCTCGTGCAAAGAGACCCTCAAAGTTTCAACGAACCTCAACGTTAAAGTTACGTGACTTCTGGGGATTTTCATGCGTAATTGGTCGCTCCATTAAAAATAATAACTCCGGAAAAATGTTCAAAACACAAGTTTACTGATAAAAAATTAGTTAGGCAAGAAAATGTACATTGCCATGACTATACACTCTGCGCCAATTTATGTATAGTGGAGTTGTTTGCTTGATGGTGAAGGCCACTTGAGGTCGGATGAAACTTGGCCACGTAGCGAGGAAATTCGAGACCTATCCCTAATCTGATTGAACAGGAATTACAGTAATGCCAAACGTACCCGTTACATTTCCACTTCCCCCATAAACTAATAAGCTTTTGCAAATATCTTTGGGCGATCGATAAACAGCATAACTAGACGGATTAATTGCCACTTTTGGCTCCAGCAGCCAGCGCCATAACTATGGAAGCAGAGTACCAATCGACTCCGCCATCACTTCAGTTGACAGTTCTTTCGCCAAAGCGGATATCGTGGTTCTAAAAGCTGTGAGCTCTATCTAAAATGTTCGTTACTTTCCAAAGTTTCTCATTGATTAAACTATTTATTAACTTCATATAAACTATTGGTAATTTCTTGGATTTGATTCTGGAAAGATCAATTCATTGATCTCCAAGTAGACGCACGACAGTTAACTTAGTTCACTTGATAGTTCACTTATATTGTTGAATTCGAAAGGTTAACGCTGTTTACGAGAGGCCTCCACAAGGCCACACAGATCATAAACAACGATTTTACTGAAATTAGTTTTTTCGCGTTGCTTTAAGGACGGCATTTCCTAGCATTAAAAAAATGGCTGAAACAGACTGCGAATTAGCTGCAGAGCGAAAGAGAAAGACATAGATTCTTGTGGCGTGAATTTCTGCAAAATCTGTGCAGTTAAAGATGTAACAAAAAAATTAGTTATTCAAATCTGGGCTAAAAATAAACATTTTGAGAAAAAATGAGTTTTTTGAATTTTGAAATTTTGGAATACTTATACGTTTTCATATATAATTTTAGAATCCCTTTCTTTTTCTCAATTCTCCTACTTCACTGGTTTTCATGGAACGCAGTCAACTCACGTTTAAAGTTTTATTAAGATAACTTTGGGTGAGTTGTATAAAAGTATAGTGCTGCCGCTCAAGGTAAAATGACGGTATCTCAGTAACTCTGTGGCAGTATAATCAATTTCACAGTGGTTTTTATTACAGTGAGCTATAGAAATTGATATTTATGCTAGAAATAATGCGGTTGTGAGTCAAGTCAAATTCAACACCGCAGTTCATCATAAAACGTTCACGAATGGACAACTAAAACTTCGGCTTACTAAACGCATTATTTCCACCACAAAATAATGTCAATTCCAATAGCTTTATTAATTGAAAAAAAAAAACGTGAAAATGTACGTTGATTGTTTATTTTTAGTTGAATCAAAGAACAGTTCAGTTTTAATTTCAAGCTCATTTTAATGAGCTTTCAGTGTCGCTTTAAACGATCCCCCCCGGTGGCAGCAGGATTATATACTGTACGAGTATAATAGTAGCGGGTAATATTATATTATGAGTTATGAGGATGAGATTTGCAAAAAATATACACAATACGACATCGTAAAATGAGCACAACTCCCGACGAGGTTAGGTAGAATTTGCAGTGAAATAACTGGAAATAACTACCGTGTAATCCACGAATATATATATAATTAGGGGTGAGTTCGGAAATACAATTTTCGTCAATTGGAGCGACCGGAGTGGCTGAATGACCAAATACGGCCTTAAACCTCACAAAGCGAACGACGATTGAAAATTTGCTTGATAGTTGATTTTGAAATTTTGAAGATAGTAAAAAAATGCACCCAAACCTTTTCGACGCATCGTATCTTGCTGGTAGGTACCATTTCAGTACAAAGAAAGAGGGGTCGTTAGGACAGGGGGGAGAGTCTGGCTAGATGGACTTTTTTTATATTTCCTGTCTATATAAAAACCGATTACGACAAATACAAGTTTTGTGTCGTTTCCGACTGAATTCGATCTTCTGAATCCGGCCAAGGAAAGACAAGTGAGACGAATTTTGGAAGCAAGAGCGAAAAGAAGAAGGAGAAGGAACTTTGGACAAAACGATAGGAAGAATATTAGAAGATAGAGGACATATCAGGAATAGTGCGCAGATCTTGGCATGGCTAGAGGAATATGGAGACGATTTATCGATGAAGACAAAAATAATGAAAATCAATTGTGCAGTAACGAGAAATATTGAGTTAGATATACCCGACTAGGGTTGTGCACCTAGTCCTAAAGGTTCTTTGGATAGTTTGTTATAAAAAAAGCACCTATGTATAAGGCAGCAGTCACACTGAGCCACCCACCACCACCCACTACCATCAACCAAAAATCAAACGCACGCAATGTAATGATGCTGGTCACACTGCAGCCACCTCTTACCACCGCCCAGTGACCACCGGTGGCCATGTGTTTGAAATTTCCCAAGTGGTGGTCAGTGGTCGGTGATTAACAATACGCATCTTGATGCGCATGCAGAACAAACATTTTGTGCATACATACAACATACAATGTGTATGTCCCGAAGAGAACAAAGGTTTCACTTTTGTCACTAACAAATTGTAACATTTCTTGTTCATACGGTAATAACTGTGAAATTGTTCTTCATCATCAACAAGCTGCGGCACTAATTGATGAAATTCTCCTAGTTGTTCTCTATCGAGAAACATTTGACGCACCCACATGTTCCGGCGTTTTTTACGGACTCTTTTCGAGATGTAGTATAAAGCTACAACTTCGTCGGTATCTGAGTCATCAGACGAAATCATTGCAATCAGAGAACTTGTCAATCTTGCCATGAGCTGGGCCGCTATTCTTGAATCTTGTGAGAAAAGTCCCTGGGAGTATGAAATACATTCCCCAGTACACCGATGTAGCGAATGTTGCCTAAAATCGTGGTTTTTAGGCAACTTTCGCTACAGAATTGTAGTACGGATTATATAAAACAGGATTATGTCAAATTCAGGAGGGGGACACGGTGGCTAACGGTGGACGATAGACGGTGGCTCAGTGGGACCAGGGCGGATTATTTTGCTTGGTGGTAGTGGGTGGCGGTGGGTGGTAGTGGGTGGTGATGGCTCCAGTGTGACTGCTGCCTAATGGCAAAAAATCAGTGAGAACACCTTCCCACTAATCCGAGCTATGTATAGTCTCCTGCTGTTGGGCCCTCAGCCTGCTCTTTATTAGTTACGGTGCTGAATATATCCAATAAGAAATTTTGTTTTGGTGATTGTTTTTGCTCAAGTTTTCCTAGAATTTCTTTTCATCATCAGTATAGCACAATCCCTTATTACTTCGACTGAGTACCTACTCAATATCAAAGATCCAATTATTCACTAATTATTCATTATCTGTCTACGACTACACGGCTCTTGGCAAATATTCAAAGACCTAGAGATGGATAACTTGGTAATTAACGGAACCGAAATTAGACTTATACCGAAGATGGCCGTAGAGTGCGAGCTGATTGTTTTCTGGAGATTGAGGCATCATCATACCCAAACAGATTGAAGGATTTTGTTGTCGTAGCGCTAATCGCTGTACCTCATCATTCATTCCCACGGAAGTAAATACTTCCTTGCAACTTGCAACGCCCCAACATCCGACATCGACGCATTGATGTTTGTATTTTTCAAAACTGTAATTCCTATACATGTGATTATTGCAGCACGGTACTCTAACCACTGCACTAACGAGCCATAATACGTTTATAATAATAAATAATAATTTAATACAATAAACATATCACTATTCATTATTTTATTATTGTTATATGATTATGGCAGCACTTTGTCTGTGACGAACTGATAATTAATTATTAATCCATTACATACCTACCTACTGACTGTATTTTGCAAGAGGAGTTGGGTTATATCTGGATAAATAATGCTATGAGCTGCGAAGCTCTCGTGCGATTCCAATACATTCGAGAGCAAGCGCGGTGCTTCTTGACCGTTCGAACAAACTATACAGATCCCAGCATGCGAGTAGGATAGGTACAGACATCTATCTAATTGGCGGAGGTGCCACGATTTAGAGTATACTGGTATACACGCAAATGTGATGGATGTTTCGAGAGCCGTTGCGAATCTGCTGACGGCGGCCAATGTGGAATAAGCCAGAGAACCGGTGGAATGTTCCCGAAGGTAACCGTCGGAGTAGCACAGACTAGCCAACTGACACTAGATTTAAATTCAAAGCCACGAAGTTGAGCTAGCGACCAAGTGCGGAATAATAATTGACGTGTATTTAGTGGTAGACAATAATAAACGGAGTGTGTTCAAACGTTCGTCTCTTAGTTTTATAAAAGTAACCAGCGCAAAATCTGTAACGCAGTGATTATATTTGGTCAATGGCCATAGAAAAAGTACAGAGAGGGAGAACTACCCTGCCCTCTTCGTCCCCTTACAGCAAGTTTCCCTTTACAATAGTTTTTTGGGAAGAAAAAAACTTCTCTTGAATGATTTTTTTGGTAGATTTTTGAAGAGTATGTATGTGAAAGTAAAAGTAGGCAAGCAAGTTGAACACTTTTCACTTGAGAACAATAATTAAGGAAGCGTAGTTGGAAGCTTCGCCTTCCTCCCAACTGGGGAGTCTTGTAGACAAAGATGCCTTACAAATTGAGTTTCATCAAAGATTGGTTCTGAGATTTGTCAACACCATAGTATGCGCATCTGTGTATATCTTTCGTCGATCGATTGCGTCACCATGGTCTTTCTTGTCCTAAGAGCTACAGGGTGCAGGAGATGTTCTCTTCTCCTGTTCTACATATAATTAAAACTTTTTAACGTGCATTTGCGACTTAGTCCAGTCACTATGTCTTTTACTGAAATGTTACATACAATTCTTCGATTGCCATGAATAGCATGTAGGAAGTCTCCTAAAATCCGAGCTTGAGACCTTGGATAATCGCCATTAAGAACTAAACAATCTTTTTTTTTTGCTAGGAAGTCATTGCTTTACCCCAAGAAAGCCCTAAGTGTTAACAGAACAATAGAAAGATTTTTTTCATCTGTCATTATTTGTCGGAAGTTATGAGCCGTCCAAGTTGAAACTTTGGCATTTCAGTATATCTAACACTAGAAGTATTCAATATCCAACCGATTTCAACCAAATTTAGTTTGAAGCAGGGGTATCAAACAAGAAATTGATGAAATATCATAAATCTGAAGAAATTCAAGGATTAAATTGAGAAAAAGCAAGTTTTTCAGCAAAAAAAAGCCAAGATAAGTTGTTTATTGAATTGACGTCGATAAACCCTTATTGAACTTGATGGATGGCTCAGTCAATTATCTTTTCTTTCTATGTAAAAACAACTCCGGTCCTAACATTATTATAAAATTCCTTGAATATGGCACGCTAATTTCCAATAGCAACAAGTGGTTTAAGAAATCGAGCTCATAATGGAACTTTTTCATTTATGAACATTTGATCATAATCTACCTTAAACCTTACCAAGACTCCGAAAACACAATATTTCCAACACAAATGTCAAATTTTAAACCGTCCAAGATGTCATTTCATTTGGATTGAACTACATGCCGCTTCGAATTATCAATACCGAACCTTGTGGGTGACCAAATCAATAAAATGGGGTATTTGGCGGTTTGAGGTAATAAGAGTTGTCTAGTTTCGCAAAATGTTGATACCTCCGCCGCGCCGCCAGTGGCGTAAACGGTAAGTTGCCGACTTCGCTGCAGTCTTGAACTGCTGACGCGCTCACAAAGATCCATTTATTCCATCGATTCAACTAGCTATTGTGTATATTCAGCCAAGGAAAATTATTCATGATAATTAATTATTGTCATCCCAGTTAGATTTGGCTTATTCATAAAGCTGAGAAGCATTGAGAAGCTGTGTCCGACAGCAGTGTGGCAAAATAATTTTCAATCGAGAGCTGATCGATCGATACCCATTGGCTCGATTCGTTCCAAGCGCATTTCCCCATCTTTGGTAACAATTGCTATTTCAATCGCGTTGTCCGTCTCCTCATCGTCAAGCTGAATTCTGCAAAATTAATATGACTTCAAAAAGATATTGATAGGATATTCCCGACATAGCCCAGTCATCCTAGCATTCGAGGTCGGAATCTCTCCCATAAAGCTGGATTTTTGCATACATGTCCAGAAAACAGCCCTTTTTCTATTAGTGATAAAAAAAATTTCTGAGACCCGGAGCGTTTTCCGCCATTTTGAAAAAACTGTCAATTTTTTCAGTTTTTCTTGAATAACTCTGTAAATATTCAACTTATTGGCATTAAAGTTTTTGCAGTGATTAGAGCTTGATATTCTCCATCTAATGCTGCCAAGAATATTTTTTTTAGGGTCCATGGTTTTCGAAAAATGTCAAATGAGTTAAGCGACTTTATTCACTTCCATCATTCCATTTGACCAATTGAAAAAAAATTATCGAGCTTTCAACAGATCTGCACTCTTTTGCATTCGAGTATACATAAAAGAGGCTTCCAAAAAATATTCATATATCGGTCGGTCTGCAGGTCTAACGGTTAGTCCGGTGGTCGGTCTGTTGAATTTTGTGCCCAGATTTATTCCCAAGCCGTTGAACCAATCTTGACCAAATTTGGTAGATTCATAAGTGACAAGTTTTGAACCACAAAATTCAATTGTCATCCTGATCTGTCACTTGGAAATGTCACTACAAAAAAATGACAGAAGGTCTATCTCACCGAATGCAACTTGTGATACATCATTTTAAAGACCTCAAAAAAATGCATACAAGATAGCCAATGTGAACCTCCATTGTTGCGTCTGTCAAAATATCACAGGCTGTCAAACTTTAAATTTTAACTGTTTATAACTCTTGAAGTACGGAACGGAATTGAACCAAATTGTGTTCCCAACAATAGTGCCTCACAATAATTTCATGGATCATGAAATGTATTGGCAGCAGACAGGGATGCCACCTGAGAAAAAAATTTTGCCTAGTCATCCGAGACTGTAGTGTACCTACTTGAAATAGTCAAAAAATCATCTCTTGATTGAAGAGAGTAGTTCCCAAACGGTTTTCTTGCTATATGGTTAGCTCTTACCCACCTCTTTAACATGGTAAAAGCAGACATTCCTGTTACGTGTACTACTTAGTATACAGGGTGAAGATTGAAAATTGCATATTTAAAAATGTTTATTCCGTTGGAATAATAATCCTCGAGAAAATCAGGCTTTCATTATTTGGCAACTTTATAGTCTCCTGTTGAACATGTGAAAACTGTACCACTCCATAGCCGCTGGTATTCTACGTACTGGGTGCAATCGATTTTTTCCAATATTTTTTATCTTTATCGAATAAATCAAGTCAAATACCATTTCCAGCTCTGTTACAAGCCATTAGTCTCTCATTCAAGATACAAAAATGTCAGATTCCTCAAACTGCAAAAACACAACATACAGGGTGAAACAAAAAAATTGATTTCACATTCACCCTGTACGTAGAATACCAGCTGCTATAGAGGGGGAAATTTTTCACATGTTCAATAGAAGACTATAAAGTATAGACTATTATACTATAAGTAAGTATATATCTACTTATACAAAAAATATGAGACTAGAAGCTTTATCAGTAAATAAGGGAACGTATAAGAAGTACGGCTGAGGATCGACTTCACAATCTGGCTCATTTCTAGCGTGGAAACGGCTTCCAGATAGAGGAAGGCCTTTTTTGCAGATTTTTGACGGCTAATAATAACCATTAAAAGTTCATATCCTAGGTGACATGCAGAAGCAAAAATAAATCATTCAGAAAAACCGCCTTGATAGCAAGCGACTTAAACTATTGATGGTGGTTTGATATTTATTATTGATTTTTCAACATCTATCCGATGGGATCTCACTTGTTCAAACAAGGTTCCTACCTGTGTACGTAGATGTTAGAACTTATCAAAATCGATACATGCGAAAAAGTGGACTTGACTACTCTCTAACCCTTAAACACACAGCATTCTTTTTAAGTGTACCATCAGGTACAAAGGACATGCAAAAAATATCAAAAATCAGTTACGACACTACGTGAGATGACGGACTTTATGTACAGATGTTGAGCTCGATCCAAGTGCGATTTAGAAATTTTTGTTTCACAGCTAAGCTCAGATGACTAGTTCAAACGGTTTGTTGCTATATGGTAAGCTCATACTATGATCCCCTATTGAACATGTGAGAAATGTACCCCTCTATAGCCGCTGGTATTCTACGTACCAGGATGAAATCAATTTTTTTTTCACCCTGTATGTTGCGTTTTTGCAGTTTGAGGAATCTGACATTTTTGTATTTTGAATAAGAGATAATAGGCTTGTAACAGGGCTGGAAATGGTTTTTGTCTTGATTTATTCGATAAAGATAGAAATATTGGAAAAAATCGATTGCACCCCGTACGTAGAATACCAGCGGCTATGGAGTGGTGAATTTTTCACATCATGTTCAGCAGGAGACTATAAAGTTGCCTAATGATAAAAGACTGTTTTTCTCGAGAATTATTTCAACGGAAAAAACATTTTCAAATATTCATTTTTCAATATTCACCCTGTATACTAAATACTGCACGTCACAGGGATGTCTGCTTTTACAATGTTGAAGAGGTGAGGAAGAGCTAACCATATAGCAAAAAAATCGTTCGACAACTACTTTCTTCAAACAAGGGATGATTTTTTGACTATTTCAAGTAGGTACACGACAGGCTCGGATGACTAGGCAATTTTTTTTCCAGGTTGCATCCCTGTCTGCTGCCAGTACATTTTATGATCCATCAAATTATTGCGAGCCACTCTTGTTGGGAACAAAATTTGGTTCAATTCCGTTCCGTACTTCAAGAGTTATGAAAAGTTCAAATTTAAAGTTTGACAGCTCGTGATTTTTTTGACAGACGTCACATTGAAGGTTCTCACTGACCATTTTGTATGCATTTTTTCAAGGGCTTTAAAATGATGTATCACAAGTTGCATTCGGTGAGATAGACCTTCTGTCATTCTTTTGAAGTGACACTTCCAAGTGACAGATCAAGATGACATTTAGATTTTGTCGTTGAAATCTTGCCACTCACGAATCTACCAAATTTGGTCGGGATTGGTTTAACGGCTTGGGAATAAATCTGGGCACAAAATTCAACAGACCGACCACCAGACTGACCGTTAGACCTGCAGACCGACCGACATATGAATATTTTTTGGAAGCCTTTTTTATATATACTCGAATGCAAAAGGGGGCAGATCTGTTGAAAGCCCGATAATTTTTTTTCAATTGGTCAAATGAAATGTTGAAAGTGAATGAAGTCGCTTAACTCATTTGACATTGCTCAGAAACCATGGAATCTAGAAAAATATTTTTGTCAACATTGGTTGCAGAATCTCAAGCTCTAATCACTGCAAAAATTTTATGCCAATAAGTTGAATATTTACAGAGTTATTCAAGAAAAACTGAAAAAATTGACAGATTTTTCAAAATGGCGGAAAACGCTCCAGATCTCAGAAATTTTTTTCATCACTAATAGAAAGAGGGCTGTTTTCTGAACATGTATGCAAAAATCCAGCTTTATGGGAGAGATTCCGACCTCAAGCCCTGAAATGAGCTAGGATGACTGGGCTAACAGATGTTTTACCATTTTTTCGTGCTGTTACATTCTGAAAACACCATGTTTCTAATGTTATAGCTTGAAATATTCAGTTTAAATAAGTTGAAATATTAATATATTCCCTTTTGAAATTGATACGTTGAGGTTATTCTTTCAATAACTGTTGGTAGAATAATTATTGCAAGAATAATTTTTGATGTTTGTGGCGCGAACGCTTGAATGAAGGTGATGTATCTACAACGTTTTTTGTTTTTTCGCCTTTCCAACATCACTTAGCGTGATCCCTGATCATTACAAGCGTCTGTCTGGTTGGTAGGTTGGTAACAATGTGGAGGTATACGAGCTTCTATCCAGTAAATTTGTGCGAAGGTCGGGTTTGGCCATTTGGACGTAGAGATTGGTGGTCCTGGCAAATTAACCTAGATTTCAAAGAAAAAAACCAGACCCTGAAATTTTAAGAATGTGAGATTTTTGGGTAAAATCTTCTAACTAGGGAAAAAGAAAGGCGGTTTTTAGCAAAAAAACAAACAAAAATTGGACGACGCAGTTTTTCACATTGACATTTGAAACAGTAAAATCTGCATCTAGTATAGGTGTGCCTCGTGTCTTGGTGATAGTAGTACTCACTACTCAACTCAGTGATGAGCATCAGAAGATGGGCCTCTGGGCAGTGGGCATTCCCATTTCATTCTCTCAACCACTGCCGCGCTCAAACATCATCTTCTTTAGTATCCTAGTGGTCACCACTACCTAACAGCATCAGCGAAGAGCCACCTACCAGTAGAGACCATTTTCGCCATGTGATCTCAAACATTTTCTTGCGTGTAAATTACACCGCGATGTCACGGTAACAACCGTCACATTACACAATCATAGCACTTATACCAAGATGTTGAGTGTAAGTTACCATGGTACAATTGAGAGCGAAATTATTCATACGGCTTCGCTAGGTCGGCTGAATTTAAGAAATGTTAGCTGCTCGGAACGTTCTTGATTGCCAGTTTTGATTATAGATTGATCATAGATGGATCATAATCAAAACTGGCATTCAAGGACTATCCAAACAGCTAAAATTTTTGAAACCCAGCCGACTTCCTAGCGGAGCCGCATGAATCATTTCGCTCTCAACTGTACCAGTCGTACCAACCAAACACATTTTTTTACAGCTTACTCTTATGAAAAAAGCCGTGGAAATGATCAAATGGTGGAGCATGGACATGAAAATCGTGGTCAAGTGTTTATTCAATTTTAAAATTTTTATTCAATTCCTCGTTGATTTTTTGATGCTTTTTCTTTGACATATGTGTACTTACATGGCTCAACTGCGGGATAGCTCAAAAGTGTTCATGGTAATGTCACTTATTCGTATCTGTTCGTACTGTTGCGGATTTCGCGTTTGGGTCCTTTCATAATTGAGCAGATCGTTTTAAAACACACTGTGCATTACTGCGTTCTTACTACTATAAAATAGACGTCAACAAATATTTGCGCTTAAGTATGTCACTTCAACTTCGCCTTTCTATCTGCTCGTTGTCCCTTTGGATTTATTGATAATTATTGATACATACTGGTCCGTCAGTTGATCCATCAGTGTTTATAAACCTCCGACTGTTATTCTGGAACCTTCCACCGGTTCTCCGACAAATTCCATATTGATTGCAGCATATGGCTTCGAGGCGACTCTCGAATAATCCAACACCTTTCGCGTGCATTACCAACGTATTCTCGAAGCGGCGCCTCCGCCAATTGGGCTGATGTGTCTTATTTATTTATTCATTTATTATTTGAAGCACATTCAACAGGACAACAGGACAAGCACATTCCGCAGTGTCTTACCCGCGTGTTGAAATCTCCAGGTTAGTCCACGGGCCAGAGCCTACGCGTATGTTTTCGAATACACTAAAACTTCGTAATTTGTAACGATGTGTACGAATGGTCTAGAAGGGCCGCGTGTGCTCTCGAATGCACGAGAGTCTCGCCACTCGTAACAATATGCTGCCTCAATCCAAGATTTCCGTTGTCACTTCAACAATCAACTTGCACTCGTAAAAACGCAGACATGAAATAAAATGTGGACAACTTGATTTATTCTGTAATAAATATACAGTAATGCTCGAGGTAATGCTCAATCTAAAATTTGACGTAGATTCTGTTTAAATAATGTGTAGTTGTAGATAGTACTGAAGTATTCCAATTTTGAAAGTGGGCATCTGCACCCTGTATAATAAAAATAATTTGAAAACACGTCAACAGTTTTCTCAACAAAACGACATCGACAACATTTCTTTTGAGTCATGCGAAGCGAAACCTCCTCTAAGTTCCCAAAAATTCGACAGAAACATTTTTTCAAAATTTTTCTAGCACTTTTGAAATACATAATTATTCAATAATTACATATATATTCAATATATATATAATTGAAGGTAAGTACATTTTTTCTTTGAAGTGAACTCAGTAGGACTTATTTTCCACTAGTTTTGCAAGCCTCGGTGTAATGTCTGAAAGCCAGCGTGTAATGTCTGAAAGAACTAGAAGATGCTAGAAAATGATGTATCCATTAAATTTTTTTTGGCATTTCAGGTCACGTATCAGGTATCAGGTATCGTTCAGGTACGTACAAGTATTATCATATAGTCTGGATGCTAGTTGCATAAAATGGAATGAACCTTGCATTTTTTGATGAGAAGATGCTACTTGGTGGAAATAATGCTTGTATCATACTCTTTCGATCCAGAAAGGTAGCCATCAGCGCCATCCATGCCAGCGGCGTATACAGGGTGAAACAGAAAAAAAAAGTTGGAAAATTATATTTGATTAACCTAAGCATGTGGAGACCTGTAATTCACCACATACATCAACTGTTTTATGCATATCAAGTCACAGCAAACTGTTCTAGATTACCTTGAGCCGTCTTCAAAATGTAGGAGAAAAACAGAAAAAATAACTGAAACACTCTTTTCTCCATAAAGAAGTGATTCTTCGAGATATTGACACAATACTTGACATTCCTACAAAAAGCAATGTTAGAAATGATATGAGCTGGGTAGCCAATTTCTAAGCCAACTATTTCCAGAAATACGATTGTCAACTTTTTTTTTCCTCTTGAGCACCACCTAGAATCTGCCCTACGAGGCATCGTTGAAAAAGTGATCGGTTATCATAATAATGGTAACATGTAATCATTGCATTGTGAAAACAACCTCCTCCACATAATTTAGTGATCTCTTCGGCGGGAAAGAATTGCCATTCACGTATTTATTGGTTCTTCAAAGCTTTAATGCCCATGATGGCATTTGTAACATCTGGAATGGTGGAATATGCTACGCGTTATGAACCTTGTTGTACTTTGAGCTAGCCTACCAAGTTTCGCGATCATCAAAAGAGAGTTTTGTTCTTAAAAGCTGTTTGAACAAAATTGCTTCAATTGTTTTTATGGAAAATACAAAATATTAGATCTCTTACCCTTATTTGATACCTCGTTGAGAAAAGCCTGAAACCGAAAGTCTTCAAAATTTTCATGATAATGGTTCAATGAGAACTGCTCTTCAATGTGTAGTTGTCAAAAGTTGCATAGTTGCGTTCAGATTCCAGATAGAGAGCGACAAAGAAGATCATGCAGTAAATAAAAACACAAATTTCATTGCAACGGAGAAATTCCTGAAATGTCCCTTTTAGATAGGTTTCCCGCAATACACAGATTCTGTGAGACTCTCAATCGTGGGTAAAAGGCTCAAGACATTACTAACTTGAGGCTCTAACAGTGTACCAAATTGCACATTTATGTTATAAAAAGCAAGGTCTCTAGACAGCTTTCAGTCTAGCTATGGGCTAGTTTTTTTTTCGACTGTAATTTATTTATTTTCTACTGCATGAACTTCTTTGTCGCTCTCTGTCTGGAATCTGAACGCAGATATGCAATTTTTAACAACCACACATTGAAGAGCAATTCCCACTGAACCATTATCATAAAAAATTAGGAGACTTTCGGTTTCAAGCTATCTTGAATGAGGGATCAAGTAAGGGTGAGAGACCCAATATTTTGTATTCTTCATAAAAAAGCGACACAAATTTGGTTCAAACAGCTTTTAAGAGCAAACATCTCAATTGATGATCGCGAAACCTGGTAGGCTACCTCAAAGTACAACAAGGTTCATAACGCGTAACATATTTCACCATTCCGGATGTTACAAATGCCATCATGGGCACTAAAGCTTTGAAGAGCCAGAAAATACGTAAATGGCAATTCTTTCCCGCCGAAGAGGTCACCAAATTATGTGGAGGAGGTTGTCTTTACGATGCAATGGTTACATGTTACCATTATTATGATAACCGATCACTCTTTGAACGATGCCTCAGAGGGAAGATTCAAGATGGTGCTCAAGAGGAAAAAAAAGTTGACAATCGTATTTCTGGAAATAGTGGGCTTAGAAATTGGCTACCCAGCTTATATCATTTCTAACATTACTTTTTATAGAAATACTAGGTGTTGTGTCAATATCTCGAAGAATCACTTATTTATGGAAAAAAGAGTGTTTTTGTGTTTTTTCTTGTTTTTCCCCTACATTTCAAAGACGGTTCAAAGTAATCGAGAACAGTTTGCTGTCACTTCATAAACATAAAACAGTTGATGTATGTGGTGAATTACACGTCTCCACATGCTTCGGTTGATTGAATATAATTTTTCAACTTTTTTTTCTGTATCACCCTGTATACGCCGCCGGCATGGATGGCGCTGATGGCTACCTTTCTGGATCGAAAGAGTACGACGTAGAGAACATTTCCACCAAGTGGCATCTTCTCATCAGAAAATGCAAGGTACTTTCAACTAGCATCCGGACTAATAGGGCTTATCGAGTCCAAACAAAGGTTTTCAATATTATTTCCCTCACCACTAGCATAAGGAGTGTGGAACATTTCACATTTATTCTTGAGTCTGATAAAAGCAAGCATTTCCAAATAGGTAGGTATGTTCTTATCTCAATGATTTCAGCTTCTGTTAGAGAACATTCTTATTCAATATTTTCATTTTATCACACTCAAGTTTGCACTACAGCAATAAGAAAATAAACTCACTCCACGTAGATTGCTTGTTTGTACCTACATGCTACATGCGTATACCAATCTTGTTAGTACTACTAGTACAGTGCATACTGCATGCATGCCCGAGGGTACCTACCTATCTACTTCAATTTCATGTACAGAAAACCCTCTTCAAACTAACGGAGGTAACTTTCAATCACGGTTCCTTGCTGTCGAGTTTTGAGCAGGCAAAGATCGATTAAACGATATACAGGAAATAGGCAAAGGAACAAAAATGATGACACTCCACATTTTACACTTTGTAAAACTTCCTCATGCTTTACTCAAGAATGATGTGCCTTGATAATTGGATACCCAAAGGATCACGTCATACGCATCGTTCGAGGAGTTGATGTTTGGTTTCACCTATCACAAAACAAACAGAGAAGCCACTTCAACCCATATTTTCCAATTTTAATCAATAATTATCCAAAGATATAAGCTCAGGTGTACAGTGAGAGCGAACGTTCTTAAGTTGGCGTGCGTCTGTTTGACTGTGCGAAACGAGGTGCGAAAAGTCACATTCCCACAAAGAAAAACCGTCATAGGTAGACGCCAATTTGAGGACGTTCGTATTTGATCAAACGTTATTATGCCTAATATCAAAATAAGGCATTACTGAAAGTAAAATTTTAATATAAGCATAAACAATATAAAAATTTGCAGGGGCAGAAGTACGATTAAAGAGAAATCCCGCACGCCAGACTTGACGACGACTTTCAACACGCAATTTGTGGACCTGGAAAAAGGAACAATTAACTGTGGAGTAAAAGGAACAGTAGGTATTTAGAAAGCTTCAGCAAAACAGAACAAGAAAGTCATAAAGCGACAATAAAACCGAGAACATCGGTTTGAATTGAAATTATATTTATTTATCATCAAGTACAAACCTAGTACGCTTGAAAAAAGCCTGAAAAACTAATTAAGTAGAAAAGATGCCGTGGATAGGCCAAGCATCGCCAAAGCAAACGCTGTGGGAATAAATAATTTTCAATTTGCAATTCTCCAGTATTTTCGTGGTTCCTTCGTATTTTTATTCTCCTGATTCTTCCCGCCTTTGAATTATGGTTTCCTTCCTGAGTGCGAGCACGTCAGATAAAGACAGTAAAATTGGCCATATTTTGAACTGTGCTTGAAAAAATAAGATTGAGTTTTTTTGGAGTTTATTTTCAACTCGGGGTCGGGTTTTGCATTTATTATGGGGATGAAAAGATTTTTCAATAATGAAAATTGATTAATATTCGATGCGGGCAGCAGGGAAATGTAGTTAACAACTTCCATCACCTACACCTAGGTACCATCGCGTGCAAAATAATCTGGTACAGTAAGAACGTTCAGAGTGTTCAGACACCCTGGTTTTCGTAACGCCCAAATTAGTGATAACGTGGGTTGATGTAGGTCAAGGGGCCGTTGCCATGACAGCTAATGGATACAAACCCGAAATAACAGTTGACGTTGACATTACCTGACCTGCGTCAGAAATCGTCAATAATGAACAATGTTGAACAACAAAACGTATAAAAAGCCGTTCCAACCCAGTCGGTAGCACGGTGAGCTCGGCCTCGCTTTCAAAGGTGAAGGTCCCGGGTTCAAATCTGCACTGGGCCAGATGGACTTCGTCACGCGTTCCTTAGTACTGGGGCATCTACTATCTTGCAGTGAAACCGCGGGAAGAGGGATGAAACAAGAAAAGTCATCGAAACAAAACCCCACTGATAAATCCTCCACTGATCCAAGAATGTAAATTCTACAGTAGGTACTTCGTGTTACTGTTATCGTCATGGTTATCGTTACTGAAAAACACCCACGGAAAAAACCTGCTTAGCCAAGTAGTTGATGCAGAACAAAAAAACAAGTGAGTATGTCTTCACGTGCGTGAGTCTCAATAGTGCATTTTCTTAAGCTGTTCCAGGTAGAAATCACACCTTTTCTCCGCGAAACACCCAGCGAGTAGGATCAAGAGCAGTTTAAAAGTCATGGCAACGGCGCTCTGACCTACACCAACTTACGTCACGCTAATTAAAGAAGATCACAACACAAAAATCGAGTCTATATTTTATTTGACTAATTCATGGGGAAGGTAGCTTAAGAGTATACGGAACAAATCAAAGTTTTCTAGACGAGTCCGATCAGCCGATAGAACGTTTTGAAAATATTATCGTGACGTCACTTGGGAAGATGTTTTCACCTAGATTTTCACCTTCGATTTTCACCTATCACGTTCCCATGGTCTTGATATTGCTATTGTTGTTTTGACAAACGTCATATTGTCTCAAAACAATCAGTAATAATTATGGCAGGCTTGAAACCGTCGTCGTCTCATCGGCAACGGAATCAGGTACAGGTATGCCTGTGAGTAACTATAGGTAGCCCGTGAAAATTTGCCCCTCTGACGTCATTATCGTTCTTAATTATAACCGCAGCGCCCGCCACGAGATAAGTAAATTTACAAGACCCTATGCAATTGTTCTAGTTTTTCTAACTCTTTCATCTGAGACCAACTTGTATTTTGTGTTGTGGTCTCCTTTAAGCGTATTGACCTATGACCTGTGACAAGACCTTTCTGATTTCGTCAACTAATCAAATTCGTCAATAGTCAAACTTTTAGGTAGATTTTTCGTTGTAGAGTACTCGGAATACCAAAGGGACCTATGGGCGAAGCCTGATCGCGCGAACTTAGTTCATCTAGTGATGCACCAAGATTTGCAGTGGGATTTTAGGTTCGCCTGTGAACTGGTAATGGTCCACCACTCCAGCTGACGGTGTTGCTTCCTTTATTTCAACACACGGACTCGTCCAAAACGATTTTTGTTCTCCTTTTTAGCCCCGCCCATAGGGGTCCCTGTGGTGTGCCGTCAAGTCTACCATGTTACCTACTTATCATTGACATTGTAATACATATAAACAATTATTCTTATTATCACCGCTCCTGTAAAAGAGAAATTATTATGTAGGTATTGTAAACCTAACCCTCAACCCTCTAGGATGTGGGTACGGTGGCGACCTAAAAGTTGCTGATTATGAGTTGGGAAGATGCCAAATCGACGTGAAATTGGAAAAAAAAGAGTTGAATGTTGAAATTGAGCCTATGTGATTTATGCTGCTATCATTGTGTCCCTCACTTGCGGCTAAATACCCCTATTTCTCTCAGTACAGTATGACAAAAATGCATAATGACGAGATGGATGATGATTTGGGGTAGATACTCTGACAGGAGCGAAATTGTTCATGCCTCCCACAAACCATGATGCCGTCCATCAACAGAATTTTCATTCAGAGTTGGCTTTGGAAACAAAATATTTATCTATTTATCAAATGAATTGGAGCAATAGGGTGACTGCATGAAATTCGTTCACCTGATCACCGGCAGGCAGCGCAAGGATCGAGTATTATGTTTTGAAGTTTGTTAGGGAATTGACCTTTTTAGGAGATAGAAAATACATGGTTTATCGAGGTCACCTTTGACGTTTATGACGTTTGGACGTTTCGTTTCTGACTTTTGCGGGAATTTTGAATCGGTTAGCTATACTGTTCCCATTATCATGTGGGAAAAGTCACTAGAGCCCATAAGGGAGTTTTTAATGGACGAAGCAATAAAGTTTTTTCGTAGTAAGATGCACGTGGAAGCCAATTTCACAAGAGGCTACAAATTACGAAGTAATCCAAATGGCATTAATGATTTTTTGTCAACCTACACGACGCTTCACGATGTTGGCAGAAACATCAAGCATTGTCTGGTGCAGCGTGATCCCTGGTGGTGCTGGTGCAGCCACACTTCCATCAAGTTTGGGTCTTTCGTGAACCGGTGCATGCTTATGCCGGGTGTATTCGTCTTATTCTCGCACTCGCATAGAGCGACACAAGACACAACACCCTGGAACCATTTCTGTAAGTATCTAGGTACTCAGTTTTCCACTACATATAACACACTTATTGGTAAGAACGAGGGTAAGAACAAGTGAAATCATGAAATCCATGCTGAAATCAAATAAATACACGACAGAGCGCTTGTCAGATTCGAAAAATTTCCCATTGTCAGAAACGAAATGTCATATCTCAAGAAACATAGGGCGCTTTCCAATAACTGCGACAAGACGGATACACAATGTCAAAGTGCACTTGCCAGCTCAATTCCAAACTCAGCCTCGCCTATGTTTCGATTGTGGCGACATGTGGTGCTATTACTGCTATTGGAACGCTAGCTGTGTCAAATTGTGTCCATATATGACGAATTGTGTCTTTATACGCCTTATTGGGAAGCGCCCAATGACCTCGATTAACCATCTCTTATACGCATGACGTCACAGTAAAGAGAGACAACGGAAAATTGGAGACCTCAATTGCATTGGGGCACATAACAGTAAGGCATTAGGTGCTTTCCTGTTACAATTTGAACTAAGTATTCTGACCTAAGCTGTTAGTGGTATCTCACTTTCGCGCATGTGATTTCTCGCTCTTTCTCTCTCTAACTTAGATCAGATCAGTGAGTTTTGTGGTAAAAGGAAAGTACCTATTGTTAGAATGATTAGAAATCACAATCTCGATCTCGTAAACGCCGAACAAAACAGTATGTGAACAAAACACGTAAAAATGAGAGTATTTAGTGAGTTTAGTCCAGTTGACGTTGACTCCAACATGGATGAAACTTGACAGATGACAATGACAGTATTGACATTTTGCTATAAACTCCCTTAACATGCAATCACCCTATCGGATATACTACAAATAAAAACTTTGTTGATTACTCGGCTGATTACATGATGCTACCCACCAACTTACGGTTTTCATAGTTTCCAGTTCCAAATTTCCATGCCAATATTCTCGGTCACAACGTTTATGAAAGTTTTACATTGAATTCCAATTTTCCAAGGCCATCTTAACTCATTAGTACCCTCACGAATCTGCAACATGACTGGACAGATAATCCACCCAAATTCCCACCCATATAAAGATATTCGCAAAAAAATTCGATGACACTCGTTAAATTTGAATTTTTTAAGGATTTGCTGACCCTTCAAATTTGACAATTATTGATAATCAAGATTTTGCGATATTCACACATGAAAACCCTCTGCTTCGCGTGTATTGCATATTGTATAATATGATGTCGTCCTAATGTAAAACACAATGGAAAAGTTGAATATAACAAAAATATAGTCGATAGAAACTCCTCATATTCTTGGATCTTGGCCGCATGCATGATTGCATGCGAACGTGATAGTAGGTACCTACAGGGAGCTTTGGTTAGTGGTTACATTACTGACAGTACTGACACAGATATCGATATCACCAATATCGCACTGGACACTGGACAGTAGTCACAGCAGTGGACTGATATTATTGGTCTTGATAACTGTGGTCTTGATTGTGTCTTGAATCTACAGCAGTACGCATGCGCCCAAGAACATACCTAATTTGTGGAGTCATAGATCATTTAATATTATATGGTCTACAGCAATAGAAAAAATAGAATGGGAAAAATTCGTCCGAATGAATTAAAAAGAGTACATTTGGCTTCAGAATGTGAAAAGTGAGAGTACGCTACTTTTTCACCTCAAAAAGAGTACCTGTACTCTTTAAAGAGTACGGTTGGTAACCCTACCGGAAGACGATGGAACTATCAACCTAGACATCTAGACTCTCAATAACTGTCATTTTGACGTTTTCGATCGTGAAAATTTCTCTTGCATCATTGGTATTATGCATGTATTATGTAAGGTAGGATTATAAATATCCCTCGAATAAAATACAGGTCCGACCTGTCATTGTCGGACGCTTTAATGAATGCTGCTAATGCTGACTGATGAACACGGTGATCTCAATCAAAGGGGAAGAAAGAGAGTGGTAGGGCTACATCCGAAGAAAGAGGTACCGCCTCCACGTGCATGAGATGGATCCTCTTTGAAGTCGGTACTTACTTATAGATGAGAGGTTGCTCGGCAGTGGTAAGGTAACCCACTTCCGCTTGCTCAGTAGAATGAAAAATTCCTAAAGGCACACTTTCCTTGCTATAGGGCGGATTAGTTTTCTGAAGCACTTTATCCAAACAACGCTCCTGCCCCTTCAAAGCGCCAGATCAGCATTCAGCAGCTTTTTGGCTTGAACACGAGCGAGAACACAAGCTTACCCACCTACTTTATTTTTTTTGTTTAAAAACCGCAAACCGTCTAGCCCGTGACTAGAATGATGTTCACAAAATTAATCATTTTCGGGAAAGAAAGAAAAGGCAGAAAGGGTGTCCACTGCCCACATTGCCTATCTTTTGTCGCCTCTGGCATTATCTTTCAGCAATGTAAAACATCAGCGCGTTATGTGATCGAAATACGGGCGCCGGTGGTTTTAGTTCTTGACGAAGGAACGAACAACCCTTCTCAAAATAAAGAGGTGCAGGACGAATATAAATAAACATGCCGACGGAATAGCACACATACGTCGCGTCGTGTGGAACGCGGAATTGATTCAAATGATTTAGGTAAACATCGATGAATTTGAAAAATACCCACCCCTACCACTAAACCACCTATACGTTGTATAATCAATCATTTTCAATGCCAGACCTGAGCCCGCATAAATCTTCAATCGGGTCAACACCTCTTCCTCAGTGATTGAAAATCTGCGTCGCACAAAGTGCATTTGCTGATATATTCAACCGACATCGGCTGCAAATGACCCGTGTCGTTTTCCGAAGCGGTTTCAGATTAGGTAAACATTTCTCGGGCTGTTTTGGAACTCTTCAACACTGAATATGAGCGGTAGCCAGCTTTTCGGCGCCGAAGATCGGTCACCTACGTGTTGCAGGAAACGGGGCTCTTTTAGTTTATTTGCGCTGAAACTATCGAGTGCAACTTCCAGCGGGTCGCGATTTGAGGGAAGAACATGGAGTGAGTTTCAATTCAGGCTGGCATGTATCACATAACAGTGTTATTGAAGCAAATGGGGCGGCTGAAATGCAGTCAAACGTTTAATTGAGCACCGATCGCCGATTCTGCCTTTTCTGATTCGGAGTTTGAATGCGTGATGCGCACTCATTTGTCGGGAAGTTTCTAGACGGCTTTTTGATGTGCGGTAAAAAAAAGCACGAAAAAACTGGCGAAACCCTTCGTCCTGCAATACTGGACGTTCCTCCCTTAAGTGAACAGATGAATGAATCAAACTTTTTTGTTCGGCGTTTAAAAAAAATTGAATGCAGAAGAAGTTCAAACTATGATGGAATGTAAAAAGTTTCAAAGCATCAGGATGATTCGCGATGTTTTTTGAGGCGAACGACTCCACCATTTTATAAAGTTTTTTTTTCCACGAGTGTGCAATATGATGTGGAGAAATTTGTTACCTCATCTTATTGTTACGAGCGGCGATCCCGTCATATTGGTAAACACTCGATCTTTCTGAATTGTTCCATCCATTAGATCGCAGTGTAGAAGTGTGGAATGTTCTGATGCATGCCAGAGCGCGCGTTTACGTGGAACCGAATGGAGAGACTCAATGCTCGATCGAGAAAGATCTGTCCATTTTGGCGGAGGCGCCGTTCCAGAACCCGGCAGAATTATAAGGGTAACGTGTATGATTATTCAGGAATGGTCTAGAAACCGCATATGCTGGGCCACTATGGAATTTGCTGGAAGTAGACAGAAAGTTCGGGAACACTATTCGGAGGCCTTATACAGGGTGTTTCAGGGATGATCATCAGCCGGCCGCTCAGGGCAGTATTGAATTAGAAGAGACAGCGAGCGAATAAGCGAGCGATAATCACAGCGATATTCCAAGTAGAAAATTGTTGGCGTTTATTGATTGTAGTACGCAGAAATAAACAGTGTGTGTTTTAAATCGATCGTCTCAATTATTATATTCGAACCCGCACGCGAGATATCGTAACATTATATCAAAAGAATAACAGAATTCTATCTGCTACCACGTTGCGGCGTATGAGCTTTGCTGGCGAGGTGGTGAAGCGGCGTCCTGTCTTACCACCTATTTTCAGAAGAAGGACAATTTTGGACAATCCACTGGGCGAATCTACTACAATCCGATATCGATATTCTCAAGACAGCCCAAGGCGGTGACAAAAGAGGACTAGCGAGAGCAAATGGCTGGCCTCGAATGACAGCCAAAATACTACCATCAATAATTACAGTCATTGCACGATAAATTTTTGTAATCATCTTTAATAAACCACTTTGTTCCTCAATGTTTTTTGTTTATCCTAAAAATGCGGAAATTGATCGAGGGTGATGAAATTTCCGAAAATTCATCGAGGGTGATGAAATATTTCCGGAAACTTATGCACCTCCTCAAATTTTCGGTAACGAGATTCTGATTGATCCGAATCTAAAAAAAAAACAGTGATTCAATTGGCGAAAATCTTTTCCGCGTGGTAGCGCTGTACGCAGTAAAACATGGTGGCCCAAGGGGCCTTGACAAATAGGTAGTAAACGCAGTGCGCATTTATATCACAACAGCTGTCAACAGTGGTAGCTGTCAGTGAAAGCGTAACAGTGGGCCAAGAACTGTGGGTTCGTTGGGAATGGAATTTCGTAGCATTATCTCTAACTTATTTTTGTTTTAGAAAATGCCGATAATACAGATTCATTTGCCCAATATTTATGGTCATGTTGGTGACCAAATCAGCCCCCTCTCGACTCGACAAAGTGCGAAGAAGTGATTGAGGCAGGTCATTTAGGTAATCGTGTGTGGGGTGACTGGGGCTCACTGCGACTGAGACTCTTGTGCTTTGTTATGTCTCATAAATGGATAATTGAAAACCATTTGGAGGCTAGGTTCTGTGGCCCAGTTGTTAGAACAGTGTTGTGAGCTCGTGAAGCCATCTCCGATAAGCCAGTGAGAGCAGCCGGAGAGCCTGGAGATCAACGCCAGCGGTATTGAGAGAAGATACCTGGCCTGCAAATCAGAATCCGTCACTCGCCTCATCAGTTCAGATTTAGAACAACTTAATCGATATGAAAATATTTTCCATTGTAAGAAACACTAACATCAACCGATGAGCTATGATTAAACTTATGATTGAAGAATACTCAATTATTATTGATAAACTATGATTTTTATTATTCTAGACAGCGGTAAATGCTTATTAGCTACTGAAATTTTACTTTACAGTCAATGTATGAGTCGTACGATTACTCCAAAAGAATGTTTATCTTTCTGGCCTAACCGATAATTGTTGGCTCATTTTCGTGATGCGTCCTGTTGTACCTATGCCTTGTCTTGTGGGGGCTTAGTATTTCCACCTTGTGTGCAAGGGGCTCACACAACTCAAAACCTGCAATGTAATTAAGCATTCAGAGATTGCATTTTTCGGCCAGCATTTCACCAACTTACGTATCGGCTTTTGCTGCTGCATTGTGCATTGTGTCCATCGGCGTATACTAACGCAGTAATTCAAGTCAAACTACAACACTCACTCGCTCACATTCACGACGATGTGGTAAACAAGGAAGACAAAAAAATTTAATTATTTTTCAACTGTCAAAATTGTCAATATTTTTATGATTTGGAGTAGGTACTGTCAACTGTCGAGTGCTACTGCGCTACTGCGCTGGGCTGTGCGCTGGGTACCTATTTGTCAAGGCCTCTTGGGCCACCATGTTTGACTGCGTTCAGCGCCTTCTGGTGGCCGCTGATTTTCGCCAATTGGTCCACACGTCAAGAATCCGGTATTCGGTCAAATGAAACGACACAATTTACGTCATAATATTATGTGTTTGTCCATGGTTTCGGAGCTAGGTAGTCAGGTGTCAGATGACAGCAAGACACCTCAAGTATTTGGAACTCGAAATTGTTCAAAATCCAACACAACAACAAAATGGATCGACAATTAGTAATGAACATTGGCAAGCTGATCGCAGTTATCGGCGACGAGGATACCTGTGTTGGATTTCTCTTGGGTGGAGTTGGTGAAATCAACAAGAACAGACAGCCGAATTTCTTGGTCGTCGACAAAAACACCGCTGTCACTGAAATCGAAGAGTGTTTCAAGCGCTTCATCAAACGCGACGACATCGACATCATCCTGATCAACCAGTACATCGCCGAAATGATCCGACACGTCGTCGACACCCACAGCCAGCCCGTGCCGGCCGTGTTGGAAATCCCATCCAAAGATCACCCGTACGACGCCAGCAAAGATTCCATCCTGAAACGTGCCAGGGGCATGTTCAATCCCGACAATACGTCTGCATAAAGCCGCACTTTTATTTCAACCCGTTACTCTTGTAGTATTAAGGCTGGGTATAATATGATCCGCGAGTAATGAATGTTGATACTGTTAAGTATTTTTATTCTTCCACTGGCACCTGTCTTCGTTTTTTATTTGAAATTGTGAAAATATTTCTGCAATATGATGCTGTAATCCCGTGGAACTGGAAAATATTCAATTCTGATTTCGAGAGTTAGATATGAGCTCTGCTCTCATGAGAAACGGCCTTATTTTATTTCTCAACAAAAATTTATCGTTGAGGTCAATACTGAAACAAAAAATAGATTTATACTCAATCACTGCGAGTTTTCTTGATTTTATGAAAGAAAATTTGAAGAAAAGTTCAAAAATTGTTGAAAAAAACTCACACGAAATGAGCAGAACCTTCGAGAGAACCATCCTTTCTCTTGTAATATTGACCTCAAAGATCCATTTTTGTTGAAAAATCAGGCTATTCAGCACAAAGGCATAATATTATATTATTACACGAGTTTAATAAGACGAAGTTTGTCACATGACTGTCTTTGGGGCACGACGAACGCAGTGAGGAGGGTCCCAAAGAAAGGAGTTTGACGAAACGTCTTATTAAACGAGTGTATTATACTATTTTATCTAATTTGCCGCAAATATTTGAAAGAAATTGGAAAATTCTAGAGGTAGAAATGCCTTCCAGTGTCATAAAGCGCCAGTACGACACGCATTTGCGTGTCGAAAAGTGGCCAGTACGATACGAGAGTAGAAAAACGTATTTCATTGTTATCGATCGGGGCCCTTAAATAGTGTTAGTTTTGGAGCTCAGAGAATTCAGATAGCAAAGACTTGCATCGTGAGTAACAATGGCATTTGAAAGATACGGCAACGACAAAGTCCCTACGAAATCAGCTTAACAAACTCTCACCCACCACATATAGTAGATGGGTACTTACTACTACTACTTATACCTACCTGTATATTATTATACTTGTACCTCAGGGTCTAGACTTCGGGTTGGCACATCACAGAAACTAATATAGTTCCAAGTAAGTGTAAGTACCTTTAGCAAAGTATCGTAAGGAAGCCGACATCAATACACTTGTGCCGCTTTACCCATCAAGTTTTACATTTCAGTTGGAAATTCGTTTTCCAAATTACAAAATTGGCAACCGAGTTGGCAACGGAGTTGTGAGTAAGAACTGCGAAGAGCTTGAGAAATTAGTACCGGGGTGGCCATCAGAACTCGCGCCCTAGAGTCAAAGGCAGTTCAAAAAAATGCTCTCCAAAGAAAAATTAGGGCAAAATTAGGATTTCTATTTTTGGAGATATGCATGGGGGCGAGGAGTCCAAGGGTGGGGCTTTGCCTAGTCTATAAAATATTTTCAATACCTTTGATAATGGAAAAGTAGAAATGGTAAAACAAGCGAATATGCCTCATGGGCATGAGGCTCAGTAGCGCACTTCCTTTTTGGAGGATTAGTGAACGCAAGATGTTAAGTGATTAGGGTTCTACCGTCTTGGGCAAAAAATTGCAATATGGCGGCCAAAATATCGACAGAATCATGAAATTCGGCTTGAAAATCAAAATGATCGTACTAGACAAGGGTAAGTTCCAAGTTTCATGAAAATCGTTCCACTAACAAGAGATTTCAATATGGCGGCCAAGATGGCGGCAGAATTATGAAACTCAGCTTGAAAATAGGAATGATCGTACGAGACAAGCGTAACTCTCAAGTTTCATGAAAATCCTTCAACTTATAAGAGATTTCAATATGGCGGCCAAGATGGTGGGGCAATCATGAAATTTGGCTTGAAAATAAGAATGATCGTACTAGACAAAGGTAAGTTTCAAGTTTCATGACAATCGTTCCACTAATAAGAAATTTCAATATGGCAGCCAAGATGGCGGCCGAATTATGAAAGCCAACCTGCCTATTTGGTCCTTGAGGACTTAAGCTATCCACCGGATAAAGTTCAATCTTCAAGGGCTGTAGCTTTATTTCCCGAGGAGAAGTTCAACTTCATCGAAGTGCACAGGAGATCTCTGTTTTCTGAGAATAATGATAACGATGTATGGATAACAAAAATAGTGCCCATTGGCCACCCTTGGAGACATCAGCTATTAATCGGAAAAAAGTTCCAAGACTCTTGTTTCAATTCTCGAGAAGGAGTACAGCGTCTTAATTTCTGCACGGACTCGGACAGACAGACAGACAGACAGACAGACAAACCGGCCACATAAGCGTCATTCTGTTACTTATATAAAAAAATGTTCTCCAACTGATTTCGACCTCCTGAACACGAATATCGGGTCCACTTTTGAATTGGAACATTTCTTTTTTATCGAAAAACCGAAAAAATGGTAGCCTTGTCACATGATTTTTAGTGATACCTACCTACTTTTTTTTTTGTTATTGAGCGAACATGTTTCGTAATTTGAGTGCCATTATCCTTCAGGTACATAGTATTGGCTATTTCAAAATGTTCAATTACTATTTCGGCACGTCTGATTTTAAATTTGTAGGGTCGTGTAATATGCGCCGAGCCGTGGCTTTGCGGCCGTTTTCAAAAGTCGATAACAATTGACCTAACGGTCGGATCGAAGTGGGGTTTTTGTCAAAGGAAAGTTCAAATTGTTCTCTAAATATAATGCCGTACATGCAGTGATGTATTTCATTAAGAAATTGTAGTTGCCTGCATATCGCAACTTTCTACATCTTACCGCGAATGCCAGCACTTGATCGGCGAAGCCGCCCTACACCAAAATGTTATTTTTGTAATTGTTCATGATTATTTCGGCAAAATTTTTCTTGATTCGCGTACCAAGGCCATGAGCTACCCATTCGAGTTGAAATATTTTCTGTATTGAATTTCGTTTTGTTCGGAGGAAAGGATATCAAGCACCAGCAAGCAACGAATAAATCATTTGCGGCCGAGTCGTAGTTTCGGAGTCATTTTCAAAAATTAATAACTACTAATCGGCACCTCGCACCGATGTGAAATTTTCATTAAAATAAAGTTCAAATCATCCTCTAAATATAACTCCGCATATGTATTATGGTAAAATGATAAGATCGGGTACTTCCTCGCATGTGATAACTTTCGAGATCAGGCCGGCTTCTGAAATGCAGCATTCAACGGCGATGCCGCGTCACACTAAATTGTTATTATTGTCATTGTTTATTATTATTTCGTCAAGATTTTTCTTGGTTCGGGATACAAGGTCATGAGCTACCCAATGGAGTAAAAATTTTTCGCAAAAACCTTTTCGTCTAGGACTAGATGCTGTGACGGACGGACGGACGGACGGACGGACGGACAAAGCGAGGACAAAAGCGCCTTCCCGTTTGGAGAAGTGCGCTAAAAAACAAGCTTTCCCAAGTCAACTTGCCTAGGCATGTTTTCATCCAAACCATCGAGTTTGAATTTAGGAGATTTGAGTTCAGTCGAAAACAATACCAAACTTGTCGTTATCTGCCTGTATGGACAGGAAATAAAAGAAGTCCACCTAGTCGAACTCCTGCCCCAGGAGTTCCCTACAATAATGATCGACACTTTTTTTGAACAAAAATGGTACCAGCAGGATAGGTACGGTGCGTCAAATTACGATATATTCACACCAACGTATTAATAAGCATCATCCTCCTTCATTTAAAATTGCAATTTCTCCAGTAGGTAACTCGGAACCCTGGAGTGAGATTTTTGCGATTTTGATTTCTGGATATGAAATGAGGCATTCAATTCTGACAGGATATTATTGAATTCCCAGAACATCGTTATTCTTTTAAGGTTCGGACGATTTTTTCACTATCTTTCCTGTACTATGGCCTCTGAGATATATTCAAAGATGAATACCTCTAACGGTAAAAAAAAGTTTTTGTGAAAATTGTCAAACAAAAAGAACAGGTTTTCTCAAGTTAACTTGTTCGAACTTGTTTTTATCCAAATGTACACATTGGATTCAAGTTCAGGACATTGAATTTAGTCGGAAAAGATACCAATCTTATCGTGATCAATTCTTTATTGCTCAGAAAGAAAAAGAGCCACCCAGCCGAGTTTCGCCCTTCCCCACGATCCCCCTTCAATAATGATCGACACTTTTTGTGCCAAAATTGTATCAACGGGTTGTGATGCTTCGAACTACGACGTATTTGCATCCATTGGATTGACGGGTTCCATCGGATTCCATACCTTTCATTTTGAGTCCCCCCAATAACTTGAAACCTCGGGGTGCGATTTTTGACAATTTTAGATATGTAGTAGGGCACTTAATTCTGAACAGAATATCAAATTTTCATGACGTCCATATGTTTGCCGAGGCTTTGTCAATTTTTTCACCACGTTGCCTGTACTAAAACAAAATTGGCCTTAGAATGTATTAAGACAACGTATTAAGGCAGCATTTGAAACTTTGCTTGTGGAAATGTACTCCTCGCTCATTTCTACATGTAGTTTTAACTAAACAGAACTAAAAAATACCGACTGCGGTACCAGAGACCGGCCAGGAACCATTTTTGCAGAATTTACCCCTAGCAGGTATATTAACCGCAATACAGTGCCTCTGGCGCGAAATCTTGCGTGGCACCACATCTGAAATTGCGAAGGAGGGTCTTCTGAACAAGTATGCCAAATTTCATGCTTTGATCACAAAATGCACCAGACCGTTCCGCTAACCCCCCCCCCCCCCCCCCCCACTATTACGACTAAAATTGACGGCAGGATTTCATTTGTTTGATTTCATGCCAGTTTATTAGAAAGCTCCGGCGAATTTACCTGTTGATGATATGACTCGCTGTGTTTGATTTCTTTGAGAGTTGACTTGAGATCTGCGATTTGAATTGCTTGTGTCAGGAAAAAGGAGAATTAAAGCCGGGATTCAATTGGTAGTCTAGCTTCCATCAAAGAGTTGAAATCCATAAAAAAATGGAATAGGCTTTTCTTTCAGCTAATCAGGCCACTCGTTGTGTGTGGCGGCCCAAGTTGATGATGTTAATTATTGCTAAATTAATTGGGCAATAGAGGTCACCCAACAAATAAGGGTTGTCAAATAGTCAACTGTGACCTCGAAACTTAGCCAGTGGTGACATTTGTTCATCTAGAGATTTCCAAGGTAGAATTAGCTCATTAGCAGAGCTAATTAGGCTTTAAATTCTGTATCCTAGAGTCCTCGGGACTGGCCATGCAAACTAGAAAATAGGCAGGTCAAGGTAGTCCCGACAATTATGAATAAGAATTAATTGATTGAGTTGACACAACGTAGCGTCATGCGCGTTGTCGATGTACGAGAGTAAAGCACCCAGTGTAAGCAAAAGTTATCAAAAAAGGGTAAGCATAAATGACTTTCTTATCACGAGCCAGTTAATTAGGAGGGGTATGTTTGTACCACCACAGTTAGGTATAGACAATACAAATAGAAAAGACCATATGTCGTCACGGATTTTTACGGTTGCGTAGGAACCAGGCGAGTCCATCATTCAAAAAAAGGTTGGCTGATTTTTGATGCCCCAATATCCGTGACGACGGTGGTGATAACATATGGTCTTCTCTATTTGTATTGTCTATAGGCGATTTACATTTGAAAAACGCCACCTGGCGTAGCTCGGTACTTGATCGTCGAGGATGTTTATGCGAGAAACACATGCTCCGACGTCTAGTAGCCTAGGTGGGCACTAGTGGATACCTGCAATACCCATATTATTCACATGGAAATTTGACAAGTAGAAATAATGTGAAAATGGGTTTGCATTTGTGTCTCTTATTTCATGTTATGGTTGGCATATTTAGCAGGATTGTGGTAGATCTAGCCCCAGAGGTGCGCAGCTGAAAGACTACGCCCCCAGCAATGCGCAACATTGCGGTAAAAAAAGACAACGTTTACGTCCCGAACCCAAAGAGCTACGGCGAGCTTATTAGAATGAAAAATGCGGATCTCCAGCTGAAGTCCAAGCAGAAAATCTTTAGAAAAAAGCGAAGAAAAAAGGTAGGTGGTGGTTGACCCTGCACGGCCAGCCCGAGGTGATTTTTCTTGGCTGGTCGACGGGCTTGTGTGTTTCCCTCCGTGCAGTCGTGCGGATGTGACAGTTTGTTGCTCTTCCTTGGGCGGAAGGGCGGAAGCTATGGATGATTTAGAGAAAGGTCTGCGACGACGCTGGTCATCAACATGGGGCCCAATAAAGAGCCTACGGGGTCCCAAGGGTTCACAGGAACAAAAGTTTGCTTGTGGTGGAATGCACAAGACAGCAAAGTGACAGTTTTGACGTGCCACCAATTGACGTAACAGCCGACGTTGCCTGCGGCAATTTACACCTCTTCTGGCAATTGACCTTTCCAATTTTAGGAGATAGAAAATACATGGATTTTCGAGGTCACCTTTGACGTTTTGACGTTTATGACGTTTGGACGTTTCGTTTCTGACTTTTGCGGGAATTTTGAATCGGATAGCTATACTGTTCCCATTATCATGTGGGGAAAGTCACTAGAACCCATAAGGGAGTTTTTAATGGACGAAGTAATAGAGTTTTTTCGTAGTAATAAGATGCACGTGTCTGGTGCAGCGTGATTCCTGCTGGTGCTGGTGCTGGTGCAGCCACACTTCCATCAAGTTTGGGTCTTTCGTAAACCGGTGCATGGTTATGCTGGGTGTATTCGTCTTATTCTCGACTCGCATAGAGCGACACAACTGGACCATTTCTGTATCTTCTCAGTTTTCCACTACATATAACACACTTATTGGTAAGAACGAGGGTAAGAACAAGTGAAATCATGAAATCCATGCTGAAATCAAATAAATACACGACAGAGCGCTTGTCAGATTCGAAAAATTTCCCATTGTCAGAAACGAAATGTCATATCTCAAGAAACATAGGGCGCTTTCCAATAACTGCGACAAGACGGATACACAATGTCAAAGTGCACTTTCCAACTCAATTCTAAACTCAGCCTCGCCAATGTTTCGATTGTGTCGACATGTGGTGCTATCACTGCTATTAGAACGCTAGCTGTGTCGAATTGTGTCCATATGTGTCCAATTGTGTCCTTATACGCCTTATTGGGAAGCGCCCAATGACCTCGATTAACCGTATCTTATACGCATGACGTCACAGTAAAGAGAGACAACGGAAAATTGGAGACCTCAATCAACTCTCTAAAACTTCCTCGACGAAACGGCCATTTTCCCCAATAAGGTCAATCGCCGATATACCTACTGACAAAATGAACATTTTTCCCTCGTTTATTTGGAATCCTTCACTCAACACACCCACACACACACAAAACGATTCCCATTCTGTATTCTGATGAAAAGTTAATAATAAGAGGGTTAAGATTCAGACTATACATTATTCATTGCTTCAACAAACTTATTATTGCCAAGTGGTTCACCATTCATCTGGGATATTAAATGAGCCCGTATATGATGAATGTCCGCTCAGATCCGAACTGTGCTTCAAAATTGAAAAAGATGTTTTCAACGCAGGAGTAGAATTACTGCAATGAAGACAACGGCCACGTTCTTTTGGCAAAAGAGACGCTCTTTTGCAAGGCCGCGCCGCCGGTAATTAGAGCTTTCATGTCATACCGGTTTTAATTAAACGTTTCGATGGTCCTTAGAATCCGAAAATAACGAATATCCAACTTCGAGAAAATATAATAATAAGGGTGCGAGCGCGCGAAGGAGCAAAATTTGCTCTGAGGACGAGTGAGAAACCTTTCCAAATATTGACTGACAACTTGTTTGATATCTGCGGCCATCGGAAATCTTTAGAAAGCTTATGTTGCCGCTTGGTACCTGCGTATTTAGATAGCATTTCCGCGATAACGTTTTCCATTTTCTTTCAAGCTCCAAAGCTCACCTAACTTGTGAAAACAAAGGAGCTGTGCCAGAGTCACAGTTGAGCACCATACGCATTTCATGAATTCCCAGAAGCAGTTTCCTGGATTTGTATTTTCTATTTGTGTGCTTGGAATTCCGTTATGAACAAACGCTCATTATTAGTGACATCACATAAATGCCACTAGACGAGCTTGAACTTATTTTCTAAAAGGAATGGCAAAATGCTGCGAGAAGAAATGCACAAGAAATATTTGTAAAATGGGAACAAAATATGAGCTTCTAGAGATGTAACTTGCAAATATACTACCTGACAGGTATGCGCCAATATAAAAACAATGCAAAAATGTCCATGCATTCTTCAGGTAGGTACATGTGAGCAAAAGGAACAGATTTGGCTGGGATATGATTTTATCGTAGGATTTGCCTCATTTTCAATTCATATAAACCAATACACAGGGTCCTGCAACAATGCGTCGAGCTCTCCTAGCGCCTTTCTCGTAAGAGATGGAAGAAAAAGTGTAAGTCGTAAAATTATTTGTTTGAAAATATCGTCGCGAATTGTTTTAGTATTCATGCGAACTGATGGTATACCTAAGATTAATCTCTGCTAGGCGCCAAAAAAAGTTATTACTAAATAACGTTGCGTAGGAAAGGAATGTTGTTCGCATAATTGAAAATTCCTGCAATTTTTTCCCAAGTATTTAGTTATTATTATCCACGTCGGTGTTTACAAAAATTATACAACTCTGGAATGATAAATCAGGGGCACCCCACAGAGACTTTTATAATTTTGTTTTCACTCGAAAAGTTTGTTTCAAGCGTCACGACGCTCTGTGTAATAATTTACCTGAGGGATGCAGAACGCTAGACTGGTGATCCAGGCCAAGTAAACCATGACTTTGGATCTCCTCGACGTCCACGAGCAGTACGTCAAAGGATAGCAGATGGCCTGGTGCCTGTCGATTGCGGTCGCCATCAGCACATATGAGCTCAAATGGGGTCCCAGTGTCTGCCCGTATTTGACTAGTTTGCACAGAACGAACCCTCCGTAAAATCTGTATGTGATGTCCCAGGCCAGCTGTGGCAGGACGCTGAGGAACGCCGTAATCAAGTCGGCTATGCTCAGGTGTAGTATGAAGAAGTACATCCTGGAGAGTTTTTTCCTACCGGCATATCTGGAAATTGAAAATCAGATGATTGAGCTGTAGAAAAAAGCCCTCCTATCTGAGGTGACTAAAAATTTATGATCGTATACACAATACACAGCTGTTTTATAATAAGCAGATGAAATGAATCATTGGGTAATCTATGAGGATGAGTTATTGTTATTCAAGTCACAGGTGTTGCTTCGGGTATTGCTCATCGCGAGAAACAAAACACTTGGCTAATCCTCTGCTCAATTCTACAAAGAAATACCGCGCTTCCGTTTAGTCATTTTTTCAATCTATGATACATTTTTGAGCTATCATTATTATTATTATAATCATCATCGAAGTAAGTTTTCTCGACTGAGAATCAGGGCAATCCCGAAGTGCCGCAGTTGGAGTACAGAGAGTTTTAGTAGGTAGGTACTGTAGTTTTGGAGCTCCTTGGGACTGAAAACAATAAAAACTTACATCTTTATCCCAGGAATACCCGTATGTTAGAACGTCGAGATCTGCCAAAAGGAAAAATATTTTCATGTTGATCTGTCTGAATTTGTATGGATGTATAGTTTCTTTGTCCCTACGTTGTTAACCTCTAAACCATTCAACTGATCTATAGTCTACTAGATTTGAGATGGAGTATGCACGTAGGGTCTATTGGTAGAAAAGTGAAAACAAGCTTACACCACAATCTGGTGAAAATAAGCTTTTCACTGTGATCTGTCAAATGGAAATGTCACTGTAAAAGAACGACAGAAGATTTTGATGTTACGATTGTGACGTGAAAGTTATGACCTATCTGCTCTGTGGCGTATCTGTCAGCTGCCAAAAGTTACAAACTGCCAAAGCCAACACTTCGACGATCAATGATTCGAGAAGTACAATACGGATTTCAACCAAATTTGGTTTGCAACAAGAGTAGTCGAGTACCCACCGGGGACTTCATGGAAGAGAACCAGCTCTGGTAAGAAGCAGGGATGCAACTCGAAAAAAATTCTGCGAAAAACAGGTGCAAAAAAGCTCCTCCCCCCGTTTTTTTTCTCGCGTCTCTAGATCGATTGCAATCTATACATATAACTTTGTGAACATATTCTTATGTGATGGTAGCCAGACAGAGTGAAACAAAAGCTTTCGGTTTCTAAACTTCAGTAAGATGTATCATAAGTATAAGTAATAACAATCGAATAATAGTATATTACATACCAAGGTAGAAAGGGTCTCATTACAGCCAGGGGATTCAATATATTACCGAGGCGTGCCGAGGTGAGATAGAATCCCGTAGGCTGTAATGACGCTTTACTCCGTGGTATGTATAGGACTTTATTCACAATGATCCAGTTCACATGCAAATAATTGGCTTTATTTGAAGTTTTTTGCGTCAAATGTTTTTATCAGGTAGGCATAGGCAACCTTTTCAAACAACGCATCCATCAAAACTCCGCGCTCTGCGACAGCTGTTTAGGATAAATCACCTTTCTCCATACGTTTCGGCCCGTGGTCCGAAAGTGACATTATTTTCCAACCTGGCAAGGAATCATTCACTTTCCAACTTTTTAAGAGTTAGGAATGTATCGATTGCTAACTTATTGTGAATAAAAATGTTTGATTTCTCCCGATCTTCATGATTATCGCACAGATTTTGATGAAACTTGATACATGGGTCGTATGTGACAGATGGAACGTTTAGACAAAATATTTTTTAAATCAGGAAATCACGGCCGCCACAACTGGTAGAATAATTGTGAAAGATATTGAAAATTCCCTAAATGACATGAAAACAGCTGGTCGCGCCAGAGGGTACTCGAATTCGTAGAAATGTGTGTACACATTTGCGAGATCATGATTGAAAATAACTCTGAAAAAGTGTTATAAATTGACTGGCCGACTTGACGCACATGTATTTTTTTCAATAACTTTTTTGCCAATCTAAAAAACCGCTTTGATATAAAAATTGCAAATCTTGAAAGCATCAAAATTGACGCTAGTCGAAGTCACATTGAAATTTTGACTGAGTGAAAATTAAAACTACGAACACCATTAATCTCACAAAAGCTTTAATCCGCCAAGTCTTGATTTTTCCATCAAACATAAAAGCGAGACGTGCTCTAATTAACTTTCGCGGCCGCACAATACGAACAATGTAATTTTATTATCATAGCAAAGTTCTGCAATTTTTCAAAAGCCCATACCTACTTTAATTAAAAATCTCTCACATTTTACGACCGCAACTCGCGCTTATGTACTTTATACCAACCTCCTTCGCGTCCACAGCGCCAGCAGAACAGTGCTGTTCCCTATGACGGTCACCAGGAAGATGATGGCCAGAGTTGCAATTTCCAACCTGGCCAGGTTTTCATCCCTGTCAATGGAAGAGCTGTTGACGCCACTTATCTCTTCCAGGTACCTTGCGGTGTTGTTGGTCTCTGAAGTTGTGAGGTTCATGGTGGCCGTCTTTGAGTCGAACATAGAAGATCCGCACCTGAAAAAGAAAGAAACAGCGTTGAATTTATGTGCTGATAGGGTTGCGATTTATTTACACTACATTTGAAGTTTGGTCTGGCTGAATAAAACATTTCTGAGCCGCGACGACGGTGGTGCGTCTGAAGGCTAAAAGGAGTTTTCGGATAATATTCCGCATCGATCGTTAACAATAAATTTTCTAACTGATATTCACTGCAGTGGAATTATACGCATAGCAATATCTGCAATAATATAGGGATCCTGAGGGAGTTTGCATCTTTCTTGTGTCCTTTGTGAGATAAAGCTTTGTTCGTCCGGTCTGGCGTAGGCATAGGTAGAAAAAAAACTATATGAAAGAAATTGGGCAAATATAATAGCGAAAAGGGTCAAAATCGAGAGGTAGGTAGCTTGGGAAGTTTGTTCTGATGCCAACATTTCTATACAGGGTGATTCAAGAATGTTGGACCACCTTGAAAGTTTATTATACAGAGATGTAGTTTGAGTGCTGGAAAGTTATTGAACAAATAATTCTGTCTTTAATTTTTGAAGTTATGGAGGGACAAAGAGGTTGGTCCTTCGATCGCTTCTATTTTTGTTGTTTTCGAAGATTTCAGTAAACTGTTTACGGCAAAATAACGAGTACGAAAAATCAACCAGCGAAACGGTCTTGAATTTCTGCTTTCTATACAGGGTGAGTTGTGAATCCTGCAAATTATATTTCTCCTGAAAACGGCTGCAAAGTTAAACAGTTAGAGTGGTCCCCATAACCCAAAACACAATAACGCCCAGTTGCTCACTTCGAGTTTAAACTCGCGTTTAGGTAAACTTGGTTTAGGACTTAAACTTGGTTTACTTTTTTGAGCGTTTCTCAGTCCCTCTTAAACTGTAGTTTTGTAAAACTCAGTTTAATTCTTGTTGGTAATACTTATTTGGTGGAAACCACTGAAAACAGCTAACTTCAACAGCTGCCACTGTGAGTGTTGTTGGCAGACCGTTGTCAATTTTCTGTTGTTAGGTGTCATTTTGAAATTAAACGAAGTCAGAAGGTACGTAAACTGCTGTTACATAATACGTAGTAGGTTTTGTTATCGAAATAATAACTTTTTAGGCACAGCATGAGTTTTGGAAATCAACTGGAATTGAATAGTCCGAATCTAGGAGGAATAAAAAAAGATGCAAACTTCTCACAGAAATAGCAACAACTTTCAGTATCTCATGTGAAGAACCGCATCACTTCAACGTGGGCAATGCATGGAGCTCTCGATAGCCTATATTTGATCTAACCAGATCATATCCCAACAATGTCTTTCCCAGCATCTGCGCGGACAGTGCTTAACTCCAGATCAAGAGTTTCAAATCCACAATTAGGCTAAACTTTTGGTGTGGTCTAGTTTTCCGGAAATGGCGAATGACCTTCAAAAGTGCGTGGTTTCTGCTTTGACTATTGGTTCTCACCTACTCCAATGAGTTCCTTTAAGGCGGCTCTTCAACCGACATTAAATAATCACATCCCAGTTTTTCACACAATGTAATATTCTTTATTGATATCTTATAATCATAAATGTATCTACATACCGTCCGTTTTTTATTTTAGGCCCCAGCCCGTAGCACCTTTATCATGGGTTTCACACCCAATATATTATATATTTTTGAAATCAGAAAAACAAGATCTTTTGAGTGATGATATGTCAAATTATTTTTGACAGATGTCATTTTTTGACAAATGACAGAATAGAACTTGTGATACATCATTTTAAAGCCCATAAAATTTTGAGGAGAACTGTGTTTTTATTTTTGAAATAAGGTGTCTTTTACAGCTTCTAGAAGTCTTTCAATAGGAAAAAAATGTTGAATTTCAAAAATACATGATAAGTAAGTAGGTAAAGCAGGTACCTATTTAATGTTAACTAATGATAATTATTATTATTCAATCACAATGAAACAAAAAATGTCCTGAAGAAGTTGCTCGAAATGATCGCCTCCTTGTTCCTTGAATGAAAGATTCAACGATCGGTGAATTGGAACTACCGGCCCAACGCGATGACATCCGAGCTTGCCAGATATGACCCCCCTCGATTTTTTTATGAGCCTACCCAAAAGATAAGATGTTCATAGAGTTTTCCAATAATTTGGACGATTTAAAAATCAGATCATCACCATTAGTTAATTTCAAAAACACCTATTACTTATTGAGTGGCTATTTTTGGAATTGACATTTTTTCCTATTAAAAGACCCCTAGAAGCTGTAAAAGACACCCTATTTCAAAAATAAAGACACAGTTCTCTTCAGAATTTATTGGGCTTTAAAATGATGTGTCACAAGTACCATTCTGTCATTTGTCAAAAAATGACATCTGTCAAAAATAATTTGACATATCGTCATTCGAAGGATCTTGTTTTTCTGATTTCAAAAATATATAATATATTGGGTGTGATATCCATGATAAAGGTGCTACGGGCTGGGGCCTAAAATAAAAAACGGACGGTATATGTGTAAATTGGTGCTTACAAGGCAATAAAAATAAGCCTTTGGTACCGATCTTTCTTCTGATAAACTGCAATTCTTCTCATTGCAATACCTAACAGAGACTCAAAATCATCTGATCCCGGGCGAGGTATGAGAATAAAGAAGAAGTGGGTAGTTCCTTATGGCAGCAGCAAAATGCAAGACAACAATAACAGGTGGAGGTCTTTACCAAGCGCCTAAACGGAAAATGGACGAAGAATTGTTGGGGTTATTCGGAAACGCAGAATATCAACCAGTGAAGAACGATCACTTTGCAGGAAATCGATCGTGATTGTCGGGATCCCGAACTAAGCGATAATTTGCTGTCACAGGAATCAGGGGGCCAAGCAAAGCAATGGAGGCACGAAACACTTTTTAATACCCCCAGTTTTGGACACGTCGTGATACTTCAACTTTGACGTATGGATCAGATGCTAAACTAGGTTTAAACGAGGGGTGCTCCACCGTTCAACGTAAACTCGGTTTAAACCAAGTTTATCTGTTAAACTAGCCCTGAGCAACGCAAAATATTCGCTAAACTTGGTTTAACGTTAAGCGAAGTTTAAACTCGAACTGAGCAACTGGCCGTAAAACAATGAACTTTCACAGACTTCCTTTTGCTTGTTTTTATCAGAAAAGATTAATTTTTGTGGTTTATGACTCACCCTGTATAGAAAACAAATCCTATACAAATTCAGTGGTGAATATATCGTACTCATTATTTTACCATGAGCAGTTTACCAGAAGAATCTTTTGAATTGATAAAAATAGAAAGGCTCGAAATACCAACCTCTCTCTCCCATAACTTTAAAATCAAAGACCTAGAATTTTTTTCAACAATTTTCCAGCACTTTCCTACAATTCTATTTTACATGCCTTCAAGGTGATCCGACAATTCTGAATCACCCTGTATTGTGGAAGGGATTACAGGGGGCAGGTATTCAATGTTATTTGCATGACATACCTATTCATATATTCTACCGACTGCTGGTTGGGTTAGTTAAACAATTTACATATGAAGGTTTATCACCACCAATCCCACCTGTTGTTCCACTAAATATTAGCTCCTGTGATACCTACCTGATTGTTTCACGCAGGTATGGCTGGATACCCTCAACTCTTGCGAGTCTTGAGGCCCTAACTTTGAAGCATATTTTGATGTAGGTGTACCCTACCAAATTTATAAACACAGAAGACCAATGACTGATTTCATTGTCCAACTCTATAATTCGGGAGGCTTTTATTATTTTTATTCAGTCCAGAGATTTGTGACTAGGTACGTTTGAAAGTATGAAAAAAATGCAGTATAATTAAAAAGAAATACTTCGATTTCTGTTTTGTGTATCATTGAAACATCAGTGGATCAGCATTGAGCATTATGCTCATAATGCTAGAATACTGATTATCGCCCACATACCCAATTTAGCCAATCAGAAAAAACCGAATAAGACCCGCGTGACTCGGTTCAAGCTTTAGATTATTACACACTAGCAAGTGAAAAGAGCACACTAGGTGATAGCACCTAATTATAGGCACTGGGCGGATTTGCTTCAAGCGCCCCGATATTTTTTATAACAGTAATGCCAGTTGAATGATCATACCACCTACAAATGTCAATTCTAACAATTCATACACTACAATATTGACAATTCTCCTTACAAACATGTTCGCAACTGCCGCAACGGGAGGGAGATTCAGAATGGGCATAGCGCCTAAACATATTCTACTATACAATGATACATTGAAACTGCCATTTTCACTAGTATCTAGTCAATTTGGGCGATAATCAGCAAAATATAATTCGTACTGTGTGTTTTATTATTCAAGTTGAATGTTTTAAATTATCCTCAAACAAACTATCAATCATTCGAAAAGTAAACCCGATAGTATTTTGAACAAAATATCTACTTTTCCCTCGTGATTAACATCAATTTGTTTTCGGATGAAATGATTTACCTAACTGAAGAAAAAAAACTACGAAGGCGCAGAGCGGACTTGGAAGATATTTAATTGTAATTGCGACTTTTTTTCTGTCAATTGCCACTTTATTCTGGCAATTGCGACTTTTTTCTGTCAATTGCCACTTTATTCTCGCAATTGCGACTTTTTTCAGTCAATTGACACTTTATTCTCGCAATTGCGACTTTTTTCTGTCAATTGCCACTTTATTCTGTGGCAATTGCGACTTTTTTCTGTCAATTGACACTTAATTCTGGCAACTGCAACATTTTTCTGTCAATTGCCACTTTATTCTGGCAATTGCGACTTTTTTCTGTCAATTGCCACTTAATTCTGGCAACTGCGACATTTTTCTGTCAATTGCCACTTTATTCTCGCAATTGCGACTTTTTTCTGTCAATTGCCACTTTATTCTGTGGCAATTGCGACTTTTTTCTGTCAATTGACACTCAATTCTGGCAACTGCGACTTTTGTCTGCCAATTGCCACTTTATTCTAGCAATTGCGACTTTTTTCTGTCAATTGACACTTAATTCTGGCAACTGCGACATTTTTCTGTCAATTGCCACTTTATTCTGACAATTGCGACTTTTTTCTGTCAATTGCCATTTTATTCTGGCAATTGCGACTTTTTTCTGTCAATTGACACTTTTTTTCTGTCAATTGCGACTTCTTGGCACATTTCGATAGAAAATGATGTTTATATATCTGGTTTGTCCGTCTGTCTGTCCGCCCGTTATTTGTCTTTTCGTCCGTCTGTCTGTCTGTCCGTGTAAAAGTTGAGAAGTTGTACTTTTTCTCGGGAAATGAAGCTAAAGCCTTAGAACTTTTTCCGATTAATAGCTTAGGCCCTTAAGGGTGGCCTATGGGCGGACTGTATTTCATGGTGGCGCTGCCATCTTGGTAGCCATATTGAAATTTCTCATCAGTGGAACGGAACCTCGAACGGAACTTACTCTGATCTCTGATCTCGTATGAACATTCCCACTTTCAAGCTCAGTTTCATGATTACGCCGCCATCTTGATAACCATATTCAAATTTCTTATTAGTGGAACGATTTGCCTGAAACTTGGAACACACTCTTGCTTCGTATGATCACTCATATTTTCAAGCTGAGTTTCATAATCCGCTAGAGCGGATTCAGAGCGAATGAATCTGAAACGGATTCATACGAGACAAAGAGTACCCAAGTTTCACGTTTCATGACAATTGTTCCAATAATAAGAAATTTCGATGTGGCGGCCAAGATGGCGGCGTAATCATGAAACTGAGCTTGAAAGTAAGAATGTTCATACGAGATCAGACTAAGTTCCGTTCGAGGTTCCGTACCACTGATGAGAAATTTCAATATAGCTACCAAGATGGCAGAGCCACCATGATACAGTCTTGAGGGTCTACACCCTTGAGGGCCTAAGCTATTAATCGGAAAAAGTTCTAAGGCTCTAGCTTCATTTCCCGAGAAAAAGTACAACTTCTCAACTTTTACACGGACAGACAGACAGACGGACGAACAGATAAATAACGGACGGACAGACAGACGGACAAACCGGCCATGTAAACTTTGTTTTTATTGAAATGTGCTAAAAAGTCGCAATTGACAGAAAGAAGTCGCAATGGCCAGAATAAAGTGTCAATTGACAGAAAAAAGTCGCAATTGCCAGAATAAAGTGTCAATTGACGGAAAAGAGTTGCAATTGCCAGAATAAAGTGGCAATTGACAGAAAAAAGTCGCAATCGCCAGAATAAAGTGGCAATTGACAGAAAAAAGTCGCAATTGCCAGAATAAAGTGGCAATTGACAGAAAAAAGTCGCAATTGACAGAAAAAAGTCGCAATTGACAGACTAAAGTGCCAATTGACAGAAAAAAGTCGCAATGGCCAGAATAAAGTGTCAATTGACAGAAAAGAGTCGTAATTGCCAGAATAAAATGGCAATTGCCAGAAAAAAGTCGCAATGGCCAGAATAAAGTGGCAATTGACAGAAAAAAGTCGTAATTGCCAGAATAAAATGGCAATTGCCAGAAAAAAGTCGCAATTGCCAGAGTAAAGTGGCAATTGACAGACAAAAGTCGCAATTGACAGAATAAAGTGTCAATTGACAGAAAAAAGTCGCAATTGCCAGAATAAAGTGGCAATTGACAGAAAAAAGTCGCAATTACAAATAAATATCTTCCATGTCCGCTCTGCGCCTTCGTAAAAAACACTAAGAACTTGTTGTAATTAACCCGTAGTCGGCACATTATCACAAATCTTCCCGCGAGAGCGTGCCACCTAAGACGTAAGCTTCACAAGTTCATTGTAATTTAGGCCAAGTCAAATAAATACCTGATAGTTATAATGATATTCAATTTTAATCAGAAGTAATAATAAGTAACAGAATTTCATTCTGGATTCGAGTCTGGATTACCTACCTACCTGTTTAGTAAGAAATAAGGTGCAATTTTTTCTGCTTCGTCTGAATTTGGTTTCGAAATGACGTGCCCTTCCTTTTTGGAACATTTCTTTGTTGAAAATAATCGCCGTTGAACGGCAATTTTTTTTATTCGGAGGATCATTATTCACAGATAAACTGGGATATGATGGCCTGTTACTTTCCACAGCATTGAATGGATAGCACTTACACCTATTCTTTTCGTGTTTTCTCCAACATCCACATAGGTATGATACTAATTTGTGAAACATAAAGAAAACAATTTCGGAAAAATTGTGGCCTGAAAGATACAGCTCCCCAGCTCCGACCGAGGCTCCGACTGTTTTTTGATCTAATGGAAAATCGTGCAGTAAGAAAATCCGCCACGATGTCACATTGTCATATGAACGCGGACCTCATCGGCTCCGCAGGAAGATTTGTGATAATATACCGGCTACGGGCTAGTCTTGTTGTAGGTATTACTATTGATTATAGTCCCAGAAGTTGATTGAGAGCTGCTGACATTATGCATATGAATTTTATAATGTTTGCCGATTTCTATGGTGGGGGTGCGTTGGTGCGTTTCTTTAAATTTTTTGGTATATCAACCAGCAGTCTGTCTATGCAGCAGTCCAGCTTTATGTATAACTAAGTCCGTGAGGTATGTAGGTATGTACTCGAGTATGTACCCGAATGTAATAGATAACGCTGATATCGACATCAAGAATGACGTTGCAGAATGGCGCAGGAAATCTCTATTTCCACCAATTTCCTTAGCGGAAATGAACCGAAATGCATTATTTCAGCTTTTCCCTGATATACATTCACGAGTCTCGACTCTGCTGACTGTCTTGCATCGTTATCTACTGCCGAGCATACCCTGTTTAGATTTAATTAGGGAAATGTTTGAGAATACGTAGGTACCGGGGAAAAAGAAGACAAGAATAAAGCGTTTTTTTTTTTGTATTTTGAGAATAAATACCTAGTCAAGCTCGTGAAGCCATCTCACAGCACACAAATCTTTCGTTAATTATTAAAAAAGCATAATGCGCTTAAGGAATGCGAAACTCGTAGATTCACATCAGGGGTTAAGCTGGGTGCTTTTGGAGAGAAGGAAACCTCGAAAGGTCAATTTCTCCCGAATGTTTCGCCTGAAAAGGATTCGATGCGGATGTGTATTTTATTTCGTCGACATTAAAGAGGGACTGAGCTTTTGAGGTTTTTCAGGATTTCTTCGGAGGTTTCCGAGTCCGCGCGTCAAGTTTTCGCTTTAGATAAGTAATTGTATTGCGGGAGAGTAGTTGTGCGGAAAGGCGGTTTATAGAAAGCTTACGTACAGGATGCGGTGAAACTTTAAGTATAATCTCTGCTAATGAACTTGAGCTTTACAAGCTTCATCTTCACTGCCTAACACTTGTTTAATGAGTGGGTATAATAAGTTTTGATTATTACATGAATTATTTCAAAGGCAGTCCCTGAGCAATGAGTACCTACAAACCTGATGATATTTAATAACAAGCTAATTATGAATTATGATGAATTATAGCAGAAATAGCGGGCAAAAATGTAACCCAGGCGGATTTTTGTGAGCCAACTCAGTAAAGCATGTTGATTAATATAGAAGGAGTCCTGAAGTATTCAGTGTGTACTTCCGTTGTTGTGGCCTTAGAAAGAAGTCAAGGAACAGTTTTAAAGTTTATATTTCGCGAACGGTGCCTTTGGTATGAAAGTCTTCCACGAAAAATTGTTGTAAGTTTTATCTTCTACAAAAGAGGTCCTTACACGTTTTATCACCAGTCCGCTCTTTTTCAAAATACAAAAAAGTGAAATAGTCCGGATGCTGGAAGTCCTAGACTGCATGGGACCTTCAAATTTTATGATGTCGAGATCGAGACTGCCAAGTGGTATTGGTATAAGTCTCACTTGAATTATTCTCTTTAGATTGAGACTTGTAAACATCAGCGCCAACTATCCCGGCGGCATTTATACAGGATGAAGGTGAGAAAGAAATGAAAAAAGCACCATTTGTGTTTCAAAAACCAAAGCAGGTGATAACCTGAAGTTCGCTTTACATAATCCTGATTCCTGATTCAATGTCAAACGTTGATCAAGTATATTGAACCACTCCTGAAACATCTTGGAAAAACTTAATTATGTATTACAAACAAATATTTTTGATATGTGTATCAGACGGTATCAGTTATTATCTAAGATATTGGAGGAAAACTTGATATTTCTACGTTTTGAACTATCAAAAACTGAATAAGATCAAAGTACACTCTCTATGCCAACTATTTCAATTGAACTATAGATGGTCAAATCAGAAGTTTCGCACCAATACAATGCCTTGAATATTTCCCTGACCTCGGGTTCCACCAAAATTGTAAGAGCAGATTAAATCTATCATGATAGTTGCTATGCACCAGCCAATAGGATGGCCCGCTGCTTAGTTACTGAGAGTGATAAAATTATCGCGTCGATAAAAGTTTGGTGGAGTTTTTAGCGCGTTTTTAGCAGCATTTTCCATCTTGATAAAAATCGCTATTGCAACCGCTTTGTCCGTCCGTCCGTCCGTTCCTCAATTCCCCCCAAACTAGACGACCTAGCTTTCTAATTTTTTCGCTGTTACATAGCTGCCACTCCAAAAGGAGGGCTAGGTTATATTGGATGTCTATATTGCACCGCCAACATAGAGAAAACCGCCCCCGATAAACTTGAAATAACATAATATTGCACTTTCTACCAGACCTGATGCTCTGGTGTTCTCATTTTTTGAATAATACATAGTTGCCACTTATAAACGTAAGCCAAGAAACATTTCGTCTTCAATATGCGCCGCCGACATGAAAAAACTGCTAAAAACCGCCCCACTTTAAAATCACTTTAAAATGAAAAACATAAACCCGAAGACATAGCGATCTGATTCTTTCGGTATATAAATAGCTGACTAAAAATGGGAAAAGATAGGCTACTTTTGGTTAGTCGCCGCCCCCAGATTCCGCCCCCAAACGATAAAAAGTGCAACTTTCACAAATGTTACTGATTGAGATGTTCTCTTAAACATTAGGAACTGCCAACTCAAATTATGCAACATTTGCTCAGCCGAACGCTGCCGCTCCCACACGCCGCCCCCAAAGTAAGAGATAAATGAAAAACATGAACCCGAAGACATAGCGATCTAAGTTTTTCGCTATATGGATGGCTAACTAAAAATGGAAAAGGATAGGCTACTTTTGATATGGCCTCAAGCTTCTGCCCCCAAAAGAAAAAAAGTGCAAATTTCAACAATATTCACTGATTTAGCTGATAATGTTACCTCGAACATTTAGAAACTCTTGACTCAAACTGTGCAAGAATTTATTTGCCAAACTCTGCCGCTCCCTCACGCCGCCCCCAAAGTGAGAGATGAATGTAAAACATGAACCTGAAGACTTAGCCGCCGCCTCCAGCTGCCGCCTCCAAACAAAAAAAAAATGCAACTTTCACAATTTTCACTGATTGTCATATTTCCCTTACATTTAGAAACTCTCAACTCAAACTGTGCAACAGTTACTATGCCGAATGCTGCCGCCCCCACACGCTGCCCCCAAAGTGAGAGATGAATGAAAAACATAAACCCGAAGACATAACAATCTAATTCTTTCGCTATATGGATAGCTAACTGAAAATGGGAAAGAATAGGCTACTTTTGATATGGCGCCGCCTCCAACTTCCACCCCCAAAAGAAAAAGTTCAACTTTCAATAATTTCCACTGATTTACATTTTAATGTTACCTCAAACATTCAGAAACTCCAAACTCAAACTGTGGAAGAATTTCTTTGCCAAACTCTGCCGCTCCCACACGCCGCCCCCAAAGTAAGAGATAAATGTAAAACATAACTCTGAAGACATAGCGATCTAATTGTTCCGCTATATAGATAGCTGACTAAAAATGGGAAGAGATAGGCCACTTTTGATTAGTCGCCGCCTCCAGCTCCCGCCCTAAAACAAACAAAAAATGCAACTTTCACAATTTTCACTGATTGTCATATTTCCTTGAACATTTAGAAACTCGTAACTCAAACTGTGCAACAGTTACTTTGCCGAATGCTGCCACCCCCACACGCTGCCCTCAAAGTAAGAGATAAATGGAATACATAAACCCGAAGACATAGCGATCTAATTCTTCCGCTATTTGGATAGACGACTAAAAATGGGAAAGAATAGACTACTGTTGATTAGTCGCCGCTCCTAGCTCCCGCCCTCAAACAAAAAAATATTGATGAGTGAAAGAATTTTCATTCAAATCTATTTCATTGGCAAGTACCCCATTCTGATAACAAAATATCACAATGAGTTTCGAATGAAGAAAGTGGGCAAGGAATGGTGTTTCTCCTTCAACCAAATTTCTTTACGTCCACGATATGCCTCTTTGAGAAAATGCGCTACTGAGACTCACGCACGTAAAGGCATACTCACTTGTTTTTGTTGTAATACACAAAAAAATCACAACGCACACTATACTGGTATCAAAACTGACAAGAGTGTCAAGCAAATTTTTTTCATCTGTCTCTAATCTCACATAGGCACCTAGAGGGAGAGAAAAATCCGTGCTATTTATACACAATCGTAACTAAATTTTTGAAGTGAGAGAAGCCAGCGTAACAGCATCAACGAGACTCTCGGGAATGGCGACTCGCGTGAAAAAAAATGACATAGTTCGAGACCAGAAACGGGCAGATTTTTTGACCAAAAATTTCTTCTTTTGAAAGAGATGTGGATACAAAATACTACTCCATGAGATTTTAGACTTTTTATTTCCTAAATTAAGGGACATGCGCTTGTAGCAATCGATATTTTCAAGTGCTACTCGGAATAACTTCAAAATTAAACTCTTTTTGTATAATTTTTGTAGGCTTTATGAATAATTTACTGTAGGACGGTTTTGAACAGACCTTTCGGGATCACCCTGTATACCTACTGGATTTGTTGAGTAATTACATCGTGTTTTCCTCTAAAAAAATTACCCTTCAACTAAACACGCCCAAAGTGAAAAAGCTGCTCCTTAATGGCCCTTTGCTCAGACAGACATTTTTGCTTTCCAAATCGGTTGCATCCTTGAGTTATTATGAGGAGGCAATTTGGCTTGATGGAAATGTGCCATCACGTCACGAGATGCTCTGCACAAAGATTTATCAGAATTTATTCCCGAGATGAGGGAGGGTGCGTGTTAAATTATGTGGTAACCGCTGCGCTGATGACAAAGGAGCTATGGTAAAAATAAAGGAGACAATAGCTCAGAGGTGTCGTCCTAACAAATTGTTTGTGCTTTACCATGCAGACTTCCGTACCATTTGCATATTTCACACACTGATGTTTATTTTATTCGCCCATTTTCAAGACACACTCGTGCTACACCTACATAGAATATAGGTTGAATTTACGTCATGCACTAATACCCCAAAGTCAAATGTTGAAAATCCAGGCCCATTTGAGTGCACTTCCCCAGTAAATTTCGCACAATCAGTGCTTTCCCGCTTTTCCGTCTGAAGAATCGTAAAGTTTCTTCTGGCTTACCGCCATTGGTTGCTTTACCAATCATTGGAGAATGTGGATAATAGTCCAGTAATTGGAGACGATTTCTATGCCAAAGTTGGAACTAATTAGATGCAGAATAAAAAAAATTGCGATGTAGCGAATGAAACGCTGGAGAAATGGAAAAAATGGAGAAGATGGAAAAACATGCGCCACGGTCTTTCTTCTGAAACGGTAAGAGAACGGTGAGAGATGTGTGAAAACTGTCAAGGACAAAGTTGTAGAGAATTACAACTACAAATTCAATCAATCAATCAATTCAATCTACAAAAAAGTCCCCGGGAGCATAATGTCTAACTTTCCCATTTCCCAGTTCAGCCGTTAATCGCAGTCAAAGTTGCGTGCCGGTCTAGTAAAGTGGAAAAACTGTCCGCGTGACCTTCCTTCTTGAATGCTGCGAGAACGTCAAGAGTTATCCGAAAATTGTGAGCGACAAAGCTGTAGAGAATTGAATGTTTCACTAGACAATTTTCGACCCCAATTATTAGTTTTTCTAGTTTGGCCATGCACCAAGTTCGAAGTTGATCAAAAATCCTGTTAATGAAGTGGTTCTTTTGGAAAACTTACAGAAATCCTGGACTCGATGGAAAAATCATGACAACGTAGATGATGAAAAACTGGATCTAAAAAACCAAAGTTTCATCCCACAACGTTTCGGGAAACCTAAAAAAAAAACTTGAAAAATAGCGATTTGCACTCTCAGCTTTCTCATTGAATACTGAAATAAAAGTAATAAATACGGAAAATCCAAACAAACAAGCTCGTAGAGGATTAAATGATCTATAAAAAATCCCGTGATGTCATGTATGCATCTTTTTCGACTTAGCTGCGCAGCGCTATCGAAGTTGGGGCACTTCACTCGTGACGCGTCACATATGTGGCCAAACTGGCACGGCGCGGCTTTGCGGTGATTGTTTAATTGATTATGAAACATGCTGAAATGATTTAAAAAATTGCGTGCTTTCTTAAACGTCTGGTAACTATTGTTACAAATGTTACTCCGCGGATAAACGCTATCAATATGCCCAATAATTGAAAAACATGATTCACGTTAGATAATGAGATGCTTTTCAAGTGATTTCTGATGAACGAAGGTCATTTAACAACATCCCAGAGATAGTCAACAACTGTCCACCTGAACAATAATAGGGTTGGAAATTAAACATTCCTCTGTTGATGCCAATTAGAACCCAGGATAACGTGGCTCCCGAAAATCTCCTTCGGCTGATTTCCTGCAGATGCTTGAGAAACTGGAAGGAGCTTTGTGGATGCAGAAAAGCTGATCTCAAGTGTACCAAGTTTTGCCACCGTTGCGGTGGAGCCACCTGTTCTAACGCTTCCTGCATTGTCGTTTCGGAAGACGATGATGATGACTAGCAATTTTTTCAAATCATTCAATCATGTTTCATAATGCTTCTGCTCAGGATTCTTTTGTGTATCGTAGAAGCAATAAACCTATTCTATTCTATTCTATTCATGTTTCATAATCAATTAAACAATCACCGCAACGACGTGCCAGTTTGGCCACATGTGCCCCAACTTTGATAGCGCTCCGCAGCTAAGTTAAAAAAGATGCATACATGACATCACGGGATTTTTTAAAAATCATTGATTCCTCTACAAGCTTGTCGGTTCAGATTTTCCATATTTATTACGTTCACGTTATTACGTTCATTTCAGTATTCAATGAGGAAGCTGGGAGTGAAAATCGCTATTTTTCGAGTTTTTCTTTTTTTTACAAGTTTCCCGAAACGGTGTAGAATGAAACTTAGTTTTTTTAGATCCAGTTTTTCATCCTCTACATTGTCATATGTTTTCCATTGAGTGTAGGATTTTTGTAAGTTTTCCAAAAGAACCAGTTCATCAACAGGATTTTCACGCAATTTCGAACGTGGTTCACAGCTAAACTAGAAGAGCTAATAATTATTGGCCTCGAGGATTTTCTAGTGGGGCATTCCATTCTCTACAACTTTGTCGCTCACAATTTTCGAATATCTCTTGTCGTTCTCGCAGCATTCAAAAAGGAAGGTCTCGCGGACAGTCCAGTCGAAATAGGTTTTAACCGGAAATAAATTCGGAAGTTGACGAAATTTGGTGGATCGATGCAGAATTTAACGTGGAATAACATACTGAAATTCCCAAGAAGTCCAAGGCTTGGCTTTTTTTTCTAGGACCAATAAAAGAGCGCCATCCTTAGAAATTCTCGATTTTTACTGAATAACTCGAAAACTATCACCTTTAGAATACAAAAACCAGCGGAGCAAATGTAGCCTGTTAAATTCTCAAGAGATCAGTGTTAAATTCATCACTTTGTGGTCGATAGTTTCTGAGATACAGCGTCTGCTAGAACGCAGTGAAAATGACTCAAAATTTATTTCCGAATTTTACGTAACAATTTGCATAGTGTCAGTTCAGGAGCTGTAACGTGGATAGCAAATGTGCGGATTTCAGTGTGTTTTACATTTTTTGGAAAGCCAATTCAACATTTGGTGTCACACTTTTGTCTAGAAGTCGCCAACTCCAAAATGGTACTTTTCCTCGACCTTTGAAATCTATACTTGAAGTCCCGAAGAATCCCCAAAAATCGATTATTTTCAAACCATGCCATTTGCTTCATTTTTCAAGTATGGAAAAAACCAACTAGAGAATATGTGAAGGATTGAATACCAAAAAAACAACATGTTTCAGAATCTTTTTCCCTGTGATGGTTCCTGAGGTATATGGGTTGAAGGACTAAAACGACCTATTTGAAAAAAAAAATTGTAGTTCGGACACAAACTGCTGAATACTGTACGGACCTTGCATTTTAGGTGTAAGATGCCACTTGGCAGACGTGGAAAGTACATAAGTATGTTCAATACGTCTGCTTAGTGGCATTTTGTATCATCAAATGCAAGGGCCGTAAAGTATTCAGCAGTTAGTGTCCGGACTACCTATCTTTTTCTCCAAATAGGTCGTTTTGGTCTTTTAACCCATATACCTCAGGAACCATCACTAGGAAAAAGATTCTGAAACATATTATTTTTTTGGTATTCAATCCTTCACATATTCTCTAGATGGTTTTTCCATACTTGAAAAATAAAGCAAATGGCATGGTTTGGAAATAATCGATTTTTTGAGGATTCTTCGGGACTTCAAGTATAGATTTCAAAGGTCGAGGAAAAGTACCATTTTGAAGTTGGCGACTTCTAGACAAACTTGTGATACCGAATATTGAATTGGCTTTCCAAAAATGTGAAACACATTGGAATCCGCACATTTTCTGTCCACGTTACAGCCCCTGAACTGACACTATGCAAATTGTTACGTAAAATCCGGAAATAAATTTTTAGTCATTTTCACTGAGTTTTGGCAGACGCTGTATCTCAGAGACTATTGACCACAAAGTAATGAGTTTGGTACTTATCTTCTGAGAATTTAACGGGCTACATTTGCTTCGCAGGTACTGGTGTTCTAAAGGTGATAGTTTACAAGTTATTCAGAAAAAATCGAAAATTTTCAAGGATGGCGCTCTTTTATTGGTTCTAAAAAAAAATCCAAGCCTTGGAATCATCAGGAATTTCAGTATGTTGTTATACGGTTAATTCTGCATCGATCCACCAAATTTTGTCAACTTCCGACTTTATTTCCGGTTTGGCCAGATTTTTGCTTAATTTGACTGGACTATACAGGATAGACCCTAATAAGCTGAACAGTGTCAAATGATTGCGAAACTATACTATCACACAGTGGTCGAAATGTACCGGAACAGACCGGAACGGCGTTCCGGTTCGTGAAATTTTTTCAAAAACCGTTCTATCTCGTGAAATTATGTCGAAAGCCATTCCGTTTCGTGGAAAATGTGTCGATAAGACGTTTAGACTTGTCTTTCAATCTAATTTTGTCTTTTATTGTTGAATTATTTTGATTTCATTGTCTCGCCATCACATTTATTCTTTCAAGAAATTATAACCGTACATTATTATTGTGTCGGCGGTACGGCATGGGTGGATATGCATACAGGCTACTATAACGAAAGTCAAGCATCGCCCGCAGAAGCCAGAACCTGGATGGGTGACTGGTGGATAGATGTGCGCGAAGAGAGTGGACGCAGCGTAGTGTACTTGCCCAAGGGGGCTACATTACCTGTTGTACACGCACATGAACGAGATGATTGTAGGTAGTAGCATAAATCCATAGTGCGGCTCGGTGCGTCCGACACCTCGACACCCAGATGGGTAAAAGAGGTTACGATTATATATATTTATATACACATTATTATTGTAGGTATCTCTATCTATTCACGTAGAAAATTCAGTAATGCCACTTTATGAGCTGTTCGTGAACTTTAACGTAGAGTGATGGAATGACCGCAACTGTTTTTTTTTTCTGGATGTCCAGCAAAATATTTGTTGGCGGAAACCAGGCTCAATCCAATTCTTCATTCTACAATATTCCCCGATCAACACAAGGAGCATCTAACAATACTTACTGAATTTATGTACACCGCAAATGGGATATCAATTCTCTACTCATTAGCACTTATCTTGAGCACGCATTGGAATTAACTGAAGAAAAAACTGCCTGAACTTTTTAATGCCACAGAAATGGGGATGTCTCAGCAACTCCTTCCCTTCTCGGAAGGGAGGGGGGAGGGGGTATTGTCGCATGCAGCTCTTGCTCGCTTCGCTCGCATCGAGGGTCCGAGCGTTCCGGTTCGTGAAAATTGTCATTTCGACCACTGCTATCACAGCCAACATGGATACTTCCAACAGTTCCAACGAGTGAATGTACAGGGAGAAACGCGGAAAATTCGTCGGAAAGAACTATTTTGATTGCTTACTGACTGCCACAAATGATACTGATTTTGTTCGTCACTCGTAATTTTCGTGTTTCGTTCAGATAAAATATGTGACTGTAGCTTTTGAAGTACCTACTTATACAGGGTGTGGTGTTCCAAAAGTAAGTACCTGGCTATATATCCTCGGATTCATCTTTCAAAAATATGAAGTTTGCAATAAGAATGAAATGCAAGAGGTGCTCCCTAAGAAAGATATGGCCCCTCAAAATTAGGAATCTTGGAATCTTGATTTTCGAAAATTCGAGTGGTGTGCATAGATGGTGTGGTGTTGGTCGACCGTGCTCAATATTGACTCAGGTTACTGTCATAACCACGGTGAAAAGAGTTGAATGAAAAGAGTTGAATGCTTCCATCAAATCGTGTCCTATGAGGTGGAAGTGAACATTTTTCATTCCCATGTAACGCTTCTATTTTTATGCGTTCAAGGTATTTTTTTCACAGAATGTAAAGAGTATCTTGTGCTCAAACCTATGACTCAAACTTAAAGCAAACCTATAGTCAGTTTCCGTAGGTATAGTATGAGTAGGGATAATTCGCGCGTGCTGCTCTCGACCAATAGTATATCTGCGCTTATGCCGTTTTGTCGAACAGAATCTTCTTGGCCTTCATGCCCAATTCCAAATGACGAAATTCGACATACGCTATTCAAATTAGATGAATTGGCGCTTTTAGGCACAAAATCGTTGACCTACGTCATTTAATTATACTTAATTTCAATTATAATGCCCAATTTAAAAACAAAAACGCCATTTTTGACTGCACAAATTTGAAGCCCTCATCAAGACGAATCCATTGATAGAAAAATTTGAAAATCTACGAAAATTTCACATACGCCGTTCTGTCAGATAGGGGACAATATAATCAAAACCAGATTAAATCTGTCCAAGATTGATTGGCGGGCGATGGTGCATGCGATGAATGAATTATGGATTTTTTTACTTTATTTCTCCTTGTCTTTTTCAAACAACATTCATTTAAATCGCGGATTTCAGATGGCGCTTGAAACAGTTTTCGGGGATAGCGGTGCAACGTTCGTATAATTCTAAATAATTTAGCATGCTAAATCAGGTCGGAAACGGAAACCACCGCAACCGGTCTACTCGCGGCCTGATTGAGTATACTTAATCATTTAGACCAATTCGAGAATCGAAGGCCAGGTCTTAATTTGTACATAAAAAGATCGTGAAATATAATATCATGTTAGCCAAAGCTCGGAGCACAGCCATAGCTATTATGTATTTTCTGCTAGAGATTCTGAAAGAGTTTCAGGTGTGGACTGGAGAACTGAAGTAGATACCAACACTGAAGTATCATATATCAACACCACATCAACCCTTCAATGTGCCTGATCTTTAGTGATTAGCTCGACGTTATAACGTTGTACACATGTTATGAGCTTTGATGATTTTTTTTCTATTCCTTAATATTGTATGACCTTGAGCCTCGACAACCCGGAAATTCCATCCTTCCGGGCAATCTTCCTGTCGATCTCCTTTTCATACCTACACAGTGAATTTGATTACAATTATTTCACAAGTCAACTTATACTGACCCAAAAATCATTGAGTCGTTTCACTACTAGCCGTGAAATACATCATTCAATAATTAACCTGTTCCTGAATCCCACTTCAATTTTTTAGCAGTAATAAAAATTGAACGTTTACGTGTTATTGTTACTTTGACCTGAAAATCAACAGGTAGGTGTGATAGATAGGTACTTGATACCTAGCCTGATCCGTTCAATTGCATCGTATAAAGCTACTAATTGGTGATTAGAGTTCATATTTTTAACAATTCCTAATTCGTATAAAGTTTTAGCTTTCAATTCAATTGCTACATTATCAGCGAGTTAATTATGAGTTCCAAAGGTTGATACAATAACGACAATCAATTTATGCATCAACCGTAACTATTGTATATTAAAGCTGCGTAAGGCAATTTCTAACTCCGTTTACTCTTCTCACTCCGAATATCACGTGACCAAGGTTTCAAGAGTTCTGGTTGGCTGAGCCAATGTTTTGGAGTTGAAAATGTAGAAAGTGCAAACGGAGTTGAATTGCCAAACGCGACTTAAGAAGAACTTTCCTATCAACCTAGTATGTAGTGTGAAGTCGATATTAGCTGCTACCACTTCAGGTACGTATATCCCCTACTTGTCCCCGTCGTTTTCATTCTAAAGTTTGGATTCAATTCACTTTGAGAAGAAGATACATATATAAGGTATTTCAAAACTAACTTCAGGCACATTCAGGACAACCACCTATTTATCTATCTCTGTATAAACTTATTCTCATAATAAACCTTTCGGTCGGTACCTACTTAATTTCAGTCGCCGGTTGGGGACTTCCAACAAATTCTGGATGAAATATTGGGTGGATTGTTAGGTACGCGGGTCACGCATTTCGGAGCTTCAAACCGCATAATAATATAATAATCTTGTCTGGACGTGTGAAATTTATCAGCCACTTCATAATACAAGAGGTCTATAGGCTGCTGCTGCATGTTCTTTGAGGGTTTCTCTTGGGAAATAAAATCAAGAGCTTGCTTTGTGTTTTTTCTGATTTGATAAACATGAGTATAATAATATCCACGTATAATATCAATATAAATGTACATACTTTATTTATAACAATGAAGAGACTATTCAAAATATAAATGTAATGGGTTGCACAAAATTGACGTATCTACAGTGAAAGTAACAAAAACAACAACCTTACAAAATTGTATTGTTTGACAAATACAACCCATGGGAAGTTTTCGGCTTGTTTCTCTGCCTATTCATACTGAATAGGAAGCCCTACAGTTCTAAGTGAATTCCGAATCACAAGTAAGTAAGTAACAGCCATCACTACTTCAGAGGAAGCTTTCGAGAGCCGAAGTACTCACTCGAAAGGTTTGTCCAGAACCTTGCCGACGGTGGATTTGGACCGGTGGCCCGCCTCCGAGTGGGCCCCACCACAGCGCCATGTGGCAGCGGCCACCCATCCATAGACGGGCGGCGCTGTGTATGGCTTGACTTCAATGATCGAAGCCAAGCGTGATGTAGGTACCACCACACTACGCATCCCTCCCTTCCAAAATTATATGCTCTTCCAATAAATATTAGAAGCTAGCTCACACACATATGTTCAGGTTCAACCAGGCTCTTTCAGATTTCACTTTGCCGCTTGCAGGGTTTGTAGTACCAACAAACACTGTCATGACAACGTACACTCCTGAGTAGGTGAATGAATGAATGCATGAGATATTTTGTATTGTAACCCAACGAGAAAACATCTTTGACTAATCAAGGAATTGAATGTGTTCTGAATCCGGACCTGGCGAGAAATCCAGACAGCGCGGCGCTATACCTACATTGCAGCTACCTACCCGACAGGTGAGGCCTTTCTCCCAGAAACGAACTAAACTAATCGTACGAGTAGTGTTTTTCCCGTTCTCTACGCGGCTTAATTTCAACTAGGCCGAAAATCCCAAAACCTACATTTTCCTTGTTTACGTCGCCATCGCGATGGCGCCCGCCGCGACCAGGAAAACCTACTCGAAATTCGCAAAAATGGGACATGCTACATTGACCGAGCTACAAATTCACGTGCCAAGGCAAGCAACACCTTGTGGAATAAAATCAGCAAAGGAATCAAAATGTAACCCACCTGTATTCACGACTTTCCGGCCCAGAACTTGTAACACTGCTGCGTGCTGTGAAAATTTTCTCGTTCTCCCCTTTCTCTACCCTGACCGTCTCCGTCTAATCTCATTAATGACGTTTCTTGTCGATTTATGGTCGTCTACTTAGGCAACCAACAATTCTTTTCTCGCGCGACTTTAAAAAGGAATTTTTCAAACCTAGTCGCAAAAGTGCGATCCCTTACAAGATGTCGCTCTATGGCTCCAGAGATTTGCATCTAGTCAAACCTCTAAGGCGAGCTCGGAGGTGTTACTCTGGCATCTTCGGAAATTTTGTAGTGTATAATATAATGTATAATGTTTCTCAATAAATTTAAAATGTATTTATCTGTAAAATATTGTACAATAATCTACAGGACTTGAATAATAATCGACTTAACTACTACCCTCAGGTGAAAAGATCAGAGAACAACGTTGCTCTGCGAAATCCTCCAGAAAATGATGCTCTGCAATCCCAGGACAAAATTTTGCTTTAGAAAAATTGAAAGGCTGAAGCTCATAAGTATATGGTTTAATTCTTGCTCTTCATATTAGTATTCTCCGATTCCGCTCTAATAGCCCAGGAAAAAAATGCAAAATTTTGATGAAACCCGGAATAAATTAGGGAAAATCTGAAAATTTGAGGATCGCTTCAAAATTTGATGGAGAACAACATACTAAAAGTCCCCATCTGTCCGAGGCTTGTCATTTTTTTTGTGGGAGGTCGGAAGGTACAAGAAGTTACCATTTTCAAAGTTGGTATTTTTTTGGGGATTTTTCCATTGGACTTTATATTTTCAAAGTCGCGGAACCCAATGCAGTGGTTACCAGAAAGTGTAATGCACCAGTGGCGTACCAGACGGCTGCGAAGTGGTCGAGGTGCGATTTTTTATAAAGTCGTATGGTAAACCGTGACCAACAGCTTTTTTGACATGTTTGGTATCATTTCTTATCAAATCGCACATTCCGATTCAACAAGTAGGTGTGAAATTCTGATAGAGACGTGTTCAAACTGGTTATATCGGAAAGAAACATGATTTTTCCATCCTCAAATTTGATGCTTTGTAGCTCTAGTTCCATCAGTGTCTAATGTATTTCTAACTATGATTTTGATTTGAACAGTTGGTTTGGGCTATTTTACACACAAATATCATTCGCTGATTTTTTTCCCTGTTTTTAAAAAGTCACGGGGTGATTTTGTTTCTCGAGATGTATCCATGCCAAAGTTTGATTTAACGAAACGTGCTTTTTCACAAGAAAAATTAGGCTACGATCAGAATGTAGCTTTGAATTGATACTCTAATCATTTTATGGCATGAACATAGTTTTATCTATCGAACAAAATCAGGGAAACAAAAATCGGAGCCGTATTTTAGTCATGACATCATTTTTCTTCCGAAAATGCGGAATAAATTTCGCAAAGAAACGCGAAGTTTCGAATATAAATTTGTCATTTTGTAGCTCCATTTCCATCGTGGTTCAAAACACCCATCATCACAATTTTGACATAGATTGTTTAATTAAACTATTTGATGGATAAATTTCATAGCTAGAAGTTTCTATCGCTGTTACAAAGACACACGGTAATTTTGTTCCAAAACGTGCATCATGTAGAAATTTAATTTCGAAAGCTCGCATTGTCGGAGGAAAAATGATGTCATGACTAAAATACGGCTCCGATTTCAGTTATTTCCGTTTTGTTTGATAGAAAAAACTATTTTTATGCCTTGAAATGAAGAAAGACCCAAATAAAAGCTACATTCTGATCGTAGCCTAATTTTTCCTGTGAAATAGCACGTTTTATCAAGTCAAGCTATGACATGGTACATCTCAAGGAACAAAATAACTCCGTGACTTTGTAAAAACGGGGAAAGAAATCAGAAACTGATACTTAAGTGTGATATAGTCCAAACTAACTGTCCAAATCAAAATCATGGTTGTGAATACACTGAACACTGATAGAACTGGAGCTACAAAACATCAAATTTGAGGGGGAAAAATCATGTTTTTTTTCTGATGAAACCGGTTTAAACACGTCTCTATCGAAATTTTATACTCATTTTTGAAATCAGAGAGTGCAATTCAGTTATAAATGATACCAAATATGTCAAAAAGGTGTTAGTCACGGTTTACCATAAGACTTTGTCAAAAATTGCACCTCGGCCCCTTCGCAGTCGTCTGGTACCCCACTGGTGCATTACACTTTCTGGAAACTTATTTCATTGGGTTCCTCGACCTTGAAATCAATCAATCAATCAATCAATCAATTAACTTTATTGCCTTTGAGTTTTACAACTATGGCTGGCGTCTTCATATAAAGTTCAGCACTAAAGTGCAACTAATGTAACATATAAATATAATACAAACATCACAATAAGTACTTAAACTATGACAATAACACAAAAATTTAAAATCCGAATTCAGCCATATCTCCATCTAGAAACTCCCCGACGGTGTAAACGACCCGACTCAGAAGCAAGTTCCTGACCGCCTTGCGAAACCCTCTAATGCTCACGATACGCTTGATCTGATCTGGAATCTTGTTGTACAATTTAATCGGCATTATCCGGGGACTCCCCCCCGTCATTGTCAACCTATAGAATGGTACAGCCACTCTCTCACCGCAACCCCTCAAGCCATAGCCCGAATCCGAAGCTCTGTCGTAGGTGGAGAAGAGCTGTTTGTTTGAATGAACGTACACCACGCACCGCAAGATGTATTCAGAGGCAACAGTCAAGATTTGTAACTCGGAAAAAATAGGTCTACAAGATGTACGGACTGATTTGAATGTCATAGTGCGCAAAATGCGTTTCTGCATTCTCAGAACATCTCCAGCTCTGGTGCAATTGCCCCACAACAAAATTCCATAGGTCACGATGGAATGCACGTAGGCGTGATAATATGTCTTTAGCAACCCCAAGTCGACTCTGTCGCGCAACTGACACAGAACGAAGCATGCAGAGGCCATCCTCGACAGAAGATGGTCCACATGAGCCTGCCAAGACAGCCGGGAATCGAGATGGAATCCCAGGAATTTTACAGAGTCAACCTGAGGTATGCTACATCCAGCCGCTCTCACAAGTAAACTGCACTTGGAACCACGATTGGAAAAAACCATTAAATTGGTCTTACCGCTATTCAAATGGAGACCGTTCTCCTGGCAAAACTTCATCATAGCAGACACAGCCGTATGTGCTCTATCACTCAACACACCGAGGTCCGAAGCACCAACCGCCACCGAGGTGTCGTCAGCGAACAACGTCAAGAGGGATGAATCAATATTAAGGTCATTTATAAAAATTAAAAACAAAAGTGGCCCCAGGATACTGCCCTGGGGCACACCTGCTTCAAGATGTTCAAAGCTAGATTCATAATTGACAAAGTTGTGCGACAACGCCACCCGCTGCTTTCGATCGGTAAGGTAGCTGCGCATCCACTCGAAAGCCGGACCCCTGACACCGTATCGGGATAGCTTCTGTAACAGCAGTCTATGTGACAGAACGTCAAAAGCCTTAGTAAGGTCAAAGAACACACCGGCAGTGTCCACTCTGCTTTCCATATTTTCAATAATATAATTATAAAGTGACAAGGCAGCATCGACAGTTGTCTTGCCCTTGCGGAAGCCAAACTGATATTTAACAAAGAAGTTGTTTTTTTCGAGGTGGCATAATAACCTAGAGTAATATATCTTTTCGTAAATCTTGGCAAACACAGACAACAGAGCTATCGGTCGGTAGTTGCCTAATTTTGACTTGTCTCCCTTCTTAGGTATTGGGATGATGTTAGCCAGCTTTAACCTATCAGGAAACCTGCCCTCAGAAAATGATGCGTTTATCAGATCGACCAACGGCATCGCAATGGAATCAATGGCATGCTTCAAAAGTGAGCAGGGAATTCCATCGCAACCGGCCGAATCCTTATTCGAAACAGAATGAATAACCTCTCCCACCTCGCTCGGATCAGTAGGAAACAAAAACATAGAGTTCAGAATTGATGGAAAATTGTTTTTAAGCTGGAGACCCTGAGACTTAGCGGACAGTCCCTTGACCGTTCCCAAGAAATGCCTGTTGAATTCATCCGCGGCTACGCGCATATCAGTGATCTTGTCACCCGAAGTTCCCAGAAAAAAATCAGGAAGAACATTTTTCTTACGAACGTGACCGGTACTATCATTTATTATTTTCCAAGCTGTACGTGAATAATTTGTGGAGTTATCAAATTTGGAAGCATAATATTGTTTTTTTGCTTGAGAGATAGCAGCTCGATGTGACTTTTTCAACTCCGTATATTTTTGATGAAGTTTTGGATCATCAGTGAACTTACATAATTTGAACAAGTCTCTCAAAATAAAACCTTGCTTTATAAGGGATCCAGATACCCATGGCTTTCCTTTTGGTCTACTACCACCAAACTTGCGTAAAACGACAGGAAAGGAGTCCCAAACAACGTCCGAAAAAATGTCAACAAATGAATTAAACTTATCATTACTGCTCAGATCTGGTGACCGCAAAAAACTCCAGTCCTGGAGTGATAGTGATTGTTTGAATTTCTCAATGTTGGACACATCTCTGAAATTGCGCACGTGAGCAAAACCACCGGATCGGGGAGTATTCTCGATGAGACCTGAAAAAGAATAAACAACACGTTGCATAAAATGGTCAGAGATATCGGTATAAATAGTTTCAGATTTTAAAAAACAGCCATCTACATTCGTAAAAATGTTGTCGATAGTTGACATTGAATTACCCTGTACACGAGTAAAGTCATAAATACATTTATTCATACCACACGACAGAAAAGCGTTACAGACATCTCTGGCAGCTCTGTCCGCGTCATCGCCGAAATCAACATTGAAGTCGCCACAAGCAAATAAACGATTGCACTTAGATAATCGCATTAAAAGAGATTCAAGCTTATCAGTGAACACAGCGGCATCGGCACTGGGCGATCTATAAAAAGCAATAACATTTATATCTGTATTATGAATTGAAACTGTGGTTAGGGCAAACTCAAACAATGATTCTTCCGGGCGCAAACCGCACTCCAAAGACTTAAACAAGACATCACTTCGCACGAAGACAGCAACACCTCCGCCCCGCGCATCGGACCTGGAGAAAGAAGCCGCCAGAGCATAGGAATTCAGGTGAATCTCGCCGATCTCACGAGCACTGCACCAAGTTTCCGTCAGGCATAGGACGTGGGGGAACTGAAGAGAATGCAGAAGAAGCTCCAAGTCAGGTGTTTTCTTTCTAAGGCTTCTAACGTTTAAATGGCAAACTTGCAGCTTCATTTCCTTCGATCCGGCCCCCGTTGTGGGTGGAAAAAACGCGAAACACGCACTCCAACAGGCCAACGACTGGACTCCAGACACCTATCCAAGCCATGCAAATCGATGGTTGCCTTAAAGGATGAATAATGAGATGGAGATTTTGACTCCAGATCGATGCACTCGACTTCCGGAAAGTCTTTTTTAAGGAATTTCACAATATCTTGAGCCTTTGTATCCGGGGAAAAACGACTGAGGTCCAATGAAAAAAGTATGAAAAAAGCAACGATTTCAAAAATGGTAGCTTCTTGTACCTTCGACCTCCAACAGAAAAAAAGCCAAGCCTCGGACAGATGGGGACTTTTAGTCTGTTGTTCCCCATGAAATTCTGAAGGGATCTTCAAACTTTCAGATTTTCCTTGATTTATTCCGGGTTAAAACCTGTTTTGTCTGAGCTATACTTGAGCATTAACTCAAGCATTTATGGTTTCCTCTGAAATTTTGCGGTACCTGTAGATATTTCTCCAGAATATCGTTCAACGATCCTCCAAGAAAACGTTTTTCAACTTACTTGTAAGTAGCTTTATTCGGGGTCAGCCACGATATTTCATGAATATGTATGTATCTGGATTTCGGATAGGAGTGATGATATGAATTGCTGATAACAAACCACCATTGAAATCTACTTTTTACAGTAATTACTTAGGAATTGAGGTGCCGTGCTTTTTTGAATAAAAAAATTACGTTTCAATTAAAAAAAAAAAAATTTGGTACTCGTCACAAGAAATTCCATCAAGTGCCAATCAAGAAAAGAAAATACCTTTTTAATTTGTGGGAGCTCTTCCAAAGTCGGCCTCCCTTGAGATTTTTTTATTTAAGCTGATTTGTTCAACTCATTATACTTTTGTCTTTCACATTTATAGGTATACAGCGTCTTTTTTTAGCAATGTCACTATTCCGGAAGCTTCTGGTAAACAAAGTACGCAACTTTTTGACAAGGGTATGGATGGCAGATGGCAGCATCACGTAGTTTACAGTTTCAAGTTTTGTTTGACACTACAACCATGGTTGGCAGTCATCAACTTCGTGTACACGGTGCCAAGAGCCTTAAAGTTGAAAATTTTTTGTTTCTTCATTGTGAAATTCAAAATTCTCCTCCATTTCTGTACCAATTCACTTGAAACTTGTAACAAACTCAGGGTGATGGCCGCCGTTTCCCAAAAAAGTCTTTATTCAGAAATGCAGTGCTCGACGGGTGTCACAGAATCTCGAGACGTAACTTCAGTGCAGATATTTTTGATTTTCTTCTCAAGATAACGAATGTCCCTGATTACGTCTGTGAATACCTGGTTGTTGAGAATGCCCACAAATAAAAAACACAGCGACTTTTTAACACTGTTTCTTTCTATGACCAAGCACAACATTTTGTTCTGTCGCACCGTGCAGACAAATTTGATGGCTGACAACTAACTGTGGTTGTAGTTTCAAACAAAACTTGTATCTATTTCAATCATATTTGAAATTAAGCAATCTAGTATGAAGTGTTCTTTTCGAGTTTTTATATCATTCCGATCTCATAGTGTGTAAGGTAGGTAGTTCAGAGACGACCTTTAGGTATTATATTACTGCTAATTTTATGTGTCCAGAGTTTGAAAATTGACTTTTTTATTTTTTAAATATTTATTCCACGACACTCAGAAGTCAGACCTATCTCAGAAGCGAAGTATGGGTATATGCTGGAGAGGTTTATAAAAACGTTTCGGGCACATTGCGAATAATGTACACGTTAATTCTGTTGAATGCAGAGAGGTAAGCTTACGAAATTCCAGAACAAATCACTGTAAGGTAGGCTACCTAAGGATTTCCTCCTGGACACGAACGATTTAGAAAATTACTCCAGAACGCTTCTAGGAATCTTGGAGGTACAAGTTACAGGGTGGCAGCCTTATTCACACCATAAAATAATTGAAAGACGTTTTACGAAGTAGGTATTTCAAACTGCTAAAAAGAAGGAACGCCAGGACCGAGAGTGATCCGACATCCTTGCCCGGTCACCGACAGTTCGTGTGTCGGGACGGTGCAACTGCATTGACCTTCGTATAGGCCGAGGCAGGGCCGGACCGAAACTGATTTGCTTGGGGGGGGGGTGAAAGATCTCAAAATGCCGACTGTTATTGTGAGACTGTGGAATTGTGGGACAGCAAATTATTGGACCGTTCTTTATTGACGGGAATTTGAACGGGAATAGCTATTTAGAGCTTTTACAAAATTTGATTGTTCCGGCCATCGCATCAGTGTCATTTTTCCTCCGGAAGAACGGATATAATAGTTAGTTAGGATCGAGGTTAGGATATAGTTAGCACAATGACTACCCATGTTCCGCAAATCAGACTTCTGAACTTCAATTCTGGCTTCACGTTAGTAGTTCTACCACACCACAATCAATACAACAGAATAACCACAAACTTTTTTTCCAATTTTGATTTGGCATGGTAGGGGGGTACCTACCAACAAAGTTTCTTTTGCTTTAGGTACTAAAGCGTGATAGTTGAGCACCTATTTTTATTTTTTTTTTAATAGTTTTCACGTGCAATATTTCAGTTCATCTCGATTTTGCCGACTGGATGTCCGCGACTGGGGGGGTGTTACACCCCCCACACCCCCCTTCGGACCGGCCCTGTGCCGAGGTTACGAACGCAGAAATACTTAAATTCAAACCGTGGAACGACTGAAAACTTGCTTTTATATTCTGTCAATACGTAAACGTAACTGTTGTTGAAACCAATTCCAGAACTTAACAAATAATATCAAGCCAATTGGCATTGCGACTCCCACATTTTACCGAAGTCTGTACCTAAACGACTGAAATGATTCAATTTGAAAGAAAAGTTGTTTCCGAGGTTGTTTCTGTGCGATAGCAATGAAGGTGAAGACGGCAGCAGTCTCTATTTTTACACAGAAAACAATATGTTTTCCAACTAGTTCTCCTACCTTGTCAAAAATGATGTAGGTACCTACTACGTACATACATATTTGACTCGGCGAAATAATAATTAAGGACCTCCACCGTTTTTTTTTTGTTGCGTCCATAGAAGAGAAGAGACATGCAGAAAGCGGCGTTTACGCCTGAAATGACAATCATTGGCTGTCAGAAGTAACGCAGGCAGATAAGTATGCCATTAATATTCAAACATCGCGCATTTATCTTATTTTCTTCCACCAAGGTTGGTGAAATGGGCAATGAAATAACACGTCCCCCGAATATCGCAGTGATGTACCTGTCATTTTGTTTTTTTTTTATGTTATCGCGTCTTGCTCACATGAGGTAATTCCCTGGGATGCCTGCTTTTAAAAAAGTGTATGTAAACATATTTATTTATGCAAAAACCTTGAGCTTCGCTTTACCTCTATTGCAGAAAAAAGGCCGAGAGGATATGAATTTGTGCGTTCTAAAGCATGGGCAATTAGTATTGGAGAGTGAGAAAATGTTTGGAGCACAACGCACAAACAATAAAATGAAAAATAAGTGTCTTGAGTGTGTCAGCGGCAGATATGAAGTGCTGGATGGCTCGAAGGGTGACTTTTTACCGCAACGCCAATTTATCTTGTCCGTGGCTACTGAAAAAGTGGTGGTGCTGCTGAGAGGCGTCGTGATTGTAGTTTTGGATGTCGTTTTAAAGATTTCAGAGCTGAAAAGCGGAAATTACAGTCTCTGTGTGAAGAACAATGAGAGGATCCAAAAGCCAAAGTCAAATAAGTATATAAAGTCACGCCGCATGGGATGTTCTCAAATGGTATTTTGAAAAGAAATAAACTCTGCTGTCGCGATTCATCATTACCTCTCGCCTGTATAGCACACAGGAAAAGTGGGAAAAGTGTATCACGAGGAAAATTAGATAAAGAACTTAGAAATTAGATAGAGTACTATATCATGATATTTCCATTGCATATGTATTTATTATACAAGTTTCATTAGTAGTATTGTCTCACACGAGTGGTTTCAGGGTAAGCGCAGTGGCGTAACAATAAGGCGTACACGGCACAACGCCCGGGTCGAAAAAAGGCATTAGAATTTTTTTCAGGAATTGAAAAATTCAGGACATGAAGCACCCGTGAAACATGAGAGGTGGACAACCGTCCGCAGAGAAAAGTTATATCTATTATTCCAAGAATAAAGGCAATAACCATAGAATATAGCAATAGCCATAGCATTAGCCATAGCGATAGCGATAACCATAGCAATAGCCATAGCAATAGCCATAGCAATAGCCATAGCAATAGCCATAGCAATATCCATAGCAATAGCCATAGCAATAGCCATAGCAATAGCCATAGCAATAGCCATAGCAAAAGCCATAGCATAGCAATAGCCATAGCAATAGTAAGTGTATAAGCTGGCGAATCTGGTTCGGAGCGTAGCCTGTAACCGGAAGGAACGCCTCTAACAAAATTTTTTATAGGTTTCTGGATACTAGTTGAGCAAGTATTGTGTTGCCACAACAGATTTTTCCTCCAAGTAGCCGAATTCGGATTCTTTATTTCCAAATCAGAATTCGAATACCGATTCTCGTAACAGATTTCCCGAGCCACATCAGAGATCCTTTCTTTAAGCCTTCAACGATGACTGATAATCAATTCGAGGCAAATCCTACGACGGCCATTACTCATGAATAAATGCCTGTGAACAGGTGTAAAGCACGTAAAAGAACCATAATAACCTTTAAAGGCAACAACTTCCAGTTACAAATTCCTACAACGTAATAACGGAAACTGTACCTGGCAATTTTCTTTTATTAACTCTTGCACGTAATGCAGACGAATCCTTATTGCTAGCTGTTGCTATTTTTATCGTTCGAGTATTCCTGCAGTTTTCAAGAAATATCTTCCATCAAGACTTTCGATGCTGATTAGTCACGCGCAGTGCTATTTTATCATATAGGGACTCGTACCTTTGGTTCTTGTGATGTAGACGGCATACAATTAAATAAACAAAATATATTATGGAGAACTAACACAGAAGTACCTGTGTCTGGAATCGCAAACAACCTGCTCTCCCATCAGAACAGTTTATTTGTTGAGCGAAAGGAACGTGCGTCTGGCTATGGCCAAAACCCGGCATTTTCATAGTGTTTCTGCTTGAGTTGCTGTGATGAATAACGTTCGTTTCTGAAACATTGGCCTGTCGCTTTAATATCGGGGTGTAGGGTACCTATCTCATGTGCGGAATTCCGAATTTTTATTAATATTACCTCGCTGTACGCTCTATAGGTTTCTTCCCCGCTTCTCATTCCTTTAGTTTCGATGTCAAACTCTAGTGAGATTTGTTATTTGTTTTTGTAACTTAGAATAGGTTCTTAGAATACAGGATGTCGCAGAATAAAGCGGTCCCCTTTATACTGCAGTACTGGAAGCATGCCGTCAATCGGTTACGAAATTCCTGTTCGTATCCGAATTTTGCGAGCACGCCACTTTCCTGTTTTATGAAATTCGTCCAACCCCTTCGTCTCCAAAATTCGTTTCGTATCAAATACGACAAGCTGTAGGCTTGCGTAAAATCGCATCATCCTTATCTAGCATATCTCTGTATCTTCCCCCTTCGTCGCTGAAACTTCAACAGAATGGCGGTCATCGACAGACGACAGCTCGACAGCCCAGCGCATCCACGAGCACGACTTTTCACGATCCTTTCCGATTGCAAAGCCGAAAGACGGTATGACGGGGGCGCTGGGGGGCGTGCTCCCAACTATAGACCTTCTCATATAGGCGGTTTCCTTTGCTCGCAGCTCGTGCGCAGGTCTTCATGCATACAAACTCACTGGTTCAATTGGCGGTTTGACCAGGAGCGTTTTATTGATTGGGCTGGTTAGGGTTGGGGTTGGCGACGGCGCTAACATAGGTGAACCTGCACCTCGAGGACCTCAGGTAAATGAGAATGGCTATACAACACGCAAGTTTCGTATAGGAAATTCGCAATAATTTCGCTAAATTCGCTCCCTATATAGGTTCATTTCCCTTTCGAAGAAGTGCCATCTCTCTTGTTTTTCAAACTGGAGCTTTGTTACCGAGTCACAGCTCTTCAAAGTTGGAGTTAGATACATACCTGTAACTGGACAATAATAACTTTTATCTACGACGCCTACTAAAAGTAGCGCTTTTAACGTTAGCTTGCCGTGTTAGAAACGTCAAATTATCTCGGAGCGTTAAATAACATATGTCATCAACGTCACTTTTAGCACGGCGTTCAATAATAAAATCACCAAAATATAGTTACTTTTTTGTTTGTCACTAAAATTGTATTTGACACTTTGACATTCCTATAGCCTGAAATATCGAAAATTCTGCGTTGTGCGTATTACTTCTTGAGGACTCAACACAAAAACGCAGGCGGTAGTCCCAGTAATAAAAGCGGAAATCGGAGGCGTTTCAGAGCGGAACATGAAAATTTGAAAACTGAAAGGCGTTGAGTCAAAACTGGTAGCCATACATTTTCTGACACAAAGACACATGGTAACTAGGTAAAACCAAGATTATCTAGCAGTCAAAGCAACCCTGATGGGGTAACACCACACACGACGCGACAATCCGTTATGCTCTGTCGGTCGTATAGCTGAAAAAAATGTACCTCTTTCAAATTTTTGAAGAACGCGCGTAGATAAAATGTTGTATGATGTACAATTGTACATGTTAAAAGTGTTTGTATAGCTGCGTTCCTTTTATCATCTGAACTGAGAATTCTCACTTCAGTTGCTAGTTGTATCTCTCTCCCTCTCATGCAATTCTCGCTCTTTCTCTCTCTAACTGAGGTGAGACTATCTGAGATTTCGTGTGAAAGGAATGCAGCTATTTTGTTCGCGGAGTTGCTCAACTCGCTAACGCTCGTTTCGCAATTGTCCCCGCTCACAAAATAATCCCTCACTTTCAACACTTACACCATAAATATCTATTATCTACTTTGCGTTACTAATGGATTCATTATTATATCGAAAGCGGTGCTTTAATAGAGAATAGTATTTAACTCCTCTCCAACCAATAACAACAATTTATTGTCAATAAAAGGTAGGCGAACGTCAGTGCGGGGGTGTCACCTGTCAAACATTTCTATATTTAGCAGCCATAATTTACAATTTCTGGGTGATTATCAGAGTGAAGTAGATAAAATAGTACATGACACTACTTGTTTGATAGGACGTATTGTCACACTCCTTCCTTTGGAACACTCCTCGCAAGATTGTCGTGCCCCAAAACCAGTCGTGTGACAATACTGTGAAACTGTCTTATGAATCAATCAATGTCTTATGAAACTGGTATAATAATATACTATTATGAAATTATCCAATAGCGTACACAGTACAAAATGGAAGCAAATCGAAGATTGCTGAACATTAGGCTTTCTGTTATTGAAATTAAATGAGTAAGATTAAGTCACAGATTACTGAGAAAATTATTGTTGGAAAGTTGTTGATTCATTTCTACATCAAATTAATTCGTGATTGCATGAGCACTTGATTGTCGCCATTTTGTATCAATAACAACTTATGACTTGCTTTATCAGGCTTGGAGTTGAATAGACATGTTTCTTTCGAGAAGAGCTTTTAAACAGGGTTCAACTTGATACAAGTTTCCACTTGACATTCTTGTGTTGGCCCCCCCTGGTGTTTACGTAAAGATAGGTAGTGGTTTTCTAGATATTTGCCTGGTTTGAGACTTTTCGAACACCAGTGCATCTAGGGAACTAGGAGATCAACAAACATTCCACGAAGTAGGGGGCGAGCGGGTTTTGGCAGCGACTTTTCTAACGTTTAGTTGATCGGTGCGTAGACTGCTACGTTTCTCTGATTTCTTGATGATTCTTTCACTGCGTAACTGCGACTAACTGGAGCCCATATCAGCCATTGATCATGGATCAGTCATGGATCAATCAGGAGTAAGCAGGTTGATAGGTGATCAATTTCATGTTTATGTTGTTTTTTTTTTGTTTTTTTTTGTTTGTTCAAGATAGTAAAGTATATATTATATATTGTATATTACCTGATACATTAAATAAGAATAATAAAATATAACGATACAAATCTTAACTTGAATAAAATATTTCGTTCAAAACATCAGAATTTGGCAAAGCTCCCAAAATACTTGCTGCGTTGCCCTTTTTGATGCAAAGACTGATTCTTTGAGTTAGGAAGGATCTGGCCCGGGGATCTCCAGATGTTGGAATGAGTTTAGATCCAACGTCGGTAATGAATTCCTTGGCTTCCTGACACCACGGCCCCATCGTCTCCACGGCAAAGGCTTTGAAATGGAAATTGCTTTTGATTTTGCTGTACTTCGAATGTTTACGTTTACAAGCAGATTGTGCTGCAGCTCCAGGATTTTTCGAAGTGGTTGGGAGGTGGGATGGTGCCAGAGTGTCAACGCAGGTGACATCCTAAACTAAACGAAGTCCTTTCGACCATGGGACAATTGTGACACCATCAGGGCGTTTCCCGTCATCTCTGCATAAGCCAGCTGGTTCCAGAGTGCAAGGTATTTCGGCAGTACTCAAAGCTCTTTTTAAAATATCGTTTAAATGAGAATGACGTGAAAAGCGGCCAGCACTGCTTGAACAGCTCAAGGGATGGATGCCGTTAGTATTGACAATTTCTGCACAGCTACATTTGAACTGGTGGCATATATCTAATCCCAAACGAAGACCGAGGCAAATCCTTGAACAATGGGGAACTAATAGGCAAAACGAATTGTAGAGGGCGACGTGTTCCATGCACCCATATTGACAGTTAACGTACATAACCTCAAAGAAATACAAACAAATGTACGGAAAGTGGAAAGTGCTCAAAGAAGAGTTGCGGCGGATAGGAGCCCCACTGAGAGGTAGGGTGGGCTGAAAAAATACAAATTTGCCAAATCGAAAAATAATAGTGCGGAAAACTTGTATTTGAGCTTTATAAGTATTCCTATGAAAATTTGAAAAAAATCAATTTAGGTCTTGGGGTGCCACGAAGCACTTGAAATTTGAAAAAATTGAAATTCTTTGAATTTCTTTTTTAAATCCGAGCATTTTTTCCAATTTTTTTTGCTGAAGGTTTGTATTGGGTCTTTGACATTGTGTGTACAATTTTTTGTTTCAATTAGTCAAGATTTTTGGTTCTACAGGACATTAGAAAGTTTTAATAGTTGAAAAAAATCCATTCATTTCAGAAAATGTCATGTAAAAATCAGAAACTTGACTAATTGAAACAAAAAATTGTACACACAATGTCAAAGACCCAATACAAACCTTCGGCAAAAAAAAATGGAAAAAATGCTTGGATTTAAAAAAAAAATTCAAAGAGTTTCAATTTTTTTAAACTTCAAGTGCTTTGTGGCACCCCAAGACCTAAATTAATTTTTTTCAAATTTTCATAGGAATACTTATAAAGCTCAAATACAAGTTTTCCGCACTATTATTTTTCGATTTGGCAAATTTTTATTTTTTCGGCCCACCCTACTGAGAGGGAATCAAAAAGAGCTGGTGCAAACTGCAAAGGTATGGTCTTTTGGAACTGTTACAGCCTGATACACAACACGTCACTACCAATTTTTTTTCCGCGATTTTTGGCTTGTCGGCGTTTCTACTTTTCAACTCACGAAGTGACGCAATCCGCTGGTTATATGCTGAGTGCTGACAAATGAAAATAAAATGACAAATTGAAAAGTTGAGGTTATGTACGCTTCAAATGACACTGATGATAGCTGGAGTGCATGGAACACGGGCCCCATTACTTCAGGCGTTTGCCACTATAGTTCCCCATTGTCGTCTAACATTGTTCCGATATTATGTAGTAGAGGGAATGCATTGTAACCATGCACCAGATTCACGCTCCTGTAAAGCTTTAATTCTGGCGGAATCTATCTCATTATCGAAAACAAGCTCACTGTCTACGATCTTGTTGATGGCTATGGAGTCCCAAAGTTTTTGAACTGAAGGTACTGATGCTCGTACTCAGCAAATCAATAAAAATCGTACGCAGCAGTACATCAAATTTATCATTGTTGTTATTTGGGTTTGAAAGACTGGTACGTACCTACGTTTTTTAAAGTCCCTGTAAACATCTCAGATAAGAAGCACTTGGTAACTTTGATGATAGGAACTTTTGCTTGTCCATTGTTGACATGATTTTTAATTATCTGTCGATCTTGGAAGCTTGTTTATGAAAGTCTTGACCACCCTTCGTCTATTTACTAGTTGAGTGAAATTCCCTCATCCAAGAATGCATAATGTTGAAAATAAATAACCTGCGGGAAAATGAGAGAAAACAAAATTGATTCAAATCTAAAGTCATGTTTAATTAAAAGGGGTGATTCTCGGATCAACGAGCACATTTGTGAATAATATTCGATAATTCCAAGAATTTTCATTCGTTCGCTGATACATTTTTTCTCTGATGGGACTTTATTTCTGTAATTCGCGGAACAACGTTCTACAATTAATCATATATTTACAATTGAGTATTCTTATTGATAATATAGACGGCCGGCTAATATAGATGGCCCCGTGGCGCAGGCGGTTCTGTGAATGCCTGCGGTGCGGGAGGCCCCGGGTTCTATTCCCGGTGGAAAGTCTGGGTGTTGTGTTGTCCAAAATGGCACTTTTCTATGTAAACAATTATAAAATGAATAAACGGGCAAAACTTCTTTGGCAAAAAGCCGATAAGGAGAAAAATATTTATTTACTTACTATTGATAATATAAAATGTTCTAGCCCAGAGCCATTCTTCAAGAAGACTTTTCACGGCAATAAATTGCAGCTAGGGTCAACTGGCTATGCGACTGGAGAAAACAGAATAATTGAACACAATGATGTTTTGTTTACTGAACCTAATAATTACATAAAACGGGGGTGGAGAATCGTCTCGATTAATAATAATCGTGCGTATTTAGACAATATGACTGTCTTTAACTGAATTTTATTTGTTTTGGTATGGCACTTCAAGTGAAGCTAATCTATTATCTGTAATTTTTTCCCGAATAAAATCCAATTTCATCCACATCAAGTCCTGTCCTCGGTTATGGCAGTATTTTATTAATACAGGCCAGTGGGAGCAGTACAAAGCTTTCGGTAAAATATTTGTGGTCAATCGTCCATTGAAATTCGAACAGAAAATAATTAGATATTTATTATTAATAATTCAATTAATTTGATTGATCTAGATGTCGATAAAACATAAGCGCACTCTCAACTTAAAATTATAGTTCACTATGCTTCTCTTTACCCTATAAATTAAGGTCACAAATTTTTCTTGTGCCTTCTTTCAAATGTCGCTATATTTCGCGGCAGAACTCCTACCAGCAGCGCCACTGACTGAAAGCACCTTTTATGTGTTTCTGCTTGTGAAATAATCGACATCTGCAGTTGTCATAATCCATGGTATAATTTTCCCTTTTCAACAAAGGACAACCGAACATCTTTGATGCAATATATTTAGTTAAAGCATAAGTTCCTGGAAGGTATTTCCGGAAAATATTCCCTCAAAGCAGAAATTCTTCGAGTAGAGCTGCTTGCATATTCTCCAATTTATAATTACTGAAAACTTTTGGCAAGGCTTGGTGTGAGCAAGGGCTTACGTAGGTGTGCAGCTTTTTGTGTGTTTCTCTACTTCAAATTCAATTACCATAAAGTTTCGATAGGCTCCATGGTGGATTCCTCTTCAAATTTAATGATCCGGTACAAAGGAATTGCGGTTTGATTGGTGAAGCCCTTTGGGGGATTGCGGGTAGGTATGGGCACTCGATCGTATTCTCGTTAAGCGCTGCGAGGGTCAAGATCGTATTCTCGTTAAACGCTGTAATAAAGGTCGAATTTCGGTTTTCTCACCATCGCAGTGGATGCAATTCTGGCAGTTTTTCTCAGTTTTTCAAAAAGCACCGCCGTCGAGCAATGTATGCGTATCCTTTTGCATTAGATATTATTCCAGTTGATGGAATGTGTGTGGAGTAAACTTTACATCGTCTCGGGGTGAATTTCAACTTTTCAACCCAAAGTATATATGCGGAACGCGACACGCAAATTCTTTTTTCTGTTAGATGGGCTAGCTAGAATTAGATCTTGTTTTTTTTGGGCTGGGAAAGGAAATGCAGAAGGGACACATCACTGAAAGCACAGACCTCAAGTAATTTAAAGCAAGCATACCCATAGAAACTGATGGGAAGCCGTATTTGCTTTTTTTTACAGATCGTTCTCCAAAATATTGCCAGGCATTTCAAATAGAAGATGCGCTTATCTTTTCAAGGTCTTCTATTAATTTTGGTAAATATGGACGTGTGGGTGGGTGAACTGTAGAGTATAAATTTGTTATCCGGGTTTCCCATCTAAATTGTCCTCATATTACGCAAGGATTATAGACATCTCCAGTTGATATTAGCTAATCAAAGCACAGGGTTCATTTCACAAGCAAACAAAGTTATCTAATTAGCGATTGAAAATATAATGAGAAGTTCAGAGTGGGAGTGGTGCTATGTTACAGGCAAATCAAAACTCGACTTGAGACTTCAGGCAAATTGAATCTGTAGTATTAACTGTTTTTTCAGGACAGTCAGTTATGAATTCTTTAAATAAAGTACATTTTTATTATTATTACCTACATATATAGATATATGCCGATCACGTTTTAAATTCAGTAGAAATTAAAACACGGTTGGCCATGTTCCCTAGGGTGTAACGAACGCTGACAGACCAAGTCACGTGAAAACGGGCTTTTTGTGGCAAAATCCAATGAGGTTAGAAAATTTTCACATGAAATGCCAATTGTGGCGTCTCCTTGCATCATATTCCGCTACAGTGTTGCCTTGGCGGTTATCTTGTCAGAATGGCAGGTGTGAGTGACAGAGTGCCGAGCCGTTCTAGGTTTAAGACACTAGGCCTTCATTTCTGACCATACATTAGAACAGTTTTCTCAACCTAGTATATGATATGATGGTATATTATGATTCACTATTTTATTGAAAAAAACTGTTCACCAGTCGCCCATTTAAACTGGAGAAAGTCTATCAAAATCAAGACGTCTTGAGCGTTCATATACAATCTTGCAACAGCGGTGTACTCGATTGACAATACGAATTCAAGGTCATCTGGGGAAATATTGATCCAACATTACAAATTTGAGCATCCCCAAATATCGCAGAATTGCCAACTTGGCGTGCAAAAATTACCGTTCTAGTGCTGAATTTAAAAGCTGATCGGCATATAGGTGAAGTACAGTCAATGTCAATACGCAAAAGTCGATATAGATACTTAACCTATTGGTGGTGGTGGAAGAAAATACCTACCAAAGATTTTAAATATACTATTTAATAAATTCCATCAGTTCATCAAGGCTCAGGAAGGATTTGAATACTTGAGCGAATATTCTATGAAACGCCAAAATAAATGAGTTTACAGTGAAAAGTCTTTTCACATCTAAATTTCAGAGTCAGTTTTAGGTTTAAATCATGGACCCAGGAGTACGATTCTCTATTGTGTACGACTGAGTTCTCGTATTCGCAATGTGAATTAATTTTTCTCGCGACAAAATGGCGACCAAAAATAGAATGCTGTTTCATTTGAGTGACACTGACAGTTGAAAAGTTATTCAACGTCAAGATAAAAAAAATATATTCACGTCTGATTCAAGTTCCTACTACAAATAACCTATCACTGACTTCATAGATTACATTTCTGCCTTTAAACTGCGATCAAGTCCGTTTTAGTCTTTGACTAGTGTCCGTCCGGTGGTTGCATTGTACATCATTGTGACTGACCAGTGTTTGTTAACTACGATGGCAAATTCGTCGGCCCAGTATTTGGGGACATGGCAAGTACGTTATCATCAGTCCAGTTTAGATACAGGTACATGATAAAAATGCATTCTGATTGTAGATTGCACACTGCCAGATTTCAGACGTGCTGAGCAAACTTGATGGGGTTGACATAATGCAAAGCGAGCGACGACCAATGCGATCAAACACGGAAGTTTCTATATTGTGGCAATTGGAATATTTACTTCAGCCGATTTCGGAAGTGGTAGAAAGCGCTGTGGTATTCTATCATTATGAGATTGATCTATCTTATTATTTTTATTGATGCAAAGATGTTTGAGAATGCAACACTTGATTGGATAGAAATAGGTAGAATATCAAGTAGCCCAGGCGCCAGGGAGCAAAAATTAGCTCAATAAGGAAATAATTGTTTCCTGGCTGGAAACTAGCTTAAAACGATCTGTGTGGCTTAGGTTTTGACATACTAATTTCCCCCCTTTCGGAAATGTCGGCGTCATGTCGCCATCATCAACAAGAAGTGCATCAGCGTGGTTTTTGCCAAATATCTTGATTTTGGGCCATCTGACAGCAAAAGATGTGAGAAGTCATTTTGGAACCAATAAAATTCCCTACGGAATAGTTTTTAAATGACCTTTCTGCGACCTATCGTTTTTGAGATAGAGCTTCTGGAAGCGAGAGGCATTGTCGTAAAAGCTCCATGGCCACTTGACTCGAAAAACTAAAATGCCGATGTGACAAAAAAATTTCAAAATGAGATTTCTCGAGAATCCTTCATGCCATAGTTGCGGTGATGGTCTTAAACTCTTTCTCTTGAACCGTTGATTACGAATATAGGAAAGTCAAAAACGTCACATTGTACATATACAGGGTGTACTGAGGGAATCAAATCAGATCAGAGAAATTTTACATATTTCTTCGATTTAGCCTATATGCGACACTCTAAGCACCTAACACGAGTCCAATATCAATATGGATTTGCTCTATAAGCTTTACTTAATACACTAAAGAAGTGGTCAGCTCACAGCTTTACTGTAAAATGTTTTGAAGGCCCTCTGAAATCATCAAAATATTAAAAATTTACAGTACCAAGTAATGTATATAACAGTATATTATATACCAAGGGACCAAAGTGAATTTTTAATTTAGGGATTTGGACCCAAAGGGCCCTCGAGCAACAAACTTCACCCAAGGGATCAAAAATTCACTTTGGTTCCTTGGTATATAATATACTGTTACATACATTTCTTGCTACTGTAAATTTTGATGATTTCAGAGGGCCTTCAAAACATTTTACAGGAAGGCTGTGAGCTGACCACTTCTTAGGTGTATCAAGTGAAGCTTACATAGCAATGCATATTGATATTGGACTCGTGATAAGTGCTTAGAGTTTCGCATAGGCTAAATCGAAGAAATATGTCAAATTTCTATGTTCTGATTTGATTCCCGTAGTCACCCTGTAGGTATATGTACAATGTGACGTTTTTGACTTTTCAATATTCGTAATATACGGTTCAAGAGGAAGAGTTGAGGACCATCACCGCAACTATAGCATGAAGAATTCTCGAGTAATAACATTTTGAAATTTTTTTTGTCACATCGACATTTTAGTTTTTCTAGTCAAGTGGCCATGGAGCTTTCACGACAATGACTCTCGCTTCCAGAAGCTCTATCTCAAAGACCATAGGTCGCAGATAATTGATTGAAAAACCAAACTGTAGGAAATTTCATAGGCTTCAAAATAACCCCTTACATCTTTTGCTGTCAGATGACCCAAAATTAAGATATTCGGCAAAAACCACGCTGGTGCACTTCTTGTTGATGATGGCGACATGACGCCGACATTTCCGAAAGGGGGGAAACTAGTATGTCAAAACCTAAGCTACACAGATCGTTTTGAGCTAGTTTCCAGCCAGGAAACAATTATTTCCTTATTGTATTCCCTGGCGCCTGGGCTAAAGTTGAATTGAAGATTTATAGTCCCTGTAAAAAACATATTTGCGATTTTATTGTCTCTGTGTCTGCGGTAGACTAATTAATATGGGAATCCAAAGAAGGACTGTATATATTCACCAAGATTTTGGCGAAGTTTCTGTTGTCAACGATTGTGGATAATGCTGGTACATTGGACTTTACCTGCAACCAGAAAAAAAAGTTAGGAAATTGTAAACATTGCATGTTCAAATTATTCATACCACTCAGCAGGTCGAGCAGCAGGTACAACAAAACCTCAACATATTTTCTATTATGGGTGAATGATAATTGACTGCAAGTATAGCCTAGGTACTTCTATTGCACAGGTGGAATAATTGCACAAAGTGCGGTTGATTCAATATGCTGGGAGCAGGATTTTTTACCTCGATGGATATTGTATAGGTAATAACAAAAATTGAAATTTAATTAATTTATAATTTTTGGGATATTCTGTTCTGCGCCAAACAGGATGTAGACGTACGTGATTATCAAAAATTTTGTAGATACAAAAAACTACACATGAACATAAATATTACAAAAAGACATCAGCACCGTGCTTAATTTATTCAATATTTTAGCATAATTTTGTTTCGTTTGATGTAAAAGGTGGCGGCGGCTTTCAATAGTAATTAACAATAATTATGAAAATTAGTATTTTATACGTTATCGATTAATAATATAGCCTGCTGTTTTGCGAGATGCGCGTGACGGTCAATAAAAATTAATATTTCAGATTGAAAAAAAAAACAAATAAAAAGCTTTATTGCCCTGCAAATTATTTATATGTGGGTATGTGTACAGATATACCTAGGTAAAAGCTACAATGACACGCGAATAAAAAGGTAAAACTAGTAAATATAAATGCTTATTGCTTATACAGTAGAGCAAATACAGTTTTTTTTCGATTGTCAGTCACGAATTGGTACAAAAATTGGAAATTGATCGCCGAAGATTGGAGCGGTGTAATTTTCCACGGTTCTAGTTAGATAGAAAATAAATATTTGCTCACATATCCAGTCATGATACATTTTTTTTCGTAATCGTTTCATAGATACATAATAACGTGCAAAGTAATACCTAATCAGAAATATAAGTTTTGCAGTTTATGTATTTGGCTTGAGATTATTTGTCAAAGTAGAGTCAAAATTAACGAGAAATTCGACTTTTCTTTTGGTTTAATCAACGTTTACGAAAAACGTTGTTCGACACACGAACGCTGTGCTTTTTCAGACCCTCAGCCTCTTTTGCAGCATTCGGCTACGCATTCATGATGGCAAACACGGCCTCGGGTCTGAAAATGCGCTCTTGTATCGAAATAGTATATTACATAACAAGCAACGAAAGTGATACTTTTCGCACGAGTGTGGTAATCACACGAATGTAAGAAAAGACACTTTCTTGCGAGTTGTGTACACTATTTTTCCTTCGACCGACCTATTATTTTCCTTATCCGACGTTTGCTCATTGGCGATCGAAATATCAAAATACTTATGTCAGAAGGCGTCACTTACCGATACTACTTACTGATATCCTATCTTCTAATAAATATTTTTCAATGTTGTAGTGCCACTTCTCTATTTTTATGTAAATTAATGAAATTACCGAGAGCCAGATGAAGTTCCTTCAATTTCGAGGAATGTCACAACAACCGGCAACGCTGCTCGACATTGACAGTTGCAAGGTGACATTTGCTCTACTGAAATGTCCTCTTCTACCTCTTCTACCTACCTCTTCTATCAGTGAAGTGCCACTGGATTATTATTATTCCTTTTACCTAATCTACTACCGAACCGAACTATACTACCAAAATAACATTAGCAATGATCTAAATAATATTTTCCAAAGAAGCCGGCTGTTTTTATTCAATATTCAAAAATTTGACACAATGACCAACACAACAACATGGCTGGCTTTGAGACTTGCTCTTGGTAGTTCAAATGAACCATTTCAGCGCAGTAGGCATTTATGTAATAATCATCAAATTATTAACTCGTGCTTTGTGTTTTATTCTAGTTAAATGTTTTAAATTCCTCAAATATCTATCAATCACTCGGGAAATAGCCTCAATATTATCTTGGACAAAATCTCTCGACTTGACAATTGTTTTCGGGTTAAAACGATTTAACTGAAAAAACACTAAGCACTTGTTGTATTACCTACAGTTGAAAAAATCCAGTACAAAGCTGGAATCAGAAGCCACTTACTGTAGTGTGGCGTCATCTGGCCGGCCGATATCAAAAGGTTAGTTGTTGACTTGGCACATCTCTAAATGGTCAATAAACGCTTGAACTTACCCTGAATGATCTAGCAACTTCTTCAGGCATCAGTGGATATTTAAAATTTCATTTTCATGTTTTGAACGGTTTTTTAATAAGAAAGTTATACAACAGCAAATAAGATCTTTATTCATTAGGTCCGATAATTCAGCGCATTTTTTGCCAACATTTTTCGCGGCTCGGTGACTTTCAAGTTTGATTGATGAGATTCACTGAGTCTGGCAACTTCTTTTTTCATTTTATGGAACTATAATAAGTATATAAATGATTTTTAGAGAATTTATAGCACTTCTAATCAAGATAATGATATCACCTATAACATTAATATTTACGACATGAGTTTAATAAGTTGCCAGTATTAAATAGTTGGAAAAATTCTACGTAGCATCAAATATGCATATTTTATGGGAGTGTTATTAGCCATGTATGTGATAAGGGGTGATTCAAATCTGGCGAACGAGTACACGTTATGTCAGGAAGACAGGAAACATCAGCCAACATAATCTTGGTACTAGACTCTTCGAATTGTAAAAGTAAACATAGTCGACCCCAAATTCGATATTTGCAACACGAGTTGCAACATGATTCAATTTTGAAATTCGAAAAATAATTATATTAGCAGTGGATCTATTCGATGTATTTTTGTAATAAGTATTTTTTACGACTCCCTACTCCCTGATGGCTCCCTCACAACGTACTGGAGCTCGTGCTCACTATTTTACTTTCGAATAATTCAAATGTTCCTGAAATTTTTTTCAATTTCTTGTGAAATTTTTTCAGTCTCTTAAATTCTTACTTCCTACCCTAATGCCCGGTTGCACAAAGGTGGTATCAATAGGTGCTTTCCTTTTACAACCTGGACTAAGTATTCTGACCTGAGTTGTTAGTGGTCTCTCACTTTCGCGCATGTGATTTCTCGCTCTTTCTCTCTCTCACTCAGATCAGATCTGTGAGTTTTGTGGTAAAAGGAAAGCACCTAATTTTTAGTTCGGTACTAAACACGGGATCAAGTTTTTAAAGTGGAACAAAATGCAAACCCTCAGTAACTTCAAGGGGAGATTATGATGGGGATACAAAATATGGCTCCAAGTGATTATTTGGATACCAAAACACAGGTGAGAGGTGAGAGCCTTATTTTGGCTTGTAGAACAAATCTTGCCGGAACTGTCAGATCTTTTCTTTGTAATAAAAAATAAGCGACAAGTACGTGTTACTCCAACTTTTTTTCTGTATAAAAATAATCGTAAGGGGCCATATTTTGTATTCCCATCATGTTCTTCCCTTTGAGTAATCAGATTTGCATTTTGTTTCACTTCTAAGCATTTGATCCGCTGTTTGGTACCGATACCGAACTAAAATTTGATACCACGTTTGTGCAATCGGGCATAAGGGACGCGGACGTCTTGAACAAAAAGTGCGATAGGTTCCTGGATACTAGTCAGGACAGTATTATTGTGGTGTCACAACAGTATTTTTTATCGGTAGGTTCAGCCGATCGAGTCTTCTATTTCGACTTCACATCTGTTGCATTTGTGGTATTCCCCCTTTGTTTTGTTTGTACGTTGGTACCTGAAGTAGGTTCTGTCGTTGACGTTCGTAGCGTTTGCCGCGAGGAGAGGGAGATGACGCTGCGCTAGGCGGGCCGGCCGAGGAGCAGTCGCGGGCAAGAGAGAAGAGAATCAGCTGTGGTGAAGAACACGTGATTTTCAGTGCATCAAGAGTGCGTGGGTTTTACAACTCTAAGGTCGGTCTTTCTTTGATTATTGTACCGTAATTTTGGCTTCCACCCACTCACCAAATCATGCATTTCGATACCTATTTTATCCGCGAAATTATTGTAAATAACACGACATTCTTTGTTCTCTTTGTTTTCAACGGGCTTGCATAACCCGCAGTTTTTCCCCTTTGAAATCAAGATGCTTTGCACTGCTTTGAATTTTGTGTAATTTATCTACTCCCAAATGATCTTAATGTTGACGTCAAAGTCCGTAAACCTAGTGGGTGTGCTTTTTGCCCACTCATGACGTGACCTCAAGGCCGCGCTATCGCGCGTACTTCGAGGTTTCATTAATTGTTTCTTTCCACAAGTTACGTCACAAACAGTAAGACGACAAAAAGAAGCTCTGCTACGCCAAGTAGAGAGCCGTAATCAACCGCTAAGTAGAGAACCGTAATTTTGATGATTCATTCTCATTTCATTGTTCATTGCCGGGTTATACATGAAAGTAAAGGAAGGAAAGAGAGACTTGCCGCTTCTCCGTGTCCTGGGGGGGGGGGATTTCCACCTACTCGTATGAATCTGCCTTGTTGAGTCTACTAACCGTTTCTTATTTGGGGGGAAATTATGTATAACGACGAAGAGAGGGCCACAGGTTGGCTCGAGTCGATTTTCTTGTATTTACTGTTATTTCTTGTATGTGATTACTGTTTACTAACCATTGTTCTGTTTTGAATGTGAGTATGTATCTGTGGGGTTTTTGATGGGTAACTGCTGGGGAATTCCAGGCGAATGCGTTATAGATACTTCTTTCTTCCGTTTGCTTACTAAAAGTATGACCAACTTCAACTTCTCTACTTATTCATCTATCACCTGTTTCTTGTTTATTTATCTACCTATTCATCCCGCATTTGTTTCTTGTTGATTTATCCACCTATTTATCTCTTATTTGTTTCTTGTTTATTTACCTACACTATTACTTATCATTTCTGTCTTGTTTATTTATCTACCTGTTTATCTATCATTTATTTCTTGCTGATTTATCCACTTGTTTACGGATCATTTGTTTCTTGCAGATTTATCCACTTGTTTACTGATCACTTGTTTCTTGTTGATTCATGTACTTGTTTACCGATCGTTTTTTTTATTGTTTATTTATCTATCAATTTGACTCTTTGTTTGTGGAAATGTAACATTAATTGCTGAGCGTAAAGTTTCCTTTTGTTGTTACGTAAATAACTTGTGAACGAAGCAAACGTTTCAAAGAGGTTCAAGCACCGATTCACGCTGACTTGATCAATGCATAACTGGAGTGACTTTTCTGTCATTTCATCAAGACTTATTCACACTTGACTTTTGTTCAGATCATTTGGAAAGGGCTTTTTCAGCAATCAACCAGGCAATACGCAGGGGTTTCTTTGACGTGTTCTTCCCATATGTGCCTGTCAGCGAATACGTCACTTTTTCATTGCGATCAAATTGACAGTTTGACCTGTTTCATGATTTCTTGTTTTGTTTTGTTAATCTGATTTTGTGTTCATTTCATTGTTGTAAATTCCTGCATTGTCTAAATAATTTGAAATGACTTTTCTTGTTTCATTTGTTTGTGTTTGGTTGTTCTCATCCATGTTTTGTCATTTTATCACTGTCAGTAGGTGTTTTGAGAAAAGAAACAAATTCATCTAAAACTTTGCAATTGATTTTCAATAAACATTAATTTTGCTTGCATTTCATTCGCGTTTCATTCAAGAATCAAACCTCATCCCCAACGACACATTCTCATCTCGAGTAAGAACTCAACACAACGTAGGAAAAATGTGAACGACGTGGGGAAGGGAAGAAACAACGACGATCACAGCCGAACATCGAAAACGGGGTTATACTACAGAAATAACATCGACCAGGAGGATATACTACAGAATGGTGCCGTGACCAGGATATATTCGAGAAGTGGTGCCGAGAAAAGAGAGTTACATTACACATTTGCGAACCATCAACTGTAAACAATTTTTAACAATAATTATGTACATCTGCATGTTTTGTCTAATTGGGAGAGCTCTAAAAGAAGCTTTGCTTATGAATCCAGCAAGCTATCGGTCCTCTGCTGATTGTACTGGTTTGTGACTTATCTCCGAGTCGGAGTTTCCAACGAATATCGTAAGAATCGATACGATAATAATAATTACAATAATAATAATAATACGATAATAATCGATAATTTTCTCGCTGATTAAATCTTAATAATCTTATGTATTTTGGCTCGACACCTATATATTTATTACCTACATTTGAGAACGAGTGGTGAACTGTTGACAGTTTTCAAAAACAATTATGTACACCTAGGTAGGTACTTATTAGCAGATGTTTCAAAATTTTCCATCAAAGGGTTTATAACATCCCAAAGTCCAAGACCTACGTTTTCATGCACTCGCCTATTTCGTGTGGAGACGAAAATGAATCATGGGGAGATGTACTGGTCTGGTTTATCCTGTAGATTAAAAGAGTTCGATATTGGCAGATTGCAGAATTTAACACAGTCATGTATATTTCATTTTATGATTGAACACACAATCGAATAGTATATGAATAATGATCTCGCAAATGCTCCATTTTGAATCCTCCACGGTAAACAAAACGTTATTTGCGCGGGCGAAATTATTAATTATTCGCGAATTCGGTGTAAAAGCTTCCAGGTGAAATACAGGAATGATCAGAATAATCAGATACCATTTGTGTGCGGAAATATATGGCTACATTATCACACGCATGTTATGGGTCGAGTTAATTTGTAATGGATGGAATGTATCTCCAGAAGGGAATTATGTGACGCGATTATCATAGGGGATGAACGAGATGATTCCAATTAATATGCATCACTGACAGGGTTAGACAGAATAATTAGATTTCTAAACACATTGATCATTGATCTTGATTAGAGGCTAATCAAATTTACGTAGGTACAGTTGGGAGCGAAATGATTCATACGGCACCGCTAGGAAGTCGGCTGGATTTCAGAAATGTTAGCTGCTTGGATCGTTCTTGAATGTCAGTTTTGATAACGATCAATCCCTAATCAAAACTGGCATTCAAGAACAATCCAACCAGCTAACATTTCTGAGATCCAGCCGATTTCCTAGCGGTGCCGTATGAATCATTCCGCTCCCAACTGTACATACCTACCATACACCTACGTAACGTACTAAACCCTGAATTTTCATGACGAATATTCCCGTGCATTCTTCCTCAGCGGGCATTTTCTTTGTTCAGATTATTTTCCTTGGGGGTATCTCGGCGCGAAAGCCGCGGTATTTGCGCGATAGGTATAGGTACCATCACGCTACTTGACGCTTACATTTTGTAAATAAAAGTCTGATTAAAATAATATTGGAAGAGTAAATTGATAATGTGCAATAACCGTGCATGCCTTTTTTATCGTTCAATTCATGCCAGCAGAGTGATATAGATTTTCCCATCAACTATGCAATCACCTATGCCAACAGAGATAGGTATAATGTCCATCGTATTTTAACTCTGAATTCATATCATGTGCACACAGAGGTCCGGTGTCATAGGTAGAGTTAAATTGAAAAGTTCAAAGAGCAAAGATGTGTCACAACTTTTTGTGTCACAGCGCGGAGCTCTTGGGTTTTGTTGGTAGGCTGGGTCGTGGATTCCGGTGAGGTGGTAGATTTGCTTAATTTATTTTTCAGGGCGCCAACCGAGCGCTGTGAGGAATGGCTCCAGACTCTCGGTTAGTCATTAGTAGCAAACACCCGGTATACTAACAGCTGACGGTTGTGGAAAAACAACCGAAAACGCATACGCAAAGTAAAAGAAACAATCAAAGTGTGTGAAGGATTGGTTTGCCGGGAATGTTGGGAATGCCGGCCTTTGAAGAGAGCGTGTTCAAAAATGGGGTTAAGCTAGGATCTTATGATCTACGAATCTGCCAAAACTACTACTAATAGGTACCTACTTTCAATAAGTTATGAACTTAGGTACCTGTCTATTGAAGTTTTGAATTTGATGAATCAAATTGTTTTTAATCATTTGCGTTATTGCGTTTAATAACAAACGCTGATGATTATATGTATTCTCTATCTCTTACTCGGTATTTCATATTTACTTATGAAATTAGCATAACATACCTACAGATAACCGGTTTGTACACTGTACAAGTATGTGACTGTACACCACCAGTACCTAATCAATTTGATGTTCAGAGTCAACAGAACGAAACCCTCAACCCCAAAATGATCTGGGCTCTGACCCATGGCCCTCAAGGTCAATTTTAGTTACGGCACAAATTACAGGAAACACGGGAGTAATCATTCGATGACATGATGATGAAGATTTATTTCAACAAAATACACACACCAAAAGAATCTAGGGGACAAACAAATTCAGACGATTTCTAAAGTCATCATAACTTTTGATTGCCGTCAGCGATTTCATATCTGTTTCCAGTGTTCGATATCCATACCTTCGTTTTCATGTCTGGATCACGTCGAATACGAACAATGTTTCATAAATTTTCTACAGGGTGATCAATGGAACAGTGTAAAATTGCCGAAAGTTGAGTACGGGCGCGATTTCCCAAAAAAATTTTTTTTGTACATTTCAATAGCACAGTTATGAAGACTGGTCTTTCAGCTTCAGTGACGTTTTTGAATTTTGAAAATCGAAGGTAAATTGTCAAAGATATTGATCATTTTGTGCCGCCATGTTGAACTTCCAAGAAAGTGAACCGATTTCATTGAAACTTGGATTGCACTGATGTCTGGTTTCAGTAATTGTAATTCTAAGGTCAAATGTCTTTTTCGGTCACTTCCAAGCCGCCACATTGAACTTTTATGTAAATGATTCGATTCTAGTGTGTTTCAAGTTTCATTCAAATTGAATCATTTATGTAAAAAGTTCAATATAGCGGCTCGATAGCGGCTCGAAAGTGATCAAGTGACATTTGACCTTGAAATTTCAATTACTTGAACCAGACATGTAGTATATTTGAATTAGAATTTTTGCTTGAAGAAAGTAGTTCTTAAACGGTTTTTTGCTATATGGTTAGCTCATCCCCACCTGTACAACATGTTGAAAGCATACATCTCTGTGACGCGTAATACTCAGTATACAGGGTGAAAATTGAAAAATAAATCTTCAAACTTTTTTATTCCGGTGGAGTAGTTCTCGAAAAAAACAGCCTCTCATTATTCAGCAACCTTATGGTCTCCTACTGAACGTGTGAAAGACTCACCCCTCGATAGCTGCTGGTATTCTACGTACAGGGTGAAATCAATTTTTTTTCAATAAATTTTATCTTGATCAAATCAATCCGGAAAAAGACCATTTCCGGCTCTGTTAGAAGTCTATAATCCCTCGTTCAAGATATTAAAATGTTACATTCCTTAACTGCTAAAACATGACATACAGGGTGGGAGATCCTTTTTTTCTTTTATTTTTTTCCTGAGTCACATTAATTTGGATGATAATCTTACCCACTTCAAAGGAGAGCCTAGAGTATTTGGCAGAACATATTAAAGATTCACATTTCTGCAATCACTGCAACTACTGGCTACTGTGGCATCAAGCATTTTTGCGATTTTGGTTGTGCGAGGAGTTGCTAAGGACAATTTTCTTAGCAACTCCTTGCACAACAAAAGTTGAAGCAACATATAATTCATCCTGTTTATCAAGTCAGAGTGATATTAGAAATGCAAATTTTTCAAATGGCTTGCGGAAAACTCTGAGCTTTCCAGTAAACCAGATAAGATTATTATCCTAATTAATTTTATTCAGAAAAATAATAAAACAAATAAAGTATGTTTCACCCTGTAGGTTGTGTTTAGGGTGTTTGAGGAATGTGACATTTTTATATCTTGAATAAGAGATTATAGGCTTGTAACAGAGCTGGAATTGCCTTTTGCCTGGATTGATTTTGATGAAGATAGAAAACATTGAAAAAAAAAGATTTCACCCTGTACCTACGTAGGATACTATCTACTATGGAGGAGTACATTTTTCAAATGCTCAATAGGAGACTATAAATAAGGTCGCTAAATAATGAGAGACTGTTTTTATCGAGGATTTTTTTATCGAAATAAAAAATTTCAAAGATTTATTTTTCAATTTTCACCGTGAATACTAAGTATATTACGCGTCACAGGGATGTATGCTTTTAATATGTTGAACAGGTGGGGATGAGCTAACCATATAGCACAAAACCATTTGAGAACTACTTTCTTCAAGCAAGAGATAATTTTTTTACTATTTCAAGTACACTAATGAGTGTGTTCCAAGTTTCAATGAAGTCGGATCACTTTACTCTTTCTTGGAAGATCAACATTGCGGCATAAAATGATCAATATCTTTGGCAATTCACCTTCGATTTTCAAAATTCAAAAACGTCACTAAAGCTGAAGCACCGATCTTTATAACTGTGCTATTAATTAGGATGCATGAGATATTTTTTTTGGGAAATCGCGGTCGTACTGAGCTTTCGACAATTTTACACTGTTCCATTGATCACCCTGTAGCAACCTTATTAAACACTGTTCGTAGTAGACGTGATCAAGGAATGAAAACGAAAGATTGAGCACTGAAGACCGATATGAAATCGCTTACGGAAATCAAAAATTATGATGATTCTAGGAATCGTCTGAATTTGCTTGTCCCCTAGATTCTTCTGATGTGTGTAGTTGTCAGCATTAGATATTAGATGTTATGCTGAAATGTATGATTTTGATAAGATTTCAGGTGGATTCAACACACTGGGGCAGCTCCCTCGGATAATGAAACTTTGAATTTGAGGAAGAGATGAAAACAAATTGAAAAACAAATCCGTTCTGCGAATCACATCCCGGCATGTTTATATTAAGTGGCTCAATTTAATGGATTGGAAATCTGTGAATTCGTTATATTCCCATCAAGAAATCGTGTGACGTTACAAAAACAAAACGTTTTACGTAGCTACTTAGGCCCAGTTTTCATAAATTGCTATTAGCAAAAAGATACATATTATTGAGAAACATTGAATCCTGATCTCAAGTGAGTATCCCTGTTCTACTAAGGAAGAAGATGGAATGAATTACCTACTTTTTCAATCAGTTCTATAAATAAACAATTTCAGTATTATATGCTTAGAAACGTCACTTCTGACAAAACTGCGTCGAACGGCGGCAATCAGTACAAGCTTTTTAAGCCTCGCCGCCAAACGTAGTAGCGGAGGCTATTTGTGGCCGCTTTTTATTTTTTTTTCGTGATTTTCCTCGTATTATTTTTTTTAGCCCCTCATTTAACAAAGTTCACCTAAATATTCCGTATCTTCCGAACGGTTGAACATATCCAGTTCATTTTTTCTTTAATCGAATTTCAACTATTGCGGGTTGACACCGACGACGTTTAAAGATGATCGCTCCAATATAAACAATCTTTAACAACAATAAAGAATGCAAAAGTCGCGGCACTCAGCTAAAATAGAAATAACGCATAGATACCATCGTATACATCATCATATCATATCTTTTGATCTTATGAAGCTATGTGCTTAATTTTTTTTTAATTGAAGTACATACCCAGACCTTTCTTACAGTGTGACAGCGATTGAGGAACAATGGTTAATTATTTATTTATCAAGCTTATAAACATTTTCATCGGCTATGAATGCATCCAGATTTCGAGTCAGCGAGGGAAATTTTGGTTTTCACAGTTTTCTAGTCAGTTTTCTATATACAATCAGCGAGGCGATTGTGGGCAAAGTATTGCAGAAATTTTTAAAACTAGGACAAGATCAAAAAAATTTGATCTAGGACTTATAGTTTTTTAGATATGATTTTTTTTCTGACGCAACCAACAACTGTAGAGAAGTTGTGCGCGCATGCCACTCATATTCACTGTGCAAAAGCACTACATTCACTAAGTTGGCATTTTTCGTATGAATTTGAGCTTTTACAGAAATAGTCAGATATTTGCTCTTTACAGAAAAAAAAAACAAGGCACCCGTTTAGGCTAGCTGAGTTATGGGGCTAAGACCACCTTCAACGGTACAATGGTGTTAAAGTAAATAGGTATGATGGAGATGAAACTATTCACCCCTAATTTCTACATCGAAAAGGTCCTATCCCAAACATTTGCTCTGCTCGTGTCTTTCAAACTTCCAAATTAGTTGAATAATCTCCCATTTTTACCGCAACTCGCAGATGATAGGTATTCTTACGTGTCACATACAGTTTCTCTTTTCCTTTCATTCCTTTTTTTTGCATTAATGACTACTTATTTTATCTCAGGTCACATTTGACGAATATGTTTCGATATCACTTCATTGAAGTTTTAGAGTAAGGTAGGCAGGGCCGGATTACCATTTAGAAGGCCCCCGAGCTCACAAACATTATGAGGCCCCTCTTTTAACAATATAAAGAGTCACAACAAAAATGCTCATTTCTTGAAAATTTCCAAAAATAAAAAAATATATTTTTTATCACCTTCAAAAAATGGCAAAAACCGAGCAAAAAACCGAAGATTCCTCCACAATAACGAAGGAATTTGAAATGAAATCAAATTAAATGAGAGTATTTCATTAAAAACTGAACTCGCCCCCTGGAACACTGAAGATTTCTTCTGCGCAGTTTCAAAGAAACAATTTTTTCCTGGAGACCACTGAAGTCTTCGTTCATCAAAATATCACTTTCTACAAGAAATTTTTTGTCGGAAAAAACTTGAGAAGCTCGAAGCCCTTAAGATCGCCGAGGCTCCTGGGCTGCAGCCCCTAAAGACCATGCTATAATACGGCCCTGCAGGTGGGTACTATTATTATTATCATCAATTTTTTGCTAAGCAATTTCGAAACAGTTTCCAAGCTAACAACAAAACAATAACGATACTTATTGTATGTGTGTACGTACGCCATGTTTCATGTGTAAGTACTGTTTGTAATAATGTACAAAAATGATTTATTGCTGCGAAGACCTTTTTTTTGGGGCGAGGCTTCCTATTAGACACACCGCAAGGTGGGGAGATGGACTGGTTTAGCTATGGCGGCACCACACTCGCGCGTTCTATACAGGGTGGTCCAGGTTTTAGTCGAAAAACTTTGCAGGCTGATAGAGGATGAAAAAAGAAGTCGACTCACCCCAAAAAGTACATATCTAAAATGCATATTAAAAAAGTTACAGGCCTTCAAACTTGTAGAAAAAAATTGTTTTTTTCTTGATAACTTTTCAACAGCTTGACTGATGTCGCTCAAATTTTGCACATATGGGTAACAAACACGTCCCCAATGATTTCTTGAAAAAATTCTGTCAGAATGACGCAGTGCCGTAGATATGGGGGGGTACTAACCCTCTTACCCCCCTACTTTCTACGCCACTGAATATTTTGAAAAACCGTTGAAAGTATTGAATTTGGCGTTCAATTCTGAAGAAAAAATTGGCATGTTATTGCTACATTTGGAGCAGCGGTTTCGGAGATATTTGTGTTTAAAGGTTCAAAAACACCGAATTACGCAAATGTTTCAAAATTCGAGCAAGCTTTGATCCATCAACTTTCAACTTTTTTTTTCAATTTAAAGTTTATTGATCCATAATTTAGCTCGAGAGATTGAAAATTGGTTGTGAAAATTCATAATTTCAGCAACAATTAAATATTCAATAGGTAGGTACCTATTCACTTACTGATAGTTGGGAGTTTAGTAAGAACAAGAACCAGGGGCCCTTTGTTTGTTATTGGTCACGTTACTGAAATTATGAATTCTCACAAAGAAAAAATGTGCTGTGCAGGGACGAATAGTACGATGCTAACTTGATGGTAACGTCTTGGCAGCTATTTGTCTACCATGTGCTATGTATAATGTGAATTGTGTCAGTTGGTTTGTACGATAGTCGGAATAAGACAGGCCGCGCGTCAAGTACTCTGTGTCCATTTCCTATATGTATCTTCTTCCTCATGCTTGCTGTAGTAGTCATTACTCAATAATGAGCATCAGAAGATAGGGCCTCCGGGCAGTGGGCATTACCATTCCATTTTCTTTAGTAGGTACCAGGTATCACCGTGCTTGAGCATCATTTTCTTCAGTGGTCACTACTATACCTAACAGCATTAGCGTATAACCACCAACCAGTAGATGATTTTCGCTACGTAATCTCGAATATTTTCACTTGCGCGCACGTTACGTCGAGATGTCAGCGTGACAGCTGTCACAGTATACATAGCACATCTTTCAAGACGTTAGCATCAAGTTAGCATGGTACCATTCCTACCAACACAAAACATTTTTCCATAGCTTACTCTGAAAAAGCAGTGAAACTGATTATACGCGCATTTATCGCATTTCGATTGACATTCACACCTGTTACATGTTTCATGACATACACCATCAACTAAATAAAGCCTGAGAGACACGGCCATATATTTCCAGATTAAATATTTCCATGATAGAAATCTATTGATAGAAGCTAACGAATTTGTTCGGCAAAATGCCCAGCAACGTAGTTCCTAGCCATAAATTTCTAGCATGGAAGTAGTAGGTAGGTATGGAAATATGATCTTGTGTCTCATGGGCTTAGGAAAAATTTGAGACCAACAAAAGTTCTAATCCTCAATAAATCTGTATCCATACTATCCACAATGAAGTGTTATTACAAACAGGATTATGCATTGTTTGTATCTAATCTTTTTTTTTTTTTAGTCGCCAAGTGTTTTTATTCCATCACAACATCGGGATTTCAAAGTATAAAAGTTCAAACTTTTGCATCTGCAATGCAATACCCTCAGTAACCATCAGTATGAAAACAAAGACAATTTTTATGATTCTTGCCATCGGCATAGGGGTTCTAAGTCAAGAATGCAGCGAAAAGCTGACTCAAAGTGGACGTGTCTGCGTTTGTAATTCCTCATACTGCGATACAATCCCCCCCTTACAGGCGTCGGTGAGTGGAAAATATCAAATTTACACAACGGCCAAATCAAAACTGGGACTGGACTTGAGCGAGGGAGCTTTCTCGGAAAATACCGGAAGCGATGGCGGATCTGTAACCATAGATAGATCCAAAACATACCAGACGATCATAGGTTTCGGAGGTGCTTTTACAGATTCGACAGGCATAAACGTGCTGTCATTGCCCGAGGAAGCGCAAGAGAAGCTTCTGGAAAGCTACTGGGGCGAAGGAGGTTCGAGTTACAGCTTGGGCAGAGTGCCAATCGCCGGAACGGATTTTTCCACAAGGCCATACACGTACGATGACAATCCGGGGGATGTTACCCTCGAAAAATTCGCATTACAACAAGAAGACCTAACCTACAAAGTATGTCTTTTAACACTGGTGTTTTTGTGGTATTTCTAACAGTTTGTCATGATCTAACTAAATTTTCTACAGATTCCTTTGATAACGAAAGCAAAAGCTTTGAGAGGAAATGGAGAGTTGAAACTCTTTGCCAGTGCTTGGACCGCTCCGCCTTGGATGAAGACTAACAACGCTACGACTGGCAAAAGCGCTTTGATTACGGAATATTACCAGTTATGGGCAGATTATGCTATCAAGTTCTTCGATTCATATGCCGAGAAAGGTGTACAGTTTTGGGGAATCACTACAGGAAACGAACCGATCGATGGATTTTTCGATCCTCCTCAGATGACTTTACCGGATTTAGGATGGACACCGGAACAGGCGGTGAGTATTCCAAAGATTCATTGAGAAAAGCCCAACTTGGAAATTTGCAGAACCAATGGATCAGTGAAAATTTGGGACCCACGATTCGCAATTCTGCGTACAAGGATGTGAAAATCATTCTCTTCGATGACAACAGAATCGCGTTACCTTTCGTGATGCCTCTAGTAAGAAACTTTTTTTTTTCTTTAACAGCGCCGGATCTAGGGGGGGGGGCAAACCGGGGCATATGCACCGGGCGGCAGAATGAAGGGGCGGCAAAATAAGGTCCAATTTTATTTCCTTGAAAAAATTGATGGAAGCTACATTCTGTTCTTCATCTTTCTGTGAAAGTATTAAATAGGTTAGCCGGAAACGAAACATCTTTAAACAGTTGATGCTTCCTATTAATAGAACCTTTTGCGCTATACTTTTCAGAAAATCATCGAAAACCTAGATACGCCAGTTTATATACTGGGTAATATGGAGATACGCTAGTCTATATTGTGCAATTTGAGATACGCTAGTTTATAGTGGACTGTTTGAGATACGCTCTAGGACTTGGAAAAGGGGTAGATTGCAAGAAATGTTCTGCAGTACTTGAGCAATTTGTATGGTTCCACACTGTAAAAAAGTTTACAGAAAGCGGGGTATTTTGCTCAAACGGCCTCCTTAAAATTGAAACATTTCCATATGCGGCGCTACGGGAGGGGGGCTCCGTTCTGTAGAGCCCCCTTTGGTTTTTGCGTATCGATGGGGGGCGGCAAAATTGGATTTTGCACCCCCTAAAAAAAAAGCCTGGATCCGGCACTGCTTTCCAAACGGTAATAATTAAGGTCTGGGTAATCACTTCCAGTTACTGAATACTCCAGAGACTCTGCAGTATGCGGATGGCGTTGGAGTTCATTGGTATACTGACAATTTGCTTCCTTGGTCGCTGCTTGATTTCGCAAAAACAAACGAGAAAGACATCTTCTTGCTTCACACTGAGGCGTGCAATGGTAATGTATCGACCTAATTGGACATTTATTTTTTTAAGGAGAGTTTTTGTCTATAGGCTTTTTAAATGCGACTGGAGGCGAGCTAGCTGTTGACCTTGGAAGTTGGGAGAGAGGCACAAAGTACATTGAAAGCATTCTAAAAGTGAGTTTTTCGTACTAATTTTTCTACATCACCGCGAATGGTGTCCAATCTTTCCCCTGCTCCTTCCCCTTTTTCTCCACGTCTTTTCATTGTCCAGCACATCCAATTTCCAGCCACTTATTGCTTTGTTCTTAGAACCATTCTAATTTTTCATCTATTATGCTTGCAGTCTGCAATAAGTAGGTAATGACAAAACATATGTGAACGCTTACTGAATAGTACAAAAACTGTACCCCGCTAATTTTCAAAGACGCCAATAAATAATCCCATGGTAATTTTCCCATGGGCTATTGCGAAATAGTCAAACTTCCAGATGATTGTGTGTTCTCGTTGTTAGCCTTTGGTAAACACTACCCCGAACTAAATATATGAATTTTTTTTTCAAGAAAGTAATTTGTTGTTTTTGACAGCATATTATCTACTCTAATGGAGATAAAACTGTTCAGCTTGTCTGATCGACTGCTTACTCGAGCTAAACTGTGAAAGAATACCTATCTACGTAAAGAATAGTGGTTGTAGAGGATGATGCGTTAGCTGTTTTTTCCTTAAATAACAAATTACAAAATAGTGACTCGCTGCTCGTCCGAGATCAGGGATAGCAGATCTGCAGAGCGCTCTAAAAAAGTCTTATAGGCAAAAAAAAATGGAGGATAATTAGTCTTCAACTGAATCGTTCGAGACGAAAATCCATTAACAAATAAAAATTAAACGAACCATTAACTGATATTTTTTTCATTCTAACAATATGATTTTTCAATCTAATATAGACAGTAAAAAATGAGCCCAGCAATATTAATTTAAACCCAGATGATAGGTACTGACATCAACTCAAAGTTCAGGTAAAATTTCTGTAATATACCGGAGGCGTTTATTATTGAAATTATTCCGATTGCGAGCCCAAATTATGACTTTCCACAGTACTTGGACTATGGAGCTTCAGGCTGGACTGATTGGAACATGGTTTTGAATACCGATGGTGGCCCAACCTTCATCAACAATTACCTCGACTCTCCCATTATCGTGAATTCAACAGCCGGTGACTTCTATAAACAACCCATGTACTACGTCTTTGCGCATTTTGCAAAGTTTGCCGTTCCAGATTCTGTGAAAATCGAAAGTACCGTCGACGACTTACCAGGAGTAAAATCGGTGGCATTCACACGTCCGGATGATACCACTGTCGTCATCATATACAACAGGTGATTGAGTGCGTTCATTTTCTTAAAAATTTGTCACATTGTTCTTATTCCAGTAATTCCGAGGATGTGCAAGTGAGAGTGGTTGACACAAATTCCGAAGCCACACTGACCGTCAACGCGGATTCCATAAATACGCTCATCTATTGAAAAGTTGAATAAAGTCTGATTATTCAACTATTTACCTGAAACATTACGTAGTCCTAAGACCGCCTTCCTCTAAAAAGAAACCATGTCACTATTCAGTATTAGTGAATGATCACGAATAAACTAATTTGGAAAAATATTGAGAGCGACGTGCTGCTGAGTCATCTGGAGGGACGAAATGTACTTCCACGCCTTCAGAAACGTCCAGCTTTTTTCAGTTAGTAGTAAATACCCGCAAACCAATCAATCATGCAAATAATTTGTTGATCACTAATGAACTTTGACAGTATGTCACGTTTTGTATCACTTTTTTGTGCCAATGGTTTTTTATTGATTAGGATGCCATTACCAAGATAATCTGTATCTAATCTACGATGCAGTCCTAAGGCAAGGTCATTTTTTCTATCGGCTTATAGTTCAATTAAAGCCACATAAAATACATGCATTTGAAATAATAATGTAGTATTGACAATCCCTTTTTATGCACACGTTGACAATAATTTCCATAACTTTATTTCTTGGAATTTCAAGTAGCCAAAAATGCAACGAAAAGTTGACCGATGGTGGACGCGTGTGCATCTGTGATTCCGCAAGTTGTGATACGATTCCTCCGTTACAACCGCTGGTGAGCGGAAGGTACCAAATCTATACCACGACAAAGTCAAAATTAGGGCTGGAATTAAACGATGGCACTTTTACCAAACATAACGAAACTAAACCTAGATCGATAACCGTCGACTCTACCAAAACCTATCAGAAAATCATAGGTTTCGGAGGTGCGTTTACCGATTCAACAGGCATAAATGTACTATCTTTGCCAGAAGAAGCACAAATAAAGCTTTTGGAAAGCTACTTCGGCGAGAACGGTGCCGGTTACAGCTTGGGGCGGGTGCCAATTGGCGGAACTGATTTCTCCACGAGACCTTACACTTACGATGACCATCCAGGGGACGTCAACCTTGCAAAGTTTGCTTTGCAAATGGAAGATCTGACTTACAAAGTGAGCTTTTTCCATCACCTCCCTTCATCTGTTTTGGTTATTGTACTTCTGGTTTTCAACAGATACCCCTCATAACAAAAGCAAAAGCTTTGAGGGGAAATGGAGACTTGAAGCTGTTCGGCACAGCTTGGACTGCTCCATCTTGGATGAAAACCAACAATGCTACGAGCGGTTTTGGCTATTTAAAGAAAGAGTACTACCAGCTCTGGGCTGAATACGCTATAAAGTTCTTTGATTCGTATGCCGAGAACGGAATACAATTTTGGGGGATGACGACTGGAAATGAACCGCTCGATGGCTTTGTAGATTTCCTTCCGTTGCCTGATATGGGGTGGACGCCGAAACAAGCGGTATTATCTTGAAATTTGGTTTGGTTTTCTATTGCACCTTTCGAATTTCCAGAATCAATGGATTGGTAAGAATTTGGGCCCAACAATTAGAAATTCTTCCAGGTACAAAGATCTGAAAATTATTTTGTTTGACGACAACAGAATGGCGCTACCCTTGGTCGTTCCATTGGTAATTATTTTTCTGTAGTCAACTTAAAAGATTCGTTCTCACAAGCCTTTTTTAGTTGTTAAGAAATCCATTGACATTACAATACGCTGATGGCGTAGGCGAGCACTGGTACGCTGCCAATGTTCTTCCTTGGTTCCTTCTTCGTTTTGCTAAAAGCGATAAGAAAGATCTGTTTCTACTTCAAACAGAAGCCTGCAATGGTAATCATCTATTTGAGCAATACAAGTAAGACAAGTTACAATTCTCTTCTGAACATTGCAGGATATCTGCATGCGTTTAAAATACAAGTAGCTGTCGATCTTGGGAGCTGGCATAGAGGGACAAGGTATATCGACAATATCTTGAAAGTAAGTTTATTGTGAACTGGTTAGTAAGTTGTCTCTAGAGCAGGTGGTCGATTACAATGATACACTTTGTCTAACCGTGTAGTATTTGGAACATGGAGCTTCAGGATGGACTGACTGGAACATGGTCCTGGATACTGAAGGAGGTCCTTCGTACATCGGAAACTATGTTGACGCACCCATTATTGTGAATTCAACAGCCGGTGAATTCTATAAACAGCCCATGTATTACGCTGTGGCACACTTTGCAAAATTTGTCGTCCCCGATTCTGTAAGAATCCAGAGTAAAGTGAACGGTTTGCGAGGAGTCAAATCTGTAGCATTCAAACGTCCAGACGATACGACTGTTGTTATCGTGTACAACAGGTAAAAGTTAACGAATACAATATTTTTCAATATTACTTTTTTGTGTTTTTCCAGCAACTCTGCGGACCGGGAAGTGAGACTGGTGGACTCGGGTTCTGAAGCAGTGATGACAATCGCGGCAAATTCCTTGAATACCATCATATACTAATTTTCTAATGCATTATTATATTTCTTTTTTGATGTAGAAAACTTACGCTTACTAAAGGGAATTTTCAGATGACGTCATGACATCAGATGGTCTTCAGATAGCTGAAGCACTAGTCTCTATTAGGCCATCTGAATGCTGTGTCCCAATTACTGACGTGTGTTGTATTTAAAAGAAAAAAATGTTTTGCTTTTCTATGACGCCCTTAGAATATTTCTAGAAAACGTGCCCCCATCCCCCCACCAACGGGTTTGAGCTTGAGGAGAGCTTGAGGAGCGCTAGCGTCTAGTATACAGCTCCAGTCGGGTGATATCTCGACTGCAGCAACGCTAAGTGGATAGAAAACTTGGATGGGAGACCACAGGCAGATAGAGCCACTGGGCGGGTCTCATCTGGTTCTGGTTCGGCTGAAACTCCTCCTCGGGTGGTCTTGCGAAAACCCCCCGAGTATAACATGCCTGCAACTGGCAGTGCGGCACCTGCGTCGGGGGGTCAAACACGGTGCACAGGTCAACCGTGCGCTTGTCGGCCCCACTGATTTGATGGACTGACCCCATCAAACATCCAGACACCACCACACTGTGACCTGGTGAGTCCGGTTGGTCTGGGAGGAGTACAGTGGGGCCCACTAGCAAGGCATACGTGCCAGGTTGAATTACATTCCATCAACTCTCCCTGGTGAATCCAGAATCTAGAAATTAGTAGTTCTTAGAGCTTCACGGATGTAAAAACGTGATGCCACGCGAGGAGCGAGGTAGCTCAAATAAGCCGAGGCGAGCAGCCAAGCTATTCATATTCCGTATTGATGAAGTATATTTAACATTTTCCCTCTACGGTACCAATTAGTTTCACCCAACGACAAAATTATCGCAATGTTCTATTTATAACTTGAAGTATTTTTTCCTCGGTTTTCGCAAATTATATCATACCTTCACCTACACTGGTCATCAATACAATGAAATTCTGTTACGGATGTTACCATTTATCACATACAAACATCCGAAATGTAATTTAATAACCCATGTGCTTAAGAGGCATGCTATCAACTTTGATGTTTTTTCATTGACATTTCATGCTTGAACACATTAAACTTATCGTAGAGCATGCCTAATAATGTGACGAATAGCGTAACAAAATGCTCAATTATTGTTCAAGACGAAAACTTTAGCCTCTACCTTGGCTACTCAACGCGATTTTTAGCAGTATCTTATCTACACTTCAGTTTTGAAACAAAACAATTAAAACAATAGGTAAGTATTTAAAGAAATTGTTTACATTGCTGCGTGTAGTGTTCACCAGCATGGTTACATTAATTATTTTTTTCCTCACCTCAGTCGCGGTAACTTTGAGCCAAGAATGTAACGAGAGACCAACGGATTCTGGTTCTGTGTGCGTTTGCAACTCGTCATACTGTGATACGATCCCTCCTTTGCGACCACTTCAAAGTGGAACGTATCAAATTTACACGACTAAGAAAACCAAATCGGGACTGGAATTGAATACTGGAACTTTTGAGACAGGGAGTGGTGACGCTTCTTTGTCTATAGTCATCGACGCATCCACAACGTATCAAAAAATAATCGGATTTGGTGGATGTTTCACGGATTCAACCGGGATAAATATTGCAGCACTGCCAGAAAATGCACAGGAGAAGCTTTTGGAAAGCTACTGGGGCGAGACTGGTGCCAGCTACAGCACCGGAAGAGTGCCAATAGGTGGTACCGATTTCGGCACACGATATTACACGTACGATGACCAAGAAGATGAGGATGTTGCTCTTGAGAAATTCGCATTGCAAGAAGAAGATCTGAAATACAAGGTTATAAGAATTTTATGATTTTCTTCCGACTCTATTTTATCGCTTTTTTCAATAAGCAGGTTCCTTTCATAACTAGAGCAAAAGCTTTGCGGGGAAATGGCGAGTTTAAGCTTTTTGCATCAGCTTGGACTGCACCGCGGTGGATGAAAACGAAAGATGAATGGTCCGGAGGGTTTCTGAAGGACGAGCATTATCAAACGTGGGCAAATTATTTGGTCAAGTTCCTTGATTCCTATGCCGAGCAAGGCGTGGAGTTTTGGGGAATGACTACAGGGAATGAACCGAGTGACGCATTTATACGAATGTATGATTTGCCTTGCATGGGGTGGACCCCAAACACATTGGTAGATGCACTAAAGTAGGCAGCTGACCACCTGGACAAATCGTTCACATTACTTTCAACAAACTCAAACATTTTGTCGAACATTAACTATCAATGTTAACTGAGTCACGACGTAGGTACACCACATCTAGCAATGATGTGCACATTTTTGTTAATCCACGTACCTACCACATTTGCCAGGTGGTTAACCCCTCGATAGTAACAAACATGATAAATCCATTTTTGTGGTGTTTTTAGAACAAGTGGGTTGGCGAAAATTTCGGCCCTACAATCAGGAATTCGTCGTACAAAGATCTGAAAATTATTTTGCTTGATGACAGCAGACACGTAATTTTCGAAGTTCCATTGGTAAAATATTGTTCACAATAAGTATAGTACGTATAAAGTAAAATTCTATCAAATATTTGCCATTCACCCACAGCTATGGAATAATGAATTGACGTTACAATACGCTGATGGTGTCGCTGTCCATTGGTATGTGGACCTACCACTAACCTGGTGGCTTCTAAATTGGGCCTACACTGACAAAAAAGATACCTTCCTACTTATGACTGAAGCTACGAATGGTAACTGATTAATTAAGTAGGTGTATTTATTGATGTTTTCAATGTCCTTTTGGAATTTGTCCAGGACAATTTTATGAACGACCAACTGTTGACCTTGGGAGCTGGGACCGAGGCATGAAGTACGTGGACAGCATTCTGAATGTGAGTTTTGATGTATTTCGACTCCTAATAATGTTATGGTTAATTATTTAATTTTTGAAGTACATGAAATATGGAGCTGCAGGCTGGACTGACTGGAACATGGTCTTGGATGTTGATGGGGGGCCTCCATTACTGCCTGAAAATCGCAACGACGCTCCCATAATCGTGAACGCCACAGCCGGTGAATTCTACAAACAGCCCATGTATTACGCCTTAGCACATTTCTCCAAGTTTGTCGTTCCTGATTCTGTTAGAATCGAATCAACATTAAACAGCACCACTGATTATGGAGGAGGAGTCAAAGCTGTGGCATTTAAACGACCAGATGGCGCTACCGTTGTCTTTATTTACAACAGGTGAGTTGGAGCAAAAAACCATCATAAATTCAACGTCACTGATATAATAGGCCTTTGCTCGCAGCCTGTGCGCAGGTGTTGGCGTATCGTAATTCAAAAATATTCGCCGTGTTTGCAACCATGACGTGATAATGGTCGAGTTCATACAACATGATCGAAAAGCGCACCCACTGGTTCGATTGGTTGTTTCACCGGGGGCGCTTTATAGATCGAACTGTGGTGGAACCACAACACTCGACAGTTGTCGACCTCGACAATTTTCCCTTTCCTAAAGGGTGGAGGGTGCAGAGAGGAAAGGGGAAATTAGGGTGAGGAATGTAGAGGGGAAAGGGGAAATTGTCGAGATCGACAATTGTCGAGTGTTCGTGGTTCCACCACTGGTTGCATGAACTCGACCAATGACGGCGCTTATACGGGTGAACCTGCGCCCTGAGGACTCTAGGTAAATGAGAATGGCTAGATCATCCACACACGCCTTTTGTCCTTTCTCCAGTCTGTCACTCTAGGGTATATTGACTATAAATAAAATACCATGCCAGTTCGTATTATATCGTGTCGTATCGTGACATAGATGAGCAGTTGGATGGGTACTGCAATTATCAAATCGGCGATGTTTAGTCACTAGATCATGAAAGCGGCCTGAAATGTCCATAATTCGCCTATTTGATAATTGCAGATGTACGAAACAATGTTCTCACAACTGCTCCTACGTACTACATGATTGTGTCGTCAAATTTTTCTTTTTGTTGCAGCAAATCTTATGATGTGGAATTGGACGTCGTAGATTCAGATTCTGTAGCCACTTTAACCGTCAGCGCGAATTCCATAAATACTTTGATCTTTTGAAATGAAGAACCTGATCAGAATACAACTTACCTTTGTTTGATTCATTTTTTTTATATTTCCGTTAAATGTTTTTTACAAAAGCAAGAGAAAGAGGGTAGAGGGACCATGTTTCACCCCCTATAATTCCTAGGTGCCAATGGAACTAAGAAAGTCAGAGAGTGGTCACGGATTTATATGGATGAGCGTACGAATTGTTCTAGATTGGTAGGTTTTTCAGTATTTTTCAGTAGGAAGGATATTGCAACACTAACAATAACACCAAACAGATATGAAACGTGTTATAATAGCCTGTAAAAATAAAATCATACCTGTTCATTGCAGGAAATCATAAAATAAATCGCCGGCAATAATGGAGGATATTGAATTATATAGCCAGCAACAGAGAAACCTTTACTAACTAGGTACTTTTAGAAACTATTCTTGAAACATTGTAATTTTAACTGGTTTGCCTTTACCCATATGCCAAGTTATTCTCATTTAAACAGAGCTTCAATTAGTATTTATTCTACAGTTAAATTGTTATTTTGATAAAGCTATGAACGATATTAAAACAATAGGTGAGTACTGAGTAGCTATACAAAACATTTATTCCCCTTGTTGGGCCTTTAGCAGGCATATTTGATTCTTTGTACAACATGGCTAAATCAATCATTTTTCTCCTAACTTGAGTGGCAAGAACTTTGAGTCATCAAAGTAACCAAAGAATAACGAATTCTAGCGCGGTGTGCGTTCGTAATTCTCCATATTGCGATATCATCCCTTCTTTGCGACCGCTCAAGAGTGCATACCAACATACCAGATTTACACGACAACACAAAAATATTGGAAGTGGAGTTGAATACTGGGACATTTAGGACAAGCAGTGGTGATGGGACTTTTTTGCCCATCATCATCAACGCATCGAAAACGTATCAGACAATTATTGGCTTTGGTGGTTGCTTCACGGACGCAACCGGAATAGATATTGCGGCTTTTGCCGGAAGACGCACAAGAAAAGCTTCTGGAAAACTACTTTGGAGAGACGGGTGCCAGCTACAGCACCGGAACGGAAGAGCGCCGCGATAGGTGGAACCGACTTCGCCCTGACTTGGTTCCTTCTTTTCTTGTACAAGATTGTACCTCAGTCCTCGCAGCGCCTCTATCGTAGATTTTCAATACAATTTTAAAGGAGCGAACCTATCCGCAGAGGTGGAAGGAGACTCCGGTCCGGTTTTCAAGAAGGGTAGAAGGAATGTAATTGAAAACTTTAGACCCATTGCCATAGAATTTAACTTCAGTAAGGTGTTTAAGATCCTTATGCACCATAGGATTTTCTGTCATATAGGTCCTATGCTGTCTGACAGGCAACATGGTTTCATACCACGACGGTCCACCGTCCGAGCTGAAGATGGTCTAAGGTCATTCCAGTATGACCAAGCAATCATCCACACTATGCAATATGCATGTAGGTAATGTAATGTTCTCGTATATGTAGATATAAACAGTCAATATGATTGTTCCTATGGTATTTGAGAAATACTGGAAATTGCACTTTGTAAATGGGGCATTCACAATTATTTTCATTATACTAAAAGCAAAAATTATGTGTCGACCAAAATTCACTCAATCCACTCAAAGCGAATTAAGAGAGAGGGGTGATTAGTCCTGAATCCACCGAGTGTAGGCGAGAAGCCACTGCCTAACAAAGAAACAAACCTATTAACTGCCGCACTATCCTTTTATCCACAAATTTATCTCTGACCGAAGTCTACATTTCGCGCAATTAGATCCAACTACCTACAGTTATTTCCATCTGTGGAGCAATGATTTTCCACACAAAAAAAATCGTCGTCATGTCTGTCGTGGTACTTCTCATCGTAGCACTTCCCTGCAACGTCTTTGAAGATAATCATTTTATTTCTATAAAATCAACTATCTTCGAGATTAGTTTTTCCAACTGTGACGGCTGTGATCAACCGGCATATGACTATTTTTGTACCGGACATTTTTTCCTAGGTTTCCACCGCTATATACTGGATTACATCACAATGGGTCAAATATTTCCCAACACATGAAATAAAATACGAATTCACCGAGTTTACAATACAGAAGTCGCCGTTTTATTTTCAAAACATCATTTCTGAAAAACTAAACGTGCTTTTAGGGTGACTTTTGAAAACTTTCATCAATTTAAAAATGTTTACATAAATTTCCATTATTTCCATTTTCATAATGTTCAATTTTTACATTTTATGATTCATTATTTCTAGTACCCCGCCGCGGCCAATTTTCATGTTTTCATTAGAAATATGAATATTTTCCACAATTATTGTTCCTGTGCGAATAAATAAAAACTTCTTTATCTTATCATCATAGTTTCATCAAAATCTGCGGAGTTTAACAAAGAGATGAAAAAAAACCCGAAGTTCCTGTTTAATTACGTTGTGGTACACCTGACTGACGTTTCGGAGCCAAGAGCTTATTTTCACGCTACTATTAGAGGCATGTCTACAAAATTGTAACGCAATCAATTCAAAAACACGAAGAAAAAACCGATGGACAAGCTCATTTTTACCTGTTTTTTTTATCAGGTTGTATACCTCTGACTTTGATCACACTGCAAATCCATGAGGTACCTACTTCTCGATCTCGAATCACTGAACGTCAAAGTTTTGGATTTGACAGCTTATAATTTTTGAAAGATGACAGATATGTCATAGCATTTACATGTATTCATTATGTATTGAATAGTGTTTTCAAAGAGCTTCAAAATGAGCACATCCTGCTCTGATGAATGACATAATGTAGATCTATTCATTTGATCACACAATAGAATAGCATGTTCTATATTCTATATTCATGGGATCATAGGGTATAGTATATTAAGTATTTAGATATTTACCAAGATTTTGGAAACTCTTCCGTGGAAATTCAAGTAGGTTTACCTGTAACAGAAAATAAACCGTTAATTAATAACAGCCATAATCATCCCATTCAGTAGGTTTACACCGACAGTTTTCGAAAGTTTTTTTTTTAGTTTGCAAAACGGTGCAAGTTTGCAAGCGTGCAAGACTAACGAGCAACTTAAATTTGGCATACATAAGGTAACAATAAATAATAAAGACGGCCCCGTAGCACAGGTGGGTCGTGCATCAGCCCGTGGTACAGTTGGTCCTAGGTTCGATTCCTAGTCATGTCTGGGTGTTTTGTGCTGTCCACAATTTGCCTCAAATTAAGGTTTTTTCAATTGTATAAAAATTAAATAAAGCGCAAATAACTCCTATGGCGTTGAAGAGGCCGATAAGGAGAAAAACAAACTTTAAAAACTTTAAAATAAATAATAAAGTAACTAAACGATCACCCACTGGTTTCCTTTAGAGTCTTGACAAGAAAAAATAAAGAAATACATGAATAAAATCAAAACTTGAGCACTTTCATATTGTGTTCTACGAGCTTTCACGTCACTCAAACTACACCAAGTCGGACAGCTTTGTCCTGTTGAGTCTTGGCGTAATACAGCTATTGTCCAAGGGGTCGTGTGATCCAGCAGACAATCTTCATGCTTCCGCGCAAACCTTTGGATTTCTTCGGTCACCATTTTCACTCCTACATCTCTGTGCAAATCGATGTTCCTGATATACCATGGGGAGTTAACAAAATTCCTCAAGACTTTATTTTGAAACCGTTGAATGATGATGGTATTGGTTGGTTTGGTGCAACCCCAGAGTTGCAGCCCGTAGGTCCGCACAGGTTTCTTTTGAGTTTTCGAAAGAGTTCACAAACTTTTGGCCGCCATTGCACTTGAATCGTTACTTTACCTTGGTGCCTAATTTTAAAATTCCTAATAGTCCGATTTTGGTCTGTATGCTATCGACTTGAACCTTACAAATTGTGATATAGTGATGCCAGTGATGTCACTAAAGATTATTCTATGTTTAGTTCAAAGAGGTCTTGCCACGATGACAATATGGTGCAGATGTCGTCTGCACGCTAATCGAAGAGTGAAAACCTCCATCTCAACACAATTTGCAAGGTTCGGCCAACTTTTATTCCTTGACATCCGGACTACGGAAGCCATTTGCCGTTCGTGCAATCTGAACTAGAAAGTTTCACTTCTTCAGGAACGTGACGTTGGCCACACATTCCGTTTATTTCCAATACATGAACTACGGAGCTGCATGTTGGATTGACTGAAACTTGGCCCTAGATATTATTGGGGGTTGTAAATGCCACAGCCACAGCCTGAGAATTCTGCGAACAGCCTATATATTATGCCTTGGCACAAATCTCCAAGTTTCCCGTTCCCGATTCCTGAAGAATTGAATCTACATTTGACACCGTGTTAAATGGTGGATGTGGAGTCAAAGTTGTGTCATTCAAACGCCCAGATGATGCCACCGTGGCCATCGTTGACAACAGGTGTGCTTTTTCTGTATCAGTTGAACTGAAACTTAGTATCGTTCATCCGTGATAGCGTGAAATCTTCTAAACGAAAGCATAATACCATCACGACAATGTGAAACATCATTTTACTCTGCGTGGCTTTTATCTGTTCCCTCATTCCTCTCCATCATGGGTACGATGAAGCACCGTTCCAATTTGCATTCTGTGTGCCATCGATTAGCACCTGATGATCTCAATAATGCCTGAGTGGGTTCAGTCAATTGCTTTCGTGTTTTTTGTTGCAGAAATCCAATCGATAATGTGGAACTGAGTATCGTAGATTCAAATTCTGAATCTGCAGCCACTTTCCTCGTCAGCGCAAATACCATAAATACTTTGATCTAATAAAATAAAGAGACCGACAAGTTCGATTAATTTTGTTTGAACCAAGACTCCCAAGTGACTTTTGTTTCGTGAGAGTTTATTATAAAAATTGGGGGTAACGTTCAGGAATATTAAATATGAATGGCATCACAAGAAGTTTCTTGGTGATTTTTGATAAAGCAAGAGAAAGATGAGATCCAACGCGTCTCTGAATCTCATCCCCTGTCTAAATGCCAGTGTAACTGCGATATTGCGAATATTCAGCGATCACCTGGCGACTCCCACAAAGTTCGTCGCACCAACAGCAAAAACTTTAGTCTAAAAACTCGTTGCGAGACGTGCTTCATTGTGGGAATTCGGAGGTTCCATAATTAATTGGCCGTTGTCTTTGAACTTCACGAAATTATAATCTGAAAACTGGAGACGGAATACGATGTACCTATGGTTATTTGATTCGCCCCTATCTTTCACCATCCAGTATCCTTCATCCCACATCAAATAGATTTCGAAAGCTTCTTGTGAAGCAGCTTGAAAAGGGCCACGTGCGGTACAACTTGCGAGAGGCAAACAAATTATTACACCTAGTCCGCATTTGCAAACTGCAAACTTTGAAATTTATTCATTTTCTGTTGAAACTTTGTGTGTTGGTTCAAGTCAATGGTTAGTTTCGTATTGACATTTTGTAGTGTAGATACCTGGATTATACCCATGACTTGGACTGGTGAATAAGTGTTTGAATAATTTTGTTTCGGAGGGTTGAGTCTGAATTCAGCAAGTCGCTCGGTGCGTGAATTATTAGGGAGTTTGCGATTTCACGCAACGTACGACGCAACGCAACGTAGAACGTGAAAAATTCCACTGTAACTAAAAAATTCCAAACAACAAACTTGTCTATTCTCACGTTGAAAGCTACGTTACGTCGTACGGACGTGTGCACACAAACTCCCCATTATTCTGTGAACATCCTGGATTATTATAAGATCATTTCTCGATTAATTCAATCTACATATCCATGGTGAAAGATATATAATATTATTTGTTCCATTGTTCACCGTATAGACTATAGACGTCTCTCACGGATCTACTAAATGTAGCGGTAGGTAGGTAGGTAGGTAGGTACTATCGTACGTAATTCGTATAGGTATCTAGCCTTGATTCTTCCCGTATAGCGAACAAGTCCAAATCCAACACTGAAGTCGTAACAGGGATACATGGCACCGTTATTGAAGATGAATAAATAAATAAAGGTTTATTGTTCGCAACATGTACATATTAAAGAACACGAGTTCAAGACACGAAAACTCAACATAAGAAAAAACAAGCAAGATAGAAAACTAAAGTAAATAAATAAAACAGTCAGCACGCATGAACCAAAATTTCTCATTTTCTCATTTCTTGGGGCAGAGAGAACAGCAAAAACAAATTGATAAACAATAATAAATCGAACCCAGTAATATTCTTCCAATATTATTTTCCTGTACCGCATACATCTCCCCATGAATCTGCCGAGCCACCGTCTAACATTTATCCAATACCTCTACCTTATGTTACGTTGTATTGTAGGTACTTGCCTTCTGAAATGAAATTCACCAAAAGTTTGTCTTTCCTCACCTAACAATGCTGGTTTTATGACACCTCAACCATCATTATTATGAAAAGACAGATTGTATCCCCTAAATGAAAAAATTAAGGATGTTGTATAATTAATAGAGAGTAGTCGAAACTACCCCACCATAAAAATGAATGTACCACACCAATGGGGCACTTTCGTCATTTTGCACAGGGTTAAAAAACACCCCAAAGCAAGAAGTCAGCAACAATAAAGATTGAAAGCAGTTCCGATAAATTTAGACAAAGTCCCCATTTCTCATGAGAAACACACTTCAGTCAGTTTAAAGATGTATTTGTTGAAAAACGGTTTTTTCAATGAAAAAGTGTCGAAAGTGCCCCGGTCTCCCCTAATCCTCTAAACGTAAGCAACGCTTACCTAAAAGGTGAACCTCTGTATGTGAAAAGACTACTTGCACAACACAACTAAGAACAGGAAATGATCGGAGACGGAAAGTGTACTCTAATAGAAAGACCTACAGCATCTCCATACATGATCAATTCAGTCTGTGTTACCTTCAACAGCCCGAAAGCTTGAAGCACATTATATTTGACTGCCCTCTGTACCGGCCCTTCAGACAGAACATCCAAGAGGTCCTAAACGCGGCGGATACTCATGATTTACTTATAAATGAATTGTTGCAGGCTAACAAATACATAACATAACAGACTTCGGGTAATTACCTACTTATTGAAGGACAGATATTTCAAACTTGACCAAAGACTAAGGCAATTCACAGAAGCTATCCTTTCCTATTCAGTAGTTCCTCAATATTTTGATCGACCACGGTCTACTCGTAATAAGTCTGGTGTGCATACAAAATGACGCAGAAACCAACCGCAACCTTCACTTTTGCCTAATTAGTTGATTTTCACCCTTACGGGCGAATTGTATGAAAATTAAAGACCGATCCCAATTAGATCCGCCGGAACTACTTACCAAAACTCCCACCAGCAAACACAATCTCATATCGAACGCAAACGAAAGGGTATTATAGAAACAAACATTTGTTTAGGTAACAATCAGGAAAATCCTCTGCGTACCAAGTAGTATTTGCATTGGAATTCTTTAGAAGAAAGCTTTCGCAGAATGTTTAATCAAACGAGAGCGTTTATATCGATTATCATATCATTCCGCGGGGACATTGTTCGAAAAAGCTCTCATCAATTAAACAACCAAGTCCCTAACGTGCAGGTACAGTTGTCATAAGTACAAGTACCTATGCATCAAATTAATCTTCAAAACAATTTGGCAGGAACAATTAATAAGCCAAGCACATGAAAAAACCGCAGATGTGACGAAATTGCGAAACCTGTTGCCTCTTTCTTGGCAAATTATTCATGCAGACGTCTAGTTTTTGTCTCAACCGGTTGAGTTATTGCAGCTAAATTGATACCACTGCTCCCAGATGGAATTAATATGCAAGCAAAGCCTGGCCGAGACACTGGTTTTAGAGAAAAATCCGACACGGGTTGTGAGTGATGGGTTCATTTTTTCTTCCAGGCACACTGCTCGTCTTGAGATGATTGCACGGTTTAATTTGAACCTTTCTTTCTTTAAGGGCGGAGTTAAGGACGGCATTTCCTACTGTTTTTTCTTCAAATGTGAGTTTTAGGAAAACCAGTGGAGCAGGAGAGTTGAAAAAAAAAGAGTGATCTAAAATCAAGTATGAAAACGAATAAGTATTTTAAAATTTCAAAATTCGAAAAACTTGAATTTTTTATTTCAAAATTTTTATAGTTTTTGTTTTCGAAAAAAGATGCTCATTCTCTTGCCAGCCTAGATTTGGTTAATAATTTTTTTGTCACATTTTTAGCTTCACAGATTTGGCAGTAACTCACGCAACAAGAATCTATCTGTTTCTCTTTCGCTCTGCAGCTAATCCGCAGGCTGCTTCAGCTATTTTTTATGCTACGAAATGCCGTCCTTCAATGAGAGGCATGGACGATTTTGCTCCCGCCAGGAAGCGCTGCAGTTGGTTGGGACCTCTAGGGACTTTATCTCGCCTAGGTTGCATAAACAAGCGCGTTGTGTCAAATCGTCAAATCAATAAACGTCAAATATTTAGAAATGTCATCGTGAACATAAATTGGGATTTTTGAGTCGTATCGTTGAATCGTTCATGAGGATGCCGTAGGCTCTTGCGACGAGAGTCAGGACGCGGCCCCAAACTCCGGGTAAGCTCAGTTTGACTACCGAAGGAAAAAAAACATTTTCATTCACTTTTATCGTAGACCCGGGCCCGGTATGGTACTCTAAAGAGGTGAATAGATGCTCTGAATAAGCCCTTCCTGCTCCATTCTACCAGACAGATGGAGACAGGAATCATCGAAAAACATTGACATTGCTGAGCTGCATGAAGGGATCTAGGTTATGTTGGCTCTATGTTGAAGTTTTGAACTTGTTCAGTTAAGTTATTATGTTTACAGCGTTGTGCGTTGTATACAAAAATTATACACATGAAATACAGTTCTTTAATCAGTCAGGGCATTTCACTTTATTACAATAATTCAAACCATCACTTTACAGAGTTTTCCACACTGTTACAAAATTTTGAAGGAAGGGCGACTCTTGTATTGGTGATACCAAAATGTCCTCCTGTTCTCGTATAGTATAGTCCAATTTCTCTCTCTGTTATCCATGTGCTAGGATAAAGCAGGAGTGGCTTATTCAGAGCATCCCTTTGCCTCTTCAGTAGATACCTACCATATGGAGCCCCTCGGGTCTATAGTAGTAAACAAAAATGAATTTTTGCCTTGGGCAGTCAAACTGAACTTACCCGAAGTTAAACGGAGCCCTGCTTAAACATGATAGCTTGGGACCACTGTGGGTTGCATTTATCGTCTCACCGGCCGGGATTTTGTCTAGCACGAACCCCCAGACGGCCCCGCGCTGCTTCGCTCGCATTTGCCCTGCCTTTCAAACGACAAGCACCCGGTACCGGTGACACTAACACCATGCGAGTCATGCGACGACAATAAACAATAAAGATAGGTTAGGTTACGCTCTGACAAGCAATGACAACTGCAAGCTTGACCTTGGACTTGACGTTGACATGACGTTGACATTTGGTCCCAAGCCTATGTCGCTCCCTCTTGAATGCGTTTGCGAGAATGCCTCCCATTGGTAAAATAAGGCGTTGCGGAATCAATCCGTCTGAGTTTATTTCTTGACAGAAATCTATCATTCCGGTCTTTTTGGAGATCTACTAGGATGTACTTTGGTTTAAGCCTATAGATATTTTCAAAATCGAAAAAATTCAAGTTTTGAAAAAATAATTTTTGGATTTCGAAAATGTCTATAGGCTCAAACCAAAGTACATCCTTGTAGCTTTCCAAAAAGACCTGAATGGTGAATTTCTGCCAAGGAACGAACCCACACTGATTGATTCCACAACGCCGTATCCCACCAATATAACTCTGTCCTTAAATTCAGGTATAAATCTGTTAACTTTTTAGGAACACTTCACAATTACTATAGCTGTGTAATTGAACAGAAACAGATACCTACCTTAAAAAGAGTATGTCTCTTGCGATCTAGTACTTTGTTTCTGTCATATCAGAGTAGATATGCAATTTAGGTATGTACCCTACATAATTATATTTATGGGTAAAAAAAACACTCACAAAACTGAGCATTGTTTGAATTCGTGCACAGATACAATAAATACATGAGTGTCGAAAAAAAGGATCACAACAAAACACGGACTAATTAATTCGATTTATGTTCACTCATCTGGAGCTAATCAAAGCGTTACATGCGGAACTCTAATCTGATCAATATATCTTACGATTGTGATTGTGGTTCAACCAATTTGGAGGATAAAATGGTCGTCGGTAAATCAAGTGGAATGGCTAGGAGTTAGAATGCACTGAAGAACGTTATCACCTACGTGTTACTGGTATAAAGGTACCAACCAATCTAAGGTTGGTTATAGGGTCTTCTTTTTTGTACGGTTGGTATCGTACCTCGTACCACATATCTAGTACACAGAAATGGAGATGCTAGAAGCATAATAATGCGGGAGAGATTTATTCCGTGCGAAATTTAGATTTCCAACAGGAGAAAGCTTATTCCACACGATTAAAAGCTGGATCGACCTCAACTATTTGGGTGATAGTAAAGCACAAACGAAAAAGGTACATACTTAGCCCCTCACTCACAGAGCATGTCACTCCTGTCACTCCCGCAATGCCAGGAATGTAAACCCCCAAGCTGAAGCTGAAGTTTGGTGGCGTAGTCCATGCCTAAATATCGTCGAAAAATGTGAATTTTCACCAATACCCTGTGCAGGTAACCTAACATGTTTAGCTTGCTTTTTCACAAAAAGCACACTTTTCCACGAGAACTTATTTTGCAGGCGCATTGAGGACATTGTTTTGAATATAATACAAAAGTTTCAAACTCAAACTGAAAAAGGTAGCCGAGATAAAAAATGCAGAAACTGGAACTCCATAAGCGCCCTGTACTTTGGTTGTCCCCCTAACATTATTTGGTTCAAATTTGGCGAGCGATTCCGGACAGTTGGCGACACTGCTGTGACGTCAATGGAAATGCCTGATTAAGCTAAAAATAAAAATTAGAGAATTAGAGTTCACGGGTCATCAGTGAAAATTTCGGTGATTATTACACACAACGCCCTTGATTAATAGACCTACAAGGATAATATTCACTTATCTAAATCCCACTGTCAATGGCAACGGAATAAAATGGATGTAAACAACAAAATCTGACAGCTGTCACTTCGGACTTCTTTTTTGTAATAATCACCAGAATATCACTTATCATTCCCCCAGTAGCAAAGAAATATTAGAGACATATTCGACAAAAATATTCATATAATATTAAACGACAGATTTATTTATATAGGGGGAATATTCGAAGTGAATATTTATGAATATTCAATTTAAATATCTATACCATATTAGTTGCATTACATCTGGTGGATATTTAAATCGAATATTAATAATTGTTTGAAACAGGTTCAAAGCTGAATATTCAAAATGAATATTCATAAATATTTGACAAGGATATTTCAATTATATTGCATGAAATATATTCATATTTTTTATTAGAACTGTAAAAAATAGTAACAAAATAAATGAAGTAAAAAATGCAACAAAAAATATAATTTCAAAACAGAAATTGCATTACAGCCTTCATTCTTCTGCGTTCTGAAACATAATATACAGTATTTTATTCATAATGAGGTTTGTAAATACGAATGCAGAAAACTTACCGCCAGGAGAATGATGCGAAAAATAAACTGTTGACTTAGCACCCATTTTATCTTCCTGATGGCACCAACCGCGACTCACTTGTCGCCAGGAACAACCCTACTTCTTTGTCGATTTCCGTATCCGTCCAATTTAATAGGGCAGCTGCAGGCGACCTGTACATAAAAATGAAACATCTAATAATGAGTATCACTTCATAAAAGTCGCCCCCTAATCCCTCCCTGAGGGTGAGGGGGCATGAATAGCAGAACACAACACATAACCATTAAATGCAATGTGTAATAATGAATGTATTCGACTTACCAAGTTACCTGTGACAAAAATTAATCGAACTAATTAAGAAATAGCGTCTCTGCACTCTGGAAGTTCCTGCTTCAGAAGAGTAAAAGACCAGAACCACAAGACCGTTTCCCACTGGAAGCAAAAAGCCGCGAAACACTGCCAAAAATTGACATAATTCTCACTGACGCTCTCTTGACAGCCAGCTCTGCCAACCTAGCAGCGAATACGCAGCTAAACGCAAACGTTTTTGAACGTAAAATCAGCACTTCAGCCCATTCTCAGCTTTACTTGACTGGAAATGTTAGGATATAGCTCGGTAATTTTGATTTACGCCGACTCCATGTCTCATCACCCGTTGATCTGGATTATACTTACAACAGCATGATTTGGTAATTTGCGATTTGACGTTGGCTACATTTCCCGCGCGGATTTCAAATCTCTATCTTAACTACCATAAATTAAATTAAATTCTATTTTCGCCCTAATAAACATATTTTCTAGATGGGATTCAAATTGGTACAATATACATAGATTTACATTTATTTTCCTCAGCTCTTCTACCAAAGTTAGCTGGCAACTATGGATGGCAGTCATGCAGGTAGGTACCATCGCGTGCAAAAAAATCTAGTACAGAGAGTGAAGCCGAGTGTACTGATTTTGGCTTGATGTCACTATGACAGCCGGCCGAAATCGGTACACTCCACTTCACTCTCTGTACTAGATTTTTTTGCACGCGATGGTACATTAAATGACCTTGGCCTGGAGACAATAATTATCATCAGCTTTGTTCAGTAGTCAACATGAAAAATAGGATTAGGTACATTAAACACAAAATCTCGACACAAATATTTTTGCACATGATGAATGTCTGTTAGTTGTAGGTTCAAAACTCAATTTTTTTTTTCGTACGACTTGAGACAAACATTTAATGAGCATTGGAAGTTGTACATTTCTTTTCGCAAATGACATATTAATGTCCATTGCATATTATGAACTGATGGCCTATTTCCATATATCAGCTGAATGTTCAATTCACATTTAGAAATGCACATTTGTTTCCAAATATCAGACGAATATTCAATGCACATTTAAAAATGCACATTTGTTTCCACATATGAGACGAATATTTAATGCAGATTGTGAATTGCTCATTAGTTTTCATATATTGTAAAGATATTTGATGTACATCCAGAAATGAATATTTGTTTGCAAATATAAGACAAATATTGATCCAATATACGTAATATTTAGCCAACATTGTAATATTCCGGCAATATTTGGAACATATTAGGTGAATATTGCTTGCTACTGGGGTCGTGCTCGAGATTTTCCCAGATAATTTTGGCCAGGCGTTTCCCTCGGGCTGGTTGCCCCTAGATAAATGCCCTCCTCCTACGGAGTCGGGCATTTATCGCTACAACCAACACTCGCGATCGCCTGCCCAAAATTATCGTGAAAATCTAAGCACTTGTGATATTACTGTTGATTATTACATACAACGCCCTTGATTATTAGACCTACAAGGATAACATTCACTTATCTAAATCCCACTGTCAATGGCAACAGAATAAAATTGATGTAAATAACAAAATCTGACAGCTGTCAGTTTGGACTTCTTTTTTGTAATAATTCCTCCCACGGAGTCGGGCATTTATCGCTACAACCAACACTCGCGATCGCCTGGCCAAAATTATCGTGAAAATCTGAGCACTTGTGATATTACTGTTGAAAAAACACCACTGTTATACTACTATTGATTATACTTCTGATGGATATAGCTCTTACACCAACTGTATTCTGTAAAGTAACAAGTTGGGTGCTTTATCTTATTCAGTAAAGGTCGGCAATTCGTTATGCCACGATCAACGCCAGAGGAACGATTGCAAATAGTGAAAATCAAGGTGCAAATCAAATTATCTATTATTATCAAATTTGGTATTCTATACGGAAATTTATGTACTTTTTGTAAAATTTTTGCTTCAATTTACAACGAGATTTACAATTACCGCCCGCCAAGATTCTGTATTTCACGCCCTGGGACTTTTTTCTTTGGGGGTGTCTAGCTTTCTTTAATTAGTCCAAAAATGTCTAGGGTCTCAGGATAACATCATTGGCTGTATTAGTCAGATAAACCCCGATTTTTGCCAAGAATTTACCCGAAATTGTACCTATCTAAATTGGAATTTGAAGTTATTATTTCGAGCTGCCGACCGTGCAATTGTGCATGTGATTGATCAAAATTGCAAGCCTTAATGAGTATTTGAACGAAAAAATGACGGTAAATTTTATATTATACCAACTGATTAAAATTCACACAAAAAGAAAAATGCCTCATAATCAGTGCAGTTCAGCGGTTTGCTATCTTTTATTCTGAAACAGCCGGTGGCTCCTGGGGAAGTTCACACAAACATTGACTAGTTTTAATTATCATACCTTCGATTATACCAGGAATTGCAGGAAACCATTACAATAATGCAGTAGGTAGTTTCGATTGGTACAATAATTGTGCAACTCACTTGTCATTGAGGTTCGGTCCAGTTTGCGCTTTGATCGATTGGAAACCTTACATTCCTTGCCTAAGTTCCGAACTGTTATAATAATGTTCACTTGATTGCCGTTATACATTCGGTAATCGGTACTGACTGCTCTTAGGTATGGTATGTGCAGTAGCGGCCTTAGGGTAGGGCGAGACGGGCGAACGCTCGGGGCGCCAGCTCATAGAGGCGGAAAAAACGCGGTTGAAATGCAAAAAAATGATGATTTACAATCAACAAAACAACCTGCCAGCAGCGACCACCGAATTTGCTTCTGTGAAAGCATAGAAAATTCCGTATTGCAAGAAAAATGCTTCATTTGTGCTCCCTTCACTCGTGGATCCAAGTTAGGGGCGGCGATTTCGAATTCTTGCCCGGGGCGCCAAAATTGCAAAGGCCGGCACTGGGTATGTGCAGAATTAACTATCCTTGTCACAGCTGTTGCCTCCTGTTTGATAGAAACGATAATATAATAAAGAGGTTTATCCAATCCTATTGAATGATGCACGCATTATAACGGGCATACATGCCTGCATTTTTCAATAAGACTGGATAAAGCATAGTATTCTACTCGCGGGTAATGACTATTACTCATTCGGATGGTTTACGACACTCGCCTTATTCCGATACGAATGAATAAGTAGATTTTCAGAATACACTTTTCGTATGTTTGTTTTGAAAATAGAACAATTCAAATTCGTCACGAGACGAAACGAAAAACGTAGGGTACAACCTCGGTTACAATTCTTGTTAAATTACAAGATCAACTTCTTACCGCTCATCACAGATCAGAGGTACGGTAAATTTTTTTTTTACTATTTTTTTCGTAATTTTGGGTTTCTTCTATGCTTAAAAGTGAAGATTGTTTTTTTTTATTTTATTTTTGTGTCTGTCTGTCGCACGAAAGCCTATTAATTGGAGACCTCAGTGTGGCTAAAGTAAACCGTTTGACGGATTTTAACCAAATTTTGTACATTTGTTATTTCTTCGAGTATTTCTTCGACTACTCTTCCAAAAACCCAAAAAATTGAGAATATTTATATAATACAAGTGAAGGACAGAAACTTGCCAAATTGTATGCAACTTTTGATTTTCAGCTTTGCACCGGAACATGTTTCTAATATAAATGGTAAAGTAATGGAAGAGCCGGGAGAAAAGCTTTGTTTTTGTGTAACTTGCCCTGTTATCCTTAAAAAAAGAACAAAGCCGCAGTCAGGACCTCATCATGACTCGCAGCTGGCGAGTATCTCTCCGAAACAATTAAATGATTATAGTTATTTACCTTTACCCAAAACAAACGATCGACTATACTGAATTATAATTACGCTTCATTTTTTATCTAAAAAGTTCTAGTTCTGCATATTATGCAACGTAACGTGAACGGGCGATATAGTACATGCACCAGAAATATGTTCTGAGTTTTGTTCAGAATATATTCGTTCTCATGAAGACGTTTCATGAAAGAAATGCGATTTTCGTCTCACTGCGGACTACCCTCCCCTAACTAACATCAATCCATCCTACGTGGATATTGTATAGATATTACATTTATGAATCCGGATCCAATAATATGCTCATTGTTTATTGGACAGGAAATCAATCGGGTTGGCATCGGCTCGTTTCGTTCACCTTTAGATCGCGAGGGAACAATTTTTCCATCGAGCTTTCCCGGAATCCCGGATCCGGGATATATCTATATTATTTTGATTAAATTTACAACCATATATGTGTCTAACTCTCGTCACTCTTTCTCGTTGCCGACCTTCAACAATACATCTCGTTTTTACGGAATATATTCACAAGTCAGCCTAAGCTAAGCCATTCTTAATTTACTCCAACCCGGTCCAATCCAAGTATTGTTTTTATGGATGGAGGTAGCCATCGTATAAAGCTGCTTACTATACCTACTACAGCGTAGCAATCTGTCTGACGCTCTTCATTAGAATCCAAAAATCAGAGTAACTTTCTTTGTAGGCGCCAGGTGTCATAGTAGGTGCTGTACATTTTTTCGGAGGTGCGATATCCACAGATTAGTCGGTAATATGATACCTAAATTATTAAAAGTTTAGATTGGTACCATGCAACCTTATTATGATTCTTTCGACGATGATGCGTTTAAAAAAATATAAAGGGTGTGAAAAATGAGGCTTGGATTTGAAAGTACATGCCTACGGAAAAATCGTCGAAGAAGGTTTCTTTTCAGATTCTAAATGATTGTAAAGAAAAACCGTTCAGTAGACTACTTACGTTAGGGGAAAGAGGGGTACATTTAGTCATTTAAAAAAAAAATCATCAAAAAAGTTTTTTTGATGACCATTAACATCACATTTTTTGATACGTTATGAAACTGGGACCTTTAAAAATCATCCAAGCTATTTTTGAAAATTGAAATGGGAAAACTTTCAGAGTAATAATTTTCACAAAAATAGGCTAGTGGTAAATTCGGCCGATGGATGAGGTACAATCGGCATAGCTGAAATATGGGAAAAAATATTTCGAAACGGCTAATTTTCAAATTTCTAAACCAAAACAGTAATATGGAAAGACTTACATTGAAACGAAATGTATTACAAATACAATTCAAAAGTACGAATCAGTCAGAAAATACAAGAAATTTTGAAAAAATAAAGTATGTAATAATAATTATTATTGATATCAGTTATGACATTAACGAATTTAGGACACTTCAACATTAAGGAAGCTTCTCTTGACAATGACCACTTTTTGTGCAGTACATCCATGATTGCCCTTACAATTTTCCAATCAATATTCACCCTGTCAGTTTTTCGAAAAACCTAGCCATCTGAAAGTGAATCTAAAGCATTTCAGCCAATTTTTAATGAACGGAGTAGATTTGGCATCCGGCCGAATGTGCTCCAAGTGTCATGTCTGCTGTCAATAAAAATAACGAATAAATGTTGCATTTTTAGGTTATATGGGATGGTTCCTTTGTTAGAGAACATAGTGATGCTTATAGGTAGGAATATTACGTCATATAGGTAGGAATATTACGTCATGTCATAATTCAAGATTTGGAAAAACTAATAAAATGGAAAATTCAAACCATTTACCTTGAATGGCAAATTTTCAATTTTTTTTTTCGCCGACTCTTGTCAACGCAGGGACCCGACAGAAATGCTTCAAAAGGTGACATACACTGTCACCAACATACTAAAATTCAATTTGACAGTTCATTCGAATATTTTAGGAAATACAGGGGGTGACCGTTTCTACAAGCATGCCGAAAGTGCCCCCCTTTCCCTACACATTACTTACCGACAAGAAAGTGCAATGAAAGTGCAACCAGTATCTTATCCATATTCTGAATTATTCTCAGTAGCCTGGGTATCTGCATCTCGCAAATACCAACCTAAGTAGGTACTTGGGTGTAACTTTACACCAACTATTCAGTTTTTGGTAGGTACACTCTGTAAGTAGGTACCTATTATACAAGGGATGAAGTGCGCGAATGCGACGGATTAAAGCAAATAAGATGTTTCCTAGGTTTTATCGGCTCCAGTATCGTATCTTATTTATAACGAGACAAGTTTAATGTAGGATGAAGGATTCCCAAGAGGCCCGTCGGACGACTTTTGAACCCGGAAATATTAACTATGCGACGGCATCCTAGAAAAAATAAAATCTGGAACGACCCAATTTGCACGCCGTTGTTGATGTAATACAACCCCTGTCAAACGCCATTACGTCATCATATTAATTATGTCGAGATAAACAAGAACGCCTATCAGTGATCTACCCCTGCCCCTAGTTTCCTGCTTGGTGATAGCGGCTGTGGTGGATAGGTAAGGTAATAGTCGTAATAATTGATGGAGATTGGAGACTTTCCATGTTTTATGGACTGCTACCGTGGTACCGTGCATCTTCACCATCTTCAGTTATTAAGTGAGTGTAGATCCAATAAATACGAATCGTGAAAGAGCAAATATTATAGTTAATAATACCGCTGCATCATTCTGAAACTGGAGGGATCAAGAAAAGAAAGCGGGCCAACGCAAACAGAAGTGAAATGAATGAATTCATAATAATTTTCACTGGCAAAAAGGACAAAAGCAAAGCTCTAATGTCTTGGTGCGAATTCAAACGAGGTAAGGTATAAAGCTCGAGGTAAAAGCCACCAGTGGGTGGATACAGCGAGACATTGAGACATTGTTAAGCACAAATTAAGTTGGAATAAATATTCGTTTATGTATGTATTCACGATGAAATATGCATGAAGTCGAATTGCCGTTTTGGAGGTGTATGTACCTAAGGAGTAAGGACCTGAGGGTCCCATCGAAAAGAAAACTCGCGAATCCAACTTGGAAAACTTCGTTTTGGCCCTTTTGTCCTGGCGGGATGCGCAGATACCCTTCATGAAAAAGTTCGTGCCTTCAAATTTTCAACGAAAAGTTGATAGCTTCGCAGTGCGAAAAGCTAGTTTCTCTGTCAAAAATAAACAATATCATTTACTCAAACAGCGAAGCTCTGGAGAACAGCTCTAGTTTCGTTTCTGCCACTTAGCGGCAGCGTTTCTAGCCACAGTCACTTAGCGGAAAAGGGGTGCAGTGGGGGTGCAACACGCTAAAGTCACTAACTTGTTAGTTGTCACTGCCACAACCAAGAAACCAATTAATTGATCGCTTTTTAGTTTTCTAAAGTTTAAAGAATAATCAGCGTATCAACGTTAATAGGCACATGAGCCACAAAATAGTTATTGCATACAAAAGGGCCTCTCCAGACAAAACCATTGTTGTTTGACTGCAGGTAGCGATTGACTTTGTGCTGCTCATCCAGTAGTGAGCCATCCTGGATTCTGGATTTACTGGGGAGAGTTGATGGAACGTAGGTAGTTCCACCTGGCACATACGCCTCATTATTAGGCCCACTGTACTCCTTTCCTGCCCACCCGGGCTCACCAAGCCACAATGTGGTGCCGGATGTTCGGTAGTCGCGATCGGCCCATTCAAGCACTGGGGCCGACAAGCACGGTTGACCTAGACTCCGTACTCCGTTTTTGACCACGCTGCCGGTTTTCCTCTACACATTGACGTACTGTCGGTTGCAGGCACGTTATACTCGGGAGGTTTACTTAGGACCACCCGAGGAGGAGTTTCAACCGGCCTAGAATCAGATGAGACCTGTCAGATTCTCGTCCACTGGCACTACCCACCGGCGGTCTCCCATCCAACTTTGGGCAGCGCTGAGCATTGCTGCAGTCGAGTTATCACCCGACTGGAGAGGTGTACTACAAGCTATGCCCTCCTCCAGTGGTGAGCCATATAGATAAGTGTGTTATATCAAGTGTATAAATAAAAGCGGCATTATACTTTTCGAATAAAACTGGTACTCACACAACTTTTATAATAACAAGCGGTGTCCCATCAAGATTTAATGGGCGCAGGTTCCCTAATGAAACCGTATTTTATCTTTGTGTTAGGTGGAAATGTCACTGAGATTCCTATAACTCACCGACATCAAGCCGCAGCTTTTTGGGGCAGATGGCTACATAGTGGTGACTGTTTGACATTTCCATCTTTGTATGATCATCCCTTGTCAAAACATTTTTGTCCGAATTTGCTGATCATCACCACAAGGTTCTCAGTCCTGAGACTGGTTGAATGCGTACCTCCTTCCTTCCTATCCTGCACTAACCCACGCATTTCCCTCAAGGTCATACATCCCTAACTATCTGAGGGGCAGTAATCTAGCCTGGGTCTACCTCTGCGTCTCTTCACTCCCACCTCCGCCTCAAGTACATCTCGAACTAGTCCTTCGTGTCTCAGAAGGTGTCCTACCCTACCATCCCATATCTCCTTTACTTTACTGTTTTCCATGATTATATTTCTTTCTTCCCCTACCTACTCTTTCCAGTACTCCCTTATTGCTGACCCTATATCTATCCATGATATTTTCATCATGTTTCTCATCCGTACAACGTCGTGCTCCATATGTATGTTTTGAAAAGTCACTTCCGAACTACTTTTCTTTATCGATCCCGAACATGAGAGTGGTTCTTTTTTTTCGAAAACGACTCGGCCTTGTGCTGTTCTTTACTTAATGTCCCTTATACTCCTACCATTCTGAGTGCTTTGACTACCCGAGTGACTACCCAAATAGCAGCAATTCGCGACTTCTTCTATCTTTTCGTTTCCAGTCTGTATTGTCGTGTTAACCCTATCTTCACGTCCGTTGCATACCAAAACTTTAGCCTTATTTTTTTTTATTTTCATGCCATATGCCCTCTGTCAGAACTTCTCCCATTTTGTTCAAAGTTATTTCTACTCATTTCTTGCTGGGTGCTAAAACTGCTAGATCGTCCGCGAATCTAGCCACATTATCCGTCTGACCTTGTATCCTAATTCCGGTATCGATTTTGTGTTTGATAATGTTTACCGTCTCAAATACTTAATTACAAGAAAAACATAAATATATAGGTATAAAAACAACTAATTTCCATTTGTGGATATATGGTTGCATGATAAAGTGCGTAGTTCACTGTTAGAGGCTCCATGAGGGGTAAAAGTTGAATCATCATCAGTGGCGCCATCACTCGGTATTGAAGATTGCGCATATACTTAAGAGTCTTCTGTATATTGCGCGCTTCAACAAACTTTTGTAAGATTATTTTTTAAAAGATGCGCCGAAGGACATTGGAACCTGGGAAACTGAGCAAAATTGGAACGTTTTTCATTTCTTCGAAATGCGTTTTTTCAATAGAAAAAATCAGTTGTGGGGCGACACAAAACTCTCCCGGCGGTATCCAGAGTACGTCAGTAATGATTTTGATCGAAGTGTCCCTTCGGGAGGAGGAGGACTCGATGTGGAAATTGATACAAAAGCTCTAGTGAGTTGAGCGTTTAGCGGGCATCCTGCATCCATTGTGGGGCCGACAGAACAATTAACAGGCTAGGTTAGTTTTCCAAGGTGATGAAATAATCTAAAAGGTAAAACTATTTACGTAGCTAACTGTTATGATATCCCAAGATGGAATGATTAAAATTTTTGTTTTTGCTTTGGACATGATGATGAAATGATAAAAACATGATTGAGAACTTTTACTGCATCTGTGTGTCAAATTTCAACCCTATATCTTTAATTTAGAGCTTGGGCAGACAAGCCGAGCGACGGCATTCTGCAACCATGCATTGTTCACAGAACAGTTCAATCTGCACGATCACATATCGAATTATTGTGAAATCAAAGGAAAAATCAACCATGTCGAGCGACCATCCAGAAAAACCGACTTGCATACACACATCACAATAAATCACTGCGATTCAAGAAGTTTCCAGGCGCAGTAGAACCTCCACCGTCAAAAAATTCAGTTTCATAGAGAAAAGGTTGTTTTTCAACAACAAAAATTCGGGGAGTTGGACGAAAAAGGTTGGAAAATATTCAAGAACCAATCACCTATTGTTTAAAAATTAACTGTAAAAAATCATTTCACCGATTGAAAACCTGGGGCAGAGTTCTAATTAGCTGCAATTCAGGGCCCCTAAGTTACGTGTGAAAGGAGGCTTCGAGCCCATCAGGAGGTGAGGTTGGAACCACACTCAACGGCACAATAATTATGAGAAGTAAAAAAGCGAGAGGGAGGCTCAATGGGGCTTCAAGAGACACCCGTAGACACCAGGGAGCCTATAGGGCTTCAACCAACCTAAGGAGACACAGGTGCGCCGTTTTGGCCTGAAACGGAAAATTCTGCTAGTCACAGGTTGGGGCCACGTCAGGGCCTTGAACGGCAGACACAATGGGGTGAGGATGGAGCCCTGGTACCGAATCATACAAGGGAACTGTACACATTAGAGCTTGTACTTGGTATATAATATACGTCAACGGGATACGCATAGCATACTGAAGTTGCTGAAGCTACATAATTACAGAAAACACGAGGAGGTTTACGGAGCCCCAAACAACACTTGAAGTTGTTCGCACTGTTGCCTCTTATGCAAGCAGAAGATACAAAAGAAAACACCGAGAACAGTATCCATGTTGTCATTTTGACATAGATACGTGAGATATAGCTTCTGTCATTTGCTGATAGTGACACTTCGGTTTGACAGATAACAGCCAAAAACTGATCCCGTCATTCCAGAGTGAAACAATGGCTGCGTTCATCCGCACAAAGCGCTTACTAAGCTCTCAGCCGGCTGCGGCTGAACGCCACATATCAGCGAGAGCGCTCACCGAGTGATAACTCATCGGCCGCCATTTTATCTAGCAAAAATATTCTTGCTCACTTGATAGGTTGTCGCTCAGTTAACCAAACTCAACGTCAAATTCGACGTCAAATTTGACAAAAATCGCAGTGTGGAAGAATAAATTATGGAGGTGTGTGAACTGTGAATGCTACGAGATTGCATGGGTGGTGTAATTGATAATCGAAAGAGCAGAAGTTCACGCCCGTTCAAAAACTGGTAGGAATGGCCATTCTCTTTCATTTGTGGGGTCCTCGGGGCGCAGGTTCACTTGTATTGGCGCAGTCATTGGTCGAGTTCATGCAACCAGCCCGGCCGATCAACGGCTCCCGGTTAGAAGACCTGCGCACGAGCTGCAAGCAAAGGGAACCGTCGAGGGAACTGTCTATATATGAGAAGGTCTGCGATACAAGGGGCATTGAAGAATCAGTTACATCAGTCAACTGTCAATCCTGACTGTTATTTCAAGAATGCGCGTTCAGTCGCACCTACCTCTGCTCACTTAACATCACGTGACCATTAGTAAGCGCTAGGCTAGCGCTACATTGCGGATGAACTCAGCCTATGTCTGCATGCCAAATTTCAAATCGATCAGCTCAACGGTTCGGCAGTTATCGTGGAAGATCACAGACATACAGACACACGGACAGACATCATTCTGCAAATGGTCTCAATCGTCTTGATAAACCTCAAAATGGATATATCCGGCGCAATCTCAAAACTTTTTTCTGCACGATTACAATACTTCCCCTTCCATGTTGGTGTGGGGGCCGGGAAAGTAAAAGTAGGGCTTTCATATGCTAAATGAAGGCAGCATCCTCCAGCTACTAAAACCCAACGATTCTCGCTTGTGATCACTTTTTCTTAGTTAATTCAATAATTCAACTGAATAGCCGAACTTCCTCGATGAAATTTCCTTCAAACTCTTAAGATGCTTCCGTCGTATTTAATATTGTGCTCACTTCTCCGCTCCGAATCATGAAATTGTATGGCCCGATCCCCGACCGTAAAGCTTCGATAGCTCTCTGTTTAAGTAATAGTTTGACATTTAAACTTCAGTCACAGACTCTTGAGTGAAATGGAATCGGAAAGGTGACATGAAAAGCTGTGAGAAGATGGCAGCACTTGATTAATTAATGGCAAGGGACAAGTTTGTAAGTTCTAGAAAGTTCGAAAAAACTTTACTAGGATTCAATCATTGTAAACGTATAGGCCGTTCAGCAAACATAAATAACAGATTGATATTTAGGTAGTTCGAAATTAAAAGATCCTGAATGATTTATAACCTTGGTAAGTTTGTAGTAGTACCTACCTACTTAAGGTCATTCATATCAAAAAAACAAAATTACCAAAGCACTCCAAAGTTTATAGCTATCAGGTGTTCTTATCTGTCTTCACTCTGCGTTGACAGAGTTTGTCATTTTGATGATCGGCCGAAATTACATTTTTTGGTTATAATTTGAATGTTACTGAAACAGAACCAAAAGTAAATACAAGTGACTAGCTGGATAGGTGTTTGTCATAGTAGTGATCTAGCTCTCCATTTTTTTCAAGATTTGTTCCGTCTATGTATACTTAGGTATGACAAAAAAAAAACAGGTTGTAACAATTTTTTTACCAATAGTCAATTGTCGACGAATACGAAATGAATTCTCAATAACTACTCGAGGGCTGATTTGGAAATTACATCTATCATGCTTGTATTCAGTTTTGTTGTTTTTTTATTCATTTATTTAACGTCGGCCTATTTCCGCAACGAGGCCTAACACTGACGCCGGTGAACGCTTTCCTCCACTAAAGCGAAAATTTTGTCGAACACCTGTGCGTTCCATTACAGGGTAGGGATTTCTAACGACCACCAACATCCCACGAGGTCGGCACCATCGTTCGTATTTCACGTGCTACTGTTTGCGTTCGTTGGTTAGCGTTTAGAATGGTTCTATCAAAATAAAATATTTCAATCGTTTTCAAGCCCACAGGCATGAATATCTTCTTCATATTCCGTTACCTATCACAACTATGCAGAAAAGATGATCAACAGCTCATTTTTATCCCAAAAACCGTTAGCGGTAATAATATATGTGGTAATAATAAGCTGTGGTGGAAACTTATGAATTCAATTGGACAGTAAGTTCTCATAGCGCGTGTGCATAATTTTTATTTGGAATTACCTGGCTGCGGTTTTCCTGTGTATCCATAGTTCAGCACAGGAGCGCCGAATAGACCTTATGTTGTGGCGCTCACCATGCCTCAAAATAATGGGGGAGGGGGGGTCTGGAGGAGGAAAAAAGGGAAAAAAAGAGAAGGGAGGGAAAGAAGAGGAAGAGAGATTCACCCACCAAATCATTGGATACTAGGATTATTAGGTACATTTAATCTGAATGACGATGACGGTTTGTTTACAATGTAGGTATAGGTACCGTATGATCAAAACCATCAAGTGTGCAATGTTTGTTTTTGCTTTTCTCATTTGTTGGTAGTAGGTCCTGCAATAATTCACTTCAGAAAGTGACATCTGCAATTCTGCATCCTATTTAGAATTCTTCAACGCATGTCGGTAAGGAATACGACTAGGTACTCTCCGTTTTCCAATTTTGTGCCATTTCAAAAATAACTTTCGATAATGGAAGCTTTTTATTCAGTTTTAAACATTTTCAGAGACTGACACTGGCATCCAACAGTTCAGTCAGTCATTATTGCCAATACCTGATGGGGTATAGTCAGTAGTAATACAATGAGTGGTACGATTATTGTCGATAATTTTTTAGTAATATTATGAGTTATAATCTCAAATCTGAAAATACAACGAGCCCATAGGGCGAGTTGTATTTTCTTGCATTGGGATTATAACGAAATGATATTATTAAAAAATTATCTGACGATTAAGCGTACAACGCATTGTATTTGATAAGACTATATAATGAATTGACAGAGCGCTACCCAAGATTCTGAGTTCTACCAGTGTTGTTCAAATGGTTGAAATTTTACAAAGAACTTTGTGGTATACACTGATTAATCAGGGTAATCTTATTCTTTACTCAAAATGGTTTTAAATATTCACTTCATCATCATAATAAACTGCGTTCTTATTAGCGCAATAGTGCTTTTTTCTTAACGTTGGCAACGGAAGATCTCGAGATGCTGCGTCGGTAAAAGTCAAAAGTTGGAAACGTCATTGTTTGACGTTCGAGTTTGTAGGTTAGTTGCAGTTGGAAATCGGAAGATGAAAAACGCTTTCAAACAAAAAGTGCTATGAAAAAGTGCAGTAGACCTATTCAGAATCAGAAGTGGCTTTCATGCCAATTATCCAGCTACACTGGAATTTCTCACCAAATTCAGGGTGCTACTGCGAAATGGACAAATCAGAGGATATTATACCAGAGAATGGACAAGAGGGCGACAGGTTATACAATGTTATGATTGATTTTATTGAAATACTTGAAGGTTTTTTCTTCTTCAGCATAAAGGGAACCTTAGACTGATCTTGGAAAGTGCAGAAGCTTCAAGAAATTTTCTAAATGAAGCAATGGAGATGGAACGTTTCGATCGATTGACACTTTGTAGCATACAATTTTTCTCAATACAAATTATTTGTAAAAGGCAATTGAGTAAAATGCGTTATATTTGTACTGAATTTGTTTAAATAATTTAATGAAACAATACGGAAGTAAGGCAAAGTTGAGAGTCGAGGAACATACTTAAAAAAACATGATTATTGCATGAACGGTAAGTTAGTGACACGAAGTTGAGATTCAAGACACATACTCCAGTAAAGCATGCATGGATAGATAGATAAAAAAACTATTGCCTACACTTTATGTTATCACAATTCACTCAAATATTGTAACAGGCTGGGGAGAGTCTTCACATGCAAAGTTGTATCTTGATTCAATGTATTTAATGAAACCGAAGGACATTTTTCTTTGATGTAGCAGAAGCGTCTGCTTGTAATTTGAAAGCCGTTGTATAAGCCATTTTTGGTGAAGGCCGTGAGTAGATAAAATTGAGATTCCTCTTGGAAAATTAAACAGCGTGTGTCCTGTTCCCAGTTCAACAAAACTTGGGCTTCTTTTTTTCTTCTCCTATAAATCAAAAAGCACAAAATTTAACAACTAACGGTGTGGAATGAAAATTTACTAGGAAAGTGGGAATACTTATACCTTTAAATGGTAGAAAATGCTCTATAATGCATGGAAAACGTTCTTGCAATGTTCAGTTTCATATATTTTGATTGTGACAACCAGTGACAACTGACAGCACTGACATTGCGTAAATGCGCTCTGAATGACAGCCACTGCCCTGGTCTGGGAGAGGGGGAAGGACCACGGTACCACAGCGATAATATTTACGTCAAGGAGGACGCCTGTATTGCCGGGGTGGTAAGCGTAGAGACGTGCTGATTGGCTGCCTATGCGCATTTCAAGAGTTTTTATTGGTTCTTGTTCAATGTATTATATAGTCAAAGAGATTTCGAAACATTTCGAAATTTGAAAAGATAATGAAATCTATTAGCAATTTGAAAAAGAAAACAGTTTTGTTTAGCAGGACTTGAGGTGAGGTCAGGTAGGTATTACTGCAGAGAATTATGTCTATGTCGAAATGTCGCATTCTAATGGTGCAGACTCGGATGCAGACCTGTCTGGTACAGACTGAGCTCTTTTTTTTTTGTTCAACCCAAAGTGCAGTGGTGAAAGACAAAACGCTTCCATGCACTATGGATTGTTTGGTCAATCCCTCTGAAGTGAACGCAGCTTGATCCCAGCGCAGCAACTTCCTGAACTTCCGTATCACCCGACATTAGTGTGCTGGCACACAATAACTATCGTGCAATATCAGCCGTTCACCAGACAAATTTCAACCATCAGTTACAGTACCGTAAATGTCAAGACCCAGGAGACGTGACGTTGTTTCTAAACTCGGGAAAATCCTTCAAGCAGGACAACGATCGCCAAGCCCGCAGACCAGGTCAATGATTTCCGAGGGAGCCAGCAGAACTGTGAAAGTAGTTATTAATCGCCAGCATCCCTGCTGATGGGGTGTAATTCAAAGTCGATGAATTCGGACATAAAACAATCAAATGTCCATTTCTGTTATTAAACATTTCGTCGTATAGCCGTCGCGATGCGTTCTAGAACAATAATTCGTAATTAAGGACGTTCCACATTCCTACACAGTTATTTGGACACAACTCCAGGATTCGCGTCGTTAGGTATTTCGTGCCCGCAGCATTTCGGAAGGATTGCGTAGATTACCTACGTGCTTGTGGTTGGTATCCAAATGTGCTCCTTTTACATGTATTTATTCAACTCTAGTCTATTCAAAGTAATTGGATAATATGCATGTTAGATAGAAATTGAACGAAAAGGATTTGCAGAAGATCAAAGAAGTTCCTTGCAACTTGCAAGCCAATACTCGTCGCATATTTGTCCATACATATGTATACAGTACCGTGTACATTTTATTTTAGAAAAATGAGACATGTGTTTTGAAAACCCAAAGCGCAAATTTATTAGGAAAGTATAAGGTCCATGATAAAGTTGTCGAGCACAGGGACCTCAATTCTATTAAATTTTCAGGATGACCACGCAAAGACCCAAAGTTAAAAAGTTAATGAGAGCAATCCTTGCAAGTTTTTTTAGCAGTGAGTTGCTTCCAACTTTTGGAAGCAGTCGGGCGGTCTGAACAGATGAAAACTTTCTCTTTGAAGTAGATTTTATTGTTGAAGAAGTATGCAGCTCACTGGTAGGTACCTACCTACGTACCGAAGTTCCATGAGTATGGTTATAAATAAACTTCTGCGTTTTCTCCCAAATCAGAATAAACTTTTCAAGATCATCCTCTTCTCCGCACCTACGTAAACAATCGGACCCTGATTGCCTGCTTCTGCTTAGCTGCCAAGACTCGCATAGGAGCCTATTATATGCACTTTAAGGATATATGTATATGAACACGATCGATGTAAAAAAAATTGAATGAATTAATTTGATAGCCGGACTATTGTACAACAAGCTGTATTAGGTAAGGTAAGAAATGCTTCAAAAGTGCCAGAAAAGTGTTTGATTCTTTTCAGTTTTTATTTTTTGAAATATGATATGCAATGTAGCGGAATGTAAAGGAAGTTTTCTCGACCTCACAGGGGTCACTGGACAGTGGGCGTTTCACTACATTTTACGTAGTGCTGGCGCGCTTGACCATCATTTTCTTCAACGACCACCGCTCACCTGGCAGCGTCAGCGCATCCTGAGCACCACTTGACTAAACTTCAAAAAAAAAATGTAGATATGACAGTATAGTACTCTTCACCTGCATAATATATCCATTTAAAATGTGCGACAATTCATTTTTTGCCGAGTCAATAGTTGTCTATATTTGATTAACATTGGTTGAAAAAGAATCGACAAACTAAAAACGGATGTGAAGAGGACAGCCAACATAGCCGAGAGAGACATGCGCTTAATGAAGACCTCTTCCCTAGATCCTTGCGTTTATCCATTGAAATCTCAAGGGCTTGAGTATTTGTCTGTTTGCTAAGCGTGTCACACCTACACAGGTTGTTTGTACATTTCATACCTACCCTACCCCTTTCTCTGATCCAAGATTTGGCACCTATATTTTCAACAACTTTCCATGTAAAAATATGTTCGCTCCAAATTTCACATTCAGAGTATCTACGTGGGCAGATGCTCTCACCTCTCACGAAAATGTAAACATTATCAAGAGTTCTTGTTCTACAGAACTCCTGCATGTAAGTAACACTAATTGCTTTTTTGCAACCTGTCCACAACAGACTACAGATTTCAAAAATAAAACGCCGAATACGCAGCCACTTTCCAATGGAAGTCACGAGGAAAATTACGAAGTTGCCAAATGCGTTATGTACAAGGTGCACAGAACTCCACAAAACATGCTCTAGGAAACTCGCGTTTTGTTCGAAAGTCTCTTGTACACTTACTAGATCGGTCCAATATTTTCAGGACAGGGTTTTCAGAGCCTCCGTTGATCACATCTTTTTTTTTAAATTAGGACGTTTCAATTGAGTACCAAGTGACTTCAAAAGTGGAAAAAATGCAATTGCAAATTTCATTCACCTGTCAAATTTGACATTTAAACAATGAAAGTGACAGTTTACTATTGTTGTTGTTTCAACCAATCAGATTTGAATAAGGCGATAATTTTGCACTAATGCAATTATCGACAACTTTTTGTCCTTTTCAAATTTTATGGTATGGGCATGTATGGGTCAAAAAAGTGAGATCATTAACGTTAAAATGGGGACATAATTGTTGTTTCGTCTCGTTTTATTTACAAAGATTAAAAATGTAACATTCCATCTGGTGTAGTCTCACATCAATTTGGAAATCAATTATAAAAGCTTGAAAGACATCATGTATTTAAATAATGGGGATGGCGCCTGCCATTATTCAATGGTGTACCAATTTACGCTAGAGTTCACAAAGAGTGATTCAGTTAGTTGTTTTGCTGTGAATTTCAACGACGAAAATGGCATACCTTGTATGCTCTACGAAAACGTACGGTTGCGGACATTATAAAGTGGACGACAATGTCAACGAGTTGGCTTGTTGTCATGCGACATTCCGGCCAGAATCTTGAAAAATCTGTCAAATGTCGTCCACTTTGAAAAGGCCGCAACGGTACCAGACCTAGAAGTACCAGACGATAGGTACTCCCACAGAGTGAGATCACCTGGGCCTACACAGCTACTGTAAAAGGATAGCTGACTCGTCAGCCACTTTGGTGAAAGAGTCAGACTGACGTTCCGATCAGGTTCCAATGTCATGCGTTCTTTTGCGTTTAGTATACCTAGTTTTTCCAAGACAGAGTTATAGCTATGAACGTCAAGCTTGGCGTGAATGCATTGTTGACGTTTTAGAAGAAAAAAAACTGACAAATGGTGAGGTAGAGTTAAACAGAAAAACAAAAATCGTTTTGGACGTGTCCGTGTCTTGAAATAAAGGAACCAACACCGTCAGCTGGAGTGGTGGACCATTACCAAGTCACAGGCGAACCTGAAATCCCACTGCAAATCTAGGTGCACCACTGGATAAACTCAGTTCGCGCAGTTAGGCTCCGCCCACAGGTCCCTCTGGTATTCCGAGTACTCTACAGCATTTAACTGCTTTATTCTGTCAAGAAATGTTTAGAACATGGGCGGTTACATTGCTTCATGGAATTTTCTGGCAAAATATAATTCGTGTATGAAACTTTTAGATAATTTTAGACAAACCTTCACTCATGCAAGTTGAAGAAACAAAAGCACTCGTGCGCAAGCGCACTCTTGCATTTTCAGCTCAACTTGCATCCGGGCATATTTCCCTAAAATTATCGATGATTTCCAATGCACTTATTATACAGGGTGTTCACGGTTTAAATGCTCTAACTGTGGGGTTGTATTCTTTGACCGAATGCAAGAAAGTTTTTTTTTAACTTTCTTTTTGGAGCTTCAGTTTCCAAGTTACAGGGTGTCAAAAATAAGAAAAAAATATCTTTTTTCGCTATAACTTAGTAACTACTATTTTCACGAAAACCAAACTTGGTACGATAGATACATTATTAATTAGCTTTCATTTAGGGTTTACCATCACTTTGTTGAAAAACCAGTGGCGTAGATTTAGGGTTACCCACCAATTAACCCCGGTTATCTGCACGGCACGGCACTGAGAAAAAATCAATCTTTGGTAACATTTTCCGATTCCCCGGACAACTCGCTGTACTAGAATGATAGTAAGACAACTTGAAAAACATAGTTTCGAGCAATCGCAACTTAACGAAGACAGAAGAACGAAAAACACTCTTCCTCTTGAAATTTTGAAGATTTTTTGAATTTCCAGTTAGATTATATCGCTCCTGATAGACCTGTGAAGAATTCATCATGGAATAACGTTTACTCTTTGAGAAAAAAATTGAAAAATGAACATATTCTTGTATATCGCTAGAAATAATGGTTCTGTTGGAAGTTGTCCGTTTTTTTTCATGTAAGTTATCCTACTGTTCGTCAGGAATTCATAGAGTCATTTTAAATTTTTTTTCAAGTTGTCTGAGTATTGCACAGTAAGCATAGCCCGGTTCAACATATTTTTCATAGTTATCTTTAAGTATTGTATAACATGGAATAAGCTCATTAGTTTTTGGCTGTCATCTGACAAAATAGAAGTGTCACTATCAGAAACTGAAAATTCATTTGAAAGTCCGTAAAAAACTGTATTCAGAACAGTAGATAATGTTTCGCTAACTGTCGTTTGTCAAATATTGAAAAATATCAAAGCTCATAACTTTGTCATTTGATTATTTAAGATTTTTCAATAAACTTTTTATCCTGTAAACCGATGTTCACGATTTATTTTACTTTTGACAGTCTTGGCCATGACCAATATACGTCAGCCTCTGCATCTATCCATCGTTTTGATTCAGTTTTACCCAATACAAACTGAGCTGTGCATAACGAAATCATGGCAATCTACATTGGAGATAAGTTTAAATTATTAAGTCATTTCAAACAATTCACGGAGCATTTCTGGTCAAATAGTGGGACAACTAAGAGAAAAGTAAGATATTTTACAAACGCATGAGGGTATGTTTAGTGCAATAGTGAGTCAAAATGAAATATCTGAGGACTTTCATTGAATCAGTTGGTTTTTTGGTATAAGAGTGAGATATCTTTCACAGTAAAATACTGAGATAACATGAAAAACAATGACAACTTGAAATTTCAAAATCAGATTTGTTGTAAAATTGGGACATGTTGAAATGTCTTCGTATTATACCAGAAGGCAACATCAAATTCGATCTATGTCTCAGTAGAAGAAATAGAACATTTTGAGATGTCCGAGTCTTAGACCAGAACTGTTTAAAAAAACAGATAATTATAACAGTGAGATATTCATTTTTTTTATGTACTTCCATGATGATTCTGAGTAATTCGATTTTTTTACCAGGTAGAGAATAGCTTGGAGCCATAGATTTTGGATTAATCCGAAAATCAGAAATTTGAAGTAGGTATCTTACTATCATTCTAGCACAGCGAATTGTACGCAAAAAAGGTACTCTTGGTCCGAAGCTCTTAGGTCAACCATTCTCGGGAAAAACGGCATTTATGCTAAAAAACATGAAAATCGATCATAACAATATTTTGGCTAATGAGACTGTTGTAAGCTACAGTATTATCGAAAGTATTAGAATAACTGAAAAGAAGACTTATTAGAAATTACTGCTTATGTTCACTTTTACTTACACTAATTACAAGTTAATGTATTGAAAAATGAGTTGTTTTTTTTCTTCTTATAGGCGCACATTGGCCATAGGAGTTTTGCCTTTATTTACTCAGTACAATAATAGTGAAAAATTGCAAATTAGACAACACAGACATCCAGACTTCTTCCGGGGCTCCCGGGGCTCTCGTGGCCGCAGGCAGTCACACAACCACCTGCGCCACGGGGCCGTCGAAAAATAAGTTAACAATTTTTTTTCTAATTTTTTTGACACCCTGTATCTTGGAAACTGGAGCCCGAAAAAAAATTATAAGAAAAAGTTTCTTGCATTTGGCCAAAAAATACAACCCTACAGTTAGAGGTTAGAGCACTTGAACCGTGGACAACTGGACACCCTGTATTACTACTGATAATTTACCTGATCGACGAAATTTCGTTTTTTTCCGTCTTTCTAAATAAGTCGACCAATCCATAGAATTATTAAAGCCGTCCGAATAAAACGCATGTTCCGTGAAGAACGAATCACCCAGTACAAACAGTATGATGCAGATACATAGTACACCTAAGCCAAAGAGGAGTTTACATGAAGACTCCACAAAGAAAATTCCCGAATTTCCATACCGCAGAATGCTATCGCATTATTTAATACCCAGACTCAAGTGAGAAATGTATGGACGGGATATCGAATTAGATACATCCGGTTCCGGAGCCTCTTTTTATTCTTGGAGCCTCCAGCCTACCCAGTACTACCCACTAAATGATTTTATATCGTTCACACGTCAATAATTTCCATGAGCATTCGCTTTTCTGGCACGGATGGGTTCGATATTTGAGAATTTGTGAAATACCCGACATTTCCAGCTTACGGCTTACAGAATTCTGCATCGTGTTGTTGTTGTCATTCAAGAAAATCCGGCGGGATAAAATAGAGACAGCAAGACAGCCGAGTTACTGACTGGCGTGAATCTGAGAACTATGCCTCAAAGCTGTGGGGCTCCCAGAATTTTCAAAGCCGATTTTAGTTTTTTTTTCTTTTCATTAGAAAGCCACTGAAATAATATTGGTTTTCTGAATATTGCGCCAAGTGGATTTGAATCGCATCGACTTAAACCAGTTTTATTAAGTGGCAAGGAATGAGAGACTTGCTTGAAATGTTGCAGATAAAATTAAACGCCTTGGTTTTTTGTTCATCAACCGCAACTTTAAGTCCAGTTTGATATGTATAATTTTCCGAAAGAAAAACGCATTCCTTTCGTAACCAGTTTGCGAATTTAATTATCGCAAACTAAGTAGAAGATTCAAGTCCTCAATGTCGCTTCGGTTTGCTCCGCAAACATTGATCCTGTGAGAAGACATTTGACTGCGCATTTCTGTAAACCACCAACAAACTATCAGTAAAAATAATACTCATCGTGGAGGAGCTGTCCCGCATCAAAAACTCCATTATCAAGAGGAAAGTTAATGGAAAACGCTACTCGCTTTTTCATTCCTGCCGTCATTTTGAATTTTTTTTTGCAGCAGCTCTTCTATACCACGAGCTAAACGAGTGTCTTTAGGGCTCTTGATTCGACTCGAAAAGATTTTTCTATTACATTAAGCCGATCCTGCCAAAAGGAAACGCTCACGAGTTGGCTTGGGGACCGTGCGGGGTAGGTATAAAAGGCAAAATAAATATTAAAGTTCACGTTAAATAATATTTGCACCGATATACCTACCTCTCCGCATTTTTTTACTTCTCTCAAGCAAACGTCAGAATCGTCAGAGGTTTGCAAATGTAAACATGAGCTTGCATGCACAAAGAGGGTGGTGATAACTCTGATGATTTATTCTACATGCTTCCCAGTTTGATGTTTGCCGAGGGAACAGGAATAGGTGTACCTACCTACCTTCTGCCTACTTATTGCGCTGCTGGAATTTTTGTTAAAGTCGTTGGAATGAGATATGTACAGAGTATGACTTGTCTTTACGTTGTGTCACGAGTTCAAACAACAATGATTGATCAAGGTGAACCGCTGGTTTCGAGGAGTTGGCGCAATGATATTTTTTGATCAGCTTGCCGAGAGCTGTAACGTACCAAAATTCAGGGAAAATCCATAGGAGGCCTTAAAAAAAGGTCTACAAACAGGTCTACATGGCAGATATGCGGCAATGTGTTCAGTGTCACATCTGGGTGCATGAGAAGCATTGGATATGTTCCCGAAGACACTGAAGGCGTTTTGTGTCCATATTGCACCCCTCCAATATAAAATAATTTCCGGGCCTTATCACCTTCACCTGTTGGAAATAAGGCCCAAACGCAGTTTTTTTTCATTTGGTTCCAAAGAATGTTTTTTCAAGTTTGATTATTGTTTTATTCTCAAATTATATACCAAGATGGTGCCTTAGTTGAACTAAATTATAATTTTGTGAAAATATTGAAGTTTTTCTGTAACTGTGATTTTTCTTCTCAGGTGGCCCTTATAACCCTCAGGCACAAGTTTCTCGGCGAAACGGTTTCGCAGGGCGTCACCACCCAGGTTCCGACACAATCAGTTTTATAGGCTACGCGGCCACTCCAGTGTGGAGCTGATCACGTAAACATTTGGATTTTGAAAGTTTCAAACGAAAATTTTGATTTCACGTTTGAAGTCAGCGACTGGGCTGAAAGAACTGAAGTATCAAGCAAAACTGAACGTCATCCGGAGATCTCATACCTTTATAAGGTACCTACGTACGACATGTGGATTGTGGTTTTACCGTACCGGGTCTTCATTTAATCCCTGAAGGCAAAAACCAGGGAACCAGAAGATTCACACGTATTTTCACAGAAGTAAATGAGTGTAGGTGAGTTTTTAATTTTGTATTGGTGTCTCATCTTCTCATCTCGCTCTCCCTAAAAGATCAATAATCAGTAATATCACAAGTGCTTAGATTTTCACGATAATTTTGGTCAGGCGATCGCGAGTGCTGATTGTAGCGATAAATGCCCGACTCCGTAGGAGGAGGGCATTTATCCAGGGACAATCAGCCCGAAGGAAACGCCTGGCCCAAAATTATCTGAGAAAATCTCGAGCACGAGTGATATTTTGAAGATTATTACATAAAAGAAGTCCGAAGTGACAGCTGTCAGATTTTGTTGTTTACATGAATTTTATTCCGTTGTTATTGACAGTGGGATTTAGATAAGTGAATATTATCCTTGTAGGTCTAATAATCAAGGGCGTTGTATGTAATAATCAACAGTAATATCACAAGTGCTTAGATTTTCACGATAATTTTGGTCAGGCGATCGCGAGTGCTGATTGTAGCGATAAATGCCCGACTTCGTAGGAGGAGGGCATTTATCCAGGGACAATCAGCCCGAGGGAAACGCCTGGCCAAAATTATCTGGGAAAATCTCGAGCACGAGTGATATTTTGAAGATTATTATATAAAAGAAGTCCGAAGTGACAGCTGTCAGATTTTGTTGTTTACATGAATTTTATTCCGTTGCTATTGACAGTGGGATTTAGATAAGTGAATATTATCCTTGTAGGTCTAATAATCAAGGGCGTTGTATGTAATAATCGTTAGTATTATCAGTTCACGGTAGCAATATGCATTTAGTACCTATAGGTAAAACTACTAATTTTTAATAACATGCATAATTATTATGACAGGTATAGGTACATACATTCAAATTTAAAACAGAAGGATTTACACGAAAAGCGTCGGTCGGTGCAAAAAGCCAGAACGATAATAAATTGAGATGAATGGGCTTGTGGATCGCCCCTTTTCCTACAAGAATGTCCGCAGCACCGCAGGAAAATAATTCAGTTTTAATAATTATTTACTGTTTAATTTTCATGTGTTCATATTTTCAACTGTGAAAATTTACTTGTGCGATATAGAGGGTGCGGCGCGCCAGATGTCCACTGAAATATGTCTCATTAAGTGCTGGCGTACCTATATTTGAACGCAATTTACGAATTATTCCTGTTCTTTTTTCTCCGTGCCTTTTCCAACTTTTTTTGCAATAATCAACAAAATATCTCTCGTGATTGAGATGTTCCCAGATAATTTTGGCCAAGCATGCTCTCTCGGGCTAGTTGTCTCTAGATAAAATGCCCGACTGCCGACTGCTATCATTACAACCAGCACTCGCGATCGCTTGGCCAAAATTATCATGAAAATATAAGCACTCCTTATATTAATGTTGATTATTACATGTACCATGTTGGTTTCAACCGTTTCAACCAACCAACCAACTCGCTTCAAGGTATCGATGAAAAGATACCTTTTCAAACACTCCCATATTTGCTGATTATGAATGGGAAACTAGCGCTATTGCTTAAAATAATGATTTTTTTCAACTGAACCACGCTTTTACCTGACGAATTCCAGCAGTGTGGGTTTTCCCTCAATCGAGTCTTGTCACCACAGTCTTCAAGTATAACCTGTTACTCACCTGTCATATGACAAGGTAATATAAGCTCTAGTGAATTACGTGAACATAGGCAAACCGAATGCAAGCACTTAGAAGACATATACCATACCAACTATCGAGTATCATTACTCGCAGAGGTGGAAACGAACATGTTTCAACTCAGATACCCAGACAGAGATGACGTTTTGTATGAAACTGACACTTGTGAGGGTGCTACAATGAATTTAGTGGTACGTTACGATACGGCTACGACTCACAAAACTATATAAATCGAGCTTTATTGATTCAGTTTTGACGTTTTTATTACTTTTATCTCTAAGTTCTCACGTCCTCCCTCTTGTCGTTACTTTCATATCGCTCAATAAAGAGGACGCCTACATAACTTCATCTCTGGAAAGATAAGATGATATCAATGTGGACGTTTTTCAATGTGGTGTCAGTATACTGGAATAAATCTTCATCGGCCTGTATGCGTAGGTAAGTATACATAGGTATAATAAAAATGGATTGTGTATTTCTTCCGGAGGAATTGGGAGGAAGAGAAAACAGGAATTTGCGGGACAAGACAGAAACGATCATCATTATCGTTTATTTCAATTTGACGTCGTGTTTACTACGAATTGTAGTACGCCGTCGTCGTTGTTGTGTTTGTATGGGACTTCTATGCAGGAAATTCAACCCAGTTTGACGAGAGTTATTGTTATCCAGCCAACAGTTCATCCCTTGGAGTTTCTCTATTACGGAATAATAACGTAATTGCTTTCTTGTGTTCAACAGAATTTCGGGGGGAATGAGGTGCACTGATTTCCCACACTCGCGCGTTATTTTGAAAACAAGTGTTCCACTTTGTACTCGAGAAAGCTGCTTCACTGATTTGAACTGTGGAGCTACGAGTACATTCCTTCAATCCTATCAGCCTCAATCATATATACTCCCAATTATTAACGTTTGAAAATCACGACATCCCGAAAAAATTAAAGAGAAAATTACGTTCAACAGGGTGGAAAATAATTGAAGTTTCAGCAGGAAACTGCTTTAGAACCCACTGTACTGTGGCTTGATCTGTTACCACCTGTTGAAGACTTGAAAGTGTCAACAATGTGTTATATGATTTTACTTTTTACAGGTTGCGGTTCGTTTTGTATACTGACGAAGGCGAGAGCCCAGGCTCAGTGCAACCCAATAATTTCCGGCGCTCAACAAAAAATAGGAATATTCCAAAATTTGCTTGAAATTCAAATGAGAATATCTTGAAAAAGAAACAGGTAACGTCGTCTCATAAGACCTTTGACTACAAGGTCTACAGGGACTACAAGGTCAAGCTATCATTGACGCATTAGGTATCGTATACGGATGAGAACTGAAGGTGTGTCGAAGGGGTCAATAATTTTCGAATTCCCCTGACTTTCATGAAACACAATGCAGATTTCTTCTGGTGCCATGTATAGAAAACTCACATCAATATTTCGAAACTGTTTCTCATTTTATTTTGTAGCCCTTTTTTTGAAAAGGGCTATTAACCGTTTCATTTTTGAGATATCCTTATGTAACAGGCACATCCCTGACAGACACACAAACGGGCTAAAGAGATACGAGATACCAACATGGAGCAGGTAGGCTTACCAACCAACAGTAACCTAGTGATAAACCCGGGTTAGCCCCTGCTGCCATCTATCGTCTTCTTCAGCGGCGAAACACCTCATTACGCTGCCGTTCACTGAAAAATTCTCGCTGTGGTACCCTGGTCCTTCCTTCTCCACCAGAACAACGCACTATATGTCATTTTTCTGAGTGTCAATTTGCCCTTTTTTTCTAAACAATTTTCCATGATAAGCCGTAGTACAGTCGCAGTTCTCACCTCACCACGTGGATCGCGTCTAGCAGATACCTTGTCAAAAGCATTATCGGTGTCAGAAATGCCACCGCGGTTGCAACTTTCCATAATTTTTCACTCAATGCTTGTACGCTCTATACTTGAGGCAGATTTTGGATGGGATGAAGGAGGTGGAGTTGGATAGGAGTAACTGAGGCTGAATTTTTTCTTTGTCAAGACATTAGCGGGCAAAACCAACACCGATGCCCGCCGGCGCCAACAAAACCGTCAGACCTTAAAGAGGTTATTTCCGTTGGGACACACTGTAAATATTGCGGCATTCTTTCGAGGGATTGAGGGTATTAATGACGCGAACAGCTGAAAATTGATTGATGATACTGCAACAAAGAACCTAAGTATTCTCGGCGGTTTTATATTGGTGAAAAAGGAGAAATAACGCTTTGCTTTGACAGGGCAGCATCACGCTCACCTACCCCAATCATTAAGGACAGTAGATTCGAAGGGAATCACTAATTCCATTCGCATTCAATATAAATGGCCACAATCTTGAAATTGTGTTGATGAATAAATAACTATTGTAAATCTCAGTTTTAAACGCGGCTAATCATTAATAAGGGTTTAACTAATTACTTTTGCCTCCCTCGTTGCCCAAAGTCAGTGCGGAAGATACAAATTCAGCAATTTTCATCCGTATTCCGAACCGGTTATCACAACTGGGGGCAATTTACACTTGCACCTAAACCAAATCTGACGGCTTTAATCCAGATTATGCGAACGGCAAATAAATCGCTAATCAGTTTAGGTACACCGTGTGCCAGCGTTATACGCGTTATTGTGGAAAATGTGTCATCGCGCATCAGAGCAGGCTTTTCGGTTGCAATATGAACGCCACAATAAAGCGAAAAGCAACTAAACCCGTGTTGGCAATTTTCTGTTTATACATATAATAGTCAAAAATCCGACTAACGCAACGAAGTGAAAATATTGAATGATATGACCTCGAATAACCAAATGCAAGCTTAACAACTATTGTATATTGTATACCCTGCCGGCGCCCTACAGCCAGGCAACTTTGTGAGGGTTTATGAAAATTTCCCTCTAGATTTATTCAGGATGTATTCAGAATTCACTGTCATTTAGAACATCTTAGTTATTACCTCAGCTCACGTTCTTGAATAAAGGATATTTCAAAAAATCTTCAAGATATTTGACAGTTGTTGGATGTGACCGCATAACCAGAAAATACAGAATATGCATGTCAGTTCACACAATTATACCTCCTCTGGTTCGTAAGTTACAATTTTCCGTCTTATTTTATTCTTCTTCGCCCTGTAAAATCGATTGCGCGCAAACGGGACCTTACGGGACTTTTGATATGTCATCCAGTACTGTTGACAGAAGGCGTGCACCAATTTTCACCCTTATGGTATTTAGTTGAGGGTTGAGGCGATTTTTTGTCTGATATGACTGGGCTTGGGCTACCTGGCACCTGCTTGTACTAATAATAATAGGTGCTTTCTTTTTATGTACAGCCTAAACTTAGTATTCTGACCTAAGTTGTTAGTGGTATCTCACTTTTGCGCATGTGATTTCTCATTTTTTCTCTCTCTAACTCAGATCAGATCAGTGAGTCTTGTGGTAAAAGGAACGCACCTAATAATTCGTCTAATCCAGACGCCTATGACAGAAACTGCCGTGCATCCTAGTTTCCCGGCTCATCTCCTAGGTGACCGACTGACGGCTCTGATTCCGATTCAATTATTTTTCTGAAGTTCCTGTCATACATGTCGCGCCGAATCGATTCCTCTAGCAGCTAAAAATTCCAAGTTTTACCTTAAGATGCCAACCTGTAAGAAGCTCACTGCTGTTCAAATCCACCCGTTCGGGATTCTCATCATTGTGGTAGTCTGTGCCATTTGCGTGGTGTCGCAGATGGCAGTCTTCGGTGGTGGCGGTGATGAGGGAAAAGAAGGTGAGAAGAAAGAAGGATAACCGCGGCCTCATATACGTAAAATCAGTGGATACCTACCTACCTACTTAGTAATTTAAAAATAGTTCAAACTGCAATGTATTCGTGCCGTCCGTGAAGGTTTTCCGATGCCATCCCACGTACGGCAAAAATGTGTAAAACGAAAAATAAATTGGTCTGTTTGAGTTCCATTAATTTCCCTTATTCTAAGTCGATTTGTAAAGCTAAGTTTAGACGTGCAACTTTCACAATACATGTGATTTATGCAATCCACCCGTCGAGTCAAGCAACATTTTTCCGATTGATTTTTACTTTTTTAAGCCTTCGTCATTAGTTCGTCAAAAAAAAAAATAAGCAAAGATACGTACTGGTTCTAGCATTTTTCCCGTTGAAGTTACATGAATGAAATGCGAGGATCTCAATTCTCAGTTGTTGTTCTCAACTGTGGAATAAATGAAGTCACTTAAATGCATGACTATCTATGTTAATTACTTTTACGTACAGGGTGATCACAGTGCGAGAATGCCCCTTCATACTGGAGGTTTCTTCTTTGAGATAATTTGAAAAACAAACTCTTCTTGAGCAATTTTTTCCGTAGATCTCAAAACTGGAAGCTATAATACTGGTCAACAATGGTTTTGTTTCCCTTGAAATAAGAGTGGATTCGAATACTTTTATGCCAACAATTTACGAAACTATCAATGGTTTTCGGATATTGGCTCTGTTTTTTGTTTCTTTTTTTAATCTTCATTTTCCAGTCCAGTCCCGTCAGTATGTCCACTTTTCGCGAAGCCAATACTGGCTTATAAATTGAGGTAGAGAGAAGAATCAAAAAGCAAAAGCATGCTCAATCTGTGCCATTGTTTACCATATGATTATTTTCAAGAAAAACTATTTTTTCCAATGCACACTGCGATGGAATCCAAAGGACTCCAAAATATCTTGTTTTTTCAGCTTACCCTGTAATAAACTTCGCTTCTTTGGACTATTTTTCTCCTAATTCATTCTAAATTACTTTGAAATGTTTTGGAAATCTGACAGGTTCGATTTCACGTGCCAATAAATGTTCACTTATTTCTTAGACGTTAATGACGTTATATATCTCGAAAAATTGTGACATTATTTGGCCGACGAGATCACGCGATCTTAGGCTGCCAGATTTCTGTCTTCAGGGTTTCTTGAAAGCGCAAGCCTATGCTGACAAACTCTGCACACTAGAACTCAAAACCAATATTCGAGCCGAAATTAGAGCGAATAATGCTGGCCTGGCTATTTGGGAGAGGAATCTTCACTCTTGAATGCAACGCTGCATCAGATCCCACGATGCGCACTTCACCAATGATATTTCCCAGAGTTGAATATGACTAAAAATTGCAAGAAATGAGCTCCCTTTTGCTGTTTTATACATCTCTCTCGGAAAATTAGGTACCATATGATCAAAAACTATCTTACTCTAGGGAGGCTGTGGCCTGGCCAAAATTAGCCTCGTTTTCCTGCCAATGATCGGGACCACGCACAGCCTCCTTTGAGTGAGAAAGTTTTTGATCATACGGTAGAAACCTTGGGTAGAAACATTGTAGTACACAATCGAGTACCCAATTCTCCGGAACCTATATGGATGAAAATGCGACATGTTAATGCGGATTTAAATTGTCAAGAAAAACTCAACAATAATAAACGTTATCGTCAATGTATTCATACGGGCGCCTGATTTTATGCAACAATCACCTACCATTTGCATAATTTTCACATTTTAGAAACTTTCAGAGTATCAACCCAAGTGAAATATGTCGGAATACGTTTTTTGAACGCACTTGCATGCTTTGAATTTTTGCCACGACCTTTTATTGTTGCGAAACAATGCGGAATTGTCATTATTACTGCGGGGTAAGACTTTTTATTTTATTAGCACAAACTTTGATAAATTGGCCGTCCGGTCTTGTCATCATCATTCACTAATGTACTTGCACTTCTGTTTTGTTCACCCCTCACCCTACTCGTCGCGTCATGATATTATCAAAGCGCGAGACAGTTCTCGTTTTGCAAACGTGAACGTGTTCCAAAAATTATTATTAATGGATTTGAATAAATTTGCACACTCCTTGCGAAACGGTCGAATTAAAAGCGGAATTACACTGATTGGGGATGGCTACAATGGAAGGCTTTCAAATGGGGTTGGAGCGATTAATTTCACAAAAACAATGCTGAATTTGTTAAAGGTGTCTATACAAACTGCCTATACATCTTGTAAACACAATCCACCTGGACACGAACTTCTATATTCCATTCAGGGTAGTCGTGTGCTATACTTGTGCTCGGTAGGCACAGTAGGTACTTACCAGTTTGGTTGTCCAGATAGATCAGAAATTTAGGAACCGAATATATTCTCGTACCTATATGTTCGTTTGAAGTTTCTCGTGCATTTGCGGTAGAACCGTAGAGTTCCCCAATAAATGTAATTTACCTTCACGTTTTATATTGCGAATACAATAACACCTACAGAGACCGAAGAAGACTCAAAATTGCTGACTAGCACGCAAAATTCGTATTGTTCTCCTTGTACCAAAGGGAATCACACCACACACCATAGGCGGTTTTATTTGACAAACAATAATTATTGATATAACCGCCTCCATCAGAATTCATTAAAAGTTATGAAACTTTCAACTTTGAAGTGATGAGGACTCCCAAAGGCCCAAAGCTGGGCATCATCAAACGGAACAAAAAAAAATTGAACAAAAACTGATCATTAGCAAGTGTAGTAGTGTAGTACTAACACTGAAAATCAAGATAACGTCATCACAGGTTAAATTAGTCGATATATTTGGTGAACTGTGATGGAGATGCCAGGTTCATTCTAAATTCAGCCCAATATAGGCGATGATGATAAAAGCAAAGTTACACGAACAACCACGATGATATTGTATACGAAATTGAAATGCGTGCTTGTCTAGGTCCGTTAATTATCAAAGTTAAATTAATACTTTCAACTAAGGTGATTTTTTTACGCTAAAAAAATTACACAAACCACACAAGTTTCTATAAACAAACACGCCCATGGAAATTGCTTTTTCCCGCAAAAACACACATCAGCACAATAAAAATTAATGGGTCGATTTGTCATGCCGGACGCGAAATGAATTTTTTAATCCAATTATGCCTCCGATTGTACACTACCTATATAACTTTTACAGGCAAAAAAGGATATTTCCTACGACCATCCACGAAAACGTTACTTTCTGTGCGGTATAGTAGACGCGAAACTTGCCGATTGCAAACACTATGCGCGAAAGTTAAAATATCGTCACTAGTGCCTTTTGCTTTCGCTTTTCAATGCCAGACATAGTTCCATGGCAAACGATCTTCCATTATCCAGCATTTGGGGGGCGTCCCTTTACCACATACTTTCCTGGGCATGCCTCTGAGTTTCTTCGCCCTCAGTGGTGGTCGTTGTTCAAAGTCGAGAGCTTCCAGTAGTCAATAATAATAGAAATAAAACAAATCGCGTGAGAATGTTAGCTGAATCCGTGACACTGAAACCAAAAGGGATTGGAACAATTTAGTTTCAGTAACTAGGTAAATCTGAACAAAATATCTTAAAATCCCTGGCAACTGTCAATGTCGTGCAGCGTTGCCGGTTGCTGTGAAATTTCTCAAAATTGGAGGAACTTCATCTGGTTTTCGGTAATTTCATTTAATTTACATAAAAATGGAGAAGTGGCACTACAACATTCAAAAATATACATCAGAGAACACAATATCAGAAAACATAGTATCGGTAAGTGACGCCTTCTGACATAAGTATTTTGATATTTCGTTCGTCAATATTAAGCAGACATCGGACAAGGAAAATAGGTCGGTCGAAGGAAAAATAGTTTACATAACTCGCAAGAAAGTGTATTTTCTTGCATTCGTGTGAATACCGCAATTTTTCACACTCATTCAAAAAATATCACTTTCTTTGCTTGTTGCGTAATAAGTATACTATTTCATTGCTTAACAAATACCTATACCTATGCTGGGGATGGATTATAGTACATCGGTACGTACCGATAATAATTTCCAGATGGATTTGCTCCAGTCAGCAACGCATTATCCTAGTTTCACCCGATTGCACATCCTTATTGGAAGAGATATTGGATAAATAGGTTTCAGCTTAGCTTAGCTGCTTCTATCATTTCGTGTGTGACCTGGTTAGTGTTTATCCAGCACATTTCACAATCTAAGAGTTAGATTTATAGTAAAAGCACTTTGTTCATTTTATACGGTTGTTACCTATTGTGCAAAGGGTGGTTGGTGAGTCGTCATCCAATTTTTTTCATATATTCGTCTGTCTGTCGCTTCTGGAAGTTGAAGAGGATAAGATGCGAACATCAAAATTCTGCATCTGACCTTCAGGCCCCAGTTTTACGCTTGTTAAAGCTCCCCCGATATATTCCTGCTAACCTGTCATATTTTATGTACCTAACCTACCTAACTGAAACCGCAGTCCGCACGAGCCACCTCTTTGGTGGATTGTTATCTTTCCGTTTTACCGTAATAATCGTATTTGCATTGATTTACGTCGAAACTCTTGTATATTTAAATGCGGTGAGCCGAAAATTTGTGTCTGCCTGAGCACACTTTATTTTTATTCGCATACCTATGCACGCAAAGGTGAATTCAAGCTTATTTTTTCATATACACAATATAGTTTATTTGTATCTTGATAGGATTAACTTTCACAATGCTGATCACGACTGATATGAGCTACCTAAGTCAAAAGCTTCAGCTTTGTTCAATCTGAAAAAGGAGTTTGCCGAACTGTAAATTAGTGCGTCCAGCAAAAGCTATTTCGGACAAGGTTGGAAAATCGGTAGTAATAATGTGAATTTACTTGTGAGAACTTGCTTACTTGTAACACTTTTTGTTTTATTTGAATTTCTACACACCAAGAGGAAAAATTAGATACCTACCTACTTTTGATTATAATTTTGTAAAACTTCTATATCACCCCTTGACTTTGTGACGAGGAAATCCTATAAATAGTTCAGGCTGACATAGGAACACCCTGCCGAATAGAAACCCTAAATTCTTCAACTCAAATGATGACGATTGACGCAAATTTTGTCCCATCTAACTCGCACCGTTACGGAGATACAGTCTTTCAAAGCTGACTAGCCGAGAAGAGTTTTTAACGCATTTTCGAAAAAAGAGCTCTATTGTGTGTGGCCGGTTTGTCTGTCTGTCGTCGGGACTATTTGAGCGTATTTTTATTGAAGATTTCACCTGTATGATCAATTATAGGTTCTAAGAACAAATCTATATGCCGATCACGTTTTAAATTCAGTAGAATGACTTTTTGGAGCAAAAATAAAGTGACGAGCTGGGGGGCTACGACTATGACACCTGCAAAGTTTTGGAGCGAAACTATCAGCGGTCATCAGCCGTATCCTCCCAGTGGTCCAGCTTGTCACTTTATTTTTGCTCCAGAAAGTCATTCTACTGAAACAAAAAAGTGAACGCGATAGACATATATGTCTATCTGTCCATCTGTCTGTCTAAAAAATTTTGCAGTTGAATTCCTCCTCGAGGAACTGAGTTGGAGCCCTGCAACTTCTCCCAATGGATAGCTTATGTCCAAAAGGATAGACATTGGGCATTTCTGGTTTTAATTTATGACGCTATCTTGGCCCGCTATATTGCACTTTCGTATCAACTGACCGATTTTGATTCATGTTGGAACATACAGGGTGTTTCAGGGATGATAGCAAAAAAATTAACTGTGAGTAGATCTTGTCAAAATACGTTGAAAACCTATATACCAATTTGCAAAGTTCGGCCTTATGACGAAGATACATCTCTTGAAAGTTCACTTTTTTCGGATGTCAAAAATTTGTAACTCAAGGACGTTTCGACAAAATCAGTTCAAATTTAGCATAAGCTTGTTCATCAACATTATCTACCAACCTGTCAAATTTTGGAAGAATTCAACCAGTAGCGTAGAAATTATAAGGGGTCACCACAAGTCAACTTTTCTTCGGATGCTTCTAAATTATTGACCCTCGTAACTCCTACGTCACTTGCTGGATTCTTTCAAAATTTTGCAGGTCGGTAGATAGTTTCGCCAAACCAGTATATGGTAAATTCAAGTTTATTTCATCAAAACGTTCCTGAGTTATAAATTTTCGAATCCGAAAAAAGTGAACTTTAAAGGGCTGTATCTTCGTCATTAGGCCGAAATTGCAAAATGGTATATAGGTTTTCGTCACATTTTCACAAGATCTGACCAAAGTTGAATTTTTTGCTACCATCGCTGAAACACCCTGTATTTGCGCCTCATTCTGAGAATCGTGAAATCTTGCTTGATGGTTTTGCATCGACCGCCACCTTGGTCCGCCATATTGAACTTTTTCCCAATTGTACCGATTGTGATGAAACTTGCAGCATTTTTTGATTTCGTATAACAATTCATGACTGTATGGTCGATTCCACGATTTGCTGCCGTCTTGACCTCGCCGCCATTTTGAACTTTCGCGTAAGTAAACTGATCTTGATGAATCTTGAAACATATTCGCTGCCATCTTGACTTTCCCACGCCAATTCTATGGAAACTTTTTTATCACTATGCGGAAAGAAAATGCACTATTGAGCCTCACTACCTTCACATATCTTGAACATCATTGGAGCTAGCTTGTTCAAATGCCACTGGACTGCCACAGCATAGGTAAGTCACATGTATTGGCGGAGTTTCTGACCGATATAATTTATGGGATGTACCAGGTGAGCTCAAACGAAACTGGTTTATTGGATGACCAAATTGGGGATTTGCAGCTCTGCAGGAGAGCCCGTTTACCTTTTCCGGCAATAATTTGGCTCAATAACCTTAGACCTTGATAAGAATAATTGCAATTAAACAGATTGATAATTTGTGAAGGAAAAACTTCAAACAAGTTATTTTTAACAACTTTGTTTTCTTCTCCAATCTGCCCTGCCATGCATTCCTAATGACGATCTTGCAAACAGAGACAAAACAATAATAATTATTGTAACTTATATACAAATTGAAAGAAAAGTCACTAGACTCCAGACCTATAGGTAGGTAACTAATTATATTTCGTGCCCACCTGAAACGTGAAAGTACAGGTGCTCACTCGAGACCATCTCTTTGAAAAACTTTTTCATGACAATAATTTTCCGAGAAGAAAAACTCCCTAACGATTCAGTCATAGTTAGTACTGCCACTTAGTAGAAGATTGCGTGTGTTTGAAGTCTTGACTTGGGCTAGAAATTTGAACTGGTTATAGAGTTCATTAATGAATGTTTCAGCAGTGCAATTTTTTTGAAAAACTGTAAATTTTTAACAAAGTTTTCCGGCTTCAAAAGTCTCTGATTTTTTGAAAATTTGTTCTTCGTGAAGAGCTGAAGTCTTCCACCTGTCGAAGTTTTTGAGAAAATTTAGTCTAAAATTATTTATCTATATTAGAAAATGATCAGCTGCAAAGCTGGTATCGGAAGCGCTTTTACTAGCTAATACGGGTTTCCATCTCATGCCATATACAGAGTGTTGCATATTGTTTCCAATCTTTAGAAACACCCTATATTTCAATATTACAATCGATGCACGTTCATCTCATTCATGTTTATTACAAATATGTAAGTATATCCCGTTCATTTTTTATTTTCACTGGAATGACTCTTTGGGGAAAAAATAGAGTGAGAGCGCTGGGAGAATACGGCTGATAGTTTCGCTCCAAAACTTTGCTGGTGCCATCAACCTTAGCCGTAGCCCTCCAGTCCAGCTTGTCACTCGATTTTTGCTCCAGAAAGTCATTTTACTGAATTTAAAACGTAAACGGCATATACAGGGTACCTGCAAACTTGATGTTGAACAGCAGGCAGGGAAATGCCCCAAAAGAGCCAGAAAAATCTTGGAAAGAATTATAATTATTATTATTATTGGAAATATAGTGGGTCAAAAGGTGGTCCTTCGACCCCTTCTATTTCCGTTATTTTGAAAGAATTTAGTAAACTCTTCTCATCGGAACAAAAAGGAATTTTTTCGAACCTTTGAATGTGTTTTGTGATTTCGTTTAGTGGACAGGGTGAGTCATGAATCCTGAAAATCTATTTTTCCTCGAAAATGCTTGTAAAAAGTTCTAGTGGTTTTTATAAAACTGTTGTAGAGCAACAAATAGCACAAATAGTTCCCATATAAAACTCTCTATACCCATGCATTTTTGATAAAAAAGCTGGATTTTCAAGATTTACGATTCACCCTGTACAGTAAATGAAATTACAAAACACATTTAGAGGGTCAAAAACATCGCTTTTTGGTCTGTTGAAAAGAGTTTACTGCAATATTTCAAAATAACGAAAAGAGAGGGGGTCGAGGGACCACCTTTTTAACCTTCCATATTTTCAAAAATAAAAGTAGTACATTTTCTCAACATTTTTCTGATATTTTGAAGCATTTCTCTGAGTGCGGTTTAATTTTCTACTCCAAGTTTGCAAACACTCTGTCTGTACATACCTACGTATGATTTTCCTATTTACCCAAGTTTAAACAAATACACAAATTCGTCTTGTTTTTCCAAAAACGATAAAGTGAAACTTGATATCCTTTACACATCTGATTTCTCAAATGGATACATCATTCTCAAAAATCAATTATTTTGAGGTGCCACTCGTCAATTTTTCAAATGTTTTTGAGACTAAAACAAACCAGTGAGTGGAAATACAAAGATGCGTAATGGCCACCTCTTGTTACATCATAGGCGGGTAGATGACGCCACGCTACAAGCAATTTCTGAAACCAGCGTTGAATCTGGTCGTTTTCTAACATAAATAGTGATGTACTGGAAGGACTTTGTTCTAGTTTCTGGTGTCGGTGTGACCTCAATTTCTGAAAAATTCTCCAGGATAAACAGTGGCGTAGCTAGGTGCTCAAGGGCCCTGAGGCAAACTGTTTCGGGGGTCCTACAAGAAGGGGTTCCAGGGAGGTCGACGCCCAAAAATACTCTACTTGTTTCCAAGCCCACCTAAAAAGTTAATAATAATAATGATGATAAAACTGAAAAAAAATCCTACATCACAAAACTTCGATAAAAAACCATTGCAGCCAAAACAAGCATAACACTGTCAATAATCATTTTTGCCGTTTTTGCAACAATTTGGGTCCAAAATGCTCTTCAATTTGGTTGTGTCGGTTGCAACCAATCAAGATGGACATAATTAACCAAACTGAAGAGCACTTTTGGAGCCCAAATTTTTGCAAAAATAACGAATGATTAATGATTGTCCTACTTTTTTTGTTTAAAGTCGTTTGTATCGGTTGAAATAACAATAAATTAAATTTTCTTTTTACGAGCCTTTGCACTAAGTCAACTCCTATGAAATTTTTAATATTTAGTTAGAAACTTCTTCGGCCTCTTTGAGCTGTGGGGCCCCAAGGCACTGCTTTGCTTTGCTCATTGATAGCTACGCCACTAAGGATAAAGCCGCAGTTCTCACCTCACCATGTGGTCCACAGCAAACAAATGCCTTGCCCAAAAGAGATGACAAATTGTTACTGGCAAATTGAAAAAATACGTGTAAAAAATTTACCTGCAGGAATTTAATTATGTTTTTCATATTTTTCTAAATTAATTTGTCTTATTTAATGACACGACATTTAACTATAAGCTGCTTCACCGTGGAAGCTCAGGGACAGCATAAAATATCCATGGACGTAGCCGGATTCGAACCCACACGCGAGTGGATTAGCTTGACCAAATGAACAAAAGTTATTTTCTTACGACACGAGCTTCTAAAATGCAGCAGATCAGGAAAACCACGTGATGTCTCAACGTAGCATTTTTTGCTAGATTAAAAAATATTATTTTCAAAAAAGCAATAGAAATATTCAAATGCCTAACTCCACAGACAAATGAGTTTCTATACTATAATGCAGTCGTACAATTTTTGTACGAGAAGTACGAAAGGTAGCCGATCCAAACACTCATGTGGAATCAGTTGCTTCTGCTCCCATACTTCTAGCATGTAGAATCTAAATGAATCCTGTTAAATTTTTCAAATGTAACATAATTTTTCACCCGTTTGACCGTTTCACCCGTTCACCCGTCAAACTTGCCTGAGTGTTGTATATAGCTCTACACACACAAGAAATAAAAATAGTTTTCTGCTGTTTCTACAACCTTGACTGCAAGAAGTCATTGTGGTACAATTAACAGAACATGTAAATTATTTTTATACAAGCGTGTGTTTTCAAATGCTAACTAATTATAGAATTTTTATACTTTGCAGAAAAGTGCCTTATCAACTAATTTGTAGTTTCGAGTAGGAGATTCAACTTCAACCTGTAATTATCTTGCCCGGCCACTTTCAGGTGGAGGCAATATGTCACGACACTGAACTTGGACCATTCGATATCTCATTAAAAAGACTTAACTTTTTATTATTATATCCAAGCGCACAGGATATTTTTTATAGCCCGCTGATGCGGTTAAAATAAGATTTATAATTTAAATAAATTGGTAGATTCGCATATAATATGCGCGGACTTGATACTGGTTCACACTGACCCGGCTAATTTATTCATTCTAAAAGAATTTATTTCATAAATAAAAGAGAGAAAAATGGTAATGCACTAAGTATATCTGACGTTTTTGATTTCAAAAGCAAAAAGTAAAATATAAATTAGGTAGGTATACATACCTACGTTGTTGTCGATTCTGAAATGTTGAGCGAGACATGTTGATTGACCTCTCGTTCGAAATAAAATAAAACGTTTGGACGTTCTCCGAAATTAGAAGAAAAATAACAAAAATTCAAATAATGACCTTCAATTGGCTTAATGCCGATATAAAAAATAATGGTAAAAAATGGCAGTTTCATGATATTGTAATACCTAGTGCTTAACGACCTGCGAGCTATTTTTTCCTGTGCCAGACACGATATACAAATTTAATAAAATTGGTTATTTTTGCTAAAAAAAAAAAATGTTGTTCGATACAGCGTTGCTTAGTTACTAATCCAAGTCCCTTTCAAGCAAAATTTTGCCAGGTGCTTCAACTCCCAAACCAAACAGAGGAAATATATGAGGAGAAGGCTGTCAAGTAGCTTCCTTCCTAAGCGAAAATCATTACGAAATAACCATACTTTGATGTTTATCGCGCAAGGATTAGAAATGCCATCATAAATTTGAAATATCGTTTAAACTTCTTTGAACAAAAAAAACTAGAGGGCTTTACAACAGCAAAAACATAAATAGTAACTTCAGTGATACGATTTGCGCCACATCCAGGTATGTATGCTTGGCGGCTTTGAAAGCTCAAAAATGATTTATTAGTCCTCGTGCTTATTTTGCGCCGGGACAAAAGACAAGCTGAAAAGATGGAAAGAACATCTAAACATCAGAGAAATGGCTGCATTAGCTCCATAACGTGTGGCTCAGAGTCGTTCCTTGTGCGATTCCTTTCAACTGTAACTTGATGGAAATGAAATTATAGGGGTTGGTTACAACGCACGCATCCGCGTTCCGCATGCATCAGGCGCCCGTAACTTTCCTCATAACTGAATTTCAAAGTTGCAGCATTGTTGTGGAAAAAGTCTTGATGATGGCGTCAAAGTTGCGATGTGATTCTTCAAGTTGTCAGTCAAGAGTTTACCCGATGCACTAGAACAATGTACCCTCACACCTAAGTTTTTTAAAACAAGGTTTCTTTTACGATTCTACGGCTGTTTGTCTTAGAAACAAATTCGCAAGTTTTCGCAACGTTGAATGTTAAATGATAAAAGTTTGCTCGTTATAGCTAAGGCGGTGGGAAAACGATGCCGGCAAGTTTCGCGTTTTCTTTGAGCTTACACGTGTGATTAGCCAATTAAAGCGCAGAGAAACCGACAACACAAACCAGCAGACTGTGGGACTCCGTGGTTTTCACATCCAACGGTAGGGCCCTCGGAGGTCGACGCGGACAAGGGAGCTTTCGGGCTGAAATTTTGCGGTTCACAGTGATAGGAACGTGTGCAGGCAGGGGTGTGCTTGTAATTAATTTAACCTGGGACTTGATAATAATTATCATTGTAGGTATGGGTATATCAAGCACGTTACAGCGGGGTATCGGTTATATACCTAATTAGAGCAAGGAAATCATGTCAAAGGAGTTGAAATTATATGTATTTTGTTTAGGTAAATATTTGAATGATAAATAGGAAAAGCAGGCAGGCATCTGAACATGAAGCTGACTTGAATTTTTAAAACTGGTAATATAATGGGGTGGTGTGTGTTGTGTTGACGCCGAACTATGGACGGAGAATGGGTTGCAATCTTGCAATTCGCGAATAATAGTATTGTCGGAAATTGTACAACGGCACACTCGGTATGTCTCGGTCTAACTGACTTGGCAATTGCGCAATTAAACTTTGAACGGAAAATGTCCAAAAAATCGCAAAATTGCAGAAAACGCATGGGCACATCCGGCGCCAAGGCTAGCGGCAGGGCACATCGACCTGAATGGAAAAAAGAGCCACAAACTAGCTGACGATTAATCCAAGGTCATAAAACTCTTCGATTGATAGGGAAAAGCTCTCTTTTGATCCGGAATTGTGGATCCAGACAAGTCGAGGTGTGGTTGTGCCGAGTATTGACTCGAATGTGGGCATTTGCGGTAGAAGTTAGAAGGGGCTAATATTATGAAACATTAGAAGTACCGACTTCAATCAAATTGTTCACCGTTGATTTTCATTGATCTTTATTGTTCGAGTAAATCTTTAAAATTGTAACGATTATTCGTAAGCTCATGGCCTACAGAGAGATAGACTCTCTTCACATGAACTTTATAAAGCTCTTTAGTCATTTGCTTGGGCGCCACCCCACTTGACAGCAGGGAAATAAAACAGTCGATTAATTTTAACAGATTATAGAACATACGAATTTAATTAATCTACCATGAAAGATGATAAATGAATCCATAATGAAAGATGACAATAAGTTGATACAAAGATCTACAGTTTATACAAACCTCATCTCGTAAAGATCCTACCTACAAAACAGCACAAGAGGGTCGACGCTGGTACAAAGGCACGGTGATAAGAAAAAAGTGTGGGGGGGGTCAATGTAGTGACGTGTGCACGTGCGTACGCATGTTTCAACCCGTTCATTCCAATCGCACCAATTTCCTTCCGCTCGACTAGTCTCACGATCCGGCCTGGGGCTCTATTTTCGGAACCAGGGAACAGATCATCAGGTGATGTTGCCTAGGTGACAGCCAATCATAGCCCTGGTTAGTGTTTCCCACGAGAGCGAGATTCTCTTGGTCTCGGTCTCGCTCTCGGACCGAGACCGAGAGCGAGACCGAGACGAGAGTGCTATGACCGAGACCGAGAACGAGACGAGATTACCATGACGAGAGTCTCGGTAAACCGAGAGTCTCGGTGTGCCATGACCAATGCGTATAATGAGTAGAAATACATTCATTTGCCTTTTATTCTATTAATGGACTCTCTGATTATTCAACGACAAATGAGAATCTCTGTTCATAAAAATAACTGAATTTTAAATTTGAGATGTAGGTAAGATTTCGGCAACTTCTTCTTTTTCACGTACCTACTATACACTCACTACTCTACTTCATTATCAACTACTATTCCACCAGAAGATGAAGCTTTTTCGACTTCATCGGGTCTGTTCTTCGGGAAGTTTTCCAAATATTGAGGTTTATTTGACATCGACAGTTTTTATTTTTGACAGTGCAAAACTAGAGCAGGGAGCTTTTTTTCATACGTAATGCGCTGTGTAACAGAAGTGTCCACTATTAGAGATATTTTATACTTATTATATATTTCACTTTTTGACCTGAAAGGCCCAGATGGGGATGGGGATGTTTAGCCAACATGTTTTATTACCTATTTTAGTGTACAATCACAATAGAGCCGCACTTCGAGCCGCACAGAAATATTTTAGGTACAGTTTTCAAGGCCCGTTTTGTTGGGTAGTAAATATATTGATTTGGATAAATTAAAAGTGCTATGTATACCGCTACATTTTATGAATAACGAAAATGGATGAACAATGGATTGCGAAATAACGCAAGAAAGCCTCTATCCCCTATACCTATGTGTTTTCTTGTCAAAAAATTGAAACTCAACCAACGAAACACATGTCGAAAACTTTCTTTTATAATCGTAAATATTTTTCGCATCTCTATTCAGCTAGTCACGGTCAGTTTATTTTTTGGGCTTTATGACTTTTATGACAACAATCCAAGAGTACCTGCCCAAAAAGTCCGGTCCACGACCTGAATGGAAAAAAACAAAGAAATATGACGGAAGACTCGACCTTTCTTTTATTTTGAATGAGCAAATAAAAATGCTTTTTTAATCCAGTATAAAATCTGCTCCATTTGCTGCCAGCAGCTGGCTATAGGTTTCACCGTGTTTCACGTTATAACCACTATTATTGCTTATGCAACTAAAATGCATTCGTCATTCGTTCAATGTGCAAGGTGGATTCGCCCTTCAAAGAAATTATATTTCACTCAAAAGCGATTCATTTACCATAACTAAATTCAAAGGATATATGTATAATGACTGATGAGCCACATTCCTTAAAAACCAATTTTTTTGTAAGATAAAGGATCAGTCATAATGAAGAAAAATTAATTTTTTCAACTTTTTCTTATACCTATGCTGCATTTGGTTACCGAGTCATTTTTAAATTTGAGAATGCATAAAATCCCAAGATGATCTTTCACGCAATCTAAATTTCTTCAGTTACCTACAACCTATAACTACTATTGTAGACAAAAAAAGCTGAACGACAGATGAATGACTTTTCAAATTTTTGACCTGTGAATCAGCTCTACTGTCATCAAGAATATGCCAACCATAACCAATAATGCTTTGTCACTTTCTGTGTCAAACGTGACAGAAGGTTCATGAATCTGTTAAGGTGCAAATTATGTCTCTTGTGGAGAGTAGTATCACGTGGAAGACGCCAAGACGGTAGCAGACCTTCTCAGTAACAGGAAAGGGACGGTCTACAACGTTATGTGCAGGTGGCGGAAAAATTAAACGCTGACCCGGCAACCAGGTTCTGGCAGACGCAAAGCTACCACCGAAGCCGAAGATCAAGCATTGATCCAAATGGTCTATGTCCAGATCACGGTATGTCCAGATGCTAGAGGACGATTCGTTCTCCAATGTTCGACATGCTGCGAGCCCCTTAAATTTCCCTACAAGCAAAAGGCAACGAACCGCCATTGCCATGTACTCGTAGCATATTACATGAAATCAACCAACACGAAGTCACCGTGTGGCGGGTTTGTGTTGATACAGTGAGTAGAAATCTCGGTGGAAATAATCCATTTTTATCTTCACCTTCTTCTACTCCTGGTCCATAGCTACAAAGAAATCAAAGACACAACTGACGTTGTCTTGTGACTGGAAAAATCACTGGCATTTTGTCTTGGGTTTGTCAAAAATGATAATCCTAAAGGGCCTTTCACAAAATTTGAAAAGTCATTCATCTGTCGTTCAGCTTTTTTTGTCTACAATAGTAACTAACCGCAGTTACCTGGCGCAAAAATTGCTCTTCTAAAATTGACAAAAAATATCCATCTCGAAATCCATTCAATCTAGTACGTAACGATGAACAGAAATCAGCTAGCATTTTGTTCATTGTACCTATGAATTTCGAATAAATGGAGGAAGAATATAGTTCGCTCACTTGATAAATAATTCATGTTGATGAAATACCGTAAACTAAAATAAATAAAATATAAATTGCAATTGGCGCCATTTGTTCAAGAATAAGAACCTGATTTTTCAAAAAAGTCAATAATACAAACACCGAGACCGAGAGTCTGGCCGAGAGTCCGAGACCGAGAGCGAGACTACATGCTACGAGACCGAGACGAGAGTGGTCCATTTACGAGATTTACGAGACCGAGACCGAGAGCGACCCACTCTCGCTCTCGTCTCGCCGAGAGTGAAACACTAGCCCTGGTTGCCTAGCAACTTCGCATAGGAACGGATCACAAGTTTCCCGAAAATAGCGCCCCTGGAGCAGCCGGAGAGCCTGGAGATCAACGCCAGCGGTATTGAGAGAAGAGACCTGGCCTGCAAATCAGAATCCGTCACTCAGTTCAGATTTAGAACAACTTAATCGATATGAAAATATTTTCCATTGTAGAAACACTAACATCAACCGATGATGCTATGATTAAACTTATGATTGACGAATACTCAATTATTATTGATAAACTATGATTTTTTTTATTCTAGACAGCGGTAAATGCTTATTAGCTACTGAAATTTTACTTTACAGTTGATGTATGAGTCGTACGATTACTCCAAAAGAATGTTTATCTTTCTGGCCTAAACGATCATTGTTGGCTCATTTTCATGATGCGTCCTGTTGTCAGGGCTGGGCGGTATTTCAAATACAAGTATTTGAAATACGTATTTGAAATACATTTAAGTATTTTGTATTTTGTATTTAAATACATTTGATTGAGAAGTATTTGTATTTTGTATTTTGGAATAGGTCAGGCAGCTAGTATTTCGTATTTTGTATTTTAAATACATTTTTCGGAGAAGTATTTTGATTTTCAAAATACAAAATACAAAATACATATTTGTTTCCCATGCTCTTTAATCTGTTCGGGCCGAAATTGTTCTGGTAATACTATATTCACCCCATTGACATTTCTTGCTTTTGCACACTATCTGGAATCGATAATGAGTTCGATTGCATCTTTTACGTTTCACATTTTTCTGGTAAGTGCATCCTACTGTCAGCCACGAGAGGTTCCATGTCGGATGTCGGACAATATTTTTGAAAAGCTGGCTGTCCCCAAAGGAAATCAACATTTGTTATTTTGAAGAATTGATGAATGAAGTAAGGAACAGGTTTGAATATGAAGTTTTCTTCACTTTATTTTTATTTTATTTGTCTCTTCATAGTTCATAATAATTTACTTATTGTTGCGACTGAATCAATGAAGTGTTCCCATCGAAATACTTGTATTTTACGGTTTTTACAATAAAATGGTTGAAATACGCAATAAGAATGTATTTGTATTTTGTATTTGGAATACTCCTGGTTGTATTTTGTATTTTGGAATTTCTTAGTTTTCCAAAATACGTATTTTGTATTTTGTATTTCAAAGACATTTCAAGAAGTAGTTTGTATTTTGTATTTCGACTATCTTGGATCGTGTATTTTGTATTTTGTATTTAAATACATTTTTCGAAGTATTTTGCCCAGCCCTGCCTGTTGTACCTATGCCTTGTCTTGTGGGGGCTTAGTATTTCCACCTTGTGTGCAAGGGGCTCACACAGCTCAACACCTGTAATGTAAATAAGCATTCAGAGATTGCATTTTTCGGCCAGCATTTCACCAACTTACGTATCAGCTTTTGCTGCTGCATTGTGCATTGTGTCCATCGGCGTATACTAACGCAGTAATTCAAGTCAAACTACAACACTCACTCGCTCACATTCACGACGATGTGGAAAACCAGGAATACAAAAAAATTAATCATTTTTCAACTGTAAAAACTGTCAATATTCTTATGATTTATAGCAAGTACTGTCAACTGTCGAGGGCTACTGCGCTACTACGCTGGGCTGTGCGCTGGGGACCTATTTGTGAAGGCCCCTTGGACCATCATGTTTGATTGCGTTCAGCGCCTTCTGGTGGCCGCTGATTTTCGCCAATTGCGCATTCTGCCGCGCCGCGCAACAGAAGGAGTTGGAGAATGACGCCATCTTGATGGTTAATTTCCAGTGTATCTCAAAATACGGAGCTACATAGCTACCAAAAAATGTCTTAAGGGCCGTGAAACTGATCAAACCTTCTGCAATTTTACAATAGAGATCCAGTTGTCTCAAGTACCATTACGTACGTAAGAGTATTTAGTTTTCTTAACATTACGAAATAATCACATCGAGTTGGATGATTGGGAGCCACTGTACTCTGAGTAAACGAAACGTCAAGTGACAGCTTTTTGACAGTGTAAATAGACATCACGTAGTTAACCGAACTCTTGAATGCTGGAATGATCGCACACCTTTTCTTCACCTGTTGTTTTCCACTCAATGTTATTAGTGTTGATTCCACGTACTTTGAGGGAGAAGCAAAATAATGTCGTGCTTAGTCAAGTGGCCAAGTAGCGAAGTGGTGCCAGTCCACCTGTCCACACCACCCAAAATCCCTAAATAACCATCAAGATGGCGGCGCCCATTATTGCAGGTGTCGGACGTCTCTCTTGAGCGGTATAGCTATTTAAGTATGTGGGGAACGACTGTGACTGATGCAGTGTGCAGTTTTCTGCCGGAGCTAATGATTTTTTCTGTGAGCTAATGGATGAAGATTGGTAAGTGGAGAAGCAGAGATGTGGTGGGTGGTGGACTGGTGGACAGCAAGGGATCATGGAAGGGAATGGGATCAGTCGACAGTCGGTTTGGTTGTCGATTTCGTTACCTCAAATAGGTTAGAGAGACTGTACCTAGAGAGACGACGCTATGAAAGGGATATATAGGTATTCTCTGTCAGTGCCTCGGCATTTCCTGGCCTCGTCAAAATTTAAAACATAGTCAGCTGGGTGGGCGTGGTTGCTATTGACATTTGTCATTTCCCCGATTTATTTACAATCTTGAATTGTCATTATTTTGCATGCCGAAATCGCCGAAATCCGGGCTAAAAATGCCAAAACGAAAAAGGTGCACCGTGAAGCAGTACAAGAGTCGGAAAGATGTGATGTTTTCCTTGCCGAAGAAACCATCAGGTATAGAATCTTGCAAAATTGATGAACTTCTATTATTGTACTTTTTGGGTTTTCCAGCTGTTCGGGGCCAGTACCTACTGAAATACATAATATACCTACTGCGCTTACGGCAATTACTAATCTATCTTCACGATGGGGTCACCACGTCGACGGTTACTGCATTCAATGATCAACGGAATTTGTGTTCGAGGGAATGAGTTGGATGATGAAACCTACGTTCGACGAAATGCCAGCAGTACTTGAAATACGGTGTACGAAAGCATCTGTTATGTATGGAATACAATATACATGCCTAAAACAGTTTTCAAGAGTTTCTGTTAAATTTAGTGAAAAAATCTGTGTTGAAAGATGAAACGGTCGACTTAATAACCTCAACAAAAATATTGACAGCTCATGTCATGCATTTTGACTGTGACGCAGGGTGGTTTAGTAACAAGCAATTGCACCACACCCTGACGTGCAAATACTCTAGTGCTCTAGCTTTCTCTCTCTCTATACCTTCTCGCTCAATGACTTGGCTTACGTCTCTCTCTGGGTGACCAGATCCCAGGTCTCTCTAAAATAGGTCTTAGGCAGCAGCCATCTAGTGGCGGCTTGCAGAACTTTACTCTTGAGCGAATTTGTGGAGCTTCTTTTGGGCGCTCGGTGGCTGTTTTAATACAAAATGTTTGCCTTTCTGGTTTAACTTGCCTGGAGGTTCTAGCCTCATTGTATACTATTCTACTCACAACCATGTGCCTAACTTACAGAATTATACAGGCGTTCAAAAGTTGAAATTTGAAAATCGCCTTTTTGACATATAACTTCCAGATCGGCCGATCAATTTTTTTGAAACTTGGTACAGGTAATACTGATTCACCCACTCATTGTTTGTTTTGATGTATTACTCTGAAGTTAACGGTGTATTGGGTGAGGAGAGAGTGGTAGAATGTGGTATACCTCAGGGGACCGTCCTTGGACCGCTTTTGTTCATTATTTATGTAAATGACCTCTTCAAAATCAAGTCGCTGGGTACTATCATCAGTTTTGCAGACGACACGGCTGTGCACTACAGGGCAGAAACATGGGCCAAGCTACAGAGTACCATCAAGACTGACTTTCCTAAAATTATTGCCTGGTGCGATATTAAGCTTCTTACTGTAAATTTTGAAAAAACCGTATTTGTTCCTTTTACTTGTTATGCCGACACCCTACCAAATTATGACTCGATCACTATTGTTAGTCAACAGCGGAATATCGTACTAAGATCTTGTGACAGAGTCAGATACTTAGGAATAGTAATCGATTGTCATCTTAGGTGGAACCATCACATTGATTATGTTACTAGAAAAGTCAGATGTATGTTGGGAAGTTTTAAGTTTTATCGTGACATATTTAGTGAAAGCCAATTAAAAATTTCATACTACGCACTTGTTCAATCGCATCTTACATACGGACTGATTGCTTGGGGTGGAGCCACTGACAGTCACTTGGCTAAGTTGCAGAATATCCAAAAGTGGATTATAAAAATCATGTTCAACAAAAGTCGTTTCTACCCCACCGCATCCCTATTTGATAATACAGGACTTCTCGATCTTCGACAGCTTTTTTATGAAAAGATTGCACTCAGGCTGTTTCATAAGAAAGAAGACATCAGACAGATCACCCACGATCATGATACTAGACACAAGGAATTCAATATCACGACTTCTAGGGTTTCCAAAAGCATAGCGCAGCGGTGTTATACTTATCTTGTACCCTTTGTCTTTGGTCAGGTTTCGGGAATTCTGGCTGCTGTGCATTCAAAAATGCGTTTCAAAAAGAAGATAAGGTCTTTCTTATTGAATATTGCAAGTAGAGAAAATACCCACCGGCTTATTGACAGAAAAAACACATAATTGGTAAATCTTGGCTTTTCCGCTCTCACTGTTCTTCCTTGCTGGGCAGATACGAATCATCAAAAAACTCAACGACTTTCTTCCCTGTCTTCTTCTCATTTTGAATGTTTTTGTTGCAATAATAGTTTTTATTGCAGTTGTGTGTTGAATTTTTAGATAACGAAGTATACCTTACTGCCTATACCCACGCACGAGATTAATCTCCTGTGGGTGGCTGCGTTTTTGAAATTTTGATATTTCTATTGTCTTTTTGTATGAATATTAATGAAACGCTTATTTATTATATTATTATTATTATTACCTCCCCCTAACATGGTACGTAATAAATCAATTCCATGATGGTTGTCGTTGTAAGTGAAATTGATTTTTCCGCCACAAGATAGCTTCGAAGGCAGATTTATTGCCAGGAGGGGTGTGTTCGTGAACGTCCTCCCGGAAAAACAGCGTTATCGGAAAAGAGTGGGGTACTGAGTGAAGTGGAGATGACCGGAATGATAACTAGCAGCCGAATGTTTTTGAACGCCCGCGCGGCGGTTGCTAGATCTTCAAATGCAGTCAAATACCATTTCGATCGGGCAGCGAGTACGACTAATATGACCAGTATGGCTTTTACTAAACAACTTGCATCCTCAATTTTAATTCTCGCGACGATAACAACTGACGAGCGGTAACCTTAAAAAAAATCACCGCAGGGAAAAAAAACAGTCAGAAAAAACACAGCCGATCTGTAAAACTTGTAGGAGAAGAGTATAATGGGAATACCCAGTGCTTCTTCAACCAACAAAACATTGTGGCCATCTGTTTCCAGTGACGTCACGATTAGATATTTCAAACTACAGTAATGTATGGATAATCTGAATCCTCCATAATCTGAAATACCCTATGATCCAAACATCCCAATACAGGCTGGTCCATACTAGCGTAATTATCCCATAGCGGTCTTACCGTTCTAGATAGAGAAAAATATGTGAGAGAAAAGTTATATGGTTTGATGAGACCTATAACATAAAATTATTTTCAGCTATACAGGTGTCCCATTTTGACAGGATCAACGAAACGTCAATTTTTTTAAATGGAACACCTATATTTTTTTGCACTTTCATGTTCAACTTTTTTAACTGTGTTATGTCTATATTTTTGTTTTTCAATTGCCAGTGTCAACAGTGCTACCAACTGAAAATTGAAAACTGAAAAAAATCGCACTTTTACAGTTTTCTTAGAAAAATCGTAGCGGCCTTGCTTTTCAAAACTAAGAGATGAAACTTGACATGGTGATAGTCAAGTCAAGGACCAAAATCCCAATGTCAAAAATTGGGATTTCTTGATACAGGGCGTTCACAAAAAACATCAAACTTCATAATTTTCAAAGTATCATAGCTGATTTTTTTCAAATGGCATGCCCCTGATTTTATAACGTTATCTGATAGCTTTTTTTCTCCCATTTCATTTCTACCAGGGGTACCCTACCCTTAAACTTCATTTTTTTCGAGGTAATCAGAAATTTTCACAAAATTTGCTATTTTTTTGTTTTTTTTTTCAAAAATTGAGTTGGCCGTGATGAATGACAGGCCAGCCAAATTGTACGAAGCTGTCAGTTAGTCAGTCTGAATACTGTCGAACAAAAAAAATGGCTTCAACGCAAGAAGAAAACAAAGTGGGATCCTGGATATCTGGATTATTACCAGAATATCATATCAATTATTTCCTCTCGTGTAAAGTCATTTTTCTTTGTTCGACAATATTCAGACTGACTAACTGAGAGTTGCGTACTATTTGGCTTGTCTGTCATTCATCACGGCGCCAACTCAATTTAAAAAAAAAAAAGCAAATTTTGTGAAAATTTCCGATTATCTCGAAAAAAATAAAGTTTAAGGGTAAGGTACCTTAGTAAAATGAAAAAGGATGAAAAAGCTATCAGATAACGTTATAAAATTAGAGGCAGGCCATTTGAAAAAAATGAGTTATGATACTTTGAAAATTATGAAGTTTGATGTTTTTTTTTGTGAACGCCCTGTATCAAGAAAACCTAATTTTTTGACATTGGGATATTGGTCTTTAACTTGACTATCACCATGTCAAGTTTCATCTCTTAGATTTGAAAAGCAAGGCCGCTACAATTTTTCTAAAAAAACAGTGAAAATGCGATTTTTTTTAGTTTTTAATTTTTAGTTGGTAGCACTGCCACACAGTTGAAAAATAAAAATATAGGCATAAGACAGTTGAAAGTTGAACATGAAAATGCAAAAAAATTTAGGGTGTTCCATTTAAAAAAATTGACGTTTCGTTAATCATACTGTATAGCTGAAAATAATTTTAGGTTATAGGTCTCATCAAACCATATAACTTTTCTCTTACATCTTTTTCTCTATCTTGACCGGTAAGACCGCTATAGGATAATTACGCTAGGATGGACCATCCTGTATAGTAAAATGATATGCATAGTCCGAACTCCATAACTCTTATATTCTGTAATCCGAACTATCACTTCTGTATCTTAGAACGGTAAGGTGCTTAATCTTCTCGTAAGTTTGTCGTTACGTTGGAGATTTTCTTCTGTACTTGAATGAAGACCATTTCGTATCAATTTCAATGTGGACGTGTCCAAGCCAGAACGACATAAGCGCCAAAAATTCCGAAAATGCGATATTGGTATCATTGGAAAGCTATTTTCAAGAGCTTGCTGACTTGCTGAGCTATGCCTGTTTAAAGTTTGGCATAAGCGTCTTCCAACTGCGCATGCACAGACCTGTTTGACATAAGTGCCAGTTGCCGGTCGCCTGCCATAAGAGTAACATTGGATTTTGAGGCAGCAACTACACAATGTTAGTACCTAATGGTATTTTGATTGTTTTTTTTTTACCGTAATATCTAAGAACTATGATCATTGATCTTTACTAACTCAATGTAAAATTGTGCTGCTTTATTACACGTTTACTGCTTAAAATTCATGATCAAGATTGGGTCGCTTATGTCAAACTGTACCATTTGGGCTTATTTGACATAAGTGCCATCCACTATCGGTAAAACAATGATACTGGTAATCGATATTCTGGCTGCAGCTTTGATTGTTTTGCGATCAAATTCTTGATAAATGATTATAAATTGTTAAACTGAAAGATTTACCGCCGGATCCACCAAACTTTTATCAACGCGATAACTTTATCACTCTCATAGTAACTAATCAACTGGCCATCCTATAGGCTGGTGCATAGCACCTATCAGCGTGAAGATGAATTCTGCTCGTGATTTTTTGGGTGGAACCAGAGGTTAGTAACAGATTTATAATCGTTTGATATTAAGCATGAATAAGCGCCAAACCAAATGAACATGGATTAACGTGGATGACATAAGCGCCCGTTGAAATTTGACATAAACGAGTTTGTACGATAGCGATTGACATAAACGCCAATTTGCTGATTCTTAGGAAAATAACAAAATTGCTACGAATTTAGTAAACACTGGAAATGTTGAAATTTTTCTAATAAAAAATATTTCAAAGATTTATGCTACAAGTCGAAGCCCCTAGGTGCCAAAAAAGTTGGAAATATAGTTTTTTGTGTTTCCTGAGAAATTTACCTATGGCGTTTATCGTTCATATTATGGCTGAGCTCAGTGAGGCCTATTTCATTATAAATTGTGTAATCAGGAACTTTTCGTAATCCAAACAGGGTCTGGCAGCTTTCTGTTCGGATTATCTAGACAGACACTACTACCACCACCACCACCACCACCACCTACCTACTGTATTTTTGAAGAATGTTCTTGGATACTAGTCAGGAAAGTATTGTGACGCCACAACAGATTTTTTTTACAATTAGTTCGATAGTTTGTGGAGCAGGTACCCACAGCATACTTACACATGAGTAGTTAGTTATTAGCCCAGACATTCCAGGCTGGTTCCAAAGAATAATACAAGCAAAGCGCATACTAGAAAATTACCGAGAAAACTCGCGAGAAAATTACCTTCAATAAATTCAAAACCTCACCAATTTCAATCAGAAAATTAATTCGAACACCTAGCATTCTCATGGATGACAAATTAATGATGATAATGAATGAACTCTGCGGAAATCTAATCAAAACTTTTCGTTTGTAAGCAGTCCGGTGCGTGTCAATCCAATCACTCGGAAGCTTAGCGAGGAGAAGTTCGCCGCATGTTGAACAAGCCATACCATGCCTGTTTTTCTCATCGCTTTGTAGTTTTTTTTCCCTGTAAACCCCCAGAGGAAAATACACTCGTGTAGGTATAACTTTTGATTTGTAAAAGATGAGATCTGATCTCGATGATCAATAGGCTTTATTGTATTTTCCAGCACTTTGCGAAAAGCCAAGCTCGCGAGATGTTAGGTGGATATGGGGCAGTATATCGGTCAATTTTTGCGAGAACATGCTGCATACATCCCGCGAACGTGATCGAAACGGAAACCTTCCGACGTATTCCGCCCCGGCATCCATATAAGCCGTCGCCTCAGGGGATTCCCGCTTCTTTTTATCCTGCCAACTGCCAACTGCCCACTCCCCATTTGGCAATAGTTATGTGCCAGCCAGCCAGCGCCGGGCTGAAACAAGGATAAAGTGCTCCCGTTGCTCCTTGAAATGCGCATTTAAAACATAATAACAATTAATTGTGAAAGCCTAATAATCATTTAGCTTGCGCCCACCACCAAAAACAACAACAATGCAAAAATCCAGTAACGATGAAAAAGTAGCATGTCTTGACGTTTTTAAAGCTGCGGTAAATTTCGAGATTATAGGAGCTTTGTGCAGTGAATTTTTTTATTTGAAAATTAACAGTTTGTAAAGCCATGAAACTTTGTCGTGTGCGGGACATAAGCTTCAACAATAACCCCAGGCATGGCATTAAAGGATAACGATGTGCAATTCAATAAAATTTTGAGATATTGGTTCCGGGGTATCAAACACTCTGTGTCCGATGAAGAACGGCTGGATGCATGCAGTAGAAAGCACCGGAGGGGACGTTACATAATAATTTACGATCGGTTCAGCTTTGCAGGAAGCCGTTTTTGAGGGATGTCCTGATTACTGGTTGTGTTTTGCGAACCCTAACGAAGACCGTTTTGGTCAGTAGCTATGAGACCATTCATCAAATACAGCAGCATTTACCGACGCCAAATTCCATTGTCAAATTGAAATTTGTACGAAATTAGGCATCTGGTAGGTACACATCTACGAAAAAAACGCAACCACCTCCCTTGTAGTTGTCATCTGCTTTATTAAAAAAAGCTCTACACAAACAGTGACTGATGTATCCTTATTCGTAGAGTAGCGCATTTAGTAGTAGCGGAGTACTTAGTTTAAAAATTGTCCGATTGTCCCCAAAGTACTACAAGAAAACATCAATCTTTATGAAAACACGAGTATCTAGTCAATAATAGATGAAAAGAACACACCAACCGAAACTAGAAAATGTCTTATTAGTGAGAATTATACCTATATCAGTTACAAGCACGGAGCCAGGGCCAGCTTGCTTAAACGCAGCACCGCGACTACTGTGAACATCGCATTCGCATAGACCTATAATAAGTGCATATTAAATACAGAATCCGCATAAAAATGAAGGTACCCGCCTTGAGAATGAATCAATCAAGCTAATTCCTTCACTAAAAATGTCTTCATTTCTTTCTGCACATTTGATTCTCTGGATGTATGCATCTATCTGTAATAGGACGCAAATTGTCTCGATGTTTAAGTTTACACTGCAGTCAACAGGTACACATAGTTTTCACTTTGCATAATCGCGGAGCGGGATCCGCTTCTTAAAAAAATGGTATGATCTATTATAGCAATAAAGGGATCAAAATTATTCTTCAACTGAAAAATTTCTCCTTCACTTTCTGCATATGCATCTCGTTCGCTGATTGTATTGTGTATGTATCTAGAACGGTTCGCAAGATTCCTCGATGTAGAAGTTTAAAGTGTAGCGTTAGATACTGACGAATATGGAATTACGGGACGGAACCAAATTTTTTTGTGCCTATTCCCATCCGCGCACAATTAGCATTGATTCGCAAGAGACCCGATACCGCTACGACTTTCCGTTTAGGAGGAGTTCAACTACAAGTCGAACGGACGGACAGACGGACGGATTTCAAAGCGCAGCTAATAGCGGATTTTCTAAGAAAATGCACTAGAAACAGCCAGGGATCTGACGAGGTATCCATGTACACAGCTTTCCGGATGAATTGCGGCTTTTTGGGCTCATAACAGCCGCGAACAACAACGAGGAACCTCACGAGGTCCATGTACACAGCTTTTTGGATGAATGGGAAATCTTCGAGATGTGCAACCTGGAGAGGTTGCACAAAGTTTGGTTAGAACTGTGATAGTGTATTCTATGGTGATAGTGAATGAATGAATGTCATCGAGTTTTGACAATGAACAATGATAATGAGCGGTTGAAATTGACATTTAAGAACCGAAGTGGGGCGAAGTTGCCCGGAAAAAACCTCACGTCTCACGTCCACAGCCAGCGTTGCGACCATTAGATGGTGATTGACTGATTGACGCAGGAGGGACTTATTTTAAAGTACTTAGTTAAAGTGGTGTGTGGTGAGTATCGTTACTGTAAAAAGTGCGGTTGGATCTGGTGTACATGGCACAGTTACCTTACCTTTTGTTAAGCTAATATGGCACAACAATGTTTAAATCTTTACCAACCTAGAATAAAAAAAATCTTCGTCAAAAAGACAATCGAGAAGAGTAAACAAACTCGTCAATAAGCGTAAGCAACTTTCGGGAAGTTACAAATTTCAACTTGGTGCGATGCCGAGTACAGTACGCGAGGACGAGAATGCGAAACCGGTTTTTTGGACCTCAATTTTCGTCCTTCCCAAAACTCTTTGTTCCTCGCAGCATCATTTTTAACACAACGAATTGCCGCACTTTATTTAAGCGAAATACGATTTGGCGCGACAAAAACACCGATTTCTTCTACCCTTTTCTCCACTCTGAAAACCTCATACACATACGGAAATCATAAAGTTTATTAATTGCATTGGTTTTCTCCGGAAGTACAACGCAGGAAAGAAAAACTGAGAGCTGAGGTTTAGGATGCGTCTTCTAGAAGTTGTAACTCTGATGGAAGCACCACAAAGGCTGCGCAGCGTTGCGGAATTATTTGCCCGGAAGTCGTGTACAATTTCGCTTGTTTCAAGGTGTAGGTACGCAACTTTTTCGACAGTTTCCTTCCTTTGAACTTTGTCTTGTTTGAAACAATGTCAGACAGTGTTATGGACATGGAGAGAGCAAACAACTATCAATTTTACTTGCGGTTTATACTCAACGCTTTAATGCTATTAATACTTGTGTAATTATATTAATACTTATTGTTCATCAGTCGTAAACTGGTAATTACTCAAGAGAATTGCAGTTTCATATGTGTCGTGAATACCCAATTATTTTGTATGTAATTGAAATTAATTGATTAAACTTTGCTCGTTCACTTGTTATAGGTGTTCGTATGTGTAAGTAAATTGTCCGATGTAATACACCGATAGGTGAGGAGTACTATCGCTACATCGAGGTATCACGAGGGATCCGTGTAAGCGATACCTAATATATCGAACCTAGAAGTGTATTGGATAAGACAATTAACCGAACAACACTCAAAATCTTCCTGAAAAAGTGAAAACTATTTGAATGTTTAAAGGGGTGTTTTCACCAATGACCTTGGTGGCAATACTGGCAATACTTTTATACGGCCTACTATTTTGAGGAGTGAATTGTCATCAAAAGATTTTTCAGTGTCAAAATGTTGGCCAGAAGACTAACAAGGTTATGGGTTAGTTACACTAGAAAAAACTGACGACACATCGTGATGTAAGGGCGTAGAGCAACTTTTTCCTGAGATGGCTCATGTAGTATCATCGTGTCTAAAGGAAAATCTTCCATGAGAAAGGTCAGATTCGTATGTGACACGGGTCTTTAACTTTTTACTTCCACATTTTGGCCGGTTTTTACGTTCTCCATAATAATCATACATCACAGTAATGAGACAGGTGTAAAAACGTGTGGTTATGTCTGTGAAACAAGTAGGTAATTTCAAGTATGTCAATGAGATGTTTACGATATAGTATTCACTTTTTCGGCAGTGCTAATTAATTCTGAATATTAAACCCAAGTAATAATTAATTAGGATTATGGACGAAATGAATGGCATTTAGTTTAGCATACATTTTATTGACTATAAATTCATACGTACGTGATTTCAGTGTCCCACGGCGCTGATTTTAGATAATTTTCTGCTTCTTTTTTTTCCAGTTTGCTTTTAATTCATTCATGTGTAAGGGTCGAGAAAAAATCCAAAGATAACGTGAGCGCTTGGAAAAATTCGCATTAACCCAGAATAGCCAAAATGCCTCGACGTCACAGTTCAATTTCAACTTTTTTTGCAGTAGAAGCCCTACCCAGATTATTCTTCAAATTGTTGTTGTGCCTTCGAATGCGTCTGTAGTCTAATTCAAGGGTAATTCAAGCTTTCCGGTAAATTGTATTTTTTTGTCCAGTATACGACTTCTTTGCTACCTCACGTCAAAAGCTATTTATTATTCACCAGAAGGAATAAGAATGGTCGACGTGACAGTTTGTTGCCACGTGCGTGGTGTTTTTTCTGCATTTGTTCCATTTTGGGGGAAGGAGGAGTGTGAATCGTCCATTTTCACAATTTAAATTGGAAACCACAACGAATAACTATAATTGAATTTCTTTTTTGTAGTCTCATATAGTCTCATATAAAAATATATATAGTGGGTTAATTCAGTGTTATAATCAATTAATCAATAACAGTGCCATTATATTTCAAGTGAGAGAAAGAAGCCATTTGAAGCAAGTGAGATATTTGGTACACGAGCGCTTGTGCCAAAGTAGTGAATCCTCAGTAAGGCATTTCGCTAAGAGAATCGGCTTCAGCGTGGGGCAAACTAAAATTGAAAAGATATCCTGCCAAATGTAGTGCCAAGGCGTGTATAATGACTTAATTTAGTCACTTGCGAGTAATGGCTGATTTTAGTCACTGAAAGCGATTTTACAGGGGTGCCTCAAAAGTATCGCATTCTGAGTCCAGAGCGAATCCACTCAAGAACACGAAAGAAGTGTGACAAAATTATTGACGTTTATTTTCAAGGATATGGGAGGGGGGGGGGGGAAATCAAAATGTGGTATCTCGCTTCTTCCTAGTTTCGTTATCTGAAGTGATTTTCAGGGATTATTATATGATAGACTAATCAGTGAAAATCATCAACCAACAGGCACTGAACTTCTATTTAATATAAGTACAGGCTGCTGATTCATAAAAATCTCACAAATTTATTTTTATTCAAAAGGCAACTAAGCATTTTTCTATGGAAACGAGCAGAGTCATATCGTGCTCTTGATTATTTCAACGACCAATGGAATATTTTACAGGTATTAATGGAGAAAACTGAGTTTTCATGATTTATGACTCACCCTGTATCGTAACCAAAGATTCAGTGCACACCCACTGGTTGATAATTTTTACTTATACGTCTATCACAAACAGTTTCCCAAAATCACTTGAAATAACGAGAATAGAGATGGGCTACTCCTTACCCTTTGACCCCCTATATCTTCAAAAATAAACGACAATAACTTTTTTGGGTATTTTTCTCGCGTTTTTGAGTGGCTTGCATATACCGCTCCGGACTTGGAATGCGATACTTTTGAGATACCTGTCTGTACAACAGGGTCGTTATACACTACTGTTATAAAATATTAAGTTCAAAAATAGAACTCGAGTGGCTATTGTTAGTAGTGGGATGAAGATGAAATATTAGATTTAAGTAATATGTATGTACTACTTATACACAGAATACAGTGTTTCGTTCTAGGGATCACAAATTAAACTGGTTATGAAGAGTTCACGCAGGAAACAGTTTTGAAAATCTCGATTTTCAACGAAAGCATCCAACATCATTGCTCAACCTTTTTCATTAAACAAAATTTATATCTCGAAAAGGTCAAAGTAACTGAGCCTTAACTTTTTCCAAGAACTTATAATCTACATTGCAAGTTTCAACAAAATCCAACCAGTGAAAACTTGAATCCATAAAGACAACAGCGAGGACAAAAGATATGCATGTCAACCCCAAATCCTGAAATGGTTAGATTGGTTAGAAAAGGGCTAGATTTCAAGTCGGAGATCCGCCCGCGCATGTGTAGCGTAAGTCCGGTCACTATGGCAACATAACACAATCCGACGCGGTGATTGGCTTATCGACGCGCCGTAAATAAGTGGCGTAAGTTGCGCCGCTCACTTGAAATTCAGCCCTAAGTCTGCAAGACGGAATGTAAGTTAGGGACTTGACCTTATAATTTGCTTGTTTCTTTGTTTAAAATAGAATAGAACTCTTTGTTCATAATATTATTATTGGAAGAACAATATATTGAATTGAATTTGCTTGTCGTTAACCGGTTTCAATGTCGAACAGTGAATAGCAAAAACAGTCCATGTTGAAATGTCTCAGCTCAAAGCTTCTCAAATAAGGCATCATGATTCATGACATCAATTCAATATTGACGAATGTCAATAATAGTTGATGAATAGGTAGCAGTGATGGAGCCGTGAGGCGTAGCCGATTTTTTCTTATTCAGTTTTGCTAATGAAATATTAATCCGACGTTTATTAGTTGAAAATGAGGAAATATCAAATAAAAACATCATTAAAGCCGATATACATTAAATTCATCCCATTTCCTCCGCAGACGCTTTTAGTATTCGCCCGTTAAAAAAAAACACTTATGAGATTTATAGATCTGGAACACCTACCACCTCGAACAGGACATGAAAACATAATTCTGTCACCGAGGCAATACATCAAAATTCGTCTATACGGTGACTGATAAAAGCTTTTTTGTGTATATAAAAATTCTCTTCCTCAATCACTTATTATTATCGCAGCTCTTCGTGGACCGGCACTCTCCCGTCGGATATTTATTTTTAAATTCGCTTCTCTGATGCAATTAAAAATAAATTAAGGGCCAAGTAATTTAATCACGTGAATTAATTGCGAAATAATATCCAGTCTTCGCCTCGAAATATGCTTCTCATCATCAGACGCAAAATAATGCAACCGCAGTATATTATGGATGGAAATGGCTGCGGATAAGTTAAAATTAAAAATCTGTTAATTTTTGGCCAATTAAGGACCAAACATAAAGATGTTTTTCGTTTAATTGTTGCACTGTCTGGAGGATGTCCATTGTACAACAAAAGAACAATTTTAGCAAGTCCTCAACTTATAGTTTATGTATGCAACATAACATGCGATGGTCAAACGAATAAAACGATAATTGGATAGCTCTCGTTCAATGTACAGGTACAGAAAATTTGCTTAATTGGAGTCAATTCCAATTTAAAGACAGAACCTTGTCTTTTAATTTGAATAATAATTTTCGATCTAAATTAAAAATAGGAATTCTTTTGAAGTTGGCAGGTATCATCCGTTGAATTGTAAAATTTACAAGGTGTTTTTTTTTTCTGCACGAGCTTTGGCTTTGCAACGAATAATAATTTGAAAAAAGCTTCAATCCTAATTGTGAACTTTTTATTTCATATTACGGGTCATGCCACTGGCATTCATTGCTAGTGCTTTTGAACAGTTGTTGGCGTAAAGGTATAAATAGAATGAATATTTTCAATACAGAGTTTTTGAAGCTTTGGAACGTGTCTTTTTTATTCCTTCTGTAATCCATTTCTTGACAATAAAATCAAACAACATCGTCCAATAAGTTGGCTGGAGAATAAGAACGATCATACGAAACAAAGGAATAAGTCCCAAGCTCCATGAAAATCGTCAAGTGATAAGAAATTTCAATATGACACATAATTTCACATGCACATCGCCTGTGAATTTCGCTCAAATCGGACCACTTTCAGAGAAATTCTAGTGGCGGAACAAAGATGGTGGCCTAGTGACAAAAATCGTTGGTCAAAATTATATGGTGGACACGTACGCATTTGATTGGCATTTGTACCACATCGATATCTCTTCTCGTTGAGGCATAATTCTCCTAGTTCCATCACTTCAAAACATGTTCAATATGGAGAATACAAAATGGCGGCGGGGCATCAATTATCGAAAATTGGATAGATCTTGATTTGGTTTGGTGGTGAATCGGATCACTTTTAGAGAAATTCAAAATGGCGGATCAAAGATGGCGACAGAACAACAAAAAACCAAAAGTCAACTTGAGATCCTGGACATATGTACTATTGATCAGCGTTTACAGTTTACACCACATCGACATATTTCTTCCCGGAGGAGATATCCCTGGTACGGACGGACGGACGGGCAGACGGACAGAGGACAGACGGACGGACAAACTGAAGCTAAAAGCGCCTTTTTCCCATTTTTTGGGAAAGTGCGTTAAAAATCCTAGAAAAGTAGATGCACACAAATTAGCGACGTGACATGTGCTAAACAAAAAATTGAATAAAATTTGGAAACGGAAAGCTGAGATTGTGCGTGGAAAAAGATGCACGGAAGAAGATAAAAGAACACTGCTATGCCTAATTCCGTATACAGTGTTTACATTAGGTAGGACTATGAACGTGCACTTTATGTAGGGCTCCTGCGGTAAATTTCAGCTAGGGATCCGTGAAGTCGTCGGCTAGGGCGTGCGGACCTAGAGTATGTCGGGGTAGGTTACGCGGTTTAACAATACGTTCCACGTTGTGACTTAAAGCTTAAACCGAGGTACATTTTACCTACGAGGAGGTTTCTGCGATCGGCAATGACACAACAAACTGTACCTGCTAGGTACTTCTTGTTCTTCTTCAAAAGAATAAAATCGGAGACGTTGAAAAATTCAAAAGGAAGTGTCGAATCAGACCTACCTACGCATAAAACGACGCAAGTAGTTCAAATGTGTGACGGAATGCGTTCTGTGCATGTAACCTCATCCATAGCCTGCTTGATACCATGTTTTGGTACTTTGTTCTTGCAACCGGAGTACATTTGCTCCGCAGCAAACCTAACTACCTCGTTCTTGCAACCGGGCAATAGAGTTTTTCAATTACAACTTCAACCGATTTTCACATGTTACTGCAGGTGCTTTTGTAACATTCATTTCGATAGGATCCTAGATTCCACGGTTCCTAAATTCTTTTGTCTTTCGAACAAACAGAAATATCACAACACATTTTTCCCGTGTTGCGCCCATAGGTCTCGGGAGCATAACGTCACCTTGGCACCCGCTATGGTAACGTTGCAAGTTGGCCTGACGTGGCAACAACGCAATGTGCATTCTTTTCGACGTTGGATTGACACAATAAAACGCTCGCGTCAGCGCAACCAGGGTGCCAAGGTACCACATACTGTACCGCTGTAGAGATTCGTTCGTTCGTATTTGTTTTTAACATCACTTAGAAGGAATTTTAGATGTTGTTGGAAATTTGATTGTCTACAAGAAAGGTTCTTACACATTTCATCGTCAATCCGCTCTTTCTCCGTCAAGACACAAGAAAAGTAAAATTAGTCCAGATGCTCGATGCTGAAGACTGTATGGATCTTGAGTTTTATGATGGCCGAGTGCCACTTGGTAGATATGTTGTTTGATTCATTCTCTTTTGATTGAAACTTGAAGCCATCAATACCAACTGTGCCAGCGACATATACAGGGTGAAATAAAAATAAAAATTTGAGCATTTGTACCTCAAATTGTAAAATAGGTGAGGCCATGTAGATCGCCATTAATAATCCTGATTTCATGGTCATGAAGTTGTCGTATACTCAAACCAAATATCTTGAGCCGTTCTTGAAATATCTTCAAAAGACTTGAGCTGTTACAAAAAAAAAAGTTTTTTCGTAACGTATTGTCCGAAAGTTTTGGAAAATTGTTTAAAGCTAATAACTTTTTCTAAATAGTCTTTCTTTTTTAACTAGATGTTGCAAAAATTGACATCATATATAACAATGACAACTTCATATTCAACATATTGATAATGGACCATTATCTTCGATGGGTCTCAATTTTCTTCTGCCATGTTCCATGATTTTTTGTATCAATTTCTCAAATGTGAAATTTTCTAATGTTATTGGAAAATGCGACGCCGTAATTGGTATTCATTTGCAGCTTTACATCCTTTGTCGTATACTATCCTGCTCAATACTCACCAAAAATTTTATATTGGTCGAGCTTGCGGTACATTGGGAGGCAGGAGCTCAGAGAAATTAATCCTGCTGTTGTCCAGAGAATGATCGAACATGGCAGAAGAAAACTGAGAGCCATCAAAGATATTGGCCCATCTCCAATATGTTAAATATGAATTTGGTATTGTTAAAGAGAATGCTAGTTTTTGCAATATTAAGCTACAAAATCAAAACTATCTAAAAAAAGTTATCAGCTTTTAAAAAAATTCCCAAAACTTTCGGACCATACGTTATATCTATCGGAAAAAAGTTGACTGTGTGGTTTTTCTTCAAATACTTGGCCCAGGGAGTGTTTTTCACTGTTATTTGATTTTAAATGTCATTTATCATAAAAACACCAAGTTTCGATTCAATACATCCTGAAGAATTTACTGATATACCGAAAACAATTTTTTTTTTGTAAGAACTTCAGTCTTCTGAAGATATTTTAGAAACGGCTCAAGGTAATTGATTCTAGTTTACGATGACTCCACGACCATGAAATTGGGAATATTTTTGGCGATTTTCATGCCTTCATCGTGTCTTTACCTATTTTGGTCCTTGAGGTTTAAATGCTCAACTTTTTATTTTTATTTCACCCTATATATGCCGCTGGCACGGTTGGTATTAATAGCTTCAAGTTTCAATCAAAAGAGAATGAATCAAACAACATCTTTACCGAGAGGCACTCCGCCATCATAAAACTCAAGGTCCATCAGTCTCAGCATCGAGCAGCTGGACTATTTTACTTTTCTTGTGTTTTGACGGAGAAGGAGCAGACTGAAAATGAAATGTGTAAGAGCATTTCTTGTGGACAATAAAATTTTCAACAATTTGTCCCTAGGTACTTTTCTCTCAAGTGCCATTGCTCACGAGATAAACGCGAAAAACTGATCCTCAGGTTCTTTTGAGGTCACTACGGCCGAAGCTCATATCGGATTCTTGAGGACTTTTAGTATGTTGAACTACATGCTTAACTAAGCTTATATACAAAAATCCGGCTGGGTTTCAATTCTGTTCGATATTTTTTCTATAATTCCTGGACTAAATTGATCAATAAATATATTATCTATGATAATTTATTACAACTGAAGAAAACTGTATTAACAAGTACTAGTGAAAATAACATTATACTATATACCCATATCTTTAGGACGCCATTTTTGTTCCCGAGACCTATAGTTCACAACCGCTGCGCTGGCGTCGCCTCGGATCTACTACGGATTGAAATCGGTAAGGTAAGAACATTGATAGAGGAGCTTGTGGTGTGGTTAGTTAGCGCGTTCGACTACCACTCCAGAGGTCGCGGGTTCGATCTCCGCCGGGGACGGATTTTCGGCCTCGAAAACAAGCTCCTTGGTTTAGTTGGAATGCTTGCTAAATTCAAGACGCGCCGTGTGTCGCATAGCACGTAAAATACGAACGATGGTGCCGACCCCATGCGATGTTGGTGGTCGTTAAAAATCCCTACCCTGTGTTGGAACACACAGGGGTTCGGCAAAATTTCCGGTATAGTGGAGGAAAGCATTCACCGGCGTCGGTGTTAGGCCTCGTTGCGGAAATAGGCCGACGTTAAATAAACGAATAAAAAAAAAAGAACATTGATACTAACTGCCGAACCCTGGTACTTAGAAAGTGGTGTAAAGTAGCGCATACCTTATCGATTAAGCCACATAGGTTTTCTACACGTACCTAACTCTCGTTAGTATCGTATTCTACAGCATTATCTAGGTAATACTTATACCTACAAGAAAAAGTAGCTTTTACAGTTTTTCCGAGAAATACCGAAGCAGCAGGAAGAATCTGGAAAATTCGTCTTTGAGTCAATAGGAAAAATTTCACGATTGATTAAAATTCCACTCCGCGATCTCGGAAACATTTCCAAGCTCGACGCGCTCATGATTTTACGAAACATTTCGTTCACTACCCTCAAATTATCGGAAATTTGCCATTCAAATCAGCCGCGAGTGCCTACTTATCATGCATTAAATATGAAAGATGTTATATATTACGCAAATGACGCAAAACTGATGCGTGTCCCGATGCCAGGGAAAACAACAAGGAAGTGCGATGTCCTCTGTGACGCCGGGAAAAGTGAGATTAATCCTTCGGGGATTTGCGACACACCAGGGGCCGCCACTTATTCCAACTCCTCTCTAATTCGGATTGCATGAACCTACCACAGAGTAATGTGAATGCGGTCGTCACTCTGTCCAGCTTTTTTTGGAATTTCCTGCGTTTATTTTCACACAAGCCAGAAAACTCGATCGGCATTTTTGATGTTAATTGAAAGCCTGGAAAATTCATTTAAAATTTAATTAATTTTTTCCGGAGCGAGTGATACAGATTTTCCATCCGGCTGGAAAGCTCAAGCTCATGCACGTGCCCTGTGCAGTGTGTATATGGGGTTGCCACATTTTAGTGGTTCCGTATATCCACATAATTATTATGCCATACCATCTACGCACTGTATTTCCGAAAGAAAAAGTAATTTAAGGCGTGAATTAAACATCACAATATCACATTCATTGATTATGTCGGTCACTGTACTCAGTACTGTCTCAAAACGCGACGTCGTCAGTCGCTAATAAACAAGTTAGAGTTAGAATTTGAATAAAAAAGTCGTTAAAATGATATGCGGTTTTTTGTAATGAAAAAATTAAAGGAGGCATGAAAATATTATTTATAATCCTGGGAGGCGGAGGCTCAACAAAAGAAAGGTGACTAGTTATTAAATCTTTAGGGCTGATTCCCCAGCAAAAATGAAATCGAAAAATACAGGGTGTTTTTGATAGTCATTCTTTCACTGGCTTTTGGCAGACAAAATAAACCAAAAAGTTACTAACGTTTGCAAATTTTTTGTTTTGTTCATTTCAAAATTCAAAGCTTTTTATCAATTTGGGAAAATTTCAAAGAGACAAGGTAGAAAATAGAGAGCAACCTACCAGCTTCTACGCTATTGGACGATTTTGAAACAAACTGTTGTGATCAAGTCATTAGTATTGATTACACACCATTCGTGTAGCGGATTTGCTTGCTATATCCTGTGAAACGGTTCAAAATACAGCATCAGAAAAACGATTTTTAAAAGTCTGCTTTCAACACCCTGTATCTTTCAAAGGAGAATTTGGATCCCATTTACAGTGCTGATGAAAATAACTGATGTACAGGGTGTTACAGCGACCTTGCATAATACTTAGGGAGGTGATTCCTCTCAAGAAAATAAGTCGAAAAGTAAAAGTGAAATTTCTTCCTCAAGTGCTTCCCGAGACAGTTACAGCCCCTCAATAGTGCACAGTGCAACAAAGTTTTCAATGATTTGCTTGAAAAATGTCAAAGGTACGAGCTTCAAATTTGATATTTCCGACAGGCTCGTTCAATCCAAAGTGAAAGTGAAAAAAATACGAACGTGTCTAGAATAATTTTCAACATGATCCCAATCCCCTCTAATTTCGCTGCCTCAGGTTAGATTTGTTTAACACTTTGCATGTACATTTGCACTGTGAAGAAACTTCTCTACATTGAATTTGAAGTTACTACCTTTGACGGTTTTTCAGAAAATAATTAAAAACTTTGTTTGTCTGCGTACCTTTGAGGGGCTGTAACTCCTTTAGGAAGCACTTTGGGAAAAAATGTTACTTCTAAGTAACATCACCTTCAGTACAGTCTTCTTCACTTCCCGAAGTATTATGCAAGGTCACTAAAACACCCTGTATAGGTACGTATATTCTGAAAAATGCAACATTTGAGGTGAAATAATTTTATGATGATGAAATTCAACGTTTCATTATCCGATTATATCACAAAATCTAACCAGAGAACTTCACGCTGAAAGCGGTTTCGCTTATTGTAAGTTTGTTGCCATTTTGTTGAAAATTACTCAATTAATTATCCTCTACTTTTTGGTATAGAAGTGTATTTTTTGACTACATTTTTTTATTGGGAATCGTACCTCAAAAGTTCATAATAATCGGCCACTAACATCCTGTATAAACGCCCGGAAACTTGTGTTAACAACTATGCGCTAACAACTGCTCTAATAGAATATAAATGAGCTTCGTTTCCATGATTGGGGTTCGGGGCTTGATGCGACGATACTGATACGGATCTAACCGTGAGGGCTTTGAGCTCTCTCGGCTGTGATTATTGGTATAATGTTGAACATGCTATTGCTACTGCAGATTGTTGTTGGCAGACACCAGTGATTAAAAAAAAGCTAGGGAAAGACCATTTGTGTGGGAGTTCAGTTTAAGCTTCCCACTTTACAGACCTTATAGCGTTACGTCTGGGCTATAAAGGATTCGGGTTTATGTAGTACAAAGTGCTCAACATGGTGTATAAAACTATGTTATGTAAATGGAACATTATTATAGGTATATTATAAAAAAAATCTAGTCAAGAGACACAGACAGATCTGACTGAGCAGACTGCTCCAAATCAGTTGCGGAACTTTAACACCTTTAGACTAGACTAATTTATTTTCCTTCGATCGAGTAGCTAATAAGTTGTGAAATAAGCTAAATAACGTTTAGCTCCTTGACGCTAATTAGAATTTAATTCTCGATGTGATAGTTCGTAAATATATTGTACTGGTAGATTTAATTTAGCATCCAGGAACTGGCCATGAGTTTATTAGAAGAAAATTGCTTCCAAATTTGTTGCTTTACTACAGTGTTTGATAAACACAAACATAAGCTTGTCCAGCGTTGTAGGAATTTCTGAAACTGTTGCATGGCATTTTCGTATAACATTGTTAGGTATTTTGAATTTTTTTAATTGATTTCAGTTGACGGAAGATCATGAATTGTAAAAACGATCATAATATTATTATTATGATGTTTTCGCATTATTATCGCACGTCTTCAAATGACTTTCAGTTTTGCATGGCTCGACACGGCGTATATCATAACTGGCGAATTAAATTCAAAAGCGATGCAAATAAACACACAACACAACTTCATTAAAGGGGTTACTCTGCATACAAACGATTTTGCACGACCGATTTTGGAATTGCAAGCGAATTCCCGACGAAGATTACCATATTAACGTCACTGGCGTACGTTCGATGCGCCACTGAAACTTTTGAAATTGCTGAACAACACACAAAAGCTTTTAAATTTTCGATTTAGTTCAGGACACGGTGTTTATATATCTCTAGTTAGTAATTAAGTCTACTTATTCAATTCAGATTCCGCCTCAAATAGGTACTATTATTGTAGTTATGCTAATTGCTACCTTGTTCGAGATAAAACGGCAATTGTTCCCAGAGCGGTGTGTAGTTTATTGTCAGCTCAACATACCCTGGAACAAAAAAAAAACATTTTTAAACATAGCTTTGCAACCCAGAAAAAGATTATGAAAATTTGCTTCAAATTCAATTAATTTTTGTTACATTTTTTCAAGTAGATATAGCTGTAAAGTGAATAGATTATTTTGTAGGTACCTTAATTGGTGTATTTTGCAGTACTCATTACTTACAATTAAGTGGAATGTTCCAGTCTAGGTAAACTTACCTGTCATAAAATCAATAAGTATATCTTATTATTGTGAGGTTCCATTTAGATTGTCGACAAAATTGTGTTAATGATAGGTACCTTACCCCATACTCCTCCAATAACACGTTTTCGAATCGACTCTAAATATTGATATACCTACTCTCGTACCTATACATGGCTACAATTGAGTTTTCATAGAATGAAATTCAGAGACTGCGAAACAATGAGTCGTTCTCGTGGGTTTTATGGATAGTTAAAAAAGATTTTTTAATTTTTAAGGATCTTCTACTTTTGTAATTTGCATAAGTGGTAATTTCATACCGTTCAGTCCAGTTGGTCCACGTTGGCCCAAGTTCTTACAAAAAATTTCTGAAAATTAACGACAATGTAATTCATTATACAGGCTGTTTCGGTGACCTTGCATAATACTTTGAGAGGTGATTCCTCTCAAGAAAATAAATCGAAAAGTAGGAGTAAAATTTTCCCTGAAATGCTTCCTAAGGGAGTTACAGCCCCTCAAAGATACGAAGTTAAACAAAGTTTTTAATTATTTTCTGAAAAACCGTTGAAGGTAGGAACTTCAAATTTGGTATAGAGAAGTTTCTCAACAGTGCAAACGTACAGGCAAAGTTTCAAACAAATCTAACCAGTGGCAGCGAAATTAGAGGGGATTGGGATTATGTTGAAAATTATTAATGACACGTCCGTGTTTTTTCACTTTCACTTCAGAACGATGCATCCTACGGAAAAAATGCAAAAGGAATAAAAGTTTTAAATTGAATGAATCTATCGAAAACATTGAATTTAATACTCCTACCTTTGACAGTTTTTGAGCAAATAATTGAAAACTTTGTTGCATTTTGTACCTTTGAGGAGCTGTAACTCCCTCAGGGAGCACTTGGGGAAAAATTACTCTTACTTTTCGACTTATTTTTTTGAGAGGCGTCACCTCCCGAAGTATTATGCAAGGTCACTGAAACACCCTGTATGTACAAAGAACCAATCACAATACTTCAAATGCAAACTGACCGTCAATGATCTTATACCATTCCGACAATATGCTCCTACTACTACTCTACTCATGTATTGTCAGCTTGGGATCTCGCGTTACCCCTCCTTATTTTATTTACTCTACGTACTTTTTTTTATTCGTTTATTTAACTTCGGCCTATTTCCGCAACTAGGCCTAACACCGACGCCGGTGAATGCTTTCCTCCACTATACCGGAAATTTGGCCGAACCCCTGTGTGTTCCAACACAGGGTAGGTATTTTTACCGACCACCAACATCGCATGGGGTCGGCATCATCGTTCGTATTTCACGTGCTTTGCGTCTTGCATTCAGCAAGCATTCCAACTAAACCAAGAAGCTTGTTTTCGAGGCGAAAATCCGTCCAGGAGTGGTAGTCGAACGCGCTTACCACCACACCACAAGCTCCTCCTTCACGTACTTGATGTAGTGTCGGTGCACGGTTGTGCTGCCAGTATTGGCGATTTTTACTCCAAAATAGCTAACAATTAGTTTAATGTGGCGATGGCGACCGAAAGTGTTTCGTTTACAATAATGGCACTATTTATTGTATTACCCCTGATAATGTCGATAATCACGTGTCTGGTCAGGAGAAGTGGCACTGCTCAGTGGTGTACATCGTTGAAAGGTCATGTCTTCTTTCTCTCTCTCTCTTTTCCAATTTCTACGCTAGGCTACTGAAGATTTTTCAGAACTGATTTTCTGTTCAGATTCTTTATTTAATTAAGAAAATTAGTGACAGTAATAACCAATAAACAAGTGATAAACCGGCCGCGTGAAGACAGAAAGACGGCCCGACCGTAGCACAACGTCCCAACAGGTGTCAACTGATGAGTACAACGAGGAGTAATCGAGGCAAGGACTTCGCTATAGACCCTTGAAAGGCCAAGGGCACTTTATTTGCACAGAACATAAAATTAGTGGGGTCGTGTAATGTGTAACTTACTTACCTAACCTACAATTTTATTATGTTTCATGGATGCTTTGAAAAGGCATCTACCCGCATCCACACATATCTACCTACGCTACGTTAGGAAAGATCCTGGATGCCTAATATGGAGAAATATTGAATGTGAACTATTTTAAGAGGTCCTACATCGTATAGGTAAATACTCACATCATGGTTTGCTCAAATAATTATAATTATTGACAATAAAAGGCCTATTCTCATTTCGTAACGCCTACGTTTTAAATGCATGCGTTCTTTGTCTGCATCCCTGTATCACTGTATCCCCTATACCTCCCTCTCTATCTACGAGTAATATGCACGTTACGAGATGCAGAATAGGCCTGAGTATAGGATCGGTACAATACATAGGTACATTATGTAAATAGTATTTTTGTTAGCAACATTGTTTACTAAATTGTTGGATATTTTCGAAGGTATTTTTTTATCGGGTTTTCTGCATAAGAATGTAACTTTACTACATTTCTCAAAATATTCTAATTATAATGACTGGGCAAATCAATACTGTAAACACATCATAAATAATTCACATTTTGTGAAATTTTTTCCACGCTAAGTTGATGTGAGCGTATAGATAAAATTGTCATATTTGAATAAATTGTTTCCGCATACAGTACATAGGTATACACAGGAACTCAGGAACAGAGTACCTAATTCAGAAAACATGATCACTCCACTTCTCCAAAACATCAACAATAACTATAAATAAGTGAGATGAGTTGAAAACTGTTCAATTCAGCTATTTTTTCAAGCCCAATTTCATACAGTTTTCGTTAAATTCTCTTTGAGTACCTACGATAAAATAAGAGCGCACCATTTGCAATTCGATCCATCCACGGAGAATTGCTCCTACCTCAAAGAAGTGCAACCAAGCAGAAAATCACCACTACATCCATCACACCGTACAAGCCGCACATCTTGCAAAAACCCACAGCAGAATGAGCTCCACCGTTCAATCAACAAACCTTGCGGAAAACCCACCCCCAGCTACAGCTGAAAGTAAAGGGTGTGATTCCATTATGGTACAGATTTGCACGGTAGGGTAGGACCCCGTAAAGGTATGAATTATTTGTGGTGTGTATTTGTATGGTAGCAACAAATACGGCGGTAAAAATGTATGATGGGCTTCTTTTGTGGTGTGCTGCATGCACGGATTGCACGGTAGGATAACTTTACGGAGGGTAACATCGTACGCCCCCTAATGCAGGGTGCAGTGCAACGCTTTTAAACTCCTTCGTGGTAAATGTATGCTCGGGAGGAATTGACCTGGTTTTAGAAGTTGGGTATCTACTCCTTAATTTTTAAGGGTTGAATTTGGTGTTTTATTAACCCTGCATAACCTACGATAGATTCCTGGCCCAATCATCTTGAAAAAGTATTCATTCTAATTTGACGCCAAAGCACATCCACTCCATGGATAAATGACTTTTATAATAGTCAATTGCAGTGCGAGTTATTCAACTCGACGACAAAATTTGACATCCAGAAGGTAAGACAGACTAGTTCGCCGTACTTTCTCACCTCCTTTTGCATTCAATTTCCTTCGAAAACAGACCAATGAAAAATGAAACACTCAAGTAGGTACACCACCTCCCACTGACGTATAATACTAGACCGAGTTGTTTACATCCGTGGATGCGGCCAAGACCTAAATCCAGTATGGCCGACCGACGTCAGGAAAATAACAATATGCAAGTATAAGGTATTATATTGAAATAATCTTGAAACTACACCATAACAAAAATTGTGGTGTAGTTTCAAGATTATTTCAATATATACCTTCTACTTTATACAGGGTGGCCCAACGAAAACAGAACAGAGGGGTTTTCGGGCATTTCACCTAATTTTTTTGAAAAAAGCTCGAACAGGTCGATTTTTATATTGAGGGGGACATCTAAAACATACATTGGCGTATTTCTATATCTTTAGCCCTCTCACCCCCACCCGCCCCAACTTCGAAGTTTTAAATGACACCACCCACTTTGCGATACATCAAATTGAAGAGAATTAAATTGTCTCTCTGAAAAAATATTTCTATCATTTTCAACCCCACCCCCCTTCTTCCTAAAATTGTCAGAGTTTCCAATGCTATATTTTTGATCTCTTAATTCTCTTCAGTACAGTCAACGTCATCCTGCACAGCATCAAGGGAGAAAGTTTTCTGCGTAGAAAGTGCCACCCAAATTCACCCCTTCACTCCCCCACCTCAACTTCAAAATCTAAAATGACACTTCCTACATTGTGATCCATCAAATCGAAAGGACATGAATTCTCTTCCTGAATAAAATATTTTCAGAATTTTCAGAAAGCCCCCTTTCCCCCTACACCCGAATGTTCAATTTATCAGGAGAGGGGTTGAAAATTTCAAAAAAATTGTTTCCAGAAAGAGAAATCAATTTCCTTTTATTCGATGTATCACAAAGTAGGTGGTGTCTGTTAAGTTTTGAAATTGGGGTGGGGCAGAGGAAAGGGGTGAGTTTTGGTAACACTTTTCTCCACCGAAAATTTTCTTCTTGAATGCTATTTAGGATGACGCTGATTGAATTGAAGAGAATTGAGGGGTCGAGGATATGAAATGGGACAGTCAGAGAAATTTAGGAAGATGGGGGGTGGGGTTGAAAATTTTTAAAATATTTTTTTCTGAAAAAGAATTTGATTCTCTTTGATTTGATGTATCGCAAAGTAGATGGTGTCATTTGAAATTCTGAAGTTGAGGTGGATAGGGGTGAGGGGGCTGAAGATAGAAATTTGCCAATGTATGTTTCAGATGTCCTCCTCGATATAAAAATCGACCTGTCTGAGCTTTTTTCGAAAATATGATGTGAAACGCCCGAAAACCCCTCTGTTCTGTTTTCGTTGGGCCACCCTGTACAACACCACTACAAGACCAATGGATTTTGACTTATTTAAATATGCAAGTATATCAACTGAGGTGAGCCCGCTTAATGAATGCAGGGCCACTGTGTGGATTTTTACTCCAAATAGTCAAGATATACAATTCTGTACTATTTCTTGGGAAGATTTTCCATGTCTGATTGAAAATTAAGAAGTAAAGTAGGAAGAGAGGTAGAGAGTGGGGATCAAATTCCAAATGATCACACCTCGTATTCTAGCACCTTGTTGTGGGTCGTGCGCTGCGGTCAGCTGATCGCGTTGCATGCTGTCACACGTCACACCATAGCCAGCCCATTTCTTTGTTGCTCATTATTATTTGTCGTTTCGTTCGATATTTTGCTTATTTCGCGAGGTAGTAATGGTGCAGCAGTGCCAGGTGTGCAAAGCTTCGGCATACCGGGAGCATACATTGACGTTATTTTTGACATTCATTTGTTTTGCCCCCTTAACATAAAGAAAACGCTGCAAGCACGCCTGTGTGTCGTCCTGATAACAAACTCCCGCGCCCCCCCACTTTCCCCTGGTCCTAGCGGTTCTCGCGCGTCAACACAGTGTGTAATGGGGATAGAAAAGCTCCGTCTAGTATTATACGTCATTGCCACCTCCTCCTCTACGAAAAAAAGTAATATTCAAGCAAAACACAAAAAACATCATGTGAAACAATTGGAATAACGCTTGAAATAACGTTCGCAAACCAATTCAGACAAATGCTAGACTTGTTTCGGCACAACAATCATTACCAAGGGCAAGGGCTCGGAGGGTATCTCCCAATTTGCTATTCTCCAGCGTTTCCGTGGTTTTCTCCCAGCAGTTTCGAGTGAATCGTCCCGATTTTATTAATGTTTTATTGGTGTCTTCTTAAACTCGACAGATTCTCAAAAGTGAAGTGTGATGTACCCATTTACTTGTGGAAAAAAAATTACGGAATTGTGCAACGGCTCTATACGAGAAAGCCGAAAGCGCCCTAAGGTTTCATTGTTTGCCTCATATTATCTGACCGTAAGGCTCGCCGTAAGGTCAACAAGCAGGTACTCATTACTTATTGCCGAGCTTATCGCTTGCTCAGTTCAAAACAAGGTGTTGAACACTCCAATGTATAGCTGTATCGATGATTCGATGGAAACCATTCCGATACACTGTAGGTATATTATACCTACTTCTCCTCGTATTAATAAGAATCTTTTCACATTAGTAGCTCCGGCAGTAGGTGCTCCATTTGTCGCGACGGGGATCATACGATGAGGGGTATGGGAGATACCTCAGGTTGAACTGTCGTGAATTTCACCAGTGAAAACTGTTTTCCTATTGTATCAAGGTTTTGCCAATGTAGTTAGTCCTTTAAAGCATGCTATAGCAAAAGTTTTTCCAGGTTTTCTTCAAAACCAAAATGTGGGTTAGGTCGTTGAAAATGAAAAAAAAAATCTGCGCATGCGCGGAAACATAAGGTTTATCAATGACTTCCAAATAGGGAACCTGATTATCACGTGACCGGCCGGCCGGCGTGAGGGAAGCGCATTCTGGCGAACCGTTTGTTTACTCACAGGCCTCGCGGAGTCAAGGACTGACAGCTGTCGGCATCGCGGAAGGCCATAGGCGTCCGTCTCAACCCTCCTTGGTCTCAACGGGCTGTAGCTGTCACGAACGTCAGATGGGTTCATTTTGGTACCCAGAGCCTGTCCAGAGCCATTTGTATGTAGAAAATGTACAGAGCAAGTATCCATCACCTGCTGTTGTGTTTGATGGGTACAGCGACCAACCCGCAGCACCAAAGGAGAAGAGCAGAGACGACGTGCTGTTAGAAAGTCTTGTCCAAATATGATTTTCGGTGAGCAGGCAACAGCAACCGCCTCAGAGGAGTTTTGAAGCAACGATCTAAACAAATTTGGGTTTATAGACATGCTGAGATTACTGGGGACGCGCTTCGAGCAGAAAGGAGTAGGAGTTGGGCAGGCACCCAACGTTGCCGACTTTGTAATCGTCAATACAGCCCTAGAAGTGGCATCATCAGGAAACACTGCCATCATCGTCGACAACACCGTCTCCACGTAATGCTCATTGCCCTCGCCCATCTCGGTGACCGTGTCCTCATGCTGCAACCTGACACCAGTAAGATACAGCGCAGATTGCTGGTATGGAAGACATAGTAACGCATGCTGTATCTTGGTGCGACAAGACAAGGGCCTTGTATGGAAAGGGGAAGAAAAAGACGTACTCCTAAGGCGTAAGGCGAGCACTGCAATTTACAGCAAGTCAAAACATTCGAAGACCTGGAAGACCATGAAGCACGTCCGAGAAAGTCCGATAAAATTGACTGGTGGGTTCTCATGGTCCAAGGACTCACTGAACCAAAAATCAGCTTTAGGCGAATTTGTTCCCGGTATTTATGGTATAAAGTCTACATAGATTGACTGGACTAGGTAATGTGAGACAGAATGACAGCAACAGCACCGGACCCCGCAAATTTCCTGCTTGCTCCGCTCATGGTCAACTTTGACAAATAGCTGAATTTTATCCCCTCCTATCGGCCCCTAGTAACGGATGATTGCGTAACCCTTGTACAGCCAAAGCTGTCGATAATCTAGCAACCCCACTTCCAAAGGTATTCCAGAGACTTCTAAAGGGTTTCCAAGGTTTTCTGGGGGTTTTCTACGACTTCCGATGATTTCCGAAGACGTTGTGTGCGTAGTTCTACTTTTCCGTAACACAAAATTTGCTTTTTACATGCGCAAATTTGGAATGATTCCCTTCGAACAGTTTTCCATAATTTCCAACAGTTTTCGATAATTTCCAAAAATTTCCCATGGTTTATAATAACTCGATTTTCAATTATCTTCATAGATAGTCATAGATTTCCCTGAAGTTTCATAGAGCTATAATACGTCGGATTTCCAGCTTTTGTCACCACCAAACTCACAACAGAAAATGCCGGGAAAACGTCAAAAAAGCATTTTTCTACTGAATTGTGGAACAGTTCATTGAATCCAGGGGGGAGGTATATCTTATACTTCAGCCTTAAATTATCGCGTTATACAGGGTGGCCCAACGAAAACAGAACAGAGGGGTTTTCGGGTATTTCACATCATTTTTTCGAAAAAAGCTCAGACAGGTCGATTTTTATATCGAGGGGGACATCTGAAACATACATTGGCAAATTTCTATCTTCAGCCCCCTCACCCCTATCCACCTCAACATTAGGATTTCAAACGACACCATCTACTTTGCGATACATCAAATCAAAGAGAATCAATTTCTTTTTCTGAAAAAAATATTTTCAAAATTTTCAACCCCACCCCCTCATCTTCCTAAATTTCTCTAACTGTCCCATTTCATATCCTCGACCTCTCAATTCTCTTCAATTTAATGAGCGTCATCCTAAATAGCATCTAAGAAGAAAATTTTTGGTTGAAGAAAAGTGTTACCCAAGTTCACCCTTTTCCTCTCTCCCACCCCAATTTTAGAACCTAATAGTGGGAGCGGTACGCAAAAGCATACTGCATTTTGGAGTGCAGTAACGAGATTTTGCATGGGCGTACTTTATACCAAGACAAGCGATTTGACCCGCACACTCGATATTTCGTCCCTTAGGGGGCCAATGGGGGCCCTCCAAATTTTCAAGATGCAAGAACTTTCACAAAATGATCATTGAGTATTGTCATGTATGTCATAAGTGAAGCTTACGGGTCTATTGAAAATGTTTTCATCAAATGTCGTCGTGTTAGATTCATTCTTCACATTTGAAAAAAAAAATTCTTTCGCAGAGGTCAAAAAAACTGTTTTTATTTTTTCTGTTGTGCAAGGAAACGATAAATTCATATGTTTTGTTGCGTTCCCAACTAAATCGCGTTCCGTAAGCCCAAATATGAAGACAATTTTTTCGCAATATCATTTTCCCAAGAAAAGGTGACCTCTTCAGTACACTTTTTTCAAGAGCATTTTCTTTAATGTTCCTAGTGGATAAGACTGTCAATTTTTGCTGATATGAGAAGCTTGAACTCTTTTCTTAGTAATTTCCATGCAACATGGCTTCAAAAGCCCTAAAACTTTTTTTTTCTGCTGGGCCGTCTAATTTTTGGCATGTTGATTTTGTAGTAGGGGAGACGCGCAAATAAATAAGATCTAGTCTAGGCGAATAAGCTCTACCGGAAAATATACCTACTTACACCTAACGACTCTGCGTTTTGTTGTAATGCAATAAAACACGTCATGGAAGAATATTTTCTGTTGAAACCAAATCGCCTGTGTCTGCAGCCTGGATTGAATACTGGTCCGCGTCTCTCCTACTATAAAATCAAAATATCGTAAGTTGGACGGCCCAGCAGAAAAATTTTTTTTTGGGCTCCCTTGGGCGTTTTAGAGTCATGTTGCTTCGCAACTACCAGGAAAAGAGTTCGAGGTCTCCATTCCTGCAAAAATTACGAGTGATATCCAGTGGGGACATAGAAAGAAATGCTCTTGGAAAAGAGGTACTGAAGAGGTCACCACTTCTTTGAAAAATACCATTACAAGAAAAATTTCTTTATAATCAGGTTCAGGGAATGCGATTCAGTTGGGAACGCAACAGAACATATAAATTCATCATCTCCTTGCATAGAAGAAAAAATAAAATCAGTTTTTTTGACCTCTGCCAAAGAATTTTTTTTTCAAGTGTGAAGAATGAATCGGACACAACGACAATTGATGAAAATATTTTCAATAGACCCGTAAGCTTCACTTATGACATACATGACGATACTCAATGATCGTCATGTGAAAGTTCTTGCATCTTGAAAATTTGGAGGCCCCCCATTGGCCCCCTAAGGGACAAAATATCGAGTGCTGCGGGTCAAATCGCTTGTCTTGGTATAAAGTATGCCCATACCAAATCTCGTTACTGCACTCCAAAATGCAGTATCGATGTGTTTTTAGGTGTGTACCGCTTGCACTATAACAGACACCACCTACTTTGTGATACATCGAATAAAAGGAAATTGATTTCTCTTTCTGAAAACAATTTTTTTGAAATTTTCAACCCCTCTCCTGATAAATTGAACATTCGGGTGTAGGGGGAAAGGGGGCTTTCTGAAAATTCTGAAAATATTTTATTCAGGAAGAGAATGTCCTTTCGATTTGATGGATCACAATGTAGGAAGTGTCATTTTAGATTTTGAAGTTGAGGTGGGGGAGTGAAGGGGTGAATTTGGGTGGCACTTTCTACACAGAAAACTTTCTCCCTTGATGCTGTGCAGGATGACGTTGACTGTACTGAAGAGAATTAAGAGATCAAAAATATAACATTGGAAACTCTGACAATTTTAGGAAGAAGGGGGGTGGGGTTGAAAATTATTGAGATATTTTTTCAGATATTTACTTGATCGCAAAGTGGGTGGTGTCATTTGAAACTTCGAAGATGGGGTGGGTGGGAGTGAGGGGGCTAAAGATAGAAATCCGCCAAGGTATGTTTCAGATGTCCCCTTCACTATAAAAATCGACCTGTTCAAGCTTTTTCAAAAAAATAGGGTGAGATGCACGAAAACCCCTCTGTTCTGTTTTCGTTGGGCCACCCTGTATGAGAAACTGAGCATATTTCAATTTTGTTTTAAAAGAATACACAAAACACAAAACGATTGTAAAAATGAACTTTGTAATCTGCCTCTGGTACCTACCTATGCAACTTACAAAACACAAGTCCCCTTTTGCTGAATTGGCGCTCAATGATGTCACATTTTTTATGCCTTTGTGCCGAGTGTTGTGCTGATGAATGGAAAAAAAGTTGAATAGCACCATTAGCACCACCCATACATTTCTCTTTGAAAGTCGCATGCCAAATTTTATTTTATCTATACAAGGTGTTTGCAAACTTGGGGTAGAAAATTAAACCGCAGTTAGAGAAATGCTCCAAAAGTGCCAGAAAAATGTTGAAACAAATGTATGATTTTTATTTTTGGAAATATGGAGGGTCAATAGGTCCCTCAACCCCTTTTATTTCCGTTATTTTGCAAGATTTTAGGAAACTCTTTACATTAGACCAAAAAGCGAGTTTTTAGAACCTTTGAATGTGTCTTGTTTTATTTAGTGTACAGAGTGAGTCATGAATCATAAAAATCTATTTGTCCTCGAAAATTTCTCATATGAAAAAGAAACGGTGAGAGCATTGAATGATTGTGAAATGTGTTATTTACGATTGAATGTATAATGTATGCAGAATAATGTACGAACATTTGTGTGATATGATGTACTTTCGAAGTGTCAAGAACATGTAGAAAACGTCACTTTCATAGGTGGTCGTAGAAAAAATAATATTATGGCTCCGAATCTGGTATAAACAAATAAATTATTCACTAAACCAGTGGGTTGGAACTGTGCTTTTACAGTTCAACAGAGTCCACTAAAAGTAGTGCGGAGCGTGTATGAGTTTTTCGCGCAAAAGTTGTAAGAAACGGGAAAAGTGGGTGGTGAGTGGGCAGGATAATATTCAGATATATCTGCATAGTATTTAGGAAGCCACTTGACTAATGTCAATAAAAAATGTGGTACAAAGGATTCAAAATATTGAAGTTCACAACCTTTGCGAACAAAAAATACAATAACACACCACGGATCGTTTGCCTCTGGCAACATGGCAACAATAATGACTCTCGTATCATTAACTTTGAGAAATGATGGTACAAAGATAGCGTCTTTGTTATAATTAGCCCGCAAAACTGTACCTACCTAAAAAATGCGGGTCTTGAAAGAGAGATGAGCATAAATAATATGTAATTGAATAATTCATAGTCATGACTTTCGAAAAATGGGCTTATAAACCGAGCCGTGGACTTTCAAATTTAATAAAACACACAAAATCATATCAAGTGGGTGGTGAAGAGGAACACATTCGCCATTCCAGTTTCCGTACTAAATAGTACCTACCCACTAATTCCAATTCCATAATTGAAATTTGCAATTAGAGCACTTCGAAGCGTAATAATAATAATCAATAAACTCATTTTGTCTCATTCCAAAACTTAATGACAAAAATTGAGGATATTGTACGAAAGTTCTAGCTATTTTTTAAACGAATTTGACAGTTTGATTGCCTGTTTCAATGCTACCGAGGGAATATATTGGTGCCACCGTAGAAATGTATAAAGTATTGGCAAATACATCGAGCGGCTTTATAAAATATTCCAGCAAAGATAAAAAAAATTCCATATTACTTTCTACATGCGAAATGTTTCTGTTACGAGTTAAGCAGCATGGGTGATCTTGTTTCGAGGCTTACTAATTCAAATTATAAAACTATTCTAATTGAAGCTTGGCGGCTGATCATGGTCATGGTTGACAGATGCTTGTCTTGTCAGATACTGTACCTACTCACTACATAAATGAGTAGCTCCCGTCCTATATGGTTGTACAGGATAATGCATTAAGTTCTTGACCAAAGTGAAATCACAGTAACTACTTTATTGCCTGTGATTTTTTCCAAAATATATCATTTTATCAAGTAGAGCTTATGCGGGGGCTTCATTCATATCGACAATGTAAAATAACGGGTAGTATTGATAAAAAAAAAGCATAAGCATTTGCTTGGATTTCATAGGCGTCGCTAGGGAAAGTCTGCTTAGCAACTCCTCAAAAACCTAAGCAAATGCTTATGCTTATTTTTTATTAATACTACCCAACATCTTGTTGATAACTGCCGTTTTCGACCTAGCAACGTCGGACTTTTTCGAAAGCGCTTTTCATCACAATAAATGTTTCCTTCAGTACGAACTGCGAAGTGATCATGGCGAGGATCATGGTCCACCACCTGTCGAGAGGCCCTCCACAGTCCCTTGACGTCGAAAATCTGAAAACGTCTGAACAAATCTAGAATGGTTCCTCTACTTCCTTTAGTAGAAGCCTCGCATATTAAAATTAGTCGGTAAGCTCGCTGAGCCCGCGTGACTAAACGGTCGTTTCTCACCATGACTGACCATCAGATATCAATTTTATGAAGCCCGAGATGCGAAATGAAGCCAAAACATTAAACCGAAATCTCAGTGGAAAATCCAGAAAAACGTTCTGAAAAGCTCGATTATTCTAATTCAAATATGTCGATTACTTCGAAAAGATCACTTTTTTATAGTTATCTAAACCTAATGTGAAGATTCCCGTGAGTCTTATGTTTTAGATTTGATTAACTGAAAAGATTGAACAGATTTGGAATCGTTCAGGAACTTACGCGCCACCCTGTATTCGAGGCAGACAGGCCTCGTCCTTCGGCAACCGAGTGCGATCACGGTGGCGGTGTGCTGTATGTAGAAAGATCGAATTTTCTAGAAAGTGCGTTTAAATTTTAAATTACTTTCACCTCTCGCCGAATTTACAAAATACAAATTTACAAAAGACTTGAGCAAGTGGTTTGAATCAGGCGCTAAAGCGTCAATGTACTTGACGCATAGACAAGGACAAAAGTAGAAGTGGCAAGATACCTGCGCGGCTGTGTAATTTGTAGGCCGGCCATTTTGATTACATAACGGTTTTTCCTGGCGGCAATTTCAATTATGACAGGTGGCTGACAGTACTGACAGTGTATTTGATGACAGCTACGAAGTTTTAGGTTAGATTGATTTGTTGTGATCGAAATTTCCTCGGCACCGATATTTGGTTTTATGTAAAACATAACAATAGAATTGAATGTTGAGTGTTATTCAATGTTCGTTTCCACGAATTCTACTTTTTGACCGGATATTATTTATATTCCTGGGATGCATTGCATTATTAATGCATTGTCGAGTGCATTGGTACTTGATGACTTTTTGTTAAGAAAGTGAAGCAAGAAAGCCGCTATGGAAGTATGGAGAATGGGGTCCGCAGTTCAATCTCCACTTAGAAGCTGTGAAACAGATATCGAGGCCTCTGTGTGAAGTGTTCGTTTGGCGATTTTCCCTGTGTAATAAGTTTGATCGAACCTGATCGAACTTTGCAAATGCATCAATACAGGATGTCTTGTTATACCTATCGAAATTTGCAAGAATATCAAGCGATTGATAAACCCAGAGATGGGAAGATATCCTTTCATACGTAACACTGAATTTAAATAATCAAATTTCACGCCGGTAACTAAGTTTTGTTTTTAGTTTTCCATCTGGTGATGGGTTTCGATTGTGGCTCAAGGCAATTGGAATGATGAAGGAATAACTTGGAAACGTCTCATGAGAAAGGCTCAGTGCTGCTGATTTGTTCGAGGCATTTCGAAGAAATGTGAACAAAATTTTCTCCAGACTCCCAGGACCCGATTCAGAACCTCGTTTCAGACAATGATATTTTGAAACACACAATTCTATCTTAATGGAAAGAGCTGTAAGATGCTATTTGAAAATAAGATTAGGTGCACAATCTAGCCAAAACGTAAAGCAAAGAGCTGATTCAGTGTGATGTTCAACAAACACTTTCAAACTTGTATTATTTTATCACAAGTAAAACATTGAATATTTTTCTTGAAATTTTATTCTGTAGCTCAAATTAAGCACATATCGTGGGCCTTATGCCCATACGTCTATGGCCCATACTCGCAGTCGGTCTCCGATTGTCCCAAGGACTTGAGACATGCGAAGTCAAAGATCGAGCGAAGTATTGACTTCGAGTATGAGGATTAGTCAAGGCCGTGAGCAGAAATTCTTGAGTTATTTGTTTCATTCACAAAGTATAGCCTACAAATTGTCTCATAACTGTCATCTGTTTTGACGTCTGTCTATGGTTTTGACTCGCGCGTACTCTCCCCATTTGAATTGCCGCCTTGGGAAAGCCGTTATGACAAAAAAATGGCGGACCCCATGCGATATCGGCTGAAATGGATGCGCAGTGGTTCTTCCTCCCTCTACTTTTGTCCTTGTCTATGACTTGACGCACGACGAACATATTTTGCCTATACCTACCTATAAATTATTACGAGTAGGGTAAGTGAAAGTATCAAAAATTATTCACCTCAGGAAGTCAGGAATCAGGATTGTAATTTTCAACGATCGTATACTACTAATTTCGATTGAAGCAAATTGAAGGAAAAAGCTCATGCCAACGGCCCACTTATCATCTAACATTATTGATGAGCTATTGGCTATGCCAAACCGCGCGTCCCGAAAATTGCGTTTATCGCTTCCTTATGATTTGGTAAATAAAAATGGCGAAATCACAACAATTTATTTCCAGTATGTGCGTCGACTGCACATAAATCAGGCGATTTTATTAGTCTCAACCTCGGTCTCAACGAACCCTGAATGGCCGAAATAAAATTCGGATGAATTTATTCGATGTTTATTACAAGATGACACCTGTTGTTGTAGGTAACGCCGCACGAGGTTTGGTCTCGTGGCATTCCTCGAACATTTCGAATTTATCGTCCAGGAATTGTGATGGATACCTTCGACCCGACATTACTTGAGGTAGATATCTTGGCTGATGGTTGGACCTGCTAATGTTTATTGTTCACGCAGGTTCGAGCAAATATCCCGAAATTCGGCTCATTCGTATCGTTGTTATTAGATAACTAACTAAATGCGAGTAGACGTATAATAATGTGTCTGGTATTTCTTCAAGAATTCGAGCTTTGCGATTACGAGCCCTCGAGACGCATGGTAAGAGGAGAGAGCTTCATAATGAGCTAACAGAATCTATTCCAGGTATTCTCCAGCTTTTAGCAAGACATTTAATCGTTTCGCTTGAGTCTTGGGTCCGATTCAAGTTTTTCTCGACGAGCAGGGCATGATATATTAAAGGAGAAATTGGATACGTTTTGGAAAGAATTAAAGAATGATCTTAGAAGTCAGTATTTAATATATCTGCGTCGGCGTCGGTGTTGGGCCTCGTTGCAAAAATAAATCGACGTTATACAGGGTGTTTCAGTTTTAATCGATCAAACTTTGGAATAAGATCCTCCTCATCCTCTTGATTCATAAGAATACAACATACGTGCCTGTCACTTGTTTCCTAAGAAAGATACAGGGTGTCAAAGTTCACTTTTTTCGATTTTTAAAAATTGATAACTTGCTAACCGTTTAAGCAAATGAGCCTGAATAGGTATGTCGGAAATATCTACCTACCTGCTGAATTTCGAAAGAATCTGATCAGTGGCGTAAGAGTTATGGGGGATCATTAATTTGGAAACATCTGAAGAACCTTTCAAAATTATGACCCCCCATAACTTATACGCTACTCAACAGATTCTTGCAAAATTTGGAAGGTAGGTAGATATTTTCAAAAAACCAGCCTCCGCTAAATTTGAGCTAATTTTATTAAATAATTAGCAAGTTACCAACTTTTAAAATCGAAAAAAGTGAACTTTAACACCCTGTATTTTTCTTAGGAAGTGAGTGACAAGCATATGTATCTTATAATTTTCTGAATCAAGAGGATGAGGAGAATCTCATCACAAAGTTTGATCGATTAAATCTAAAACACCCTGTATAAACGAATAAAAAAAATCTAATAAAAGCATAGCTGGCTTTGACCTTGTCCTTGATATTTCAAACTAACCATTTCAGCGCAGTAAGCATTTATGTAATAATCAGCAAAATATAACTAGTGTTTTGTGTTCAATTCGAGTTAAATGTTTCAAATTCCTCAACTCTCAACTAACCATCAATCAGTAGGAAAGTAGACCCGATATTATCTTTGACAGAATCTCTCGACTTCGTCTGTAGATGTTGGTCAGATAATATTGATCAACACACGGGGGGGAGGGGGTGTTATCCCGGCGGTAGCTCGGTGGGCTCCGTCTTTGGCTTTAAACCCAGAGGTCCGGAGTTCAAATCCCGCTGGGGCAGGTGGCTTTTCTCTATGCGCTCTCAAGTACTTTGGCGTGTACTAACCGAGCGGTCACGTCAAGAGAAAAAGGGTGAAACGAAAGAAGTCACCGCAAAGACGCTAATAATGAGCTAGTACTCGATGCGTCCATAAACACCCCATAAGAAGAGGGGGGGGGGCGGCTTGCACGACTCAACTGAAAGAAACACTAAGCACTTGTAATATTAGTATTACATTTTATAAAAAAATGTGCCAGTTGCGGTTACATTCTAAAAAAATTTTGAAATTATATCTCAACCATACAAAATATCTAATCGATCTGGAAAGAAAATTCACTCTATGGAATTTAAATGAAAGCGAGGATCTTCCACTTGATCTGCAGATGCCCAGCACTAATCTCATTCAGATCCTTCTGGCTCTTAAAATACCTCACACACACGAGATTCGACCAGACCACATAACTCTATTTCAGACACCGACACAAGAGAAAATCAATGGTATTTTTCGTTTCTTGAAGAGCGCCCTGAGGTTCAGATAGGAAATGATTTTAGAGTTTTTCTAGCTGACCTTTTTCTTTTATTTTTTCTTGTGCGTAACCTACTGTAATTTCGATTCTGTAAACTGTTCAATGAAGACTGAACTTTGATTCACCACTTGTTTTTGTAAATATATTTCAGAAAATATCTTCTGTTAGATATTTTTCTGTAATTGTACACCATTTTGGTTTGAACAATAAGTAAACATTCTATTCTATTCTAGTATTAGTATTGATTATAAATGAGATCAAACAACCTCGGCTGCGCCTTGAAATTCAATCCACATCGCGAGAGAAATCATGCAGTTTTCTTCCTGACGTGCATCTGACATCTGACATGCGCTTGACAACTCGTGAATTCAATTATTAGAATATGACAAGTGATCCCCACGCCGCCCTACGGAAAAAGCAGCGAAAGAGTCTCCTTCTTGCAGAAATAGAAGACACCTTTGCAAATCAAGTATGTAGGTATGGCAAAGTAAGAATCTTTTTCAACTTATCACTTTAGCTTTTTGACTGAGGTGCACATAAGATTTTCTAGGCAATGCTCATCAGAAAAACAGCCAAAACAACATGCGGTAAGAACACTGCGAACAAAAGTTTGAAAACAATACTTGTCGAACTTGCTAATTGTTGAATTGAAATCTTACCGTATAATTATGATCTGGGAAGATGATAGTGCGATTCTGTAAAAATAACATTCTATAACGCTCTTGTGTAACAAATCCCGTCGGCCATTGGTTGTTGCCTAGGCAATAACAGAGCGTAACAGAGCGTTTATGAAATGTAATTTTTCAGAGAACCGCGCCATAAGTTGCAGCCAAAATTTGAAAAAGAGACATCCTCAGAACTGTTAAAGCTGGTATACAGGTGTCCCGAAATTAATGCAACAAAATTTGAAAGGAGGTAGAGAATTGAAAAATAAGGGGACCTTAATACCTAAGGGGACCTGTTCCTTAATAAAAATACTCTTGCAAACGTAGTAACGGAGATACAGGCCTTCAAAGTTGGTTTTTTCGATGAGTTCTTTTGCATACCTTTTAAACCGTTGCGTTGAGCCGATTTCATTCAAATTTGAACCAAAGTTTACCAAAATAGGTCTCTATCGAACAATGATAACGAATTTTATCAAACATTTTTAGGGGCGAAGATAAGAGGGGGTACCTTCCCCCGTTCTCCCCTATCGAGAGAAAAAGTTACACTTGTAAAATTTTGATTAGAGGGTTCATTTTTGAGATATTGGGGTTTGAAACTTCGGAAAACGTATCGAAAACACCACTTTCAAAGGCCTTGAAAATTGAAATTCAAGAAAACTCAAGATTCCTCAAGTGAAATGAGAATTCCAGGTGTTTTAGGTTGATAAACCACCATTTTTGCTAAGAAACATGAAGTTTTTCAGAAAAAAAAATTGGGCCCTAGAAAGTGGCGATTTTGAGATGTTTTCCAATGTTTCAATCCCAAATATCTTTAAAACTAAGCCTCTGATCATTTAGTATTTCTAATCAATCATCTAATTTTTTCTCTAAATTGAATGTAGAAATCAAAAGTTGAAACCATTTCCAAAAATTTCCAGAGGGGTGGAAAATAGGGGAAAAGGGGGGAAGGTACCCCGTATTATCGTCGCCCCTGAAAATGTTTGATGAAATTCACACATCACATCACATCACATTTCTTTCAAGAGTAAGTAACAGTAAAATACAGCCGATGATGATGGTAGCTCACCCGAAACTGACAGGTAATGGATACATGGGGAGCGTGTATGACCGTCAGCTATAAAGGCGAAGGACACACAGAGCCCATGATGGTGAAAATAAGAATAACTTTTTGACTGGCAGAGTGGAGGGAATGCTCAGGGTGTTTGCATCACGTCGGCGTACTTCTTGTGTATCTAACGAATATACCACCGAAAGCTTCACTGTACGCTCGTGCTCTACGCGGCGCTACTTGCCTCGCACATAGCCCATACAGGGGCGTCTTTTAAGGTAGGAAAGTGGGACTTTCATTTCCTAGGACGGTAAAGTCTCTACAGGACTGTTCACCTGCAATTGCCTAGAATCAAAACCATACTCATCAATGAAAAATGAATGGAATGAAATTGTGCAATGTCGCATAATGACATAAAGTGAATATTTCCGAGATGCCAAGTTAAGGTCCAACTGAGTCCTGTGAAGATCTTACACCGCCCTTGGCAAGCAAAGTCTTTCTTTCCTGCGTCCAAGTCCAAATCAAAAGACCCTTGTAAAGTCTCCATTACCTGATGTCGGTTTCGGGTAGAATCCTTGTCCGCAATTGGCAAAAAATGTCTCGTATAGTCTCATCCGTAAGAGTTTATCATCGCCATTCGCCAGCCAGCTTGATGAATTTGTTTTTGATAATCGAATGGGGAACGTCAAAACGTTGGAGGACTCTGATATATTCTGGATCCCTGTTACTTCTGTTGTTGAAGCTCTAACATCAACAGACCGTGTAATGTGCTAGCAAATCATGTAATAATTCTTCCGGAGAGGATAATTACGCCAAAACAAGCAGAAGTAGAATTTAGGGAAGCGTGCGGGCGCTCATTAAATTTGGACTAAATTACGCTAAACTAGCATCAGCGACAACAAGCCAAGTTTTTTAATGTTTTCATTTTGCGCTTGCCTGAACAATTCTTCAAATTTCTTCGCGCTTCCATGGCAAGCATTTCCTTTTGTGATGAATGCTATTTACAATCATATACCTACTACCTACTAATAAAGTATATGCGCGACAGGCGTTTTATCTGTTGTGAATATGATACGTATATATTATATTAATTAATTTTAGTCGCCTATTTTTAGCTTTATTCCCCGCTGTTGTCTCTTCTTTGAGCTTCTTTTTTAATAAAACATGACCATTTGGTGCTATATTTACAATGGCATTTGTGCTGGAAGTAAGATACTGATATATTACGACGATTAACGTAACAATAAATTGTCGCATGTCTATGACAATGAGCTCAACTTTCATCTCCATTTTACCTGCGAATAGCTAGCTCAACGTCTTCATTTGCTCAGATGAATATGCGATTGATACATGATTATGATTATTCCCCAAAGCTGTATTAGAAACATATTTATACCACAGGATCAATACAAAATGTCAATAAATTTAGATTTCAATAACTTCCTAATAAGAGAGCGTAAATATAGCTTCCCTAGAATGTCGTGGATATTTTGGTCGTGTAATCTATTATTACAGTCGATCCGCGATGAATATTTATGTTTATGCATCAGCAATGAGATATGTGATTATGCAAAATGTCGATTATAATTTAAATAACTCAGTGTCACCTGCCTGCCCGATATCAAAATTTACTTTTTTAAATATACAAAAAAAAAACTCCGGTATACCTAGTGTTTTTTTTTACTTAACGTTCTGCACACTAATTTGTGGAAATCAACGTTAATAATAAGTAAATACAAAATAGCTAAGCTTGCGGCTGATGCCTGAAATTTAATTAGATAAAGGTACCGTACCATTTAATACCAAATTTTATAGGAATGCGGAATGATGTAGGATTCGGTATTCAGCTTGAATTTTAATGTTTGAAACTTGTTATTTGTGATGTCTGTAAATCATCTTAGTTTTTCTTCGGGGAACCGAAACCGTTGCTGCTGCATTACGGGGCTCCCAAAAGGACAATTTCTAAGGATTCTCATACAAATTTTAATAAGAACGACGTCTCTGAAGGTCTATTATGGAGGTTTTCAGTGTCATTATTTTGATGGTGATCTATTGCTCGTCTACATGTTTTTTGCGTCCGATCGTCAAACATGATAGGAATAAGAATAATATATTATCCTATTTTCTTTATTCTATTTTCATACTCCATGAAGTTCTATAACGAGGCACGTATTTAATGAGCTACTAGATAACGCGTTACTTTGAATTTATTTCCAACAACCTGAATTCTAATAAACTCTTTTATGACTCGTTTCATGATAAAATGAAACTTCTGCAAATCCTTGGAAGTTATTATTGAAAAAATATTAAAGAAATCAAATCAATTTCAGCTGTCTCAATAATCTGTTTTGATCACAAACAGTCAAACACATTTAAAATTTTCAAATGATCTTCCGATAAATCACACGAAATGCTGCTTAGGAAGATTTAACATATTATTTTATTTGGTGGAAGCTTTTACGATTACAGCACGCTTCTATTTTTAACTGAAAGACACAAGTTTCTTTTGAAGATATACATCAATACGTAAACATTTTTTGGCTAAAATTCCATAGAGTGGAAATTTTGGCTCACCCGTGTTTTAAATTAAGTGCCGACAATATTTTTCTGAATTATTTTGCAAAAAGAAATTCCGAAGGAACAATGTCAGTTCAATAACGGCATTAATTTTCTTTGATAGCCGATAAGCATATCTAATTACGTAAAATGAAATTCCGTTAGGTACAATACATTGGACAAAAAAAGCCGGTATCTAATCGAATATTTTTTTAATATTGAATCAAATTGGAAAAGCTTCCCGGAGCTGCCCAAGACTTTACTCATTTTATAATCAACTCCCTAAAAAACGCTTAGAGTGAAAAACTCTACTACCCACTTCCAGTTAAATTAATTAATTACATCATGTCAACTCACGTATCTCCGACATTTTCAACCCACGTAATTAACTTCTCCATTGCCCTTTTTTTTCATAAGGATTTTCACGGAAAACTCCAGTAGTACTCAGTAGTAAATTACATTTTACGTATTTGTGTGAAAAAAATCTGGGACGCTGTACCCATAATAATGATATTCCTCTAATACAGCACCACTAGAAATTCACGCAGCGTGGAAGAATCTCTGTAATTCTTTATTAAGCCTCTCTGAGCTTTCGAGTCCCGCACCTCTATTCTTCGTGCTCGTATTTCATGGCCGTGAAGCCGAGGCTTGTTGTGGGTAAACAATGGAACTTACTAAGATTATTAATACTCATTTGATTGTCTTATCAAAACGCCAAGTACTTCTCAACCTCCGTTCGGGAGCAGCGAATTCTGCTGTCAACTTCCAGCGGGAATGTCTTCGAATAATAACACGCAGAAGTTACCTTTATAGTGGTAAAAGTAATATAATGGGATTAATGATGGCACAAAGCAAGCAGAGACTCCAGCATTCAGGAAAATGGATTCAACATCCATTACCGGAACAAGGGTGGTGTCTGTGTGTGATTATGTTTGCATATCAAAGGAGAGTACGGGAGTGCGACCGAAAATTTTAAGCTCGGTTGAAGTTGGTTCGTCTAGAGTTAATTTGCTTTGCCCGGAAGTTCCGGTTATTTTCTTGTAAATTAATGTTGTAATGGTAAGTGCCAAGTGGCTGGATAACTTTTGAAAGTTTTTGAAGAAATGGTTACCTATTTTGAACAGTCATTTGTGTCATTTTATAGAAATTATGTGGAATCAGGGTCGTATTATAGCATGGTCTTAGGGGCCGCAGCCCAGAGGCCTCGGCCACCTAAAGGGCCTCGAACTTCTCATTTTTTTTCCCCGAATTTCAAGTAAAAAATTTCAAGTAGTACATGGTTGAATTATTTATTCATAATGGCTGTGAAAAGTGATATTTTGATGAGCTTGAACTTCAGTGGCGTCCGGGAGAAATTTGTTTCTTTGAAACTGCTAAGAAGAAAACTTTCGTTTTTTAGAGGGTGAGTTCAATTTTCAAATTGCTTTTATTTCATTTTTCAAGTCAGTATTTTTGTTGATTTTTTTTTCATATTGTTAGGAAGGAGGGGCCTTATAATATCTGTGAGCCCAGGGGCTCTCCAAGAAAATAATCTGGCCCTGTGTGAAATTCGCTCATCTTTTCCCGGACGAAACGATAACGAAACCTCGCCAAGATTTAAACTACCTTGTCATGTCGTCCTCAAACAATATGGAAATAAAACTATTAGCTTTTTCTACTGGTACCTACAATAACTGAACTGAACTGAACTGAATTTTGCAAATTAAAAATGTATGAACCCGGCCGGTAGCGCGGGAGACTCCGTCTTTGCCCTTTGGTTTGGACGCAATTTCAATGATAGTGGGTTAGATTCCGGTCCGGGTTAGGTGAAAATTTTCATGCGCTCTTTAGTACTTTGGCGTGTACTACCGTACGGTCGCGTCAAGGAGAAAAGAGTGAAACAAGATGGTCACCGAAAACAGGACGCCAATAACCTCGCCATTGATGCCTTCATAGAATGGTGGGTGGTGTGTGGATCACCCGGCGCCGGCATCGCTTTCGGAGTACTAAAACGGCGCTACGGAGGTGCTGCCAGTGACTACCCGGTAACCCATCCACCGCAAAAAAGTACATACGACGTAAACGTACGTTTGCTATCGAATGTTTCACAAAGCAAATTCTGTTTGTATAAGTTCGATCTTTCTCGGTGTCCCAGTCGAAGTCAGAGAGTGAAATTTCACATCAGATAGGTACCATGTTCTTAGCTAGCGTTCTCACTGGAGCGACTACCACACTCCACAGTCTACCCTCGATCACCATCAAGCGAAATAATATCTATGGGCTATTGCATGACCTTGAGCTGTCAACGCGTAGGAGACACAGTGCCCATGGTGATGAAAATAAGAACGTCTTGTGACGATCTTTGACAGCAGACAGCTGGCAGACGACAGCTTTGACGTGGTTGTTGCAACCTGTTTCAACATCAGAGATGACATTATTCATTTCTCGTGTATTTGTTGGTTGCGTGCATGTTGTGATGAAGCCATCACCAAAGGAAATTTAAAATGTTCAATATAATGTTTTTAGTCGACACGAGCGCCTTCTAGTGAGATGTTCGTTAACTAAGTCGCTCCCAAAAGAGTTCCACATTCCGCGGCGGCGCTACATGTCATGCACGTAGCCCAAGTATGGTCTTGTGGAATTAGATTAGATAAGATTTATTAGTTTAAAATTAAGTACTAAGTTAGTTAGTTACTAGTTACTAGTTACTAGTTACTAGTTACTAGTTACTAGTTACTCATTAGTAGATTGAGTTTTGTTAGTTTTAGTGAAAACGAATAAGAAAGAGATGATAAACTGTTGAGTTCTTCGTCAATCTGTTGCACTTGGGCTAAATTCTCTGCAGTGATCATGCTCAGAATATTGACTGTTTCTAGGCGAGACAGAGTGTCTGCCACTACGTTGTATTCTCCAAAGATGTGTAGTATTTTGGTGGTGAACTGGCTGCTGTAATCCAGATGACGAAGTACTCTCGATGATGTTCTTGCTAGTTTTTGCAGAAATGCAAAGACCAGTGGTATAATGATCTGTGCGGATTACCAGTTGCCAGTTGTTGTCTGCCTTCGACCAAATCGAGGACCAAATGTTCGAAGAATTTGACGCTAGACTAATTGTCAGGTCCCCTTAATTGTCAGTGAATTACACAAAAAGGTAACTCCCCATTTATCTTTCTGATTGATAAATAGTCCGAAGAAATGGTCGATTGCAATGACTTTTCAGCATTGTTGTAGCTTCAATGTCAAATTTCAAGTTATATTTGACAGCTGCGCATATAGTGATTCGAATTTGGCAAAACATATAATAGTGCCGCCATCAAACAACGTTTTACACTCAATGGTTGCAATAATCATGAAGAAACCAGTTGCACCTTGATTCTATGTTGAAATGTTAATAATTTACTAAACTGGTGGTGGAGGAGTTATGAGGGAAAAATATCAACAACTGGATATGTATTATATTTCTGTTTTCTGTACAGGGTGAGTCAACAAGTGTGGAGGGAATAATTTCATACCTCGGAAATTATTTTTCTTCAAATTATTTTTCTTAGTTTTACCATCATCATGCTAAGCGATAAACTACGTATTTTATAGATGTCTCAAAAAGTGCGTTTTGGTGACCGTACGTGGTGTCAAACCGCGAGTTCTTCACATCCAAGGTGCTGCTAGGACGGAGACGCTCTGTGCCGACCATCTGCACTCATAGGACCGGAGGGATTGCAGGCTGAGTCCCTTTTCGAATTCATAAATTCTTATTTACAAACGTATAACTAAAATTATCATAAAGCCATTATCTCAGCAAACAAGAAGTTTAGCTACAGTTTTTCTTACAGTGCTGAGGAATGGATGAACTATTCTTTTGTTTATTTACATACAACAACTGTTACTGAATTATCATAACATCTCTCTCTCACGGTCCTGCAAGAATTCTCGTTTGTTGTTGTTTTTGTTTATACACGGATTTTATGCGCAAATTTTATTTACACACAAATTTAATTTTATACATATACAGGATGGTCCAGCTTAAACGTCATATTTAAGGATCGATAGAGAATCAAAAATGAAGTAGTCCTGTCCCTAGCAGTACTTCTGTAGGGAAAACGATGTAATCAAAAAATTTTTTTTGGAATCGTTAGAGGATCATCCCAGGACAAATAAACACTCGGGTGCTTTCGCGATTTCTGGTACATTTTTCAGCAATATCGCATCAAAGTTGGCGGCTGGTCAATTCTTCAGTTCGCTGATATTTCTTGGAGTTTTTGCGATTTTCTCCAAATAAAAGTACTAATCTACCCAAAAAACAATTCTGGATCGAATGGTGCTGTCAGATGTTGAGTACTCACGTTATATCGGGTGAAAAAAAAAATAAAACGAGTTTTATAATTTTTTTCCAACTTTTTAGTTTCTTGGCCGATTTTCACAAACTTTATGTCAAAAGCTCGCTGACTGAATGGTGCTGTCAGATGTTGAGTACTTACGTTATACCGGGTGAAAAAAAAAATAAAACGAGTTTTATAATTTTTTTCCAACTTTTTAGTTTCTTGGCCGATTTTCACAAACTTTATGTCAAAAGCTCGTTGACTAAATCGTCTACTCAAATCAATTGTCAATATAGCCAAATTATTAAAAATCAAGATGACGGCGGCGAACCCAAATAAAAATGTGTCGTATTTCGAGATTTTTTTTTATTTCTAAACTTTGTAAAGAACGACACTGATGGTGGATTCTGGAAGATTCAGCTTTCTTCTGCAATTTGGGACTAGATTCACTTGATTTGCACATTCCACTGTGAAAATATAGTGAATACAAGGAAGGTTCACTTGTAATTTTTTCCAAATTCACAATAAACCAGCAGTTTAAAAACCTCCCGCGAATCCTTATTTCTGAAGCAATTTCTACACACTTGGCAGTGATCGTAAGCTGTTTGCATAGGCTACAAATACCGTGTTGGTGCATGGCCGAAGTTTCGAAATTTTAGATGATAGATGACGTAAATGGTGGAGGTGCGCATGTCAAATATCGAATATTCTACTTTTTGTTCTCACATGTTCTGAACATTTGGAAATAAATAATCGTTTTCTCCGCATAACTTTTAAATTGTTCAGCCGATTTGATTCCAATTTGAACCACAAGTTTACTGAAATTATCCTCTGTCGAACATTCATAACGTGTTTCACATGAAAATCAGGGGCTAGGATATTAGTATAAAGTCACTCCTGCAAAGTTTTGATTAGAGGCTTCCTAGGAGGCTTTGTTTGAGAGATATTTGGGTTTGAAACTTTGGAAAACATCCCAAAATCGCCCAAATTGTTTTTTTCCTGGAAACTTCTTGTTTCTTAGAAGAAATGTTGGTTTATCAACTTAGAAATTCTAGAAAACCATTTTCAGTTTTTTTGGATTTCAATTTTTAGAACTTCGAAAGTCCCAGAAAAACCAGAAAACAACATGTTGTTCGAAGTTGACCGAAAAAGAAAACAGTCGTAGGTACAGAACAGGACAGAATTAATATGTTACCATTTTCAAAGCAAAGCGTCATGATATTTAACTTCCGAAACAAACGAAAGGAACAGGGTGTTCTAATCATAACGTAACATCAGTTAGTTCTACTAAAAAAAAAACAACTTTTTACGTGTCTTTAGCCCTTGACCCAGTCTTTGATGGTTTAGATTGATTTTTATCTCGTTGTTATGATACCAATGAAATATAAAACATGAAATATATATCCACAGCGCTGGGGATAAGTGTTCTCGGGTTCATCAACATTTCATAATGAAACAAGCGCGCAAATAGCTGAATTAGTTGAATTTTAAGGTTCTCTTTCAACTCCGTAGAAGTTCATGTTACTGAATTCATTGAAAATTAAGAGGAGTTAGCGGCATCAAATGCCAATTTCCGCTCGGAATCGTTCGTTCTCATTCATTCCCTTCTGTAATATGCACAGTTTGTGCGAAAAGCGCCTAGGAAAAAAGCCTCACGCTCCTTTGGCTTTACCTTTTAATTAGCATCCTTTTGAAGGACAAACGGCCTGAATTACGAATGCAAATCCCATATTTACCCCGGGAGTGTCGGGGTTTTTCGTTAAAAGCATGTTTTGGTGCACTGGTTTAGTACCTAGCTAAATTGCAGGATCTGTTCGAATTCGGAACTAAAACGAATGTTAATTATTGTTGGCAAAAACAAAAAAAAAATTCGAATTCACCAGCAAGTAGTGGGTATGACGAGAATAAAATCGTTCGAGCACAAAAGCCGGTAAATACCTCATGATGATGTTTCAAAGACTTTTTTTAGCGGTCGATGATTTCAAAGTCATCCGCAGAAAGTAGAAAACCAGATCGCTCCAATACATCTCCACCAAATTTCATAAGCGCGAAAATTTCCATTGATTATTCATTCTTCTGCGTACCACATGACACTTGGATTGGAAATTCAATTTTTCGGTGACTGGGGAAATTGCTTTTAAAGTTCATATTTGGCAGCCGAGAACTTTTTTATCTGATAGGTATCGAGACAATGACGCTGGAAGTTATTTACGGTTTCAGAATCAAATCCATCATATACCCGCGGCTTGTCAAACGTTGTAGCTACTTACACTTTACCAAGATTTTTTTCTTAACCTTTCTAGGAAAATGAGTTTACTGTTATAAAGTGTAGATACGAATACCTAAATTCTCCCCTTACAGGTTTTCATCTGTTGATGTTCCACTTCGCACCAGTCTTTAAGCCTTATTATTACGACAGAGGATGAACAAAGTTCCGGGAGCTTTTACCATAAATCACCAGTATGATTCAAAATATTGCAATGAATCTTTCGGGACTTCCGCGTGGAGGGCTCTTTTGGAAAATAATTAATGTCTTTTAATTAAGACATTTCCACATTTATTGAAAATCGCAACGACTTGCACTTTGTGCTAAAGAAAGGTGCGCTGGCGGGCTTATCTGCAGCCTCGTAAATTTTCCGAGCACGAGCTTATCGGCAACTCACCGAACGTAAGAAGGTGGTGGTGATTAATTTCCACCTGTAAAGTGTCAAAGATAAACGTAAAATAAAAAAGGAGGTAATTTAGATGCCAAGAAACATATTGGCGGAACCTGATCAAACTCCGTTAAATCGCCGTGCTTGGTTGGGTCCTCCTTATAGATTTCCCGAAAAATGTCACTCAATTTCAGTTTTCGCTGCGCGTGTAGATAAGCATCGTGAAGGACATGCAAATGTAACTGTCAAAGAATGAAAAGATCCGGTTCCAATCGAAGTATATGTTATTCAAACAGGATTCGCTTGATAGAAAAAGAAGTCTGGACAGAAAACCCGCGACGCCAGAGGCGGCAGGGCGAAGAGGGGGCTGCGGCTGTTGTGGAATATCTTCCCTGCAAAAATTCAACGAAAACTGCAGTTTTCGAACGTGAATTCAATTTAATTCGCTCGATACAAAGTTGCTTCTAATAAAGAGCAGCTTTAAGCCAAGTTCCGATCCATTTAATATCTAAAATGGAAACTGCGTATCGTGAGTTTCAATCTAAATTGTAGCACAACACCTGTCTGATGATATGCATATGGTACGGTATCGTGTATACCTATAATAACGCGCTTAACGATTATATCGAGCTTACAAGCATTGTCAGAAAGCTCATCAAGCCGGGGCTTTGAATGGATTTCGCATAAACCCATTCATTCGAATGTGACGAATGTTGGGGCGATAAATCAGAAGCTAAAACGTTTTCCGTTTGATGTGAAATGCATATAGGTATAAAAAAACAAGGACTCAAAAAGGTTTGCCAATGTGTCACAGTTACACTTAGGCAAATGTCATATTGATGCGCTGGAGTTATCAATTTTATTGCGCTGATATATTTTTCTGCTTGAATAATTTCATTATTGGCGATTGACTTTTCAGTATTTCAACTATGAGTGCCTAGAAGGTAGAAGTATTTGAACTAAACACTATAACGGATTTATTTCCAATATGCGACTCGGGAACGTCAAAAAGATACGTAATATGAATGTAATATGATGAAACTCTGGAAGACTGAGGCTTTTAAATCTATTTGGGATTCGATTCCACATGAAATACCCATGCTGTGAAAAAAATCGGGCAATAAGTTGACAAACGAGTTGACAAAGAAGCATAGGAAAGTGATATCTTATGTCAGCGTGAAGGGTGTGACACTGGGCAGAATAGACCTACTGCAAATTAGCTGTGTTAACATGAGTGGAATAATTTTCAGGTGTCAATTTGAAACTTTGCGTTTGGAAAACAAGTAACATTTTGACAGCTGCTACTTTGGAGCTGTACATTTTTGAAGTTTATACGGGGTGTTTATAAGAAACTGTGATAGCGGCAGGCATGGGTTAGGCCGAAAAACGCAGTAACAGACGCAATTGTAGTGATCGAAAGCGGATTCCAAAGGCGATGCGATCACAGTCGTTTATAAACACCCGGTACATTGCTGCAGGTAGGTACTTACGGGCGTTCACAATAGAATCAAAATATTACCTATGTCTTAAGGCTAAAGGGGACTGAAATTGAGTACCAAGTGTGCGACAGAGAGAAAATACATATCAAAAGTAATAAAATGTTTTTGGGAAAACCATTAGTCCAATTTCAGATCTGAAAAAAGGGTTATACTGAGATTTTAATTCTATTTGATGCACTAGTCAAAAAAAATCCCAAAAATTTTTAAAATTTTGTTTTTTCAATTTTCACAAAATAATTTCGATTTTTTCAAAAATTGCAGGTGGTCATTTTGAAGTACTGGAAATATCAAACATTAATCCGTTTTTAGAATTTTTGTAGCACAAATGGTGCTCTCCGAAACACATTTTGAAAATCTCTCTTTGATATTTGCCGCCCGCTGCAGCTGTTCTCTGCGATGAGTCATTCACGATAAAGGTAGTGATCACTTTCTGCACACATGATGTTATGATGTTTTCTGAGAAATAGGCGATGTAAATAGAGCAGTAGTAAAGATTTGTGACATCGTGGTATTACGCCGATATATTTCGTTGCTACGATTTCTGAAATTGTGATTTTTTTTTTTCAAGTTGATCATTTATCTCACGAGATCACACTATCAAGATCTAGAATCTACTGATACCCCAAGATACTTATATCCAATTATAAAGGGACAAACATTGTAAAATCATATTGCAATTGCAAAACAATAGACTGCAAGTGCACAAATGTATTTAAAAGTATATACACTGGGAGCAATGACAAAACTGCAAAGAACTACTACTACTCCTACTACTACTCCTACTCCGTCTGAAGTATGTCTGTCTGTCTGTCCGTCCGTCCGTTTGACTCCTGTGTGGATATCTGTCTGTTTGTTTGTGTGCCTGGCTGTCTGTGTGGTAATCTTTATGAACGACCTCAGCTCATTTGATTTTTGTTGAAATCGTTCCATTAGAATGCACTCTTGTTTCGTATAAAATTCGTATTACGTATCGTAGTACGATATGCGTTTAAGTGTCGAAAAGTGGCTAGTAAGAAACGTTGATGGGAAAAAAGTCATGGCATTTAAACTTTCTCGAATGGGCATGCTCCTACAAGCTCGCAGATCGATGATCTCAGGCAATAGAATTTTGATATTGAAGTCAATTTTGTTTTTATTTTGTCAGTGCACTATGTCCTTGTACTTGAAAATAGTGATTGTGTGTCCGTAAGCTGAGAATTTCTCTCCAAACAAAATTTTTGATTGGTCTGTATAGCTTCTTGTATGGTCTTTTGTTTTGCCGACTTCGGGCAATATGTACATATTTTAGAGCTAAAATCATCAATAATAAATTTAATTGATTACTTTCAAATCCAATAGGACATTTCACCCTGATGATAGTACCATTCTGATGAGGAAGAAGCCCGTCTGGCGATTCCGCAAGATATCCATGGGTCGTCGGGTTCACAAACAGGCCTCATAGTTCAACTTTATTCCGTTAAGTTCAGTTCTGATCAAACCATACAACTTTTTTCTTATGGTATAACTCTAAAAAATTACGTTCCATAAAGGCTCTGTTACGTTGTGATTACTCAGGCAACAGTCAATTGCCGACACGGATTTTTACATAACAAACCGTTTATGGAATGTTATTTTTTACAGAATAGCACTATTCTTTTTTTCTATCTTGAACGGTAAGGCCGCTATGGGATATTTACGCTAGGATCGGCCACTCTTTATCTTCCCATAGCTTCCAGTTACTGGGTTCAATGCCTGTTCTAAATTTTCATTGAAATCAAAGATTGAAATTGGCTGCTCCCAATGGGCGACAGACTGCTGAGATAAGGTTGTTGTACTTGCACCAGGGTGTACCGTTGGTGTATGGGTGAACTTTTTTTTTTAATTTTCGAATGTTTCAGTAATTTGATTCCAACAAAAATCGACAGAGTTCTTATTTCTTGCGGACTATAAATAATGTATGATGATACCGGACGGAAACCGCAAGCGCTTGCAGGTGGGCGGCACGCGGTGAACTTCAAAGGGAAATATTCAAAATTGATTTCGGTCGATACTATTGATGATATTTGAATTTTGAAAAAAGGTTATTATACAATATTTACCACAGAATAAAATGACTACCTGGGATTTTCAAAAAAAAAATTTAAAAATTTGAGAAAATCATAAAAAAATTTCAAAAAATACAAAAATCAAAATTTTTGACTACAGCATCAAAAAATTATATATTCTAAAAATAATAACGTTTGAATTTTCAAAATCGGTCTATTGAGTGAATTTTGAGAATGTTAATAGTTTCCGCGCCATCTCGCGTCTCAGAAACACATTATTTCATCGTCCCCTTTAGCCTTAATGCTCCAGAAGTAATTATAATAAATATGTATAGATTATGCCTGTGCAACTTACCACCCCGTGACTTCCACCGCCCGCACTCGGACCGAGCTTTTACACTACCAAGCTTAAGCTATAAAGGGAAGAGCCCACTATCCCACTATTCCACTATCCCACTATCTCACTGACCTGACTAACCTTCTTTGAAAGCGAAATTAAAACGTCGTGGCTGTTTTGTCGCTCAATTTTACTTGTTTACACTACTAAGCTATAAAGGGAAGAGCCCACTATCCCACTATCCCACTCAGAGCCGGATTCAAGGGTGCGGCGAGCGAGGCGATAGCCTCGGGTGCCATACTGTGGAGGGGGGGGGGGGGGGCGCTTGAGCGCCCTTTATCTCTCTATTATCTCGAGAAAATTTCATCTGCGGCGCTTTTTCACTCATAATTTGTGCAATTTTCAATTATTATCAGCATTATTGTTATCATTTGAAAAAAAATTGCTCGATGCTATTTTTTCATTCATAAAAGGGCGCATTACAGAACTTCGCCTTGGGCGTCAAAGGCTGTAAAGCCGGCCCTGATCCCACTGACCTGACTAACCTTCTTTGGAGGGGAAATTAAAACGTGGCTGTTTTGTCGCTCAATTTTACTTGTAACGAAACCGACAGCAAGAAGAAAATATTGATAGAACCGAACTTCGAATTTCGACCCCCTAATGTAGACAGGATGACATGTGCGATGACTGGGATTCGCAAACAACTGATGAAATAAGACATGCGCTTGACACTGGCGCGCGATCGCACATTGAAGTAAACTGGACATTCGCCAATCATGTCTTAGATTCTGTCTTTTTTCTTCGCACTGAAAATTTGTGTCTTCCATCCTGCTCTGACAAAAAATAGGTATATTGAGTGACAAATTTTCAAATTGAACACAAATTCTGTGGAGAATGAAGCACCCTGTATATCTGTATCAATTAGTATACCTACCTCTCTGTCTATCTGCGTTACGAGATGCGTTATATCGCTGTGCTAGAATGATAGTAAGATAACTTCAAATTTCTGATTTTCGGATTATTTCAAAATCTATAGCTCCAAGCTACTCTCTACCTGGTAAAAAAAATCGAATTACTCAGAATCATCATGGAAGTACATAAAAAATGAATATCTCACTGTTATAATTATCTGTTCTTTAAACAGTTCTGGTCTAATACTCGGACATCTCAAAATGTTCTATTTCTTCTACTGAGAAATAGATCGAATTTGATCTTGCCTTCTGGTATAATACGAAGACATTCCAACATGTCCCAATTTTACAACAAATCTGATTTGGAAATTTCAAGTTGTCCTTGTTTTTCATGTTATCTCAGTATTTTACTGTGAAAGATGTCTCACTCTTATACCAAAGAACCAACTGATTCAATGAAAGTCTTCAGATATTTCATTTTAACTCACTATTGCACAAACATACCCTCATGCGTTTGTAAAATATCTTACTTTTCTCTCAGTTGTCTCACTATTTGACCAGAAATGTTCCGTGAATTGTTCGAAATGACTTAATAATTTTAACTTGTCTCCAATGTACATTGCCATGATTTCGTTGTACACAGGTCAGTTTGTATTGGGTAAAACTGAACCAAAACGATGGATAGATGCGGAGGCAGACTATATTGGTTATAGCTATGGCCAAGACTGCCAAAAGTAAAAGAAATCGTGAAAATCGGTTCACAGGATGAAATGTTTGATGAAAAGTCTTGAATAATTGAATGACAAAGTTATGAACTTCGACATTTTTCAATATTTGACACACGACAGTTAGCGAAACACTATCTGCTGTTCTGAATACAGTTTTTAAAGGACTTTCAAATGAGTTTCCAATTTCTGATAGTGACACTTTTATTTGTCAGATGACAGCCAAAAGCTAATTGGCTTATTCCATGTCATACAATACTTAAGGATAACTATGAAAAATATGTTGAACTAGGCTATGCTTACTGTGCAATACTCGGACAACTTGAAAAAAAAGAGGGATAAATTCAAAATCACTCTACGAATTCCTGACGAATAGTAGGATAATTTACATGAAAAAACGGACAACTTCCAACAGAACCATTATTTCTAGCGATATACAAGGATATGTTCACTTTTTGATTTTTTTCTCAAAGAGTAAATGTGATTTCATAATGAATTTCTCACAGGTCTTTCAGGAGCGATATAATACAACTGGAAAATTAAAAAATCTCCGAAATTTCGAGAAGAAGAGTGTTTTTCGTTCTTCTGAAATGTTCAAGTGGCGATTACTCGAAACTATGTTTTTCAAGTTGTCTTACTATCATTCTAGTACAGCGATATTATGCACGTTGCGAAATGCTAAAGCTAGCTACAGACTATGCGTGATTCGCGATGCGTGATGCGCCAGTGGGTACTAATTCGTAGATGCAACGCAAGGACTGTCCACACTATGCGACGATTCGCAATTCGCGATTCGCAAGTATGGTTCGTCTTCCGTCAGGCGAATGGCGAGGCGGATGCTTGCCAGTAGCAGTGGGTCGAAGCAGTCGTGGGTCAATAGATTCAAGACGTTACACGTGTTGCAAATGCAAATATTTTCGACAAATTTTGATGAAACTTCTTCGTTCTACCCCACTCTGTTGCGTCCATGAGTGCTTAAAATCGAATGAAGACCCCAAGGCTTTGAGCTGCAGCTGCATGTTGACTTCACGGGAATCACACGTAAATAGATTTGGCCGAATTTTTCTTCACCTCGCACTGAGGCGGCAGTGGTGCGGACGCATCAAATTTGGACGCATTTTCTATCTACACTATCCACGCACAAGGCGCACTACTAGTGCGAACTGACGCACTACACAACACGAATCACGCATAGTCTGTAAGGGGCTTAAAACAGACGTTATACACTACTCTTCATAATTAAGGAGAGTTGTATAGGATTTCTTTTTGCTTTTACAATAATTTCATTTTGATAATAATCTTGATGTGTCTGTAACTGTAAAAGTGTTGAGGCTTGAGTATCCTGCAGATTAACTCAAAAAAACTAACTTTTTTCCAGATTACCCGCGGGCTTGTACTCAGGCTCCAGAATATGAGTTTCATGCATCAGCTTTTTCAGGGTATAGGTATTTTTCAATGTTTGATTGCGAATGGTGTACGCCAAAGCATTTACCTACATTGTGCTCCTGGCGCCGATAGCGTGGCGTTTTTGCTAATGAAAACTGTAATTAATCAGAATTGGCATTTTTATGGTGCGGTCCAGATTACCTATTCAATGACGGAAGCTCCATTGTTGAAATATGTTCCAATCCCCTTTTCCCATTAACTTTCCTTTTGTAGTGGGGGTCTAATTTTGCGCTAATCTGCCTCAGTAAAACAATCAAAGTTATGTCAGAAAGGAGAAAGTTCCTAATTTCTATTACGGCATACGTCCGGATGTTAAGAGCCGTCATAATACCACCTCTCCACCTTGCATTTAATGATTGAGAAGTGCCGTTTAGTGTGAATGTTGTACATACCCATGCCTTAATCTTAAGAGGTGTTATTGCCAAGATGGCGGTCCGTGCAGACGCCGTATAGACGGTGATCAAAAATGCAAAAACTCCAACTCATGAACCAAAAAAGTTGGGAGTTATGAAAATCAGCATGTAGATTTACAGTTCAATGCTTATCGAGTTGAAAAAAACCGCGTCTAAATATTTTGAGCTTTTTCTGTAATAGTTTTAATTAAGTGGTCGATTTCATGGAAATGGACATTTTCCAATACATCAGTGATTCCCCAAGATATTTGGATAAAACTTTGCATTTCCAGCCGCCATCTTGAATTTGCTCATCATGGAATAAGTGAGAAATCAATTGGTACTAGCAGTAATGGTCATAATCAATCATATAAATGCAAAAATAACCGTTCTCAATGGAGAACTTTTTGTAATCGGCCACTTGGAAATGTTGAACCCATTTTCACGAGTTTTATAGCACTTCCGCGCTCAACACGACCAAAATGACCATTGTAAAGATGAATATGGGGTTTTAAAACAAACCATTCTATTGTTTGTCTGTTTGACACTTGTGCATACTTGAAAAAATTTCTAATACCAAAAATGTCCCACCGACGAAAAAATGGAGCTTCAAAAACGAAAAATTGATCAAATAAACGTTTTTCCCAAGCTTGTCCTATTTTTTGAGGATATTTTCAGTATACTTCGGGAATGACTGATGATGAATCAAAATGGTTTCGTAATCCATCTCGGGTTATTTCTGCATTTGGATTACTTATTTTGTAACGGGCGAATTCAAAATGGCGACCATAAGAAGAAAAAGCAGTCGAGTGTCATATTTTTGAAAATAGTAGGCGGGGACGGTGGCAACACCACCTTTCATTCTGGAGGTCATTTTTTGTGGATCCATATTTTTTTTCGTTCATGCGTTAGAATTTTTGCATTTCTGATCACCTTGTATCTTGGCAACACCTCTCAAAATTAAGGCATGGGTATGTACAACATTCGTACCAAACGGCACCGCTCAATCGTGAAATGCAAGGTGGTTGTCGCTTAACATCCGGACTATAATACTTGTTGTTTTACATAACGGTGAATAAAAAATAACTCAAACTCCCCGGTACGTACGTTGTGGAGAAGTCAGGAAGTCATAAAATCGAAAAAGTCTGTTTATTTCCACCATGAATATTTTTCCAACTTTCAATAAGTATTGAATTCAGAATTACTGTTTTCGATACGAGAGCGCGATTTAAGACCCGAAGTCGTGTTTACTGCACCCGTTGGGGATCTGGCGTCTGGCATAATCCAGGTTTATCGGACGCTTGGTTGTCCCAGTGCTTGAATGGACCGAACATTAAGCATCCAAGCATCACGTTGCGGCTCGGTGAGCCCGGCTGGTCTGGGGAGGTGATAGATGATGCAATGGGCCCGGAAACGAGGCCTACGTGACAATAGAATCATGTTAAAGTCCCCGAACAAAATCCAGAATCCAGAAAAAGGGGTTATAAAATCTACTGGATCAAATTCACTGTTTTTCAAGTGACCCATGAGATGACAAACATGTCGGTGTAACTAGGCAACCATGATTTTGACTGGCTCTTGGCGTAATTACTGACATTTTATATCTTATACATACATATAATATAATCTTATATCATGCCTTCAAACCTACTCTGTGCTTCAAATGAACATTGCGTTATGTCTTCTGTGATTCCTGAAAATAATCTGCTAAGAAAACATGGCAGCGACCAGACCATGGCTTACTGAAAGGTGGAATTTATTTGAACGCTCTTTATAATTCTCGTAGAGGTCAAGATACGATGAACTTAAGCCGACCTGTCTATTTTCTGTGCACCTACATTTATTATTGATTATGAATAACGGATAGGCGTTTTTCCAACTTTTTTGCAAGATGAGAAAATTGAAACTCGTACCTATTATATAAGGTCAGCAAGACCTTTCCCTTTTCAAACGTCGAGAAGTCAGCCTCGTCCACAGTGCGCCCTCGTCATCATTAGAATCAAGCGATGAATTTAGGATCTGAATTACTGAATTATTAAAAGGCCAAAATAATCAACCGGTCAACGGTGAACCAAATAAAAAGTGCAGAATAGCAGAAAATGATGAAGAGACTATTCGTATAGAGCGGCGCCGCGTAAATATAAGCCGTATAATTATTAACCATAAAAATAATAGATGAATAAAGATTCAATACACATCCAATGGTTGATGTTTCTTGCTCATAATTCTGCCACCAATAGTTTACTAGCATATTTTGAAATAACGGAATAGTCCGTTCTCCTGACTTCCTGACCCGACGGCGCAGATGCAACATAAACGCGACTGTTGCTATTTAGCGCCAAATTTGAAACATCCAGACAAATATCGACTTGTCTATGAAACACCAGGCTATTTCATAAAAAACATTCCAGATAGACACAAAAAATTAATAAAAATGTGAAGAACAACCTGTAGCAAGCCAAATTTCTAATTGGTATTTACTTTTTTACAAAGTAATGAAAATATTGGGAGTTTGATGCTTACTTCGCAAATGGCCCACAGTCTATTGATTGCGATGTTGTCAGATTTGGCATGTTCGCCGTTTGTTTTGCAAGATTTTCCCTCGCGCTTTTCTGGTAGGAAATCTCACACTGTACTGGGTAAAAGTTCAAAATTTGGAAATTACTGTATCGGAATCATTGAATACTTATTCATTTTCCTTGTTTACTTGGCAACATCGAACGAAGCTTCTGCCGTGCTCCTGCCTGACCCCTGGGTAGCTGTTTTTGAAAGTGTGCGAGAAACTCCCTGCGAGTAAAATACATTAAGCAGTACACTGGTGTAGCGATTGTTGCCTATAGAGTCGTGCTGTTTTAGGCAACTTTTGCTACAACATTGTAGTACTGATTGTATAAAATGTTGCATATTATGTCGCAATCTGCAGTACATTGATGTAACAAGAGTTGCCTAGAGCAATGTGAGATTGTTTCTCGCCTACCTTTAGGTACCTTTTGCCTTTAACGGATTTCAGTTAGAGGGCCCTGACGAAAACTTGCACGTTCGCGGGAACGGAATAAAATTAAACCTTTGTTCTTGTTTGTATGACTCTCGCTTCTACACTCGCCGTAACGCAGTGTTTATTTGCACCTTTCTTGCAAAAATACCTTCTGCTTCACTACAAAATTTATTTTTGTTCCTTGTTAACAAACGATGAGCATCTAGGTATAATAAAGATGCTCAAAAATGTCACTGGCACAAACGATTTTAATAGTTTTCTAATCATGTATATGTGTAAACTGACGCTATTTGTCTGGAAGTTTCATATCAAGTGCTTATAATTGTACGCGCATGCGTCCGGTTGATACTCAAAATGTGCTGCTATGTCCATAATGTTCATAGATTCCGCACGTCCGTAGTACTGTTCCGGTTCGCCATTCCGTGATCACTCAGTATAATATTCTACACATTTTTCTGGCAGTTCTGGAGCCCTCTTGACCTACCTGACAACAAAGGCTTCCGCCAAATGAGTCGAGTCATCCTTTAATAGAGAGCAAGATCCATTGATTTCAAATCGCTTCCACAGAGACTTCTCGAAATTCCATTGTGCATCCAGGATCCAGGATATAGAAAATAATCACTTGCCGCGCTCCGGATTACTTTCAGCAACAGATGAGAATTCAACGACTTATTTTGATGCAAATGTTGCAAGTCAAAAATCAAAGCCCTGAAACATGCGGCTCTGTTTCGAAGCATTTATTATCTATAGCTTTGTGAATGACTGACGGAATGACGGAAAAACCAAACGGTAATTTGCTCAGTTTTCAGGGGAAGTATAACGTAGGACGTACAGAACGTACGTGCCCATTAACATTTCAAACTTTCATTTCCTGGCGCATTTCCACTAGGAATATATAGTTTTACGTGTATGTATGTACCTACTCGTACGTTGGTAATTGGTTGGTGAAAAAAATTCCTACATCACTTTAATCAAAATGCTCATGAACGGCAATCTGTATACTGTTTTGTTACGCGCAAAGAAAACAATAATAATTATTATTATTATACTGAATCTTCACAGACTGTGATAATATGCCTTCAGGCATCTCACATACTACTTACTGTAGAGTATATCACTCATGTAACATATTCCGTACCTATATAATTTGGTGGAACTGATGGAAAATTAGAATTATTAAAGAAAATACCTACATTTCAGAAACGTGTAAGAAACTGTTGAAAACATACAAAAATTGAGCACAGGGCTCAAGATTGTATTAAAGAGTGATCGAAAAAGAAAGGCGAGACATGAAGTGTTATAAATGTGCTGCAAAACAAAGTAGATATACAGAGAGGACATAGAGGAAGCGAAAGAAAAGTAAATTATGACGGCGTTTTCGATTTAGGTCCTGGTGAAGAAGCTAGACCAAGTACTTCCAGTCACTCTTTGTTCCATGACTTCGTCTACTGACAGGCAGTTGGGCAAAATAAAACACATGAAATATCAAATGAAACAGAGTAATGTTCAACGAGCCAAAGGTGAGTGTTGCAAATCATGCGAGTGAAGAAATGGGCATTCCACTTTTAGCGTTTTTACACTATACTTCCCGACCAATTATGCTCTTTTAGTGGGAAATACACTGTTTCGCATTCAAACCTGTATTGCTCTACTTCACCTAACATTTTAATGAAATAATATTATATGTCCCAAGGTCGAGTGAGAGAAAGTGACGTTTTGTGGGAAAGCATCAAGGTCGCAGGCAAAAAATCAGAAAAATATTACCCGATCAAACAAGGCTATCAGATAGGATGGTAAGATTGGTATAGATTGGTCCATATGGCAGATTAGACAGAACGAAACATATCTACCGGTCTACCCCGCAATGCGCAGGGGTGATGATAGAAATTTCAGATCACCTACATGGATCGCACATAGTTAGCGATACAGGGGGTTTTTCATTATAGGAAATGCAAAAGTTAGGTGCCGCAGAAGATAGGAAAGGATTGAGGTGTGCACTGTGCATCCAGCCAGATCCCATATTCTTGAATCACATCAGGTACGTCCACCTAATTGTGATTGATCATAGGGCTTAATACCCAATTATCTTGGGGGTGCCTACCTAGGTTACATTCCTCAATATTTAATATAGATTTGTGGCCTTTGTAGCTTCAGGGATCCAGGAAATGAGAGAATGTTCATCATTGTGACCGGATATAATGCCCCACTTGGGGTTTAGTATAATAATTGCATCCATGCAATACGACCGACTTGAGATTTAGTGCACTATCCCGCGAAGCTTATCGCCCAGACGTCAGGATAAGTGCAGCCACCAGGAAATCCCATGCTGCTATGCAGAACACGACGCAGGACATGGAACAAGTAATCCGGCTAATCATTACAGTTATGGGTGATCGGGATATTAACTGGTGTGATTGGGCATTAATTAATTGGGTGAGGACAGATATTAGCAAATTTAAGCCATTCAATTCGATTCAATTCTCACCGGAGGGAAACCAGTTTCGGAGCAGCTCGGGGCTTTTAACTGTAGTAGGTATAGGTGTATACACCACGAGGTATACACCTGAAATCTCTTGCGCATCACGATCGGAATAATAATCTGTAAGTCCAAAAGGATGCATTCGTGTATCCGACAGGTAGCTGTAACGCTTAAATGTGTTTAAAATCAGAAAGTCTTTTTCGTCCACTTCTATAGAGGGTTACAAGTTACTGTTACAGTTTCCCAACGCTTTGATCTTACTACCGAAAATTTGGTTAATTCATGAAACAACACTAAAAATGTGAAATTTTACAACACTTATTGCGGTAAAAAAAATCCCGTTGGTTGGAAACTTCGAAAACATGGTTGTGGTTGATAAATGATAATTTATTTTGGAAAAAAAGACGCAGTGCCAGTTTTATCTCACTGAGCTAATTCATTAATGCAAACCTCAAAAACGCAGGTATGAGCTATGGGAAATCATCAATTTGCTTAACAATTATGACAAAAAAAAAAATTTCTACTGATGTATTGCTTGTACATACAAAGGTTAGTATAATAAAGCCATAAACAATGGGTTGAAGAATTTACAACAGGTCACTACACTTGAAGAAGTAGGGGACAGCGTAATACATTGACATTGGCTGTTGTAACTCAGTTACCTTATTATTAATGAAAGGAAATTAATTTGTCGCGTGGTCCACTTGTGCAAACATAATCAATTCTTATTATTGTTACATGCCGAAGTTTTATTTATTAATTTATTAAAGGTGATTCATAATCGGATGAGAACAATTATTGGATACCATAATTAAGAGGAACTCTTGGGAAAACTGCGCCAGTTCAGAGCTACATTTTGTTCTTTTATTGACTGTTTTCTAAATTTTTTGACACTAGGATCGCGGTAGTGCTTGAGGTGCACGAAAGAAAACCGAATTTAACTACATTTACCCACTAAGAGGCTTCTGGTTCCTGGTATAGATATTATTGCAGAAGAACCATCCCCAAATTACTCTTATACCGCATGATCAAAAACTTTTTTACTCCAGATTGCTCTGACCTTTTTTGCCTTGTTCAGTTATGTTGGTTGCACTGCAATCAACTTCAAAGTGGCATCTTTATTTTGACAGCATTTTGCCAGTATGAACAATTGAGGTCTCCAATTTTCCGTTGTCTCTCTTTACTGTGACGTCATGCGTATAAGAGACGGTTAATCGAGGTCATTGGGCGCTTCCCAATAAGGCGTATAAGGACACAATTCGACACATATGGACACAATTTGACACAGCTAGCGTTCCAATAGCAGTAATAGCACCACATGTCGACACAATCGAAACATTGGCGAGGCTGAGTTTAGAATTGAGCTGGCAAGTGCACTTTGACATTGTGTATCCGTCTTGTCGCAGTTATTGGAAAGCGTCCTATGTTTCTTGAGATATGACATTTCGTTTCTGACAATGGGAAATTTTTCGAATCTGACAAGCGCTCTGTCGTGTATTTATTTGATTTCAGCATGGATTTCATGCTTTCTCTTGTTCTTACCCTCGTTCTTGCCAATAGGTGTGTTATATGTAGTGGAAAACTGAGAAGATACTTACAGAAATGGTTCAAGGGTGTTGTGTCGCTCTATGCGAGTGCGAGAATAAGACGAATACACCCGGCATCACCATGTACCGGTTCAGGAAAGACTCAAACTTGATGGAAGTGTGGCTGCACCAGACACGTGCATCTTACTACGAAAAAACTTTATTACTTCGTCCATTAAAAACTCCCTTATGGGCTCTAGTGACTTTCCCCACATGATAATGGGAACAGTATAGCTAACTGATTCAAAATTCCCGAAAAGTCAGAAACGAAACGTCCAAACGTCATAAACGTCAAAACGTCAAAGGTGACCTCGAAAAACCATGTACGGTTGCGGACTCATAAAAGTTTACACCGATGACAATCGTGTAGCCATGCCCATTCAAAATTACGTCAAAACTGAATTAGCATGGCCACTCGATCGCCGTCGGTGTAAACTTTTATGAGTCCGCAACCTTACTTTCTATCTCCTAAAATTGGAAAGGTCAATTGAACAGTGACCAAGGATGCCTATACCAATAGTCGGGAAACTTGGCCTGTTTTGACGTGAAAAGCCGAGGTTTGACAATCCCGACGGGCGAAGTATCAGATCAAGCTTCAAGATGGCGGACTGAGTTTCCTATCCAGCTATTAGTATAGACATCCTTGACAGTGACACTGACATTCAACAATTTATTAGTCAATATGCCCATTATGGCCAACCTTTGATGAATAAAATAATGATTTCATAGCACTCTAGAGAAAAAGAGTCTTTGATCGTACGGAATATCAGAAATATGTCAGTTTAATGTCAGTTTGGTCACTGTGGAGAAAAATCAGTTTTGATTAGTGATCATAGTATGCATAAAAATAAAGCTCCAATATGCAATACTTGATTCTCTTCATTGTTGAATCACAAAACAGCTATCGTATACAGAGAGACCATTTGACAGAGACATTCAAAATCAAACGAGATAAAATTTGTACTACTGAGTAATTGCCCTGGGTTTTTAAAGTAAAGTGAAAATGGGACACCCCTTTTTTTATAAAGGTCATGCGAGATGTGAGTACCAGTTTCATTTGAAAAGTGACACTTCGACACTTCACTTTTGATCTCTTATGTACTACATGTAGTACACTTATCTCTACAGACCACTACTGAATGAACAGCGCAAAGTCATTCGCTATGATCTGCAATCTGCCATCAAGCAACAATAGTTTTAAGCAGACGTTCTTCGGTATAGGTGGCTTGTGGCTTATTCCGTGATCGACCTTTTGAAAGTGGTGATACGGTTTTGTGGATTTTTCAACGAAGTGACACAACTGACGTTAACAAATTCGTACTCATGAATTTCGTGACCGTAATTGTACCGTCAGGAGCTAAATACTTCATACATCAAAATTTTTGCCATTAGAAAAAAGCGAGGTCTTGGTTTGTTGGTTGCAGTTATGACCTAATAGACTAAAAGGCTTGGTTCTTGACTTCATGGTGATTGTGCTTTATAAGGGGGCTCCTTCATGATTATGTCACATTTTTTGGAACTATAAAAACAATTATGTATGTAATACAGTGCTCCTGACAGTACATCTACGTCCACGACCAAAGCAGTTGATATTTCGGATGTTGCATATGATCAATTTCACGGCTTTCTGCATTAGAGCAAACTATGGGAAAACTGTGTTGTGTTGGTACGAATGATACGATGACAAGAAGATGCCAGCCAGTTGTCTACACGTGCAATTTTTAATGTGACACCTTGTCACCGTGTCGAGGTATCATGTACGTGAAAGTGAAAATTTTTGAGCATACGCCAGGAATCGATAGTTTTTTTAGAGTGCTTTGCAGTGGGAACGATAAGAGACATTGTCTTTACTGGTTGGTGGGTCTCCGCCAAGATGGTTAGGTTTTTGGCGGTTACTAATGAATAATGTCGAAGATTCGCAGGATACTACTCGCTATATCACTGAGGTAGTGAGTACTAGGTACCTACTCTAGCTCTAGCTCTACCTATTATACCTGCTGCAACAGCAAGCAATGTATGAAGACACATGCTGGCAGACAACACAGTGTACCTACCTACTCACGCCCAAATTGTCTCGTCTCCGTGCAGTTCAACTCCATAAATTATTGTCCTACTATCCATATTGTCCATCTGAAGAATAAATTTCCTCTTGGGCAGTAGGCGAGGGGTTGACCACCTAGTAAATGTGGTGTACAAGTTCCAGTAAATGTTGGTAAATGTTTGGTAAATGTTTGGTAAATGTGGTAAATATTTGGTAAATGTTGGTAAATGTTGGTAAATGTTGGTAAATGTTGGTAAATGTTGGTAAATGTTGGTAAATGTTTGTAAATGTTGGTAAATATGGTAAATATTTGGTAAATGTTGGTAAATATTTGGTAAATGTTTGTAAATATGGTAAATGTTCAGTAAATTTCAGTGAATAACAGTCAATTCTAGTGAATGTTTAGCGGATTTTTATAAATGCTTGGTAAGTTGTGATTAATATTATTATTAATAAGTGTTTGGTCAATGTTGTAGTTTTTCAGTTATTCCAAGATAATTTTTAGCGCATTTTCGTAAGAAAATGATATGGCCGGTTTGTCTGTCTGTCCGTGTAGAAATTGAGAAGTTGTACTCCTCCTCGGGGAATGAAGTTAGAGCCTTGGGACTTTTTTTGAATGATAGCTGATGTCCCCAAGGGTGGCCAATGGGCATTATTTTTTTCAACCATACATAGTTATCATTATTATTATCATCAAAAAACAAAGATTCACTGTGCACTTCTAAGAAGTTGGACTCCTCCTCGGGAAATTAACATAGAGCCCTGGAACTTTTTCCTATGGATAGCTTAGGTTCTCAAGGGTGGCCAGTGGGCAGATTGGGTTTCATGGTTGCGCCGCCATCTTGGCCGCCATATTGAAATTTCTCATTAGTGGAACGATTTTCATAAAACTTGGAACTTATTCTTGTCTCGTACGAACATTCTTATTTTTGAACTAAATTTCATAATTCCACCGCCATCTTGGCCGCCATATTGAAATCTCTCATTAGTGGAACGATTGACATCAAACTTGGAACTTATTCTTGCCTTGTAACTATGAACAATTATATTTTCAAGCTGATTTTTATGATCTCGCCGCCATCTTGGCCGCCATATTGGATTTATTCGATATATAATATTTTCATGGAGCTCAGAAGTTACCCTTGTTACGTGTGATCATTCTTATTTTCAAGCTAAATTTCATAATTCCGCCGCCATCTTGGCCGCCATATTGAAATCTCTCAGTAGTGAAACGATTGTCATGAAGCTTAGAATTTATTCTTGTTTCGTATGAACATTCTTATTTTTAAACTAAATTTCATTATCCCGCCGCTATCTTGGCCGCCATATTGGAATCTCTTCTTAGTGGAACGATTTTCATGGAACTTAGAACTTACTCTTGTTACGTGTGATAATTCTCATTTTCAAGCTATATTTCATGATTCCGCCGATTATGTAATGGTGCAGGGAAAACGTTCTGACACGATAGCTGATGCCGAACCGTTGACCCGATCGACTTGAAATTTGGTATACGTATACAGACAGGGCCTTGCCGTCAAATGAGCTGATTAATTTCTGACTGTCATCTGTGAAACGGAAGTGTCATTACCAAAGAACGACAGAAGCTGTATCTCATGGAACTTAACAATATGTTACCTATTTGTAAGCCCTGAATCAGTTGTATTCAGAACAGTTTCGAGTACCTATTTCCCCAACTGTCACTTGTCAGCTCGCTTGTCAGTCATTGGAAAATATAGAAATTCGAAGCTTTGACATTAATTACTTTTTCAAAATCTATCCGATGGATTGGAACCAAATTCGACAAGAAGCAACAAGCCAAAATATTCAAATTGAGTCTTCAGTTGGACGTTTCCACCATTTCTCAGCAAGACGTTACAAATTTCAAAATTTTCTTCTGGCCGTTACCACCCGAAAGGGACGCTGCCGCTTGCGCGGGGTTTGACCAGGACGAAAAGGGTTTGTCGCAGAACTCAACTCAGACACTCTCTTTCTGCGTGTCGTGTGGGCCTATTTTCAGATGCGACGCGGTTTCAATGGGGCCTTGCAATTGAAAAACTCAACGTGAGGTCGCCACTACTGTAGGGGGCGCCTACTTCGATAAAGCGGCCGTAACGACGCGAAAAACAGGGGAGTTTGAGTAGTTTGACCTGTAACTGACAGTGACTGGAGACGTCAAGCAAGAAACAGAGGTTATCCAAATTTCAAATCAAGACATAAAATGACGGACGTCGGTCGGTGAAGCGTCAACGCCGTCAAAATTGTCGAATTTGCCCCCAACGGTCGTGGCGCCCTCGGTGTGTAAAAGTGGCAGTGCAAGGCCCCATTGTCCGACGATGGTTTATCCAGAATTGAAATTGCACATTCCGTAATTTCAAAAAAAACTGCAGAGCAAACTTCGACATGCGGTAAGCCCCACAAAATATTCATTTTAGGTGCAGACTTGCTGCCAGTCTTGGAGAAAAGATTGGACCGATTTTTGAGAAGAAAATTTTAGGAAACGGACTCATGCTTTTTGAGTTTTCAAGTTCAAAATCTTCATTCCGTGACCGGATTTTCACAAAAAAAAATTCGACAAGAGTTTACTGGTTCTCAGACATTTTCCAACAGTTTATTCTCTCAATTTCCAAGGTTTATAGCTGAAAACGAGAAAACCAACTCATAGCCGAGAGTAGACCACAATGATGGATCTCAAAATGAAGCCTTAATCGACGACTTTCACGATGAAATGGTTTGGAACATTGGTTTGAGTATTTTTGGGAAAATCAAATAATTTTCTGAACCAATTGTCAATTTCCTGTAAATGTATTCCAATCTACCTTTCGAACTCCAACTTTATACCTGAAGAAACACATCGAACAAAAATTTCCAAGGGTTTCTGGATACTAGTCGGGAAAGTTTTGTGTCGCCCACAACAGATTTTTCAAATTTCCAAACGATACATTTTGTAGTCGATTCCATGGAATTTTAGAAATTTAGAATGTTTTTGATAAATGTTGGAATTGTTGTGTTCATTTTCCGTTCAATAGATGAGAAAAAGTCAACTAGGTACTTATCACGTCTGTGGTTTCCATTTTTCTCACAGAAAATTCTCTGACGAGTTCCAATTTCTAATGATGTGTAGTCAAAAACTCTGCCCTAGACACTGGTAACAGGTAACACAAAATTACTCGGGAGACAAGTATAGATGACTTAATCAGTACGACGATATTTTTTTCGTTAGGTACCTATTTTCCAGTTGGTATTCCGGTGATTATTAGTAAATTGGGTAGTATTGATAGAGAATAAGCATGAGCATTTGCTTGAATTCCATAGGCGTTGTCAGGGATAGTCTGCTTAGCAACTCCTTAAAAATCTGAGCAAGTGCTTATTTGATATGCTTATTCATATTAATACCTACTACCCATTATTGTTTTCGTACATTTCAGTACTTGGGTAGTTCATCTTATGCTTTTTTCTAGTGGATTTCGTTTATAAATGTGGTGAATGTTTAGTAAATGTTAGTAAATGTAGTAAATATTTGGTAAATGTTGGTAAATGTTGGTAAATGTTGGTAAATGTGGTAAATGTTTGGTAAATGTGGTAAATGTTTGGTAAATATTAGTAAATGTGGTAAATGTTTGGTAAATGTTGGTAAATGTTGGTAAATGTTGGTAAATGTGGGTAAATATTTAGTAAATGTAGTAAATGTTTGGTAAATTTTGTAAATTTTGTAAATGGTGTACACAAATTTCTTGGGTGGTCAACCCCTCGGCAGTAGGTATCCTTTTTACATTCCATTTCTTCACGGCATCACAGACTTCCGGCATAATTTTCTCAGTGGCTGGCAAAAACCTAATAGCCTTTGCGAAGACCCACCGCAACCAGTGATGACAATGTCCCTTATCGCCCACACTGCAAATCACTCAAAGGAAGCTAACAATTCTTCGCATATTCTCGAAAACTTTCACTTTCGCGTACATGACTCCCCAAGACGATGGACAAGGTGTCCCATTGAAAATTCACATTGAAAATTGCACATGAAGACAGCTAGCTGCCAACAAGTCGTCAACGTGTCATTCGTACCAACGCAACCTATTTTTTCCATAGCTTGCTCTGATGCAGAAAGTCGTGAAATTGACTATACTCACACAAGATAAATATCCCTCTAATATCTATTATAGACCTTACAAGCTGATTGAGACATTTTCTCTGATGGATTCTAGGTCAGTGCTGGTTGAATGACCACGGAAAATGCATACAAGCTGTTGTGGTCCAAACATTTTTCCATAATCTGTCGTGAAACTTGTGCTTTCTGTGGTCACTAAGCCAATATTCACCAGAGAAAATATCTCTATTAGTTAACAATGATTAAATTCGCTGGTGCAACTGGCTATTAATAATGTTTCACTTCGTGTTTCGAACACTTTTTACAAATTATTTAGTTTTAATTTATCAAAATTAAATCAAATTATTAGCCATAACAACCCATGAAGGGATTTGGCTGGCTTCTTTACCTATTCATATTGACAATGACCGAAGCCAGGCGCGATGTCCACTACACCCCGCGTCCCCCTGAGTTTTAATTTATACCAAACTCAAAATTCATTTCCCCTCCCTACCGTCGGGGTGGTAGGTAACAGAAGACACATGTGGGGATGGATATTCATGAACTTGCTTTCACTTTCCGAAAACCTCTTATCGATTTGGATAGAATCCAACGAAATGTTGCCTCAATTATTGACGATGTCTTAAGCGAGTGACATCAATGAGAACAATGTATTATTGTTCGGATCGAGGTTCCGATAAAAAAAAAACACCTTCAAGTTTCTAGTGGAAAGCACTTACAAAAATAGATCAGTTTGCTTAACCTTTCTCAATCTTTGTGAAGGGTGTTTTGCGAGGTGCTTTGCCTTTTTCCACACAAATTCGAATAACAAATTTGTTGCCTAGCCCTTTGCCAATTTCATAGGACGAGCAAAAAACCCCTGAAAAAATCGATAGGAAGAGCCAAGATCAAAAAAAAGTTTCTGCAGCGGAGAATTATTTCCGAGATTATTTCTCTAGAAATAAAGTTGTATAAATAATCTGTCTCTCCATCTCGCTTGTCTTGAGAAATACAAAGTCGGTTAAATTAGGAAAAAGTTGCGCATTTTTATGACGATCAATGATCCAAAAAGAAATTTGACGTATCGATCTTAGTTTTTGAAATATCGTGGAAAAACAAGAATTTGAATTTTTGTTTCCATTTTTTATTCAAAAAACGGTTGAAGGTGGCCTTTTCTAATCTAGACATTGTCAGGGCACTTTTTCAAGGGGAATTCAAAGCTGCAAAAATCTTTATTCTACCTTTAAAGCAACCGAGATACGACATTCAACTTTTTTCTCTAATGGGCGCCATATTGGATTTTGATAATTTTGAATACGGTATTCTTTTCTGGTTACAACGATGTGCCACATGTCACTGTTGAATAAATGTTCAACATTTACGTTTTTTTTTATTGTCGGTGCTGATTTTGTTCCCAAAGCACTCTTTGAAAAATAAAAAATAAAAATTTTGCTCAAAACCATGAATTCAGCAGTGGCATGTGACACATTGTTGTAACCAGAAAAAAATATTGTATTTAAAAATGTCAAAATCCAATATGGCGCCCGTAAGAGAAAACAAAGTTGAATGTCATATCTCGGTTGTTTTGGAAGTTAGAATGAAGATTTTGGCAACATTGAATTCCCCTTGGAAAAGTGCCTTCACAATGTCTTGGTTAGAAAAGGCTATCTTCAACAGTTTTTCAAATAAAAAATAAAAACAAAAATTACAAATTGCTGTTTTTTCTCGATATCTCGAGAACTAAAACTGACAAGTAAAATATCTCTTTGGATCATTGATCGTCATGAAAATTCGCAACTTTTTTCTAATTCAACCGACTCTGTATCTCTAAAGATAAGCGAGATACCCATGCTTAGCCTCGAAAAACGGACACCCTGTATACAACTTTCGTGGAGAGACAGATTATTTATACAACCTTATTTCTACAAGATGCGTCCATTAAGAAAATCCCTCAACTTTTACGATATTAATTATTTCTCTGATTCCCACGAATGATTTCAATCGCGCAATGATTTGGGCTAAATTTCAAGTCCGACTTGCAACCCTCGATAAGCTGCGTCACCGTCGCAAGCCATCAATATGCTCTGGATCATTGGCTGAAAGGGATCACGTGGTGACTACTTGCAACTTGCAACCGACGAAAAGCTGCGATGTAAAACGTCACAATAGTCACAATACCAAGTATAGAAATACAAAAATAGGTCCACAAATAGTGTAAAACACAATTCTGCAATCGTAAGTGTAAATCTTCTTGGTGGTCGGTCAGATGTGCGATATGCAGGTCTTAGCTTTCGGAGCAATTCAATATCTACTGGGTCGGATGAGAAGCTTCAAAAATTGATGTCTTCGATATTATAAAGAAATTATCTCACCACCTCTACTGATTGGGTATAACACAGTAACCTAATAATTAAGTACAAACTGATGGTGCCCGAACACCGAGTCGATGGTTTTATTATCTATAATTGGATGTTGACTTTTTTCTTTGAAAAAATGAATAAAGTCAAGGTATGATTTGCAAAATATGAGTAGATTATTATTTCATTAGCGATTTTTTACAACAGGAAGCCGGTACCAGCATGATCAAAAATATGCGAAAAAAAGTAAAACATTTGCCATGACATTAGTCAAGTTGAGGAACGGTCATGTTCGTTTTCCTTGCCTTTCTTTTTCAACGACGCGATAACATCCTGGCTCAGTGACTGGTAGGAAATAAAAGCAAACACTTTTTGGCATATTTTTAACTTTTGATACAATGATGTGAACAAGTTTTGTCCCGACGATTATTTTATATCATCGGCTATAATATCCCTGACACTGTATAAAATACCCGACCGACAGCCCAATTATTAGTTTCGTATAAGCCATTTAATTTTGTTGTTGAATAAATTAGCGAAAACAACCACCGGAATGTATTTAAACATTATTGCAGTTGACAGTCATCTAATTGCTCTGATATTTCTATTTTCTACGTTCCTGCTTTATAATTTTTGGATGCGTATAAATCACAGTTTTTGGCAAACTGCCTATACACTGCGTGATAATTTGTTAAAAATTGTCAATCCCGGTGCCAATTACACAAAGTCGCAAGGTTACTGTGAACATCACCTCGTAGGTATATATTTTAATTGAAAAAACACTTCAACACAATTATTCCATCAAATCGCAGGTTTCAAATTATACGGCGATTATTGTAATAACACAGCAATATGAGTGAGTTTTGTGTAACGTGAAAATTACTTTCAAAAAATGCCTATTCTCAGCAGGTACCTACTGGTAAAAAATTAAAAATATAGGATTTCGAAATTATATAAAATTTCAATTTGGACTGCGCACAGTGGGACAAAATCAGTTGTCGGCGGCCAAAAGTCTGAAACTCACCAGATCGTCTTAGAATATTGAGGTCATTATAGAAAAAATATTGAAAAAATTTCAATTGTGCTCGGGGGGTGAAATTGGGGTTTGGGGTTGGAAAAAATAAAACAACAGAAAAATTTACAGTTCAGCGAATTTTTTCAGAATATCAAGGCGATTAAGGGAAAAATATTGGATAAAATTTATTGACCCTTGGGGGTGAGATTCAAGGGTTGAAAAAAAAAATACGAGAAAAAAAATTTAAATTCATCAAATCGTCCTAAAATATTGAGGTGAATATAGGAAAAATATTGGAAAAAATTCTGACTTCAAGTACTTAGTGATAATAGAATTCAAATTAGAAAACATGTTCGTAACGAAAAAAACAGAACTTTTCACATTTATGTAAAACACTCCTAGAAACAACCCTGCTCTTCCAATATCATTGAAATAATGTCTTGTTGAAAATCTTAACACTATTTCGCAGCAGTCCAGTGAAATTCAGCGTTCTCCAGAAATTTTGAATTTTTGTCTCCGTATACATATATTTGGAAAAAAATTGTTAATCACGGGGACGCACGTGGACGCATACAATTCCTTTTGAAATCAACTTGAAAAATGTGTAGCTTTGTGTGAAAGAAGTTGTAGGCTGGAGCAAGGTGGAACATTTTTTGTAAGCCACTGCAAAAGTGGAACTCTTGGAAAACAAATTGACCGAACATCGCCATTCGAAATAATTTATAATTCTGAAACAAGTGAACATATATCCTGTGTGAAGTATGATTTACTTTTAAAAAACTTCAAGTGAGCTATGGTAAAATTTATAGAATGATACCTGGCCTCTGAAAAGCACAGTCGGCAATACCACTTCAGTCACAAAATGCTATGAAAGTGTTATCAGTAGAGCTATTTTGAAGTCCTATGTTTGAGGCATCACACAAAAGTTATAATTTGCTTTGGAACCTCAAGACTTTGGTAACTTATAAATCAACTATTTTTCTAAATAATAGCAAAAATTTGGACCGAAATATCAAAATGACCTTGCTCGACTTTTGGCCACTTTTTACGGCACTTGACCCACTGTGCTGCGTGACAAATATTCATCAGCATCAAAATGCACCGTTATTGATTAAATTCCGAAAGTTAGGCAGTTTCGTAATGTGTGAACCATGAAGGATAAATATTTTAGCGCTCATCTTGTCTCGCTGGGACAGGCGCTGGTGTGGACGTGGAGTGTGGACTGAAAAAGTGACCGTTAATTTTATTACGTCTGGTTTACATGGATGTTAGTTAGATAAAATGAGGAAATGATTTGCATTACAACTCGAAAATTTCGAGCTGCTGAAACCTTGAGATACAGACGAGTAATCATCACGATTCATTCAGCAGCGGTGGGCATGGAGAATATAAATTTCGTTTTTTGAATTTTTGCAAATTATGTACGGAATTTTCTGTACCGATTGAAAGTGAGCATTGACTGCAGAATTTGACAAAGTGTAACGGTGCAGAACAGAAGGTACCGAGTCGAGACGAACAAACCTCCTGTCATGTTCTTGTGTCAAAAAACCATTTGACACGCTTCCGATGCCGCATGCCGGGCCACTTGAGTGCATAAATTTGTTATCAGCGATTTTTCGCGACTCTTTTCCGCCGCGAAAAGTCGCTAATCAAGGAGCAGACGTCGGCAGTGAGGAGCGCTGAAATGAAATCGGCATACTAAGTGAAGTTACCCATACTGTACGATTAGGTATTATTTAGCATCCAGGAGAAATTCAGACTGGTAGAAATAATAGTAAGCATCGTGGATATATTATTATGTACACTGTCCAGTTACGAGTGAAACATTTCGCATGGTCATGTTTACAACTTAATTTACAAGGTAGCCTGAATGCTGCCACACTCCTCAGAAACCACCTACCATCCATCCACCTTCACAACGCAACGACGGATTGCTTTTACAAGTTCCATGAGAACATCGTACCACAGGTATGGCATGTTCACACTCACGACTTTGACTGGGACACTGGCAAACGTCGGAATTTTTACAGAAAATATTGGCCGTGCGAGATTATTCGATCTCAATCGTATTTTTTCAGTTTACACAAAATGCGGTTAAGAAACCTACAAACCTATTTTTATAATGTTGTTAAAACTGTATAGTGACCCATACACTACGCATGCAAGCACGCGAGCAAGCACGTTCAGGTAAGTCCGCGCGCAGGTTCGAAACGTGTTTTTCACCACACACTATTCAGGCCGAGATTCAGGCAAGTGCGTCAAGATTTGTCAGTTCAGTTAAAAACGAGGTTAAAAAGCTGTCAAAATGAACGAAAAATAATTTTATTTACATAATTCAATCAACTTCATTCAGTCCACAAGCTGGGTTATATTCCCTCCCTATTCTTATATCCTCCTAGCTCAGGACGGCTTCTTGCTTCCTGGACCATCTTGCCATTTTTGGGGATCCTGCCGCTGAGTGATACGAAAATATGTAGAATATGTTCAGCTGGGCTTGGCGCGAAGGGAAATCTGAACATAGACACACACACTCACCTTCGCACTTGCTCTAAAAATCAGTCGTTGACAGATTCGCTTCGAGCCGTGCCTAGAACTGAACGCGCCGTCAGTTTTGACACATACACACTGATACTTGCATGCGAGCCTAGACCTGTGCAGGTAAGTCTTAGCACTTGCATGCGTGTGTATGGGCCACTTATGTCTCTCCGAAACGAGCGCCACAGTGAAATTTTATTCCCTGGGCGGGTTCTGGTCGTATAATTAACTATAATGTATATTTGCTATCTTCAGAGCCAATACAGGGTGTTTTAGCGATGATAGCAAAAAATCTAACTTCAAGTATATTTCGTCAAAATATGACGAAAACCATTTTGTAAAGTTTTTTTTTTATAAATGTTTTTCTCCTTATCGGCTTTTTTTCGTCATAGAAGTTTGCCCGTTTATTTATCAAGTTTACAAATTCAGAAAAGTGCAAATTTCGGACAACACAACACCCAGACTTTTCACCGGGAATCGAGCCCGAGACTTCCACGTCGCAGGCAGCCACTCGACCGCCTGCGCCACAGGGCCGTCTCCATTTTGTAAAGTTCGGCCTAATGACGAAGATACAGCCCTACAAAGTTGACTTTTTTCGGATTTCAAAAATTTGTACCTCAGGAACGTTCCAACAAATTTAGCTTTAATTTAGCATAAGCTGGTTTGTCATAATTATCTATCAACGTGGCAAATTTTGAAAGAATCCAATCAGTGGCCTAGAAGTTATGAGGGGTCACCTTCTCAAGTCAACTTTTCTTCGGATGCTTCAAAATTATTGACCCTCATAACTCTTACACCACTGGTTGAATTCTTTCAAAATTTGGCAGATCGGTAGATAGTATCGATAAATCAGTCTATGTTGAATTTGAGTTATTTTCGTCAAAACGTCACTGAGTTACAAATTTTTGAAATCCTGAAAAAGTCAACTTTGAAAGGCTGTGTCTTTGTTATCAGACCGAACTTTGCAAAATGGTATATAGCTTTTCGTCATATTTTGACGAGATCTACCCACACTAACTTAATTTTTTTGCTATCATCGCTGGAACACCTGTATAGCTTTATAAAATGTAAATTGGTGAATAATTATTGCATATAAGAATTAGAAATACTTATTGTTCTATAACTATCAATTATTGATAATAAACTCAATGATATTTTACATGGTTCGTGTTAATACTAAAATAAACTAAAAAAGTGTAATATACAGCATACCCTTCTGTGTTGACAGCAATAATTATTGTTGTACCATTTCGAATGTTTATTTGGAAAATAATATACGATCTTTGTTTTATTTGCACGAAATGAAAGACTCGATTTTCGTACACCTGGAAAACGTATCTATCTCTGTACAGAGTGACGGCGTCCTGTCCTGAGTGAGGCTACAGTGGAGGCTACAGGTACTACAGGAAAATATGGCATGGGCATCTTTAAGGGCATCTTTCTTGGTGAAGTGCTGGACGAATGATGTACAATTGGTACAAGGGGCATTCGAAGAAAATGTGCTGTGTGCTGTGTGTTTCGAGTTTCCTTTTGCAGAAGATAGTGCAGTCGGAAGTTAGGTCAATTGTGCGGGTGGCTTTATTCACGTAGATTTTTATTAGTGAAGTATTGCTGTCCTGAGTAGAGCAGGTGAGCAGGTGGAGGTGTTAATATTTTTAGTGACAGTGGAATATCAACAGTGAACAGGTAATTTACTGAGTCTTCGTTTACGAGATGTTTGTACGTATTTAGGTTATTGACTGAGAGTAGAATGTTGTTCACGTCTTGCCATCCTTCGGTTCTGATGTAGGATCTTTTCTTACTTGAGGTCAGTGCTGTGATGTCTGTTGTTGAGTATTGCTTCAAAAATTAGTTGATTCTAGAGCACCAGTTGTTGTAATCCAGGGGAAATAATTAAAAAATCCTTTGTCGTAAAATCTTAAAGTTATGAACTCGCTCATGGTCTCATGAAGATCCAAAGTTTGGCCTTAAATCCTCTATTTTCAGACTGATAGCAGAATATTGACTCCATGATACACAAAAGAACAATCGTCCTCGCATTTGTCATTGATTTCAAGCGGAAATTTTTCACATGGGGTCCATTATTTTATTCAAATTAAATTTTGGAAATTAAAAAAAAAAGATTTCGGGACTAGAATTGTTTTTACTACTCTTCCCTTTTCCGACATGTCAGCAACAACGTGTTGGAAGAAACGACGCAATTTCGAGACAACTCTGTATAAACAATAATTACACCTGTAGTTCAAATGCTTCTAAACTTTGGTGCCTAAGTGTGCTTAAAAACTCTAATTTGTCAATATTTTGATGAATAGGTATATTTTTCTGCAATTTTAACAATATTGTATCTTCCTTGTTCTGACCTGATAACTGAACCTTTGTGTGCTAGATTTTCATTTCATTCGAGTGATTATTTCTTCAGAATGGTCTGCTAGTAGAGGAAAATATGAAGCGAAATATGCTTATTTGAGAAGTTCGTGTGCACGGAAAGGTAAAAAGCTGGGGTGCATTTTTTATGGTGTAGTATGGCTTGGGGATGAAGAATCCACTTGTCGTCAAAAAATCGTCCAGTGTGGGGGCGGTATGGGGGCGGTTTTGTGAAAAAACAGTTTTTTTGAAAAATGTTCTACAGTTTGTCAGCTTTTGGCTGATATCAGCTTGGAACAAATCCGTCAACTGTAAGTTGTCGTAAATAATTTATGAATAAAAAGGTGATCATTTACTTTGCCATAAGAATACATGTAAAACTTGACTGCCTCGTGCGCAAAGAACGTTGAATATCTCAGTAACGTTGAATGACATTTTTCATTCCACTCCCACTCGATTATCTCCGTAACCACTAGTTCAATCAAAAAAGTTTCTTCTGTAAACCATGTTACCTATTCCATTGCGATTCTTGCGGTTTTTTCAGATTTGATTTATCTTGAATAGTAACTGAGCTAGGGACGGAATTGTAATGTACTGCATGCAGCGGACAAGTGCAGCGCTGTGGCCCTCGCGTACCCCTGCCACCCGCGCACCCCCGTGAAAGCCATGGTGTATTGAGGCGGGAAATCTGCAGACTTATTATTGTGGCTGATGATCGAAAAATTGTAAAAGTGTAGTCGGTAAATTTGCAATATAAATAAATATATACCCCTTGAATTACGACGTACGTCTTCACATATTATAATAGTCCAGTCAAAATAGGTTTTAACCGGAAATAAATTCCGAAGTTGACGAAATTTGGTGGATCGATGCAGAATTGAACGTGGAATAACATACTGAAATTCCCAAAAAGCTTGGTTGTTTTAGGACCAATAAAAAAGCGCCATCCTTGAAAATTTTCTTTTTTTTCTAAATGGCTTGTGAACTATTATCTCTTCAGAACACAGCACCAGCACCAGCAAAGCAAATGTAGCCCGTTAAATTCCCAAGAGATCGTACAAAACTCATCACTTTTTGGTCAATAGCCTCTGTGATATCGCGTCTACAAAAACGCAGTGAAAATTACTCAAAATATATTTCCGGATTTTATGTAAAAATATGCATGGTGTCAATTCAGAGGCTGTAATCTGGACAGCGAATGTGCGAATTTCATTGTGTTTTACATGCGGGAAAAGCTAATTCAACATTCGGTATCACACTTTTGTCTAGAAGTCAAGAAGTCGCCAACTTCAAAATGGTACTTTTCTTCGACCTGTGAAATCGATACTTGATGTCTCGAAGAATCCCCAAAAATCGATTTTTTTCATACCATACTATTTGCCTCATTTTTCACTTAGGTAGAGCAAAACCATCCAGGGAAAATATGAAGAATTGAATACAGAAAAATAACATGTTCCGGAATATTTATCCTATAGTGATGGTTTCTGAGTTGTATGGGTTGAAAGACTAAAACGACCTATTCAGAAAAAAAAAGGTAGTCCGGACACTAACTGCTGAATATTGTACTTGCATTTGATGATTGTTTTTAAATTCTTCAGATGTCAATATAACATTTGTGATGTTGTCGTGGAAGAACGGACAAAAGAACTTGATAGAAATGTATGGAATAATAGAGCTAATAATAATGGTACAAGGTGGGTGATAAATAATGAAAGCAGAATGGTTGACTAAGAGAAAAGGTTATTTGAATCAAAGGCGTTGTAAAAATGTTTAAAAGCGAAATCTATACAATCATTTAGGCAATTTTGGAAAGAATTATTAATCATAATCATCTAATCATCAAAATCATCTCAGAAAATCATAACTTCGTCCTTGGAACTAATTTTGAAATTTTACATGTTTGTAAAAAAGGACGGCTTTTAGATAGTATAGAGGTTCTTGAAATTTGTAAAGCAACTAATAATTCTGTCCGAAATTGCCTAAAAGATTGTATAGATTTCTTTTTTAAACATTTTTACAACGCCTTTGATTTAAATTAGCTTCTTTCTTTCCATTCAACCATCCTTTCATTAATTCATCACCCACCTTGTACCATTATTATTAGCTCTATTATTATTTCATACATTTCCATCAAGTTCTTTTGTCCGTTCTTCCATGACAACATCACAAATGTTATACTGACATCTGAAGAATTTAAAAACAATTCACTCATCATTTACACAAACTTTATCTTCACCATTTATACAATGTCGGGGATTCGGTGTGTTATCATTCACCTTTTATGTACCTACCTACTTGTTTTATGTATTTTATTTTAGACTCCACACTTCGATGAAGAAGGGCCAGAGACCTGCGAAACCGGTCAGAAATAAAAACAATCAATTTGAGGGAAGACTGCGTGCAGATCATTTTATATTTATGAAAAAAATCGATTTTTGCGGATTTTTCGGGACATCAAGTATCGATTTCAAAGGTCGAGAAAAAGTATCATTTTGAAGTTGGTGACTTCTAAACAAAAGTGTGATACCGAATGTAGAAGAAACACATTGGAATTCGCACATTCGCTGTCCACGTTACAGCCCCTGAATTGACACTATGCAAATTGTTACATAAAATTCGGAAATATATTTCAAGTAATTTTCACTGCGTTTTTGCAGACGCGGTATCTCAGAGGCTATTGACTGAACAGTAATGAGTTTTATACTGATCTCTTGGGAATTTAACGGCCTACATTTGCTTTGTTGGTGCTGTGTTCTAAAGGTAATAGTTTACAAGTTATTCAGAAAAAAAAACGAAATTTTCAAGGATGGTGCTTTTTATTGGTCCTAAAAAAAAGTCAAGCCTTTTGGGAATTTCAGTATATCATTCCACGTTCAATTCTGCATCGATCCACCAAATTTCGTCAACTTCCGAATTTATTTCCGGTTAAAACCTATTTTGACTGGACTATTATAATATGTGAAGACGTACGTCGTAATTCAAGGGGTATATATTTATTTATATTGCAAATTTACCTACTACACTTTTACAATGTTCCGATCATCAGCCACAATAATAAGTCTGCAGATTTCCCGCCTCAATACACCATGGCCTTCGCGGGGGTGCGCGGGTGACAGGGGTACGCGAGGGCCTCAGCGCTGCACTTGTCCGCTGCATGCAGTACATTACAATTGCATCCCTAGCTCAGTTACTATTCAAGATAAATCAAATCTCAAAAAACCGCAAGAATCGCAATGGAATAGGTAACATGGTTCACAGAAGGAACTTTTTTGATTGAACTAGTGGTTACGGAGATAATCGAGTGGGAGTGGAATGAAAAATGTCATTCAACACGTTACTGAGATATTCAACGTTCTTTGCGCACGAGGCAGTCAAGTTTTACATGTATTCTTATGGCAAAGTAAATGATCACCTTTTTATTCATAAATTATTTACGACAACTTACAGTTGACGGATTTGTTCCAAGCTGATATCAGCCAAAAGCTGACAAACTGTAGAACATTTTTCAAAAAAACTGTTTTTTCACAAAACCGCCCCCATACCGCCCCCACACTGGACGATTTTTTGACGACAAGTGGATTCTTCATCCCCAAGCCATACTACACCATAAAAAATGCACCCCAGCTTTTTACCTTTCCGTGCACACGAAAGTCACAATAGAGTCTCATTTTTCCTCTACTATGCTTGTATCAAACAAGAATGAACAAGGGAAGTACCACACTGGTGTTTGATTTCAGAAATAATGGTTGAACGGTGCTTGAGTCATAAAGAGCAACGAAAACCGCACATTTTACAGTCACCATTCTACAACCATTCTCTTCCTAATGCAATTTTGAGTCGATTTAGGTACGGAAAAAAGCCATTTACTTACATTAATAAATATTCCATTTCGGCATTTGAACGTTCGGAACGTTGTCACGTAGATTCTTACGTCGCCATGGCTACCACCTTTTTCCTAACCCGTCTCTTATGGTGCGATTCTCTAAAAAATTACATTCCATAAAGGCTCTGTTACGTTGTTATTACCTAGGCAACAGCCAATGGCCGACACGAATTATTACATAACAGAGCGTTGATGGAATGTCGTTATTTTTTACAGAATGGCACTATTAATCTTTGATTGTTTGTTAAGGTTTTTTTCAATTGACTCATTTTACGAGGCGAAATTCAGCTATTAGCTGCTCTACCATGCAACTTCTCGGACAGCGGACAGCACAAAATATCCATGGATGTAGCGGGATTCGGGATTCGAACCCACACAGCGCAGCGCGAGTGGCTCAGCTTGCCATCACCCATACCACTCGGCCACCACCGCTCCGCTTATTTATATAAAACCATAAATTCTGTGGAATTTAATTTTTCAAGAGGTAATAGTTGCATACCCTTCCGGCGTAGAATAGCTATTTACGATACTAGTGTTAAAAGTGACAGGTATTATTTTGTGAGCGGGGACGCTTGCGAAACGAGCATTAGCGAGTAGAGCAACCCCGCGAACAAAATAAGACACTTTTAACGCGTGTATCGTACAAGATTTTATCTACAACGTTCTTAAAAATGTTTGGTAAATGTTAGAATTTATTAAAAATATGACAGGAACGCGCAGAATCATCATTTTTTCACGTCGCCCATGACGACGTGTTAAAAGTGACGGGTATTATTTAACGCTTGTAGATAATAGTATATTATAATACAAGTTTTATAAGACACACTATTGTCACACGCGTCTGTTTAAAGCACGAGGAGCGAAGCGACGAGTGCTTCAATTGACAAGTGTGACAATAGGTCTTATAAAACGTGTGTTATATACAATTTTTTCTATTTTGCAGCTGTTCCATGCTTTTCATGATAAAATGTAAAATATGAGCCTCTGCTAACATTTTGATATGATTTAATGCGGTTGGTAGCACTGTTCAATTGTCATTAATTCAAGCACCCTTGATTTAAATATTATTCGAAAAATTTGACACTTCAGTTCTCAAATTGCTCTAGTTCGATTAGTATACTACGATGAGTGGATACAAATCCAAAGTTTTGGAGGCCGAAGAAGTAAACCGCTCCATAAATGAAGCGGATGACTGTGACAAGTGCTGTTGGCTCGGCTGTTGGTTTGGAGCATAATTTTCTTTCAGGGCAAAATTTACCTGCAAACATCACAATAAATGCAAGTGACACTGCGAACGTTACTGTGAAAGTGTTTAATAATTGCACAATTAATAATTAAAGAAATTAGTACAAACTACAATAGATAGGCTGGTTAGTTACAGTTTACAGTTTATCATAAGGTTGTTTTAGGTTAGTCTAGGTTAATAAATGTTACATGTTCAATTTTTGCTACTAATAAATAAAGAAATTAGTATCTATCACTCATAGGAAGGCCACTTTTGTTTGTAAATATTTTGAGAAACAATGGGCAGTTTTCACTGTTGGGGTTGCCTCACCTAGAGGACTTCTCCAGGTTTTCAATTATGTACCATTAGGCTGAGATGAGATCCTAGTGGCTACATGACGCAATAACAGAGCCAACCCCAGTAATGATTTACACCTGGAATAAACATCAAATCAAAACTTTGACCAGTTTTTCAACCTATATGCACTGCCTGTTAGGTGTACTAGGAGGATGGCTTTCATGGCCGATGAAACAAACACGCTTCCTTCAAATCACTCCTTATCACATCCGTCAGAGTTTTAAAAAGTTCATTGGCGTTGTTGAGAATCGCTCTTGATGGTGAAAGCACAGTTTATCGTATGTAATACCACAAGAGCTATGAGTTTTATCGATAAAATTTTCGAACTATCTCGAAAGCTTTGTTTTCAAGAAATTCACCGAGTGTGAAATGGTCACTTTATTATCTGAAAAAAACCCGACAGCGTAGCTGGAGGGTTTTTGTCTTTGATAATAAAGTGACCATTTGCACGAGTTGAATTGCTTCATGAAAACAAAGCTTGAGAAACAGTTCGAAAATTTTGATAAAACTCGTATAGCTCGAGTGGTATTTGCGGAGAATATTCCACAAAACGTGAAATTTATCAAAATATAAAAACGTTTTGATCCCCAATCTACCCCATATCCAAAAAAGACTTGTTTTTTGACGTTGTTACACCGTCATGAGGTCATGCTAATTCAATCAAGTTGCTTCGGAAATCAAGTACACTTACAATCTAACGAACAGCTGATATTTCAATTATTATTGTGCTTTTCAACGTAAAAACGTCTTCCAAAGCTTTGCCTATCAAAAGACCAAATCACATTGGCCGCAAACTATAACCATAACCTTACAGAAGTGATGAACAGGTCCTTTTTGTGGCTGAATCTGCGATTTTGTGCCCCGCGCGGATTGCGGATGTCATTGTCAATGTGTCAGCTGTGCAGGGGGGTGGCCTAGGCTGCCTAACCTACGGCGACGTACGGTGCCGTTGTGACAAAAATAATAATAATGCGGCAATTATAACAAACAGAAACTACACAATGGTCCATGGATAATCGTTGCAGATCAAAATTATTGTTACTTATTTGAATTAGAAACTGCCTAAATGTGGTATTTCATAAATATAGTAAACTACATCTCACCTCTAGTTGGACACAAGGGATGAGTATATATACCGATTGCAATACTGTCACTGTTGGAAGCGGTGTCACTGTGTGTAGGTGACGCTTGAAATGCTTATAGCAGGCACGATTTTCAGGAACTTTTTAAATCAAGTATCATGTTTATTTATAAAAAGGAAGGCACAGTTTTATCAGTATAAAACTGTACGAAGGTGGTGTTTTATCAGTATAAAACTAATTTCATTGGTTCAACTCGAAGGTTTCAAACGTATTGATTGGTCTGAAGTATGTTGTGTGGAATAGTCAGCAGAAATGCGCCAGATTTTTCTGGAATAAACACCTGTCTGCGAAATTATGTCACCTAAGCTGTCACTTCAGTGAGTGCTGTCATGTCATGGATATTGCCAACCTTCAGGATTAAAAAGTTGCGTATCGAAATGAAGCCTCTTTCGACACGCGAATGACGTCATTTGCGTATCGTAATGAGTTTCTTATAATCGCAAAATAGAAAAAATACATTATGATTGTGTGGTTCCCAAATTTGAGTTTTTTTTTTCAACTAGTGTATAATCCGCAAATTATCTTTCGCATAACCTTCGTGGACACTGCTTTTAGTCCATTCCTACTTTTGAAATTTTCCAAATCAAGTCGACCGCCGAAAATACACCGCGTGGATTCCGTAACTTTAATTTTTTTTTTCCTTAAAAACTAGTGGATAATCCGCAAATTCTCATTCACGGAACCTTATTGGACACTGTCTTTAGTCTATTCCTCCCTTTGGAATTATCAAAATCGCGTTGCCCTTCATGATTGATAATTTGTGCATAAAAAAATCGATTTCTATTTTATTTTTTGGTTTTGTAAACCGTGACATTATGAGGCTTCATTCATGTCTTACTTCAGAACGGTTTTCGATTTTTCAACTTTTGAAAGTGCTTCTTAGTTTCGAGTCTTTGGCGTAACTAATATGAAGCACCAGCAGTTTTTTGGTGTCAAAAAAACCCTAAGAAGTATCTTGTAGGTAGGTATATAATTTCTTCTGATCAGATTCAAATTTTGTATAATGGAGTATTATACTAAAAAAAATTTTTGATTGAAATGGAAACTACATTGAGAAATAATTGACCCGTGTTTTTTTTATTCAGTCAAAAACCGTACCGTTTGGGCGCAATGAATAAATAACATCAACTAGTTCTGACGTCACAGCGAGTCACCGCCTATACTGCCTGTGTAAATGACGTCAGAAATAGGCAGAATATAGGAATTTCGTTTATTTATTGCGGCCAAACGATACGATTTTTGGCTGAATAAAAAAATACGGGTCAGTTATTTTTCAATATAGTTTCTGATTCCATCGAGAGAAAAATATTTTTTCAAAAGTATAATACTCTATTGTATATAAAGGCTGTGTTCAAAGTGAGGTGGAAAAAGTAACTGGTTACCTACTTATAAAGATTCAGGAATGAATGATCATGCCTCAGATCATGCAGTGAAAATTATTGTTGAAAAGTTGCAAATTTCTACGAAATCTGAGAATTTATATCAACATTTTAGTAAACGATCGAAGCAATTCAGCCTTAATTTGGCAGATCTCAAACGGACATCGCATCAATCTACAAGATGAATTTCAACTGAACTTTTGAAGTGGGATATTTTCGTTGAATGTATAATTTAAAAAAAAAATTCTTGCATGAATAATGAATATTTTATGAACCTTTACCCCTCCTCCAATTTTCCAACCCGAGACTTCAAACACCCTGCAGAGTGCAGACAAACTAAGCATGATCTTCATAAGGTTGCAGGTATATAAACCCAGTAAGTATGTAGGTACTTGGACGGCGACTTTCAAGTCTACACGGAAAGTTTGCGTATTGCCATTTTCAGCTTGAAAGGAATTTAAATTTACATCAAACTACATCAAATAAACATTAAACGTTGAACTACGAAAAAAAAAAACAAAAATGGTGAACTATCTATTATAGTTCCTTGAAGATTTGCCTTACATGTATGTAATTAGCATAATTTATAAGTTTTATTACGTGTAATGACAATCATTTGATGTAAACAGACGATCATTATGCATGGGAATCGAACAATGACTGGGGCATTGTCTTTGAAAAAACACCTGGAATTGCGTTTGGATAAAAAAAAATGGGTCTAACCTACTTATTTGGATGTTTGTATTAATATTATCATGAAAAACACTCACTTTTATAGCCACAGTTTCCCGCGCAAAATACCCAAGTTCGCCAGGTCACTCAAGGAGCAGTGTTAGTAGTAACATTGAAACGCATCACACATGAGAGTCAAAAACAAACTTTTTATTATCAAAAAAAAAAAGTCAATTATTGTCCGCATTTAGCGCCACATTAAAATTCAAAACACGCGCCATTTGCGCGAAATGAAAACACAGCCGTTGCTGAAGGAATGTTTGCATCGCTTGATGTTGAAAGCCGGTGCACTGTTGCCGGAACTGAGCGAAGACGAAAATTTGCGTACAAAATCAACGCAAGAAAGTAGTTCGCGTTGTTTGTAAACTTTTCAGCGCGCGCGAAATAAAACTGAGGCCTGAGTTAGCTCTCCTTTCAATGTTCGCGCGGCTACTAAAAGCTTAACTCCCCATTCATAAGAACAACCAAAGTGCGCGCCGCTGAAGCTCCCACACACACATGCGCTATCCTTTGGTCCTTCCACCATCCGCAAACTTCTCGGCGACAAGAGGTGGAGAACTGGAGATCCTCTGTCCAAGAGCATCCGTTTACAAACACACCGGTGATCAGGTGGATATCTTTGAACAGTACTTCTCAACTTTACACCTCTTTTCGATCGAAACTTCGTCGAAGACCTACAACAGTCCATCAGTTCTCACATTCACTGTTCCGTTCATTTTTAGCGCATTGGGCCTTATGAATAAAGACCAGCAAAAAACAGAAAAAATATCTGGAAATGAGAATTGAAACCAATGTTATCATTTCAATCATCAGTTACTCAAATGCTCAGTGAAACCTAAATTAATGAGTTCCTTGAAGTTTCTGAGTTTTTTGAGAATTTTCTAGGAACAAAAATCAAGCAAAAGCAATTGCTCAATCTTTATTCATAAGGCCCATTTTCGTAGAAAATCCGCTATTAGCCGCGCTTTGAAGTCTGTCCGTCTGGCCGTCTTGTAGTTAAACTCCTGAACGAAAAGTCGTAGCAATATCGGAATTTTCGCGAATTAATGCTGATTGTCTGCCGATGGGACTAGGCACAAGAAATATTTGGTCAGACCGGAAGATTGCAAGAAAAAAATTTAAATGTTTAAAAGGTCGGCATTCAACGCTACGGTGTGAACTTCTACATCGAGGAATCTTGCGAACCGTTTCTAGATACATGCATACATGCAGCGAACGAAATATGTGGAAATTGATGCATACATTTTTAGTGAAAGAATCATTTTGATTACTTTATTGCAATAGAAGATATAATTTTTTTAAGAAAAGGTTTCGCCCCGCGATTTCACATTTGTCGGTATTGACCGCTACAGTGTGAACTTCTACATCGAGGAATCTTGCAAACTGTTCTAGATACATGCATACATCCAGCAAACACATGATGCAGAAAGAAATGAAGAAATTTTTCGTGAAAAAATCAACCTGATTGATTCATTCTCAAGGAAGATGTCTCTATTTTTATGCGGAATCTATATGCACTTATATGCGGATGCGATTTTCAAGTCGCGGCGCTGCGGTTCAACAAGCTGCTTCTGACTCCGTGCTTGTGATCGATATAGGTATAATTTTTACTTATAGGGCATTTTCTAATTTTGGTTGATGTCATTCTGTTATTCTCATTTATTATTGACTACTCGTGTTTTCATAAATATTGATGATATAGGATCTTGTTAGTAGGTTTTCTTATGGTATCCCGTGTGCAAGTTGAGACTAGAGTATAGTGGTTGGTGCCAAATTGTTCCTTAGATCAGGCTGAACTAGGATCGCGATGGCGAACATCTAAGACCCGCGACTGGGCAGCAAGAGGGGGGGTAAAATGTGATGAAGACATAAAAAATGTTAAATCATGAACCGAAGGAGGTACAGTTATGAAAGTTATCATACGTATCCACCATTTTACGCTGTTTAAGGTTCAGCGAACCGATTACAAAAATATCAATCATTTCCAGAGATATTTTTAAAAACATATTTTTTTTATCAACATTTTATTGTTAAAAAAATCGAAGAATTTTGAAGATGGAAAGATGAAACTCTAGATTTTGACAATTGGTGATGTTAGAAATATGTATAGTCGTGATTAGCGAAAATTATTGGCCAACTGTTTTGGGAAACAAAACCATCAACTGTTTTCACCAGCTTGGCCGCCATCTTGGATTTTCTTTTGGTGCAGTAGTCACAAAAACGACAGGAGACTATGATTATGGTAGCGTTAGATCATTTCAATACGAAAAGTGACTTCCTAGAGAGGGTTAGTTGCTTCTTTGGCGAGGAAAATTGATATTTTATTATCTCCGGCTCCTGCGCGAGTCCAGTACCAATGATGGCTGATTTGAAGCTGGAAGTGTCACAATACGTTTTGTACCATATAACTTGATAGTTTGTGAAGTCAACCACCAAAATTAATGATCATGAATCAAATGGTTCATTGTTGGTGATTGGTTGAAGCAAAGTGTGCTCATTTTTGGCAGAAAATGCATAAAAACTGTGTTTTTAGTGGACATTACAAAGCTCTGGAGGAAAACCTGCGACCAAGATTGGCGGCGAAAGTCATGTAACTAGTTAAAGTGAGCATGCTCTATGACAAGTAGCTGTCATGAATGGTGTAGACTGTAGGTTTCTTGAAGATCTCTAGGGAGGTCGCCAAAGATGTTTTTTCATGATAATATTTTCAAGTACAGTCCCTTCCAAAAGTTTCTCTCTTCTCTAGGGACGAACTCTTTCGACCACGGAACATTTGCAAGACTCGAACAATTCACGACTTGCTCGGTTTATTCGAAATCACCGCAGTTCACGGAGCTGAAAGATTCATGGTGGCGATTTTTCACAAACTCACAGACTTTTGGGGGGGACTGTACTTGAAATTATTATCATGAAAAAGCATGTTTGTCGACTTCCCTAGAGGTCTTCAAGCGACCTACACGATTCGTTATAGCTACTTGTTGTAGAGCATACTCACTTCAACTAGTTACATTACTTTCGCCGCCAATCTTGGCCGCGGGTCTGCCTCCAGAGCTCTGTAATGTCCACTAAAAACTCAGTTTTTATGCATTTTCTGCCAAAAGTGAGCACACTTCGCTTCAACCAATCACCAACAATAAACCATTTGATTCATGATCATAAATTTTGGTGGTTGACTCCACAGACTATCAAGTCTTATGGTACAAAACGTATTGTGCCGCTTCCATCTCCAAATCAGCCATCATTGGCACTGGATTCAGCAGGAGCCGGAGATAACAAAATGGCAATTTTTTTCGACAAAGAAGTAATTTACCCTCTATGGGGAGTTACTTTCCATATTGAAATGATCTAATGCTACCATACCCACAGTCCCCTGTCATTTTTGCGACTACTGCACCAAAAGGAAATCCAAGATGGCGGCCAAACTGTGAAAACAGTTGACGGTCTTGTTTCCTAAAATAGTAGGCCGAGGAATTTTCGTCAATCACGACTATATTTCTAACATCCCTAATAGTCAAAATATAAATTTTCATCTTTCCATCTTCAAAATTCTTCGATTTTTTCAACGATGAAATGTCCACAAAAAGAATTATATTCTTGAAAATATCTCTGGAAACAATTGATATTTTTGAAATCGGTTTGCTAAAAAAATAGCAAATACGTACGGTAACTTTCATCACTCTACCTCTTTCGGTTCATGATTTAACATTTTCTTTGTCCTTATCACATTTTACCCCCCCTCCCGCTGCCCAGTCGCGGGCCTCAGATGTTCGCCATCACGATCCTAGTTCAGCATGATCTAAGGAACAATTTGGCACCAACCACTATACTCTAGTCTCAACTTGCACACGGGCCTCAAAAAATAACATAAGAAAACTCACTATGTGGTAGTTTTGGGACAATCTGTTTACAGGTAACAGTGAACAGTGTACTCATCTGCACTCCGAAAATGCGCTCATGAGACTCACCCCCGTGAGGACTTTGCTACTTGTTTGTTTCCTGTGCAATGTCTCCGCAACCTTTTGCACAGTAGGAACTAACCCATCAACTGGACTATGCGGCTTATGCTTTTCCACGAATCCGGAAAAAACGTCCCCCACAAAACGTCCCCAGAAAATTACGTCCCCTGGAAATCACGTTTCCTGGAAATTACGCCCCCTGGAAATTATGTCCCCTGGAAATTACGTCCCCTACATATTACGCCTCCTTAAAAATGTTACTTGGAAATCACTTCCCTAGGAAGAAATTATGATAATTAGAGCTCATCAAGACTAACCATATTTTAGGAGCACTAGTAGGCCTCTTTTACCTTCACTTATGTGACATTCGGCCCCTATCGGCCCCTTATTCCTCTAATATAATTTTCGAGACCTTATGAGCCCCTCTATGTTTATCATAGCTTTCAGACTCTCATTAAGGCCCTTTTAGCAGTTTTGTCTTATCAAGAGATCTATTGGGTCCCCTTGTTCTGTCTTCAATATAATTTAAAGCCCTGCTAAGCCCCCTTCCATTTTCCATGACTTCCGAAGCAGCAAGCAGCGTTGTGCCATCATGTCATGTTAGGAGCCCTATCCTCCCATTGTATCTTCAAGTGTAGTTGGAGCCCTGTTGTGGCCCATTAAGTTTTTCCATTGCTTCCGGAAGAGGTACCAGTAAGTTCAATTTCTGGATTCTAGATTCCGTTTGGGGAGTTGGTGGAACATAGTTTCACCTGACACGTAGGCCTCATTATTGGGCCCATTGTACCCCTCTCCCAGACCAGCCGGAGTCACCGAGCCGCAATGTGGTGCCTGGATTCTGGATGGTCCATCCAAGCACTGGGGCCGACAAGCACACGGTTGACCTAGACTCCGTCTTTCACCCCCGAACCGCAGGTGCGGATGTCCGATACATCCACGCTCCCTGCGCCGGTGTTCTTGACTTCGTCTACCTCTCGACTACGCTGCTGGTTTTCCTCTACAAATTGCCGTACCGCCAGCTGCAGGCATGTATACTCAGGGGGGTTGCCTAAGACCACCCGAGGAGAAGTTCCAGACCGGCTTCAAATCAGTTGAAAGACGCCTTGTCTCCCATCCAACTCTTGGCAGCGGCCAACGTTGCTTCAGTCAAGTTATCACCCGACCTACTACACGCTACGCCCTCCTCCAGTTAGTCCAATTTTGAGTTATTTTGTTACACCTTGGGCCTCCTTGTGTCTTTAATACCGTTTGAAGCTCTGTTGAGCCCCCTTGCGCTTTTCCGAGGCTTTCCGAGCACTAGAAGGCTCCTTGTGCTTTCATATTATATTCGGCCCCAAATTGGATCCCTTTGTATACAGGGTGGTCCAGGTTATAGGAGCAATAATTCACCATTCGATGGTCCATCGAAAACTAGGTCGACATGCATGATTTATTTATTTTTTCTAAAACGCTTCCTAAGAGAGATACAGCCCTTCAAAGTTCAGTTTTTAAAATCTTTTTTATTGCAATAACTCTCAAGTCATCACAGCGATTTTGACCAAATTTGGTACAAATACTTACGAAATAAATACTCATCACTTGACGTAGATAACTTTTGTCACAATTGTCCAGTGGCGTAAATACGGGGAAGTTGTTTTATTTCTCATGCCCTATTCTTTACGCCACTGAATATTTTTGGAAAATCATATTTTTTTCGAATTCCTTGTTCAATAGAAAAAAAAGTTACTCTTGTAAAATTTTGATTAGAGGCTTGATTTTCGAGATATTTGGGTTTTGACACTTTGACTCCGAGCCACAATGTGGTGCCTGGATTCTGGATGATCCATCCAAGCACTGGGGCCGACAAGCACACGGTTGACCTAGACTCCGTCTTTCACCACCGAACCGCAGGTGCGGATGTCCGATACATCCACGCTCCCTGCGCCGGTGTTCTTGACTTCGTTTACCTCTCGACCACGCTGCTGGTTTTCCTCTACAAATTGCCGTACCGCCAGCTGGAGGCATGTATACTCAGGGGGGTTGCCTAAGACCACCCGAGGAGGAGTTCCAGACCGGCTTCAAATCAGTTGAAAGACGCCTTGTCTCCCATCCAACTCTTGGCAGCGGCCAACGTTGCTTCAGTCAAGTTATCACCCGACTGGAGCGACCTACTACACGCTACGCCCTCCTCCAGTTAGTCCAATTTTCAGTTATTTTGTTACACATTGGGCCTCCTTGTGTCTTTAATACCGTTTGAAGCTCTGTTGAGCCCCCTTGCGCTTTTCCGAGGCAAGGGAAAGCATCCCCCCAACCCACGAGTTTTGTTTTTGTTTTCAGTTTGTTTATTATCAGACTAGCTGTCACCGGCGCCGGCAAGCCGTCGCCTGGGTGACAGCTATGGTTGAAAAGTAGCCAGGGAATTTGTTCCACTGACACCGGACAAGTGGAAAGGGAATTGTATACATGATGTTGATTTTCGGTTGTTTTACGCAGATGTCAGGTTTCCCCTTGGCGAATTTAGTAATTTTATGCATGTCCGTCGATAGTGTTTTGGTCAGATGAAGTTTTCCAAGAGGCGTGAGCAATTGATTGTGTATGAGTAACATGAATCCGAACAAATGTTTGTTTTTCGCGTGTTTTGAAATTTCTGCCTCAACTTGTAGGTTCTATTGTGAACGGAACGCATGTCAGTGGGTAGTGTCTGGTCAGTGAAGAGTTGTCGGGGAAAATCGATACACCATTATTTTGTTTATTAATACGTATTTCTACTTTTCTTCAAGGTAACTAATGAAAATACTGGAAACATGATGAAGCTTTGAAAATGGAAGCGACTATACAGAGGGGTGCACGAAAAACGCTCACCGCTGTAGGATTCTTAATTATCAACCGATTTTCAAAATTCAAAAACCACATTGAATAGTTTCATGTCCACTATAATCTGATGTCAAAAATGCTTCTGAGCAACAATATTCAACTTCTTTTTTCAAATGGAACCATATCTTTTTTATTTTTTTTTCGGATTCTACTTTTTTTCTGAATGTAGTCATGTAAAAATATCGCATTTTGCATTGACCGTTGAAAAAAAACAACAGTGAAATGTGATAAAAATTACTTTGTTAAAGCGGCATCAAATCGCCTATGAAATTCAACTGAGTGAGCTATGGAACGCTTGTTGACAAATATCACTTTGTTCCACAGATTACTTAGCTGCCATCGATATTTGACATTATTTATCAAAATCTCGCGTTCCATAGCTCACATAGTTGAATTTCATAGGCGATTTGATGCCGCTTAAACAAAGTCATTTTTATCACATTTCACTGTTTTTTTATTCAACGGTCAATGCGAAATGCAATATTTTTACATAAATACATTCAGAAAAAAAAGTAGAATCCGAAAAAAAATTAAAAAAGATATGGTTCCATTTGAAAAAAAAGAGTTGAATATCGTTGCTCAGAAGCATCTCAAAAATTCTATTTTTTTTTTGACATGAGATTATAGTGGACATGAAACTATTCAATGTGGTTTTTGAATTTTGAAAATCGGTTAATTATTAGGAATCCTACAGCGGTGGGCGTTTTTCGTGCACCCCTCTGTATGTGTTATGGAAACCTAAACCGGAAGAAGGTACTGTCGTGGAAGACACTGTAGTGGAAGGAAAAGCAGAACCGTGTATTTGTATTATTTAGGAGCCTTTCTAAATATTTGTAGGAGAAATTCAGATGGAATTAAAATATGTGCAAAATTCAAAATTTGGCAAGTTACATTTCAATTGTTCATCTGAACCAAGTCTAGGTTTGAAAACTCATTGGATTTGGTTGAAAAAAACCAGAGTTCAATACGGCGGCTTCAAACTGCCAAAATGTCGAATTTGACGAATGCACTTGGATTGTCCATCTTGACTAAGTATTTGTTGAATCTCAATATAATCTACCGTTGAAAAATACAATAGACCATAATGGCAGCCTTGGAAATGTCAAAATGACAAATTTGACAGATGTATCTCGATTATCTACTTCAAGTAGGTAAAGGCTTGTTATATCAACCAGATATGTTGAAAGATGCACAAATTCCATATGGCGGCCTCTTGAAACGTCAAAAATCAAAATTTGACAGATTCATTTTGATCGCCAATCTCAAGTGGCTATGGGCTCAAATTCCCAATCAGATCAGTTGGAAAATGTAAAAGTTCAATATGGCGGCCTCTTGAAACGTCAAATACCAAAATTTGACAGCTGCATATCGATAGCCAACCTCCAAGTGGGTAAAGGTTAAAATCCCAATCAGATCGCTTGAAAAATACAACAGTTCAATATGGCGGCCTCTTGAAACGTCAAAAATCTAAATTTGACAGATGCGTTTTGATCGCCAATCTCAAGTGGCTATGGGTTCAAATTCCCAATCAGATCAGTTGAGAAATGTGAAAGTTCAATATGGCGGCCTTTTGAAACGTCAAAAACAAAAATTTGACAGCTGCATTTCGATCGCCAACCTCCAAGTGGGTATAGGTCCAAAATCCCAATCAGATCGGTTGAAGAATGCAAATGTTCAATATGGCGGCCTGTTGAAATGTCAAAAATCAAAATTTAACAGATGCATTTTGATCGCCAACCTCAAGTGGGTGTAGATTGTGTAGTTGAAGGTGGAAAACCGGTTTTTCTTTAAAGTTCTGAACCATCGATCAGGTCGATTCTGCTGAAATTTTGTGCAGACAAATAATGTTAGATAGATGGGCGTCAACCACCTAACAAAAGTTCCCTACAAAAGTCATAGGTTTTCGAGGGTTGCCTCATTTCGCCCTCATGTTTTTCACCACCATGGTAAATCATCAAATTTTTGACATCCTCAATAAATTCAAGAGTAGAAACTTATGTGTAAAACATTCATCAAATCAGTGGTCCTGAAGATTTTTGAGTCCGTATTTCAAAAATATGCACTGAGGACACCGAACTCATTATTTCTATCATACTTTATTTTGAATCGGTAAGTTGGTAATAGGACATGCAGAAACAAACTATAACAGATTTTCAAAATGCATCTCCTTAGCCTCCAAACACATTTGTCAATTATTTCTGTATCAAGAGTTCCATTTTTTTGTACATTCAACTTTGACGGGCTCTATCTCTGTTGATATGCATTTCTTACTATAGTTTTTGGGTTTGTTCTCATTGTTGTCTCCTGCTATATCGATCATTGAAAATGTTCAGATTAATCTTGGACCACCCCGTATGTCACACTTATTGATAGGTTAGTTGACGATACACATGTTATGGTGGACTCATGCCATGGAAATTTAAAATTCCAAGATTTAACATTCAAGTGTTCACCGATTGGTTTCTCATGTAATAAAATTAAATGTCAAATTTCAAATGTTAAAGTTCCATGCACGAATCCAGTGATGAGAATTTTTTGAAAAATATCGAAATTTTTCTTGTGTTTGCATCAGAGTAGGTAAAGTAGTTGAATGAGGTGAAAGTTTCAAACTATATTAAAATCCATTGTACCAAAGTGACAAAAAGCACAGAGTTACTTTGAAGAAAAAAATCATTTTTCAATAATTTTTTTTTAAAATCATCAATTTTACACAATAAGTGTTTTGTTAACCAATAATCTACCAAGTGTGATATCTATCGATAATCATGATGAAAAGCGGAATCGGTCTCTGCGTATTGAAATACGCAGGGTGTCCAATCTGAGCAAAATTTTTGATGTTGCACCCTGTAAGCGATATAACAGAAACAAAAAATGTTAATAAGATTCGAAACGGAAGAAAAAAATCACATTTTCCACACAATCATTTTTCAATTTCAAAATTACCTTTAAGGGAAGTCTTTATGATGGCATGTATTATTTTGTCAGTAAATTTGAGCCGATGGATTAAGCTGAACCTCTAAAATCTGTAGAAAATTGATTGTTCATCTCAGTTCCCAACTATATCGCAAAAGACCACATCAGCATTCTCTCTGGTTGGATCTGTCTATCCAGTGTAAGCATAAGCAAAACAAAATAATCAGTGGATTACACGCACACACATTGCACACACGCAAATTCATGAAAAAAGACAAAAACGCAAACCACATTAGTTTGACATGAAAATAAACAGTATCTTTGATGATTTGACAATACATCAACGTGTGAACTTTTATACCTGCAACAGCAATCTCACTTTGTGGACCACCAAAAAAGCGTTATTATTGTTTTCTTTCTTGTCTCATAAAGGATGTGGATGTAAGACTGCAGTACACAGCACCACCAACTGCCAGCAGCGATGAAGACTTGTGGAACATGGATTTCACCGAGGAGGATTTCACGAACTGTTTTTAATGTCTTCGGCTTCCGCTATGCATGGGGGTTTGAGAACGTGTAGTACTCGAAGGAAATCCAGAGAAGTGTAAAACGGACAGCAGCAAGTCTTTAAGAATGAGAAAACCAGCAGTAGCAGGCAAGCAGGCACCTTCGCAATCTGGAAGTAACACGAAATAAAAACAGTGGAGAGCACAAGGATTTCGTTTTGTCGTGATCAGAACAAACAAAACAGTACGTACATACCCGCACTAATCACAGAGCTGACATGCCGTAATCCAAGGGGCAGCTGAATTATATCTTCTCGAAATTGGCCGTCTGCAGGGTGCTCCGTCCAATGTGCATTTGACGTCTAAGGGTAAGAAGTTGCCCGATGAGGCATCGGTGGCGAAGAAGACTTTTCGGCCGCTGTGGTCAAACACAACTGAAAGAGGCACTGCTCAATTCAACCCTTATAGCAAGTTGGAAAGTTTGTGTACTTGCCTTGTTATTATTGTAAAAAAGCGCGCGGCGCCGCGGCTGCAGTTCAATCGAATCGGACTCAGTGACTTTTCTGCGCACAAACACAAATGGAAACTTGACAGCTGGTGACAATTGAATCAGGTTGGCAATCATAGCAGAAACGCAGGCCTGAACGCGGCGGCAATTATAAATTGCGAAAAGAAATTAATGCTAATTCGGGGAAAAAAGGTACAAGTTGAGTTGGTGTATTAGAATGCGAAACGTTCCTCATGGCACAGTCAAAAAAAGAGCACGGAGGCGGGTCGATTTGGCTCAGGACACATTTATCCGACGATTAGCCGAAGAGGTCGTGTGAAAATTCTTCAAGTAAGGAATCATAGAGTGCTGGTTGACATTTGACAGTTGCAAATTTTACAGCTCCAACGCCAGCAGTGATAATGCCGATGTTGTGAGTGAACTTTTGAAAAATTGGGCCACAAAGGCTACGAAAAAAGTTTACAAATGGAAAGCTGAACCGTTTGCGGTGATGCAGCCAAAAACCTGCAGCAAATCATATTGAAATTCTCATCAAACAACTCGTGGCAAGACAAGTCTACAGTTTGCCATGGGATTTGCTCTGGAGGACCGAAAAGGCCCCTTTCTCGAAATGTGAAGCCGCCGAAAATTGCAAATAAATTGTGAGTACCCCCCAGACGTGTTTTGTCTCGTCAATTGCCTGTTTTTGGTGAAATTTGTGAAATATTACGCCGTCAACGTCTGTTCCGGTCTGGGAAATGTTATCAAAGTGCCGTCGTATTTGAAGAATTCTTTGGTTTTTGGTGTCCGATGGACGCTCACCAAGTCCCCTCGGGACCACGGTTCAGTCTCGCACGCTGACACGGTACGTTTTTTCCAAAAACACTGTTGAAATGCCCCGAGGTGTTGTCGAGTTTTTCCCAAAAAACCGAGAGCGTCAATAATGACGTTTCTGTCAGATTTGGCCGGGCCGTGTACCGTTTTCAACATTTTTCGGCAAAATTTCAAGAAAAGCCACGCCGAATGGCCCGCATCAGGGGACAGTGGGTCTCCGAAAACCCCCGGTCGGCATTTCACACCAAATTTCTCGAAATTCTGCCCAAAAAGCCGAGTTTTAGCCGCAAAAAGTATCAAGAACTGTCGGACGAATTATTTAAAATCACGATCCCTGGAAAAAATTGGAATGAATTATGAATTTTCGAAAAATCCCCTCGAATTCGGCAGAAATTTCGGAAATTTCCCATCGTCAACTTGCACTGCGGTTCGTCGGCGAAAATTTTAAAAAAAATACCCCGCCAAAATCCGACGCCTGGTTTTCACAGACGGCTGTAGATAGCGTTAAGAGTTTCACAGCGGTTACATTGGCGGGAAAAGTACAAAAAAAAACAAACAAAAATCACTACAATTTTTTTTCGTAACAATTTTTTTCTAAAAGGGTAAAAGGGCCGTGATCAAAATTGGTACCTACGCACAGTTTTAGATAAAAAAAGTAAATTCTTTGGATTGAAAATACATACGACATACGTGTATACAAGTTTCGGGACACACTTTTTTTTATTTTGAAGAAGCAATTCATGCACATTTACTTTTTGTCGCATGCTTCGCATTTTGTTTTCACCCGTTAAGTCCCCTGAACACCCCAAAATGTGACCAAATGTGGGCACACGGGTTCCAGGGTGAGGTTCAGTGTGTACCAGAAATGGTACACGTGGGAGTTGAAGTGTTAAACTTTGGAAAACATCTCGAATTCGCCACTTTCCAGAGCCCAAATTGTTTTTCTCTGGAAACGCCTCGTTTCTCAGCAAAAAATGGCAGTAAATCAACTTTTCCTACGACCACCTATGAAAGTGACGTTTTTTACATATTCTTGACACTTCGAAAGTACATCATATAACACAAGTGTGATATTTTTTGAAATCGCACGCTACTTGATTATCCAGAAGTCTATGAAATTTATTACCTGCGAAATTGACATTTTCCAGCTTTTCCGCCGCAAAAATTATCCGAAGGCACGTCCATTTTCTTATCCATACGCTCTTCTGCATATATTCGATTGTAAATAAAACCTTTCACAATCATTTATTGCCCCAAATTATTCACGGAATTTCGAATCGAGCTCTCTCCATGTCAACTAAGAAAACTGTTTATTTCTCGTTTGTTTGAATTCTCATTGTATAAAAAAAAATGAGATTTTTCTTATGAATCCCACACTTCCCACTTAATCTATAATTACGTAATTTTTATGTATTATCTTTCAGCTCAGATTCAAGTTTCAAAACTTGAGATCATACTCGTAAGTTAAAATTCCCATCATTTACTTACGTTTGTGCATTGTTGCATTAGATAAAAACTTCAGTGGCTAGAAAAACTCGGAAGATGACAGTGGCCTTGTTTACGCGAGGTTTAAAACTGGTGTCAAGGTCCGTAACATCATTGTTATCGTCCGCATAAACACCTCTAAACGCAAGTTTCGCAACAGCTGTTAAGCTTAGCTAAATGTGATTTTAAATTGCATTTAGTAAGCAAACAAGTGTTGGCAATCGCACGTAAACGCCCATGCCCATCCGCAGTACACTGATGTAGCGAATGTTGCCTAAAATCGTGATTTTTAGGCAACTTTCACTACAGAAGTGTACTGCGGAATGTATTTTACTGCCAAGGTCTTTTCTCACACGATTCAAGAATAGCGGCCTAGGTTAAGGGCCTGTCGGCTGTCATTTTGGTCGGCGCGCGTAAACACTCCTAACTAACCACTGTTAAAATCTCTGCTAAGCCTCGCGTAAACAAGCTCAGTGGCAGCTGAGTGACAGAGGTAATCAGGCGCCGGCAGCTAACTGTCAAAGATAGGCAACCATTGTGTTTGGTGGACCGTGGACCAACAAATAATGGAATTTAGCATTGTGCAGCATAGCAAGTGAGTGCCTCTCTTGTGTTTTCTCACCAGAAGAGCGATGTTAAGACGAAAAGGCACTATTTTTGTATACTCTAGGATCTCACGTGGATAATTCCGAAACAAGGAAACGACCCAAAAGCATCCTTCTTACGTATTCTATTGAAAAAGACCAGTGTGATGTCTACACTATCTAAAAATGTTACCCCATGATTTTTGCAAAACCCAAAAAGGAACTGAGTGTTGAGATGTAAGCAAAGCAAACTCTTTCCTTGGAGTTTCACACGAGGTAGGTGAAAATTTTATTAAAAAAAATTGTGTGGGACCTATGAGTGACATCAATGACATAATGCTTGGTTCATCATCTATCCAGTTTATTTTGTGAAACCATCTTAGGCTATCGTTTTTTTCAGGCAAGTCCAGCAAACTACAAGCCAACTTGGAAGTTGTGGGCTTGAGCACATAACAGTCTTCCAAGGAATGCCTATATAGACACCCAATAACTTTACAAACACGCTTCGGACTCCGAGTCGGACTCCTACAATAAAACCTCTGAACCAGAATTGTGCAATGTTATCCTAACTGCAGCAGGGAAAACCCACTTTGTACTAAAAAATATTGGAATAAAAAAATACGTACGAATAATAGAACTTACACCAGAAAAACTTTGAACACACAGGCACCTACTTGTCAAATATTTAGGTTTTTTTTCAGTTTCAATATTTTTGAAGCTAACAAAAAAAGGTTTTGTGTAGTCATAATCAAGTGTAATTACAGAATTTTTTTCTATTTTTTTATCTATTTAATTTTATCTGAAATTTTTGGGGTCGTAGAAAAAATAGTGTACACAACTCGTTGGAAAGTGTATTTCTTGTACTCGTGGGGTCTCCACACTCGCCGCAAGCGGCTCGTGCTAAACTTGCCACTCGTGAAATATATCACTTTCCACACTAGTTATGTAATGTACTATAAACGACCTAGAAAACTTAATCCAGTTGAAAAATCTTGAGTTTTCTTGGATTTTAATTTTTAGGCCTTTGAAGGTCGCGATTTCGAAACGTTTTCCAAAGTTTCAACCCCAAATGTCTCAGAAATAAAGCCTCTAATCAAAATTTCACAAGAGAAACTTTTTTTCTAAATTGAACAAGGAATTAAAAAGAAGTATAATTTGAAAAAAATATCTAGTAGCGTAGAAAATAGGGTGAGAGAAATTGAACATTCCCCCGTATCCACGCCACTGGACAATTTTGACAAAAGTTATCTACGTCAAGTGATGGGTATCTATTTCGTAAGCATTTGTACTGAATTTGGTTCAAATCGCTTCAATGACTTGCAAGAAATTATTGCAAGAAAAAGATTTTAAAAACTGAACTTTGCAGGGCTCTATCTCCCTTAGGAAGCGTTTTGTAAAAAAATTAAATTATGCATGTCGACCTAGTTTTTCATGGACCATCGAATGGTGAATTATTGCTACTATAACCTGGACCAGCCTCTATATCTTCAAGTAAAATTTGGAGCCCTAATGAGCCCCCTTACGTGATTCATGGCTTCCAGAATTCCACTAAGCCCTCTCTTGCCATCATGTGTTAGGTATCCAGGCTCTATTTGGCGAGTTATTGTGTCTTCAGTGTGATTTCAAGCCCTGCTGAGCCCCCTTGCATTTTCCGTTACATTCAGAGCATATAGTGATCACTCTTGTGCCGTCATGTCATTCGAAGTCCTTTCGAACGCCCTTGGGTCTTAGACTGTATTTGGAGTGCTGATGAGCCACTATATGTTTTTTCTTGGCTTGGAGTTGAAGATGGGTGCTTCAAAATCACAAAAATAGACCTAAAAGTACAAGAAGAGGACCTTCTGAACTTTTGACACTGCGGACAAATAAGATTAGATCTTTATCATCAGCATCAGTAAGCACCTTGTGCCTTAAAGTGATATTCGGAGCCCTATCGGGCCCCCTTGTGTACTCAAGTGTAGTATGGAGCTCTGATTAGCCCACTTAGCCTTTCATTGGGTTTCAGAGTACCAGTAAGCCCCCTTTTCTTTTGCCTTCATATGTTATGTAAAGCTATTACAGCAGGGCAGGGTTACAGCTTCAGCAGGGTTTGAAGCCCTGCTGAGCACACACATGAAGTCATGCAGGCATGAAGGACACCAGGGGCAGTCTCCACTGGAGTTTCGGTAGTAACATGACGACACAAAGAAGCTCATCAGAGTGAGTATCCAGAGTAATTCAGAAGGGGGACATATTTTTCCAAGAACGTCTCTTCCGGGGGACGATCTTTCCCGGTGACGGTTTTTTCCGGGGACGTATTTTCCTGGGAATGTATTTTCTCTGGGAAGTCTTTTCCTGGGGACGTATTTTCCACGGGACGTATTGTGGGGGACGTTTTTTCCGGGGACGTTTTGTGGGGGACGTTTTTTCCTAGATCCGCTTTTCCAGGAAGAACTATACTAATTAGTCAACTCTGCAAACTGTAATAAACTGCACAAGGAACTGAACTTCTCACGATCCCTACCTACAGATATCAGGTATCAAGCATCAGTCTTGAAGTTGTAAAACTGCGGCTGCAGGTCCAAAAAGTGAGAAGTGCCATTTGTATTTGTAGCAGTTCTACTAGCACAGCGTTTATTTTTATCGGCGCTCGTGTTGATTTTGCGAAAAACAAATAATTACCAAGAGAGGATGGGCAAGCGGAAGGGGGAGGGGTAGAGCTTTTAAAAGCGATTGCTCGAAAGCTGCCGGTGACGGAAAAGTGATAATTGAAGTCGTGCGAGACCATTGTCCAATTTAGGAACCCCCTAGCAAACTTCAGGACCGCGCAATCATGCAGAAACTCCGGCGATAAATTATTGTTGGAGATTTTTCAAGTGTTGGCCTTGCCTTTTTCCCGCGCATAGCTCGGCAACAAGTTCAAAGTTGATCGAACGAATCGCAGTTGGAAACTATTCGCTTCCTCCAAAGCCTCCTTGAAAGTTCCGGACTTCCGTTCATTGGAAACACGAAATATCTATCATCTACCTAAGTACAGCGTGTTCAACAATGATTGTCCTTGCCGCCTTTTCAAAATTTGGCCAGCATTAGACATGCGCCGCTTCAATGAAAACATTTTGGAATACCGTAGTAACGAAATTGATAGACGTCACGTCACACTGACTGATAAAAAATCGGAGGTTAACAGTGACGGCATTGACGGCTGATCCATTCCCGTTCCGTCAGGTTGCTTGTTCACTATCTACCAGCAGTCAGAGCCGTCACTGATAACCCCAAAGGGGCGTTGCGCGAGAAAATAACGACAAAATTTAAGAAAACACGCTTTACTCTCCGACTTGTATGTAATACAGGAAAAAGCCGCCCGATGAATAATAATAATCCCGAATCAGGGTTGCCAACTGTCCACTGTCATCCCGACTGTCACCAGTGTCATCCGCCGAGGAGCACCTCCGTCGTTGCTCTACAGGTGGCGCGCCGTTTTGACAGGCTGACACATGGCAGGCAGGCACCTCACCAGTGGCGTAGATAACACGGCCGTTCCTGAACAAAAAGGGATCGTCCTCGAACCGAAGAATTTTAAGAAATTTACTGAAACAAATAAAGGAAAAACCGGACGCGGTCCGTCTACTGAGAAGTAGATGCGGACTGCGTCAGGTCAATTAGTACCATATTTTCGCAGCAAATCATAAATAAAATTTTTCAGAGCACACTGTGAACTATCGCTAGTTATTAATTCTTCGAATTTGGCATTCTGCCAAAACTCCTCTTTTGTTTTTTTTTCAATAAAATAATAAAATAAAAACACTAGATTTTGAAAATGTATGTCTATATTACATTCACTGGTTTGATTCAAAAATGCAATCAGCCAGACAATCGTCTGAAATCTCAAAGATCTGCCAGACCAAAGTCTGAATAAAAACTTTCCAGAGTTGAATGGAACTGCCAGACCATCAACGTCTGATATCTTAAGAGATCTGCCAGACAAAAATGTCTAAAAACTTCATAAAATTCAAATGAACTGCCAGACCAAAGTCTGATATCTTAAGAGATCTGCCAGACAAAAATGTCTAAAAACTTCATAAAATTCAAATGAACTGCCAGACCAAAGTCTGATATCTTAAGAGATCTGCCAGACAAAAATGTCTAAAAACTTCATAAAATTCAAATGAACTGCCAGACCAAAGTCTGAATTACCTGTATCTCTTGTTCTCCTTCAAGCATATCCGTGATCAACTCTGGAGACCATTCATAGGTCCATCTACGGAGATGCTCTCCCACAGCAGAAGTTGTGTTCCTGCTTGTTAGACCAGTCAACTCGTACCTTCCCGAAGGTAACAGCTTGGTGATCTCGTACGGTCCTTTACCAGGCGCATCCAACTTGTGTGCAACATTACGCTTATATAAAACCACCAGTTCGCCCACTTTAAACTCTGGAGCTCTTTTGGCATCTGCGAAACGGCGACTTTGCACAAGAGCATTTGCTTCCAAACTTTTTGAAGCTTTCTCACGAAGCAGGCGCCGGTTTGGGGGAGTTTCGTTAATGGCCAAATCATTTAGCAAAGCAGTCACAGCTGGAACGGAAGCGTCACTACCCAGTATGAGCTGTAAAGGGGTACAACCGGTTGTTTTCTGTACAGTAGAATTCTAAACCAACTGTATCTTCCAAAGTTTGGTTGACCAGCTACTGGCGTCATGTCTGCATTCAACTTTCAACATGTTTGCGATAGTAGACATGTAACGTCCTACCTGACCGTTTGACCTATGGACCCCCGGTGTAATGACGTGTACATCAATTCCCCAATCTGCCATTAGTGATTTCGCGGCGTCTCCCATAAAAGGCCCATTATCACTTACAATGCGTTTGGGCGTTCCGAACAATGCAAGAAACTGTTCCATATTCTTCGAAAACTCCAGAAATGAGGTGGACTCATTAGGAATCAGTATACAGTACTTTGAGAAACCGTCCACTATCACGAAAACATGTTTGTATTTTCCTGACGCTTTCAGGGGGCCCAAATGGTCACAATGGATAGTTTCAAATGGAACGTCGCCCTTCGGTATGGAGTTAATGGCAACTCGAAGCTGTAAGCGGGGTCTTTTATGCATCAAGCAGACCAAACAACGTTTGCAGTATTTTGCCACAAATTGTTTCATTTTTGGAAACCAGTAGTGCCGGCGCATTCCTTCAAGGATTTTGTCCGAACCTATGTGACAGCACTCGTCGTGGTATACCTGCAGTAAGGGTAATCGCAAAGACGGCGGCACAAACAGCCTCAGAATTGTAGTACCCTTCTCTTCTGCGACGACACGATAAAGGAATCCATTTTTCTTTTTGTAAAGGCGACCATCAACTTCACCGTTTTCCAATCTTTTCAATAATTCTGATGTGTAGGCGTCCACCTTTTGAGCAACACGAAGCCAAGGTTCGGATGTGGTTTGCGGGATCTCTACCACATTGATCAGGGGATTTCTACTCAGAAAATCGGCATGAGGAATGTTCGTTCCCTTACGGTATTTGATCTCGAATGTGAAGTCTTGCAAATAAATCCACCAACGGGCCACTCTCGGATTGAGATCCTTCTTGTTCATGGTCGATTTCACAGCGTTGCAGTCGGTGATGATTGTGAAAGAAAGCCCAAGTAGATAGTGGCGGAAATGCTTGAGAGCGTTTACGATTGCCAAAGTTTCGAGTTCATACGAATGATATTTATTCCCGGCTCCCTGTGTGCTTCGGCTAAAATATGCCACTACTCGCATAGCGTCGACATGTTTTTGCTGCAAAACTGCACCGTACCCCAGGCTACTTGCATCGGTGTGTAATTCGGTTTCCAGGCTCGGGTCGAACAATGCCAAGACGGGGTAGTCCGACAGAAGGGAAATGATATCCCGGCGGATAGACTCGCACTCTTCTGTCCAATTCCACGACACGTTGCTTCGGAGTAAATCGGTAATGGGCTTGACTTTCGACGAATACCCACGAACAAATTTCCGGAAATACCCCGCAAGGCCTAAAAATTGGCGGACCTCGCGAACATTCCGAGGGGCATGCGAGTTTGTAAGCGCGATTACTTTGGTTTCGCTCGGACGTACACCGTGTTTTGAAATTCGACGACCCAAGTATTCAATTTCTCTGGCCAGAAATTGACATTTGTCCAAGTTGATCTGAAAACCGCAATTTGAAAGTAACCGGCAGGCCTCATTCAGTGTTTGAAGGTTTTCTTCGATAGTGCTTGAAGCGATCAAGACGTCGTCCATATATACCAACACCTTCTTTTCTTGGATCAAGGGCTGCAACGCCGAATTAATTGCCCTTTGGTACACGGACGGAGCATTAGCGAGCCCAAACGGCATCTTGAGATACTCCCACTGGCCATCAGGGGTGACAAAGGCCGTTTTCTCGATTGATTCGCAATGAATGGGAATTTGGTGGAACCCGGACGACATGTCTAAAGATGTAAAAAAGTTCTTGCCGCATAGACGATCTATTTGGTCGTCAATGCAAGGTAACGGGTACCGGTCTTTGACTGTGACTCTATTCAGTGCGCGGAAGTCCACACACAAGCGGTCTCGACCATCCTTTTTTTTGACGAGAAGCACCGGACTGGCATAGGGTGAACACGAAGGCCGAATTATTTTTTTCTGCAATAGATCGTCAATAATCCCCTGTACTGTTTCTCTTTCGGCTAAAGACAGTCGATACGGTTGGTATCTTATTGGAACAGCGGATGTTACACGGATAAAAAGTTCACTTGTTGTGACAGTTGAGGTTGACGTTCCATCAGCGATGAGATTTTCAAACGATGCAAGTATATCTGTTATGGCCTTGACGGAATCTCGTGGAGCTTTTATTTTCTGAGGAATGGAAACAGTCAAGACAGTGGGTGCCGCGCTGGCACGTGACAGTGAGAATCCTTCAGGAGTGCGGGTATAACAAATGCCTTCCCGATCCAACACGTCTGTGCCTATCAATAGATCAGCCGGAAGTTTTTCGTCTAGAACGTAAAAATCGGACTCGATCGTAAAGGACGGAAACTCTACAGTTAGTGTCACACGTTCTTGAGAAACAATAGGGGTTTCTCCCAATGCCAACATGACGAGTGGTTCTTGATGAGTTTGCACAGTCAGCTTATTGACAAGGCGTCGTGATACCAGAGAAACTTGAGATCCAGTGTCAATAAATGCATCTGTCGGAATGCCGTCAACGACGACTGCGGTGCAGTGAAAGTTATCAGTAGAATGACAAAAGTTCACTGATTTCTTATGTTGTTCGGACCTAAGTTTCGCGAAACATGAATTTTCAAGGTGACCGCTTTTATGGCAGAAAGTGCAAACTGGCTTATTGTCACTCAAGTCCTTACCCTCCTGTCGTGTACAGTTTGACCTAATGTGTGACGGACTATTACACCGATAACAGCGCCTTTGGTTGCTGTTGCCAGGGTTTTTAGTGTACGGATGTTTAGAATGATGCGGCCGATGATGCTCACGTCGCACCGTACGCGAAGGCCCTACTGAATCCGCTTTTAATGGGGTGGGCGTGTGGAGTTTGAAGTTGCACAAAATCACAATTAAGTCGCTCACCTTGGAACAACGACAGTTACGAGCCGTGATTCTACAAGTTTCATCACTAATGCCAGTTATGATGATATCAATCATCGCCGTTTCAGGAATTTCAAATTTTACTCGTTGCAAAAGCTGGACTTTAGTGCGAACATATTCAGAATAGGAAGTAAATTGGCTGGACTTACAGTTAACAGCAATCTCGAGTCGTTCCCCAATCGTGACTTGCACAGGGAAAACGCTGACGAAATCCGCCTTGAATTTTGACCACCTCCGGTCTTCACATTTCCAGTTCTGAAACCATACCTTGGCGCTTTTTGACAAAAACGCAGGAACGATATGGAGCGTCTCATATTCATCCCATTGGTACATGTCGATAGCTCTTTCTACCTCGGCGCACCAGGTATCCGAGTCGTCATGCTCCGGGTCAAAAGTAGGCAACGAGATATCACGTCTAGGAGTTGGTGTTGTGTACATCGGCTGATGCTGGACGCTACTTGCGGCAGGGGCTCCTCGGGCCAGTGTATCGATTAAACGGAGCATTGCTGACTCAATGCTATTCAGCGTAGCATTTTCGGATGCAGCTGAACCACCATCTCTCGACGCCATTTTTTGACGCCAAGGGTCGCAAAGACAAATCGGCCTCCGCCTCTGGGGCCGCTCGATCAGACCGCAGCACAGCGCAACTGCAATCAAAAATATAATGTAAGCTTTGGATTTGGTTCCCACTTCTGATGATAACCCCAAAGGGGCGTTGCGCGAGAAAATAACGACAAAATTTAAGAAAACACGCTTTACTCTCCGACTTGTATGTAATACAGGAAAAAGCCGCCCGATGAATAATAATAATCCCGAATCAGGGTTGCCAACTGTCCACTGTCATCCCGACTGTCACCAGTGTCATCCGCCGAGGAGCACCTCCGTCGTTGCTCTACAGGTGGCGCGCCGTTTTGACAGGCTGACACATGGCAGGCAGGCACCTCACCAGTGGCGTAGATAACACTGTTAACCTCAAGTTTGATATCAGTCAGTGTGACGTGACGTCTATCAACTTCGTTACTACGGTATTGCAAAACGATTTCATTGAAGCGGTGCATGTCTAATGCGGGCCAATAGTCCGGTGGACTAGCGCCAAATATTGCCCAAACTATGCATTTTATGACTACGGAACAATTTTTTGCAGGCATGTTCAGGAACGCTCCCTCTATCATTTGAGAAGTGCTGCCAAGCATTTTTTCAATGTGGGGGTCCAGGGGGGCCCCATTTTTGACAACTTGAATCGTTTTTTGTCGATAAAATCCATAATAAAAATGCTATAAGAAAAACTCCAACAAATTATTGAAGAGCAAAGCAAAATGTCACTTATGTGTGATGAGATTTATTACAGGGTGAACAGGTTCCAAGAAAGATGACTTTCCGTCAACATGCAATATGATGAAGAAAAAATTGCGCCAAAGACCTTTAGTCTCGTCATTGAGAGATGCCGATTGGCATATTTGTTGATCATACGCACCTGAACTTGTTGTGAACCGTACCCAACTGCGTCATTGGTGCCGGAGCTATATACAGGGTGGAAGAGAAAAATATTTTTGTTATTATTTATTTCAAAAACCAAGATAGATAAAGTGATCGAAATTTAGGAATTGATGCTTCATTCAATGCGTGTGAAGACACAACAAACCGTTTTGAAATATCTTGAAGCGTTCCTGAAATATTTGGAAAAAACTGAAGGATATCATAAAAATGTTACTCTCTACTTTGATTTCGTATTTTCCATTATATAGAGGTATATACTATGATTTTACAACAAATTAGGGTGAAAACTAAACAGCCACATCACTCACCGGCATCAATCATGTATGCGTCAATGCGTCATATACAGGGTGTGAGAAAAATGGTTGTTTTCTTTGCTGTTATAGAAAAATCAAGACATAAAAAGTGAAAAATCAGGGAGGTAAGAAGTTTCCTGGGAAACAAACCAAGCCAAGACACCTGATAAGGTAAATTACTGACATGAATGTGTGATCCACGCGTTTTTTTGCTTGTTTTTTGATATACAGCAAAAAAAAAACAACCATTTTTCCTTTCACCCTGTATACAACGCATACATGATTGATGCCGGTGATGGTGCTGTTTAGTTTTAACCATAATTTATTGTATTTTTGTGTATATTGTGAAATTTGTTGCATAACTTAAGGATATACATCTGTTTTTGGAAAATACGAAATCAAATAAGAAAGTAAAATTTTGATGATATTCTTCAGTTTTTTGAAAATATTTCAGGAACGCTTCAAGATATTTCAAAGCGGTTTCTTGTGTCTTCACATGCATTGAATGGAACATCAATTCCTCTAATTTTGTTCACTTCATCTGTCTTGGTTTTTGGAATAAATGAAAACAAAAATATTTTCCTCTTCCACCCTGTATATAGCTCCGGCACTGTTGACGCTGTTGGGTGCCGTTCTCAACCAGTTCAGGTGGATATGATCAACAAATATGCCAATCGGCATTTTCCAATGACGAAGCTGAAGGTCTTTGGCAGAATATTTTCTTTATTATATTGCATGTTGACGAAAAGTCATTTTTTTCGGAACCTGTTCACCCTGTAATAATTTTTATCACATATAAGTGACCTTTCGAGTTGCTTTTCAATAATCCGTTGGAATTTTCTTTTTAGAATTTTTATTACAGATTTTATCGACAAAAAACGATTTAAGTTGTCAAAAAAAGAGCCCCCCTGACCCCCCACATTGAAAAATTGCCTGGCAGCACTTCTCAAATGATAGATGAAGGCTTTCTGAACATGCCTGCAAAAAATTGTTTCGTAGTCATAAAATGCATAGTTATAACCCTAGTCCACCGGACTACAAATTATGAAAAGGCGGCAAGGACAATCATTGTTGAACACGCTATCCTAACTATACAGGGTGATTCATGAGTGGCCTTACATACGCTAATGGGAGATAGAGGACTTCGAGGCGAGTCAGGATTCACATGAGAAATGTTATTTTATCCATTGCTTACGAAGATACAGGGTGTTTTGTGTGTTTCGTATGAAATTTTGATAAGCGATGTTTTTGAAACGGCGAGAGCTATTTTGTTGAAATTCACCAATAATGTTTCTGTGTTGGAACTTATCCAGAAGACATACCGGGTATTTCAAAATCCAGGGTCGGGCTAGAAAAAATGCGCCCCTTTTTTATTTGATCAAAAAGTACATCTTCTGACCGCTTTTCTAAAAAACTGCTGTCGGATTCGAAAAGCTAAGAAAAAATGCTTCAAGAATCACCCTTAAATTTAGATGGCACACTTGAACCGTTCCGACAATAAAATTAAATGTTGAATTTGTGGGTAAGTTTCCATTTTCAATCGGACACAATCGACTCATTGTTTGATTGAATTCATTCAAATTCATTTTTTGGCTTGTCTCTGTTCAATAGAAAGGCTTGGTTGAAAGAAAAAATTCCAGAGCTGACCTTTTTTTTACAACAAATTCGAGAATGAAGCACGAAATTGGACTCGATTTGGTCGTAAAAAAAATCTTCGGCTATGGAATTTTTCTTTCAACCAAGCCCGAAATTGTCGAAACGGTTTGAGTGTGCCATCTAAATTTAAGAGTGATTCTTGGAGCATTTTTCCTTAGCTTTTCGAATCTGACAGCAGTTTTCTAAAAAAGCGGTCAGAAAATGTACTTTTTGATCAAATAACAGAGGGGCACATTTTTTCTAGCCCGGCCCTGGATTTTAAAATACCCGGTATAGCTTCTGGATAAGTTCCAACACAGAAACATTATTGGTGAACTTCAACAAAATGTCTTCAGCTGTTTCAGAAATATCGCTCATGAAAGTTTCACACGAAACACACAAACACCCTGTATCTTCGTAACCAATAGAGAAAACAAAATTACTTCTGTGGATCCTGACTCGCCTCGAAGTCCTCTATCTGCCATTAGCCTATGTAAGGTCACTCAGGAATCACCCTGTAAACTAGGTATATATATACTTGCGTATAATACACAGGAGAAATTGCCATCGTTATTCGTTTTTCAACAGCAATATCAAGAAAAGTTAATAGATAACAAAATACTTATAGGAGTTTTTGAGCACAGTGTGTGTAGAAGATTAATTAATATAATACAGGGTGCGCAAGTAAAACTGAAACGAGATGGTATTTTCGGCCATTTGAAATGATTTTGAAAAAAGATCAAAATCATTACGTGGGTGGGTGTTCTCGCGTAACCCACCGTGCTGTTTGTTCATCTAGAGTACCTAAGCAATCATCTAGCGAGAACCCGAGTTCAATCCAAAGTCTAGGAGCCGAGATATTGCCTGTAAATATCTGAGCGCAATAATAAGAACATAATGGCTGGTCTATCGAAATTAAAAATACGCTTTCTGACTGGCTCGTAAGGTAATCAATCGCAAAACCATCGCAACGCAGCAAATTTCGGCGGTTCTCCAACATTGCGGTTGCATCAACAACTTCCTTTATAGTGCTGTTTGCTGCGGTTGTATACGCAAAGCTGGAAGCAAAGTTTTTCTTCCAGGATGCTCGCTCAACCTGGTCGGTGTTTTTCCTTCAATTTTACAATCATTTATTGTCAGCAAATCTTTGCTTTCCACCTCGCTTTCCACCCTAGCATGTTTCAACAACAATCGGGTTACCGGGTTATCAATAATTCCTGGTGGTGTTTCATCATTATCAAGCTTTTCCTTAAAAAAAATGCAACATGCATCGCCATGCTGATTCAAACGACAGGTAGGTAAGCGCCAAAAGGAAAAAAGTTTGCTGAACTGGTTTCATCGTTTCATTACAGCTCTCTATCAATGAGTTTATATCCATTCAAACTTGATTTATCTACTTTAACTTTCTTCTCGCTTTCCGCTTTTCCGCTTGCCTTTTGAATGTTTTTCCTTTCAGCATTAATTATGGAGTTCCTCGCTTTCTTAAATTCTAAGCCGCAAAATGAGTTGAAGCTTCTTGCGTATTGATTTATAGTAGGCAGTATAAGAACTTATACGTGTTTTCTTTGTAGTCGTCACCGTTCAATTTACGCATATAATCAATTTCGCGGCTTTTTTCATTAAAACAAGCTGGGGAAAATTTCTGTTGTGGTGGTATAAATGGGTATCTCAAGGATCGTGGGAGTATCATAATATCATGACATAGTCAGATATCAAAATTGTATTCTAACCTGTAAGTGTATTCGATTTGTTTTAATCATTTTGCAAGAAACAAGAAACTGAAGTGAACACTACAAAATGGAAACAATTTTTGCTGGCGAATTTCAATATTGATATTTCCTCGGATATTTCTATGCAGACTTGATTGTTTTACCATTGTTAAACACAAACTTGACCTTCTTGAACACCTATAAAATTGACCGTGATCGTAAACATATTCGTTCAATATCTTGAAAACTTGACTCGCCATGAGATTCAACTTAATCTCTGCAGCAGATAGTCCGGGAGCATAGGGTCAAAAAAGGCTTGGCCTTGTGCAACTTCATGAAGATATATAGAGTTATGTCCTAATCGATTCTTGGGCGATCAAGGACCATGAAAAATTATGGTGAAATATTGGCATCTGCTGCAGGCAAATATGGTGGAGGCGCCAAAATGGGCTTCATCTGGTAATTAGAAACTGGCTGTAGATCGTTTGTTTTTCAACGAATTTCAATATCTGGAACGTCTAGGGGGACTTTCACACTCGGCAGTGGTGTACAAATTGGCGGCAGTGACATTTGCAGTGTCGGCAGTGACATTTGGAATGTCGGCAGTGTCTTAATATTTTGGGCAGTGTCTGCATAATGACGGCAGTGTGAGCAGTGATCTTAGGCAGTGAAAAATTCAACGGCAGTGTCCGCCGCAGTCCTCGGCAGTGTTGGGCAATGACCGGCAGTGGCGACGATAGCGACCACTCGGCGACCATATACGCATGCGCTGAGGTGGCGAAGAGGATGGTGCGTTGATCTCGTAACCATGGAAACCAATGTGGTGTGGTGTCTTATTGTGCCATAAATAGCTAAATTGTGATTTATGTCTACTAGAGATCATACGAAATTGGTGTATATCAGGACCGGGACCAGGGCCTAATTGCATCATTGACAATTGACATTTTGCAAAGCCAATGGTGCAATTAGGCCCACTAAAGAAACATTCTTCGTCTTGTTTTTTTTCTTCAACGTGCTGTATTGTCTATGGCTGGAGAGCATTGTTCACGTTACCTTGAGACGAAGTGAAAAATAATGCAAACAGATTTCTATTTTTGAATTTGGGTCTCGATTTGGGTGTTTCAAATTATTGAAACTTTCCACGTAAACAATGTACAGCGATGTACAGCTATTTGGGAAAAAAGAATCATATTTTGCCCCTCGCTTTTCATTTTCAAGTGTGACACTCCTAATGGCGATACTACTATACGTACCTTCAAGTTAAAGCAAAGAATTTTTTGCAGTAGACGAGGCAGTAGTAGTGGACGTGGTAGGAAAAAAAACAAGTTGCAAATGATGATAAAGGCAAACCACTTTGCAGGATCATAACTGAGACACATTTGACCCGCAGTGCTTCTTTTTTCGTCCCTCAGGATTTAAATGCTCCCCCCCCCTCTTTGGGCCCTTTCCAAAATGGCGGAAATTATCTAGGTGCACAAGGCACAAGACAAGGTATCAAATATCCTTGTCTTGTCCGGCTTTGTAAAAATTTATATGACTATGTCTGAATACAGGTTTCCTAAATTGAGCGTCTCTTTCTGGTCCGTGACGTCACGTTCGATTGCGCAGTAAATCGTCGCAGTCCTAGTGTGCCAACATTGGCCCGATTCCATAAGCCGAACGTGTGTTTTGATGGTGTTATTATTGGTATATTTACAGTTTTCACAAGTAGTTATGGAAAATAAATGTTGTGGACCACTATGCAAGTCCACAAGTTATACAGCGAATGTGTCCCTAAGCATGGATCCATAAAATACGACGTGACACTCGAAGAAGCAAAAAGAACCACAAGCCCTTCAGCGTTATAACAGCAGAGAGCTTCCTGCTTAGTTCCTCAAGTATCATTAATTCAAGGGTACACTTGGCCACATTTTTGCATCAAACACTTCAAATTTATAGTGATGGCCATAATACACCATGAAAAATATTGAAAGTGGGACATGGGACACGCATTTACCTGGGCCGCTATTCTTGAATCGTGTGAGAAAAGTTCCTGGGAGTAAAATACATTCCGCAGTACACTGATGTAGCGAATGTTGCCTAAAATAGTGGTTTTTGGGCAACTTTCGCTACAGAAGTGTAGTTCGGATTATATAAAAATCTCAAGGGATTTTTCTCCCACGATTCAAGAATAGCGGCCCTGTGCTTTCTGCGCACGTCCATATATCGTTGATATATCCATTATAAAAATAGTTGTATACGCGCATCAAATGCCTCTCTTGGCAAATTCTTCTCTGCGGAATATTTATTTGTAATATTCATTGAGAAGTTCGTTATATTTTTTAGCGACTTTCCCAGCATGATTGGCTTCAAAATTCAAAAAATAAAACGCACTTTTAACACGGCGGAGCAATGTAAATACAAATGGCGCGATCACTCATGGCACACTGTGCGCAGAACGAGCCGAAAACAGCTGCGCGGAATCACGGATTCTCCATCTCTCTTTTGAGGAAACCTGTATTGGTTTCTGAAATATCAAAGATCATGAAAAAAGATGGTGGAACGTGGAACATTGACATCTGCCACAAGGCGAATACAATGGTGAAGGCGCCAAAATGAATTTGCCACGGTCATAAGAAAATCCACCTTTCCCATGAGAGTTTCACTCACGCATACCTGTGAACCCAGAACTAGCGGTCTGTAGTAGCCGTTTGTACTAGATGAAGTATGTGCTCACTGGTATGCGGGCTAGTGATTTCTGTCATGGGAAAGGTGGATTGCTCATGTATCATTTTTATTTACTATCTACAGTACTGAAGATACTGACTTCAGATATCTTATTCTGTAGCAAAATGATTTTTTTTTCAATCTTAGCCTCGATTTTAGCCCACCTTTGAGAAAATACAAGTGGGGAATGTCAAAACAATTTTTTTATAATTTCATAAAAAAGTTTTTCAAAGGTTTTTCGATTTTGTTCAAATTTTACATACTTATGAATTTTGATGTGCCTTTTCTGAATTTGCACTTTCCCGATTAATATCTTTTCAGCGGGCGCCGCCATATTCAAAAATTAAGTTAAAAAAAACAAGTTTTTGACAGTATCTAAATTGTGGTAGAAATAGAATAGAAATGTTATCATGCACATTAAAACAGACTGAATTCTCTAGCTGCAATTTGACACCAGAATCATCTTTGTGTGATCCGGAGTTATTGAGCCAGAGCTCCCGAAATATCATATTTTGATGTTGAAAAATTGCCGCGCTTAGGGAAATCGGTTTTCACGTGTTAATTGTGGGCAGTGCTAGGAAATGTGGGCAGTGGTTCTCTGCAGTGGCCACACTGCCGAGAAATGAGCAGTGGTGTACAAATTTTTCGAGCGTGAAAGCCCCCCTGGGAACGTCATTTTGTAGACAAAAAAATTCTCTTCTTATTTCGTACATAATTTACAAACGTCATTTCGGGAAACTGTCCAAACTGTCTCCATAAGATATGCTCAATTCCGACCTTTTTTAAAGGTTATTCGATATTTCTGAAACTTGGCAGTATTATAGATCTTGAGGTGTCCTTTCCGAATTTCCACTTTTCCACTCCGTATATTTGCCGTTTTAGCCGCCATATTGAAAAGATGGCGCCCAAAAAAAACTGTTTTTGGTCAATATCTTCATTTCAGTCAATGTGAGGTAGAGGCGTTTGTATTTGAATGGAAGTTCATTTAATTCTCTACAATTTGACACCTTACTCGTGTACGTGCTACTCCCGATTCTTGAGTTATGGCTTGTAGAACTCCCTGAAGCATCAACTTTTCTCATCCAATCAGCATGTTAAGTTGATCTTAATTCCACGTGGCAGTCAAATCAACCATAAATAATGATCAGTTGTCAACCACAGACCACTAATATCCAGAAAATCAATCATGGTAACGATTGTTAGGCAACTACAGGGTGAACTCTAAGGGAAAATTGACTTTGAAAAGGTATAGCTTGAGAACCGTAAGTCGCACATAGGTGATTCAGATGTCAAATTTTAGAGAATTAATTGGACCTTCACTTCAATATGGATTTTGAAATTTTATGACGAATTTTCCGAAAATTTTCCAAAGATATGTTTTTTTGGGCGCCATCTTTTCAAAATTATGACCAGAACCGCAGAGATACGAAGTGGAAAAGTGGATATTCTGAATAATAGCCCCAAATTTCATTATAATAATGAGTTTCGATCCGCATATACACGTTTCAATCTTGAGTCAGTTGAATTCAAGATATTGACAAAAAACTGTTTTGTGGTGCCATATTTTCAATATGGCTGCCAAAACGGCAAAGATACGAAGTGGAAAAGTAGAAATTTGAAAAGGGCACCTCAAGATCTATAATACTGCCAGGTTTAAATAATATCAAAAACCTTCTAAAAAAGGCCGGAGTTCAGCATGTCTTATAAAGACAATTTTGACAGTTTCTCGAAATGACGTTTGTAAATTTAGGTATGGAATAAAAAGAGAATTTTTTTGTCTAAAAAATGACATTCCAGCTGTCAAAATCCGTTGAATAACAAACGAGCTACAGCCAGATTCTTATTACCAGATTTAGCCCATTTTGGCGCCTCCACCATATTTGCCTGCAGTAGATGCCAATATTCCACCATAATTTTTCATGGTCCTTGATCCCCCATGAATCGATTAAGACATAACTCTATATATCTTAACGAAGCTGCACACGGCACGACCTATGCCCCCACACTAAGATAAGTAGAGCAGATTATATCAAAAATAATGCCGCCAATATTATCTCCTCCACAAAAGAGCTTGTCACCTTTTATGTAGATGTGGTATGTTATGTGCTAAGGTTATGTGTTGTGGTGACAGCTGTTACCCCTCGTGTCATCCGTTGCGCGATATGATGAACGCTTAGGGCTAAATTTCAACTCCAAGTTGCAACCCGCGCAGCGTGGCGCAAGTACACGTGATCCCTCTATGCCAATAAGCATGCCATTATTGGTTCACGTGACCACTTGCGCCACGCTGTGCGGGTTGCAACTCGGACTTGAAATTTGGTCCTTAGACAAAATGTTCTGGTTTATGTAGCGAAAATAGGAAAACGCGAGTTCCTACAAGTGGAATTTTGCTGCGGCCAATTTATTCATTTATTTTCCGTGACCGGTCAAATATATAAAAGTGGAATGTATTCATATTTTGTTCACCTACCGAAATATTGAATAAGGCAGAATAAGTGAAAATAGAAAACTCCTAGTCCTAAACATGATTTTTCCAAAATTTGGCAGCTGCAATGGCTGTGTTATTTGACTGACCCCATCTTCACTGGCTGGTGGCTCTGCTTTTATGCTGGTAGTGGTATTGGTAACCACTATATAAAATGAAGCCGGAAGAAGTCAGCGGTAGTGCAGTAAAGAAAATAGTATAAAAATGCCTACTGCCTAGTGTTTAAGTGATGTCAAGGAAATCCCCTTGGATGAACACTAATTCAGAAGACAACAAACACGCAAATACCATGCGATCAACAAAATTCGGAATTGAGCTAGGCTGTGACCTGGTCAAATTTCAGGATGTCAAGCTGCTTTCGGCCAGAGCACAGCCTACCCCAATTCCGAATTTTGTTGATCGCATGGTATAAATAAATATTGCGCCTCTCAGGGCCATATAGCGGGCCCCTCGCATTTTTATGAAAACAAAGCTCTCCGACTACCACAACATCAGACGGCCGAACCGCAACTGCACAGACACGTGTTTCGCCCCTACTGGGGGCTCGTCAGTGCGCAGACGTGTTCATCTCGACCATCCGATGCTGTGGCAGTCAGAGAACTCATGGTAATATACACCCAAGAGGACTCCTAATATGTGAGTCCTTCAAGATGGCGCCGCTTGGCTTTTCTTATCTTTTCTTTCTCTTCACCAAGATATAGAATACTTGTAGCATTTTTGTCAAAATAATCTGAAAAAATCGGAGAAACAATTTCTGGGGCGAAAAATCTAGTTACCGGTTCGGTTGCCAAAGTTGAGTTTTGAGTCAAAAAGACTACATTGTGGTAGTCGGAGAGTGGTAGTTTTCACACTAATTTAGGAAGTTGGAATGCACAAGACTAAATAGACGAGGAAGCTGAGACAATAAGCCCCATAAGTGAATTGTGTTGGAAGATCTTCTCAACATAGAACTTGTTCATTTAATTTTTGTATGGACAAGCTTCCAAGGGAGTTTACTCACCTTCACTGCTGGGGCTACTGGATTCCGGGCATTTTTATTTTATTTTCTTTAGTGCTGACTTCTGCCGATACCTACTGGGCAACTAACAGCATGTTAGCATGCTAGGGCAATAGTAGGTTGTGGCAGCGAAGAGCCACCATAACCAGTACCGACGATGTCTCTTACAAGACCACAGCTAGTTTTAATTCAAGGAAACTCACGATTCTTCTCAAAAATCTTCACTTATGCCTACCTACATGACGTCACGATACGGTGACAACTACCACATTATGCATAGCACAAATAAACAACTAGCTCTCGCCAAGACGTTAGCATCAATTTAGCATCGTACAACGCAATATATTTCTCACATTTATTCAACACTGGACATTCTAGACGATACATTGAAAATCGAAGCATATTTTTTGTGCTAAAAAAACAAACAATGGCCGCGTTGTATCGCGTCTAAACCACATACTATCTAAACTCAGTAATCTCTAACGTACGAGTAAGTTAGAGATCGAGAGACAAGGCAAAAGGAAGGAGCGAGATACCTCTAACAACTTAGGTTAGATTACCAAGTTCAAATGGCAAATATTTAGAACTAGGCGGATATTATATCATTTGCGTACTATACATACCTACATTTTTGTTGAAACGTCCAATGTTGAGCTTGAGTCAATAGTTTGTTGAACACAGTAGGTACATCCGGCATCCGCTAAATGTGGTGGCGCGAGGGCGGCGAACAGGTTGTGAGCAGGTGAATGTTCCGTATCCATTGGTACTTACAGTTTTTGGTTTCTCTTCATCTGTCGTTGATGCCGACTTCCAACTAAACAATGATGAAGAGTACTAAAAAAAATATCAGCTGCTATGATGCCACCCAACTACAGCTACCCTGCTGCCATCTCTGCTGTTGGACGATAATACCTCGACCCTAATCGGAAATGATGGTCGTGTTACTCGTGTTCTTAGTGTTCTTACGTTCCGACTTCTTTGAATGGATCGCGTCATCAACTCGTTCACAGCACACAGATTAACACTAACCTGACTAACCATACACAATAAGTAATAAGTAGAGCTTCGTTTGTCTATGGTTCCAAATAATATACTAACGGTCGGGCGGTAGTGGTGTGGTTTCTTTTCTTTTAGCGAACTACCAAACTACTCAACCCAATGCAACGCATCAAGCTCCAACTAGGTAGCAACTACCAGTCAAAGTACCTAGGTACGTACCGCGGTTTTCATACACTCACAAACTGGAACCTGACACCTGATGAATATTTTTCTTATGTTAGTTTTAACAAGAAATAGAGGTAGAATGAGTTGGAGCTCGAGGTAATTAATTGTTTAAAAGACTCTCTAGATGACTTTAATCGCTCCGCTCTGCTCTCGAAGCTCGGGAACGGTAGGTAGTTAGGCTTCTTTCGACCTTCGCTTCGACCTTCGAGTCCTTCGACCTTCGACCTGCCAGAGTAATGCCGCAAAGCGGCCAGTGAAGTTGGCGCCCAGCTTTTCTTCCACCTTCACCCTTGAATATCACAATCATAATATGCTCTATGCAGAGGGAGGCAAACGTTGATTACAGGTTGCGTATGATGCCGACGAGCTTGTTGGGAAATTCAGTAATAATTATGTGATACGTTACTTATTGAACCGTATCGATGAATTAAGGAAAATGAGTACCTTGGAGCTCGACGACAAACCTACTTGTCGCGTCTCCTTTGAAAGAAGAAATTGTCAAAATTCCTGACCTGAAAAGTTCTTGTGTCATTTTGAGTTCAACAGGTCTCGACGAAAAACATGGAGGTATTCAATTTTCCAATTTCAATAATTGGTTGCCCGATTGATTAATTATAGTAGGTAGGTAATGCTAAACTTCACGTGCTGCTGCAGGGTGTCGAGTTGCTGGCGAGAAATTGCAGGTGTTCTAGACGTCGTTGTTGAAGATATTGTGTTGTTTTTCGGAGAGCAAAGCGAGCTGTTTTGGGGATTTTCTTTTATTCAGCACGTCCTCACTCTTCCTATCCAGCATCCCAATTTGCTCTCTGGTCCCGTGAAATTATTCTTTTGCCATTTCCACGTATTTTCGCTTATTTTCTGTACATTTACAATGCAACTTTCTCAAATTTTTTACCCACTCCAATTCACTCTGTGGTCCTCGAGGTGGTCCTTGACTTGGATGGGGGAAGAAACAATCTTCACACCCCATCTTCGCAAAAATTTTTGAGTGTCCAATTTAAAATTCTTGACCTCTCCATTTTCTTCAATGCTGTCAACGTCATCCTGCACAGCATCAAAACAGAAAATTTGCCACCTAAATTCACCCCTTCACTTCCCCCACCACACCTTAAAAATCCAAAATGGCAATACCTACTTTGTGATACATCAAATTGAAGGAAATTGAATTCTCTCCCTGAACAAAATGTTTTCAAACTGTTCAAAAACCCCCATTCTTCTCTAATAAACTACTCCAAATACTCCAAATGTCCAATATATTGGGGTGGGGGTTACATTTTTTTGAAAATTTCATTCATCTGTCAAATCTGACATTCTAACAATGGAAGTGACAGTTTTCTATTGTTGTTTGAACCAATGAGATTCCAATTAGGCGATATTTTGCGATAATTTTCGATTATTTGCACTAGTGCATGAATCGATAATTTTTTTGTGTTTCTATACTAAAACCAACACTACCAACAGCAGACATAAAATCAAATATGTCATACAGTAGTGCCATCGTGCACCTCGGGACCTCCTCCACTCTTCTTGGGAAGCACTAATTGCGAATATTTGTCGCCGATATAATTGGACCATAAAAACGGAGTTCTGTGCTGCAAGGGCTTGGCAGTGTAGGCCAATTTTTCCACAAATTCGTCTTTATGGTAGGTGTATCACCCAAGGAACCTTAAAACCCCGTGTTAATTATTTGGTCGTAGGTAGTCATTCCCTGACGACAATGACTAGAGTGACTAAGTTGACAATGTCATAGGCGTGAAAGATTTTTTGATTCATGGAATTTTCTAATGAAATATAACTCGTGCAATGGAAATGCATCTATAATTTTTGACAAATCTTCACTTATGCAAGTTGAACTGGAAAAGGCATTCGTGCTCTTTCCCAACTAAACATGCATTTGTGCACATTTTACAAAAATTATCGATAATTTTCATTGCACTTGTTATATTACTGCTAAAAAATTTTTTATTTGATGTACCTATCACAAAGTAGGTGGTGTTTTGTTAAATTTAGAAGTTGAGGTGGGGGAGAGCAAAGAAGTGAATTTGGGTAGCACTTTTTCCCACCGAAAATTCTCTTCTTCGGTGATATCTAGGATGACGCTGACTAAATTAAACAAGTGAGTATGCCTTCACGTGCGTGAGTCTCAGTAGCGCATTTTCTCGAAGAGGCATATTGTGAACGTAAAGAAATTTGGTTGAAGGAGAAACACCATTCCTTGCCCACTTTCTTCACTCGAAACTCATTGTGATATTGTGTTATCAGAATGGGGTACTTGCCAATGAAATAGATTTGAATGAAAATTCTTTTACTCATCAATATATTTTTTTGTTTAAGGGCGGGAGCTGGGAGCGGCGACTAATCAACAGTAGTCTATTCTTTCCCATTTTTAGTCGGCTATCCATATAGCGAAAAAATTAGATCGCTATGTCTTCGGGTTCATGTTTTCCATTTATCTCTTACTTTGAGAGCAGCGTGTGGGGGTCTGGGGGTGGCAGCATTCTGCTAAGTAACTAACTGTTTAAGGAAATATGACAATCAATGAAAATTGTAAAAGTGGCATTTTTTTTGTTTGGGGGCGGGAGCTGGAGGCGGCGACTAATCAAAAGTGGCCTATCTCTTGTCATTTTTAGTCAGCTATCTATATAGCGGAACAATTTAATCGCTATGTCTTCAGGGTTATGTTTTACATTCATCTCTTACTTTGGGGGCGGCGTGTGGGAGCGGCAGAGTTTGGCAAAGAAATTCTTCCACCGTTTGAGTTGGGAGTTTCTGAATGTTTGAGGTAACATTAAAATGTAATTCAGTGGAAATTATTGAAAGTTGCACTTTTTCTCTTTTGGAGGTGGAAGTTGGAGGCGGCGCCATGTCAAAGGTAGCCTATTCTTTCCCATTTTTAGTTAGCTATCCATATAGCGAAAGAATTAGATCGTTATGTCTTCGGGTTTATGTTTTTCATTCATCTCTCACTTTGAGGGCAGCGTGTGGGGGCGGCAGCATTCGGCAAAGTAGCTGTTGCACAGTTTGAGTTGGGAGTTTCTAAATGTGAGGGAAATATGACAATCAGTGGAAATTGTGAAAGTTGCATTTTTTGTTTGTTTGGAGGCGGCAGCTGGAGGCGGCGGCTAATTAAAAGTGACCTATATTTTTCCAATTTCAGTCAACTATCAATATAGTGAAAGAATTAGATCGCTATGTCTTCAGGTTCATGTTTTACATTTATCTCTCACTTTGGGGGCGGCGTGTGGGAGCGGCAGAGTTTGGCAAAGAAATTCTTGCACAGTTTGAGTCAAGAGTTTCTAAATGTTCGAGGTAACAGTATCAGCTAAATCAGTGAAAATTTTCAAAATGGTGTAACTTTGGATTGTCTCAACCGATTTCGATTTCGTCTTCACGGTTGCTTAGATACATCTTTCAGCAATCTACTCCGTTGGCGAGAATTCTCAATCTGTTGCATTTACATTCGTTACAGGGTGAAATGTAGATTGCTGGAAGATGTATCTAATTAACCGTGAAAACAAAATCGGAATCGGTTGAGACAATCCAAAGTTATACCGTTTTGAAAAGAGGCAAAATTTTCGATACCGACATTTCAAATGTTGAGCAGTTTAGAATGGGACAGTCAGAGAATTTTCAGGGAGAAGATGGATTTGAAAAGATTTTTTCCAGAAAGAACATTTATTTTTCTTCAGTTTGATGTATCGCAACGCAAGGTAGGTGGTGTCATTTGAAATTTCGAAGTTGGGGTGAGTGGGGGTGAGAGGGCTGAAGATAGAAATTCGCCAATGTATGTTTCAGATGCCCCCTTCATTCAAAAATCAACCTGTTTTTGCTCTAAGGAATATTCACTAGGAATCGGGAGTTATTGCAGGTGGATAGTGTTCAAATGATCTCCCGATATAGTCAATTATGACTTTCGCCTTGTCGCTTTCAATACCTACCTTAAAAATTTCGTGAGCTTCCCCTAAAGTCGTATGGCTACGGTACTACTGAAACAGGCGGGGCTTGTTTTTTTTGCTTCGCCAAAGAAATTCTCAAAGTCACTTCTTTATATTGAATACCTACCTAATCGAAAAATGCATATTTTTCCTAATAAATAATTAATTTAAAGTCTTAGACGTAATTGAGTATTTTGAATAATTTTGGTAATTAGCAAGTTAAATTTCCTTGTGAGTCAATTTTATAATGATTGATCGTCATTATGAATAAATTATTATGATAATGATAAGAAACTGTATTTTGTGAATAGGAACATTTGGTAAACAAAGCTAGATAGGTGTGCAGTGCACCTAATCACCATAAGCACCAAGTAGTCTACAAGTCACTCATTTTGTACTGAAGATCGAAGAATCCATAAGGTAATAAAAAGCGGACAATAAGCGGTTCCACAATTTTAACACAAATGAAACCTTCTCTTTTTTTCCCGTGCTACTAACGTTCACGTTCCCGTCAATTATGAAACCACCTGATGCAGTCTTGCCAATAGCTCACTTCACCTGTTGTGAACTAAGACAGTAGCCAGTAGGTTTTGGCATCAGCCATTAAGGACGGAGTTATATTTAATAAATTGGAGTAGAGCTAAAAGTCTTTCCACAAGGTTTTTTATTTATTTTTAGATAGGCGAAACCGGTCGGCAACATTTAAGAAAAATAAAAAAACCTTGTGGAAAGACTTCTAGCTCTACTCCAATTTATACAACAACTATTCCACTCCAAGTTTATGGAGACCTTCTACATTAAAACAAAGAGTTATATTTGTAAAATAAGCGTTGCGGAATCAATCCCTGTGGGTTTATTCCTTGACAGAATCTCACCATTTAGGTCACTTTCAAAAGCTACAAGGATGCACTTTGGTTTGAACCCATTGGCATTTCCAAAATCTAAAATTGAAAAAGTTTTGATTTTGGAAATGCCAATGGCCTCAAACCAAAGTACATCCTTATAGCTCACCTCTAAACGGTGAGAGTCTGTCAAGGAATAAGCCCACAGGAATTGATTCCGTAAGGCAGCAGTCACACTGAGTCACCCACCACCACCCACTACCATCAACCAAAAATCAAACGCACGTAATGTAATGATGCTGGTCACACTGCAGCCACCTCTTACCACCGCCCAGTGACCACCGGTGTGGCCATGTGTTTGAAATTTCCAAAGTGATGGTCAGTGGTCGGTGGTTAACAATACGCATCTTGATGCGCATGCAGAACAAACATTTTGTGTATACATACAACATACAATTACCTTTGTCCCGAAGAGAACAAAGGTTTCAATTTTGTCACTAACAAATTGTAACATTTCTTGCTCATACGGTAATAACTGGAAAATTGTTCTTCATCATCAACAAGCTGCGGCACTAATTGATAAAATTCTCCTAGTTGTTCTCTATCGAGAAACATTTGACGCACCCACATGTTCCGGCGTTTTTTACGGATTTTTTTCGAGATGTAGTATAAAGCTACAACTTCGTCGGTATGTGAGTCATCGGACGAAATCATTGCAATCACAGAACTTATCAATCTTGTCATGAGCTGGGCCGCTATTCTTGAATCGTGTGAAAAAAGTCCCTGGGAGTATGAAATACATTCCGCAGTACACTGATGTAGCGATTGTTGCCTAAAATCGTGGTTTTTAGGCAACTTTCGCTACAGAATTGTAGTACGGATTATATAAAACAGGATTATGTCAAATTCAGGAGGGGGACACGGTGGTTAACGGTGGACGATGGACGGTGGCTCAGTGAGACCATGACGGATTATTTTGCTTGGCGGTAGTGGGTGGTGGTGGGTGGTAGTGGGTGGTGATGGCTCCAGTGTGACTGCTGCCTAGCGCTTATTTGAAATTTGAAATATTTGAAATATATTTATTGTTCTTTCAACTTAAATTGTAAAAAATGAACAAGGAAAGGTTATAGTAGGTAACAGAAATCGCAACGCTTATTTTACCAATTCAACTCCGTCCTTAAACAGAACATTTTTGGAGTTTAGGTATTCAAATACAGGTCTTCTAAGAAAAAGAGTGTTTGAAGGATTGTCAACTTTTTGATAGGCAGTACAGTAGTACAGTACATTATCAATTTGCACTTCTGTAAGAATTGATGAATTGATTGTTCAATTCAAGAAAGTGGTCGTCTTTTTACTCTTGTTCTATTCATCGATGAATCAATTGTCGAAAATCCCGGTGCACAATAATTCTCACCTGAGTGGAGTTGACAAAAAATCTATGGCTTTATAACTCAATTTTGCTTCGACTACTTGTAATAAATCGATGCGATCTCTACTTCCATCATTCATTTTCAATGAATAAAATTACCATGATACCCTACTGCCGCAAAGGTGACGCGAAAAAAAAAACATATTGGCGTCAACTCTAAAAACTAAATTTACACATGGGGGTCCAATAAATAACTCTGCGCTGTTTATGTCCACGTATTACCTGGGTGTATCCCATATTCTACACTGAAGTTGATTTATTTCCATTCCAATACGATCGACTGATCTGCTTGCTGTTCGCAGACGGGTTTTAAAATCGTTAAATGGGGAATCAATTCCATTTCCTTCAAGTTTTGGCGGTACAGTAAAGGACGACAGTCTTACTTACATAGAGTCATGAAATCAACAAATTATCATGTGTGCATAAATCCGATGTTTTTATTTCCGATTATGAATTTATTTGGGGCTTTTGCTTTTCAAAATGGCGCTAAGTCTAGAATTTTCTGTAAATACGTTTTTTTGACTTGAATTTTGGATTTTTTTCATTGTACGTTCACGTTTCAAAATATCAACATGTTGAAACAGTTTTATACCTATGCCTAATGCCTATGTTCGATAACGAATATTTCAAAATAGCAAAGCCTTACGTGGATTTTGGCAATTTAAACGTTACTCAAAATCACAGGAAGTTTTTGTCAATCATCAATCGAACATTGTGTCAATACAAAACAGATCAGTAAACAGTACGTTTAACCCGATTGACACTTTAAGTAAAATTCTATAGGAATCACGCGCTTACATAATTCAGCCAGATGCTTTAATCAAGTTCAATTTGCAAGTCTACAGTGGCACGTTGCTTATTAGAATAAGGATCGCAATTAAAATTTCATGAATTTGAATCAAGTGTGATGTTTTGCTTAGACTAATTAAATAGGTGGTATACCTATATGGGTTTTAGGGATCACAATTCAATTACATATTGATATACTAGTCAAATTATGTGAAGATCTTATTTGCACCCTTGGGATAGAATTTGATGGCGTCCGATTTCCTCCAGGGTGAACCGGCAAATTATTGTTGTAGATGTAGAATCAGTGAATCAATATCAAGTTCATGACGTACCGTGAGCCTCCTTATTTGGGCATAATGTATTCAAAACGTCATCCGGGGGGTGGTATCATCTAGGTATGAGTGAAATTTGAAATCGAGGGTGAAATCATTTTAGTCGCTGAATAAACGCTTTCAAGTTAATGACTGTTGTGGTGAGAAAGGAGTTCGTCTTCTAGGTGCGGTTGGTGAATTTTCACTATAGGCAGGTACCTATGTATTCTAAAAAATCGGGCAAGTCTTGATGCACCTTTTCTATCACTATCACTGTATTATTTGCGTTGATGTTACCACTTATGGTTATTGTAAAGGGCACCCGAGTAGCGTTAATCTTATGCTGTACCTACTAATTTTCTTCACTTTCATCACAACCAACCGGCTGATTTTGTGTCGAAACTCCCATACTTAGAATAACGTGACATATTCTCCGCTGAACAAAAACAAAGTAGGTATGTAAGCAAATAAACAGTTCAGTGGAATGAAAGAGGTGAAATCGAGGGTAAAATGAATCACAAATTTCAAATTCAGATTTAGGAGATAGGTGGCATTCTATTGGGCACCTATTATGTATACTTACTCGTAGAAACTCATTTCAGTTCCCAATTATGTTTGCTGCTCTGCCTGGAAGAGGAACAGTACCTAACAGAAGCAGAGGAATGTTTTCATGAACTTTGCGATTATTAATTCATGCAGGAGGAAAACAAGGGTTCTAACGTCGTTAAACGTTTATTTGGAATTTAAACATAAATGAATCTGTAATGTCAATATCAATGATTGCAATTTTGTATGAATGAAAAGCGGCTATGAAGCTACACATACCTAGTAGTAAGTAAGCACGGAGTCCGACTTAGATGCTTATTTTAGGACATCAATAATAATAATAACTCATGTCAATCAAAGTCTTATAAATAGCCTACCTATAAACCTATATACGCTGAAAGTTATATGATGGAGTTTTTGACTGACTGACAGATCTATAAAGGGAGCCTCGAAGGACGAGGGCATCAATAAAAATTTTGCACCAGCTGAACCTTCAGGTGCAAAGCTGAAAAAAATTCATCTCGAATCTCGATTTACATCTTGTATATATCCGAGGAAATGTTCTTTTTTACATCGCAGTCGAGATTCCAGAAAAGGATATCGTAATAGTAGTAAAACCACCACCAACCACGTTTTGAAATGGATGCTGTCGTCCAACACAAAACATTTTTTCGTAATTGTATGTAAATACCCTAATGTCGTAAATTATTATTGATCACTATTTTTCGAGACTCGAAAATAGAACACTTGATGGCATCCTGGTCGAGCCAGCCATCGATGTAAATAAAACTTGGATTTGGATGAAATATCAATCAAAATTCAAAACCCAGCAGCGTAATGAGAAGCTAAGGGTAGGTATCATATTATGCCGTAATGCGAAGCTGAGCGCTCCCATTTCCACAGTTATTTGTCCTAATGGCCTTTCATGTCATCTGGACGTAATAAATCCTCGGTTTTGCATTCATTTTGTCCATCGCCGACCCAAAAACTTTTACCTTTATCATTTTTGTCATTCACTTCTGCTCAGGTCATAGAAAATCGACAACATGATATGCGGTGTCTCCTGCTCCTCGCAAACCTTGACCTTCTTGAACTAGTTTTAATTATTATTATTGTAATATGGCAGACTGTTGCGTTAATTTTGGAACTTTGGACTGCTTGCATTACATGCATAATTCGTGCGAAAGACATTCCCAGGTATTGCGACAAAAAACCTTGCTGTTATTATTAATAAAAAAAATACCATCCTCGGTAAAAATGCCAGTTCTCGCTGAAACAAAAGTAGACAAGAATCTAAATACTTATACTATTCACTAGGAAAAAAATCTGTTGAGGCACTACAATACTTTCCCAGTTGGTATCAAACAGCCTATGGAAATTGTTCCCTTTGAGTGAGAAGTTGAAACCTGATTGCAAAAACATTGGCAATAACCACTCAGAACAGTGTGTATAATGATGTTCTAAAATAAAATTTGCAGATTATCCAGGAATTTTTGCAAAAAAAATCAAAAAGGAACAACGCCTTAGTAAAAAACCAGTTAGTTTCTAGATCGTTGTTGTATTGTTGGTTGCCTACATCACTTCAGTGGAAAATAAAAGTATAGGTATGCCGTTCATTTTTTATTTCCAGTAGAATGACGTTTTGAACAAAAAATAAGTGACAAGCTGGGGGGCTACGGTTACCGCTGATGGCACCTGCAAAGTTTTGGAACGAAACTTTCAGCGGCGATCAGCCGTACCCTCCCAGCGCTCCAGCTTCTCACTTTATTTTTGCTCCAAAAAGTCATCCTACTGAAAATAAAAAGTGATCGAGATATAGAAACCATTTTTGGTACCTTTTTTTTTTGAAAAAAGAAAATTCAAATTCAGCATGAGACTTTCTTGGAAAAAAAATTGCTTGTTTTGTTGGTTATGACTTACCAGAAGAACAATTTTGCGTGAGCGTGAGCCTAAAAAAGGCACCGTGAAAAAAAAGTAGTAGGTACGGCCTAAGCAATGCAACTGCAAGGAAACTATAAAAGTGTAGTGTGATCGTGATTTCCCCCTCGGTGGCGAATTGTGGCGACTTAATAATCATGAGTAGAAGGCAAGAGATTGGTTTCGTGATTGTAAAAAGTGTATAAAATGTGGCCGTTAAACGTACCGTAACCGCTTTCCGCTTTAGATATTACTGTTTTTCACAGAATCAGCTAAGTATATAAACTTGATTTAAATTACTTGGAATTCAAAAAGGGACAAATGATAACAACTCAAGCACTTCATGTGATTTACTACTACGTCTGTACATTTTTATTTCCAGAAAACTTCCGTTCTGGTAAAGAGTAAAAGTCGGGTTGGAAAAAGTTTAAAATTGATGGTTGTGGTCAGTCGCTTGGAGATGGAGATGCAATAATGCAGCGTTAACTTTTTCTTGCTTGCTCCAGTGCTCCTTCTGTGGCGGAAACCACGACAGTTTTACTCCACTAACTACACCGCAAACCTGTGCTTTCTTTGTCTTGTCACAACAACTCACGTCTCGTCTAAGTGCCAAAGCTCAGCAGGGGAGATGGAGAAAGAAATACACAATACAATTCAAACTTAAAAGATAGGTAAGCCCATCACCCGAAAACGTTTCATTACGATAGGTTCATTGGTGAGAAGATACTACGATTCTAGTCTAGGTACTAAGGTACTCACTTATTTATTGCTTGGTGAGTTCTAAGTACTTAAGGACGGTGTTGTAAAAATAAGCGTTGCGGAATCAATCCGTGTGGGTCTATTTCTTGGCGGATTCTTACTATTTTGGTCTCTTTGAAAAACTACAAAGATGTATTTTGGTTTGAGCCCATTGGCATTTTCAAAATCTGGATAAAAGTCGAAAATTTTGAAATTGTTTTTTTTTGGATTTTAGAAATGCCAATATCGCGGCAGCGGCCATCACTCCATTTTTGATCCTAAAAGCCCCTATTTCTGCATTTGTAACGTAAACGGATAACACCTAGGTAGCAAGGATAGGAGACCAAGGCTACACATCAAGTTTTAGGTGGAGTCCAAAAAGTTGACGTTCTTCTCCACCTATTCACGATGAAGAGAAAATGGGGTGGATTATTATAGTGAAGGTAGGTAGGTATTTATTTTGTACGCCAGCAAAAACACGTTGTCTTATATTTATTTATAGAGGTAGGTACCCACCCACCCAGAAATATTAATTTGGAAGAAATCAATAATCATTCACCCATCTTAAACAAAAACAAGAATAAATCATTCCATCAACAAACACAATAATTATTATTAATTTGACACAAGAAACCTTTTTTTATACTAATACCACCAGACCACTATTATAATACGGCTGTGTAAAGCTATGTAATTTGGGTTTCAACGAAGCAATTAATTTATAAAATTTATTCTTATGCCAATTTTCGTTTGAAGTTCTCGTTTCGTTCTCTTTTCTTTTTAGCCCAGGCATATTAGGTTTTAACCCGCAACAAATTCCCACAAAGCTGAAATTTGGTACACGGGCCCTGTAAGACCTAAAGAATAACATATCAAAATACTCGGTGGCACACCCTTGTGCGCCATTGATTGTGGGGGAGGGGGCTGAAAATTGCCATTTTAAATGCGCAAATAGCACCCTGTAGCTTATATAAATGAAAAAAAAAATCATATTTAGATGCCTCAAGGCTTCACAATATTTGCTTGACATTTGAATTGTTGATAAGTAGTTTGGGTTGCCTGAAAAAAAAAAGATCGGCAAAATTTATTTTGTTTTTCTTTCAAAAACCTCGAATTGATATCGGCAAGTGTGGTATCGTTTCCAACTAAATCTTGGCCTCTGATATCAAATATGGTGTTTAAAATTGAACTGAAACACGTTTAAACAAGTTTTACTGAAAAACGACGATTTTTGCCATCTGAAATTGTCGTTTTGTAATTTCGGTTTCCGTATGGTTAAAATCATCTCAATTGAGTATTCCAACAGAGTCCAACAGAATTCATTGTTCTCAACCAGTTTATACCTGGAAACGATAGAAACAATGTGCCTGTATTCATTACAAGATCAGAAAATTGATTTGTTGTGAAAGTGATCGTATGCCCAGCTTTCTCCCGAAAATGCATACAATTTTTGCATTTCTTTTTTTACTGATGAATGATGGAGCGGTTCCACTGTTTTTGAGTGTAATACTAAGTGAAGTTCTTCCTCTATCAGAAAATACCAAAAGCTATTGTATCTATCAGGCAATAGAAACATATCGCTGTGCTAGAATGATAGTAAGATAACTTCAAATTTCTGATTTTCGGATTAATTCAAAATCTATAGCTCCAAGCTATTCTCTACCTGGTAAAATAATCGAATTACTCAGAATCATCATGGAAGTACATAAAACATAGATATCTCACTGTTATAATTATCTGTTTTTTAAACAGTTCTGGTCTAATACTCGGACATCTCAAAATGTTCTATTTCTTCTACCTAGAAATAGATCGAATTTGATCTTGCCTTCTGGTATAATACGAAGACATTTCAACATGTCCCAATTTTACAACAAATCTGATTTGGAAATTTCAAGTTGTCCTTATTTTTCATGTTATCTCAGTATTTTACTGTGAAAGATATCTCACTCTTATACCAAAAAACCAACTGATTCAATAAAAGTCTTCAGATATTTCATTTTAACTCACTATTGCACAAAACATACCTTCATGCGTTTGTAAAATATCTCACTTTTCTCTAAGTTGTCCCACTATTTGACCAGAAATGTTTGACCGTGAATTGTTTGAAATGACTTAATAATTTTAACTTATCTCCAATATAAATTGCCATGATTTCGTTATCCACAGGTCAGTTTGTATTGGGTAAAACTGAACCAAAACGATGGATAGATGCGGAGGCAGACGTATATTGGTTATAGCTATGGCCAAGACTGCCAAAAGTAAAAGAAATCGTGAAAATCGGTTCACAGGATGAAATGTTTGATGAAAAATCTTGAATAATTGAATGACAAAGTTATGAACTTTGACATTTTTCAATATTTGACACACGACAGTTAGCGAAACACTATCTACTGTTCTGAATAAAGTTTTTCAAGGACTTTCAAATGAATTTTCAGTTTCTGATAGTGACACTTCTATTTGTCAGATGACAGCCAAAAACTAATGGGCTTATTCCATGTCATACAATACTTAAGGATAACTATGAAAAATATGTTGAACCAGGCTATGCTTACTGTGCAATACTCGGACAACTTGAAAAAAAAGAGGGATAAATTCAAAATCACTTTACGAATTCCTGACGAATAGTAGGATAACTTATATGAAAAAACGGACAACTTCCAACAGAACCATTATTTCTAGCAATATACAAGGATATGTTCACTTTTTGATTTTTTTCTCAAAGAGTAAACGTGATTTCATAATGAATTTCTCGCAGGTCTATCAGGAGCGATATAATACAGCTGGAAAATTAAAAAATCTCCGAAATTTCGAGAAGAAGAGTGTTTTTTGTTCTTCTGAAATGTTCAAGTGGCGATTACTCGAAACTATGCTTTTCAAGTTGTCTTGTAAAAAAAGTAGGTGTGAAACTTGTTTATTAAACATTTGATACTCTGACTTTGTAATATAACAATAACGGATAACAATAACAATATAATATAACGAATTTCAACAAATAAAAACAAAATTTTCTATTGACAACTTAGTTTTGGTGGAAATGTACAGTTGTGATATAATTTATTGGGACGGCTGCAATTATCAAATCGGCGAAGTCAAGTAATCGAGACATGAAAGCGGCCTGAAATGTCCAGAATTCGCCTTTTTGATGGTTGCAACCGTGCCAATAAATTATATCAGAACTGTACCTAACGTCCTGGCAAGACGAAAGCGGACTAGGTAGGTATTTTCTATTCGATACAACTGGGTTTCACAGGTAGGGGAAATTATTGGGGGGGTGGGTTTCTCTCGGTTGTGGACCAAGGTGGGACTGCGGTCTGTTGCGCTTTACAAAAATGTCATGTTAGATAAGTATCGCGAAATTTTATTTCAACAGGATCTTGACGCTCTAGCCAACTCCAGCTTTGCCATGTTCTACAGATCTTTTGGCGTTGACAGAAGTGCTTGTGGATATCTGCAGTGCAGCAGACCCATTCACATCATTCGCTTTGTATCACAGTTGCGCCTCGCATCAAGGACTTTCGTACGGTTGCGGTTTCAAACAGTTTCTTACACTTTCAACCAGGACGAGAACTGCACACTTTGCAACATGGCTGAATCTGAGTCTGTTTCACACATCATGTTCCGTTGTCCGATGTACCGGCCTTTCAGGGGGGAGTTCATTAGGGGTTTAAATGACATCGATGGCCTCGCCTCCCTTCTAGAGCAAATCACATATCCTACAGCCAAAAAATTGTATACTGTCTTTGAGGGTATATTTAGGATGCGTTCATTTCTCATGAACGAGTAATTTTCTATTCTTTTTCTTTTCAATTTCCCTCTCTGTTGACCTGTTCTGTGAAATACCTATGTATCAATGAAACTCCTGAAAATGTATGTATAACCTGATAATGTTATTCAATTTCTTGTATTAGAACCATTTATTTGTTTATTTATTTTGTCAACGTACATTTTTTGTACACAAGACAATAAATATTTATTATTATTATTATTATTATTAGGTATTTTCTATAGATTCTTACACACAGCGCCCTTGATTTAATAAACCCACTCTACAAGGATAATATTCACTTATCTAAATCCCACTGTCAATAGCAACGGGATAAAATGGATGTAAACAACAAAATCTGACAGCTGTCACTTCGGACTTCTTTTTTGTAATAATCACCAAAATATCACTCGTGCCCGAGATTTTCCCAAATAATTTTGACCAGGCGTTTCCCTCTGGCTGGTTGTCCCTAGATAAATGCTCTCATCCTACGGAGTCGGGCATTTATCGCTACAACCAGCACTCGCGATCGCCTTTCCAAAATTATCGGGTATAATACCACGAGTGCAATGAAAATTACCGATAATTCTGAAAAATGCGTGTTGCCTGAAAACTGCATGAGTTTGTTTTCTCTGTTGTCTTCGAACAACAGAAGAAAACAAACGAATGCGGTTTTCTTATGGCAACACGCATTTTCAGAATTATCTGGTTCATTTTCATTGCAAGAGTGGTATTCGGAAGAATATTTCCCGAATCATTCTACAAATTATTTACATATTATTTCACACGACAATAAAATTGATGATACATGAATAGCCACCTAACTGTACTGAGCCGCAGAACAGAAAAGAGAACCAGAGGCTGACGTGAAAAGTGTGAAATCCTTATGACTGCTCAATCCCAAATCGTTTCAATTTCTTGCACATTTCTCTGAGTCCCTGAGTACTCGCTTGAGCATGAGCATCCCCATACAGTGTCCAGACTCCATCGCTAACACTGGACACGCATCATGTTTGTTTGGCAGTAGGTGTTAAAATGATGACAGATCGATTGAATTATCGATATGGTCTTTCGGATTATCGCTTATTAATCCTCAAAATTTGTGTCCGAATTATCGCGTTTTTGACGTATGAGTGAAATATTCGTGAAAATCTAAGCACTTGTGATATTACTGTGGATTATTACATACAACGCCTTTGATTATTAGACCTACAAGGATAATATTCACTTATCTAAATCCCACTGTCAATGGTAACGGAATAAACTTGATGTAAACAACAAAATCTGACAGCTGTCACTGTGGACTTCTTTTCTACAAGAGTTTACCCAGTAAACCATGTTTCTCAATTATTAAAATTTAATAAGAGCTCAACTAAACTGTCTAAAAAAAATCATTCGACTTTGGTGGCCAGTAACTCTTATGTCGCAATGGCGTGGCAGTATAGTCCAACGCTTCATGCCAATTGAAAATAAAACAAGTGAGTATGCCTTCACGTGCGTGAGTCTCAGTAGCGCATTTTCTCAAAGAGGCATATTGTGAACGTAAAGAAATTTGGTTGAAGGAGAAACACCATTCCTTGCCCACTTTCTTCACTCGAAACTCATTGTGATATTGTGTTATCATAATGGGGTACTTGCCAATGAAATAGATTTAAATGAAAATTCTTTTACTCATCAATATATTTTTTTGTTTGAGGGCGGGAGCTGGGAGCGGCGACTAATCAACAGTAGTCTATTCTTTCCCATTTTTAGTCGGCTATCCATATAGCGAAAGAATTGGATCGCTATGTTTTCGGGTTCATGTTTTCCAATTATCTCTTACTTTTAGGGCAGCGTGTGGGGGTGGCAGCATTCTGCAAAGTAACTGTTGCACAGTTTGAGTTGAGAGTTTCTGAATGTTCAAGGAAATATGACAATCAATGAAATTGTAGAAGTTGCATATTTTTGTTTGGGGTTGGGAGCTGGAGGCGGCGACTAATCAAAAGTGGCCTATCTCTTCCCATTTTTAGTCAGCTATCTATATAGCGGAACAATTAGATCGCTATGTCTTCGGGGTTATGTTTTACATTTATCTCTTACTTTGGAGGCGGCGTGTGGGAGCGGCAGAGTTTGGCAAAGAAATTCTTCCACAGTTTGAGTTGGGAGTTTCTGAATGTTTGAGGTAACATTAAAATGTAAATCAGTGGAAATTATTGAAAGTTGCTTTTTTTTTCTTTTGGGGGTGGAAGTTGGAGGCGGCGTCATATCAAAAGTAGCCTATTCTTTCCCATTTTTAGTAAGCTATCTATATAGCGAAAGAATTAGATCGTTATGTCTTCGGGTTTATGTTTTTCATTCATCTCTCACTTTGAGGGCAGCGTGTGAGGGCGGCAGCATTCGGCAAAGTAACTGTTGCACAGTTTGAGTTGGGAGTTTCTAAATGTGAGGGAAATATGACAATCAGTGAAAATTGTGAAAGTTGCATTTTTCGTTTGTTTGGAGGCGGCAGCTGGAGGCGGCGGCTAATTAAAAGTGGCCCATATTTTTCCAATTTCAGTCAGCTATCAATATAGTGAAAGAATTAGATCGCTATGTCTTCAGGTTCATGTTTTACATTCATCTCTCACTTTGGGGGCGGCGTGTGGGAGCGGCAGAGTTTGGCAAAGAAATTCTTGCACAGTTTGAGTCAAGAGTTTCTAAATGTTCGAGGTAACAGTATCAGCTAAATCAGTGAAAATTGTTGAAAGTTGCACTTTTTTTCTTTTGGGGGCGGAATCTGGGGGCGGCGACTAACCAAAAGTAGCCTATCCTTTCCCATTTTCAGTCAGCTATTTATATACCGAAAGAATCAGATCGCTATGTCTTCGGGTTTATGTTTCTCATTTTATTGCACTTTTTATCGTTTGGGGGGCGGAATCTGGGGGCGGCGACTAACCAAAAGTAGCCTATCCTTTCCTATTTTCAGTCAGCTATTTAATACCGAAAGAATCAGATCGCTATGTCTTCGGGTTTATGTTTTTCATTTTAAAGTGATTGGGGGCGGTTTTTAGCAGTTTTTTCATGTCGGCGGCGCATATTAATGACGGAATGTTTCTTGGCTTACGTTTATAAGTGGCAACTATGTATTATTCAAAAAATGAGAACACCAGAGCATCAGGTCTGGTAGAAAGTGCAATATTATGTTATTTCAAGTTTATCGGGGGCGGTTTTCTCTATGTTGGCGGCGCAATATAGACATCCAATATAGCCTAGCCCTCCTTTGGGAGTGGCAGCTATGTAACAGCGAAAAAATTAGAAAGCTAGGTCGTCTAGTTTGGGAGGAGTTCGAGGAACGGACGGACGGACGGACGGACGGACGGACGGACGGACGGACGGACAAAGCGGTTGCAATAGCGATTTTCATCAGGATGGAAAATGCGCTAAAAACTGGGAGAATACGGCCGATCGTCGCTGATAGTTTCGCTCCAAAACTTTGCAGGTGCCATCAGCCGTAGCCCTAGCTCCCCAGCTTGTCACTTCTTTTTTGCTCCAAAAAGTCATTCTACTGAAAATAGAAAGTGTATGGGACATACTTACTCAAAATCGGGACTAATCGGGACGTTTCGTTAGGTCGGGATAGACAAAGGAAAACCTGTCCCGGTCAAATTGGGACGGTTGGTCACTTCAATCGTCGAGTGTATTTAATGTCTGCGACTATAGTGCCCGTTCATTGCGTTGATTGATCAGTGTTTGTTATTTGTATGTACCATGACATATTTGTCGTCCCAGTGTTTGAGGCCATGGCAGTTTACGCTTTTATCAGTCCAGTTTGAGTACAGGATCATGGGTGTATTATATATACCATAGGTAATACCTACTTCCTGTTCAACATCTTTCACATTACTCCGTTTCCCTTTGATGATGTGATTTTCATGAATTGGATTACCATTATTATAGCTTTCCAGTTTCTGTTGCCGAGTTCTGTTTGGTATTCAACTGTTTGCTTCAATTCCAGCTTTCGGCCATGATTAGGAATATACCTACACCTACTTTTGAGCCCCCATCTTCTTGCTCCATGTCCCGCGCAATCCTGTGTCGGCTTGTTTTATTGCTTGGATGTTGGTCATTTATCCAGTACCTAACTAATTTGTTCGAGTAATGCTCAGTTTATGATGAGCGATACCCGGCGGAGCTGAGCTGAGCTGAGCGATTTTTTTTTGTCTGGACCAATCCTGTTCATTCATGATGTCACGTCCCCGCATCGTAATTGGCCTAGGCAAAAAAATCGCTCCGCTCCGCTCAGCTCAGCTCAAATCGCGGGAAAAAATCGCTCATCATAAACTAAGCTTAAAAAGAAACGAGAAAAAAAACACATCGCTCTACATATTATGCTTATTTACATACATGGAAGGGAATCGTCCATGATCATTGACATGTTGGTAGGTAGGTACCTACCAAAAGATACCTATATGTAGGTACCTACCTATAACAGTTTGTTTCCACTTCTTGAAAATTCGCATTTTTTTCTTAATTTGCACAAAACAAATTTGGAGAGGAAAACTGGTATAACTCCAATTACCTTTGTGTCAATACCTAAGGACATAGTACCTACCTACCTACATAATATTTTGTTGACCCGAAACTGAGCCAAATGTTTATGTATCCAAGCTATTATCATCTGTTTCAACATCTATAGGTACCTAATACCAGTAGGTAGGTATATGATTGTAGATATCACTACCGCGCTGAAAAATTGCAGAGGTGTTAATTAAGCTATGGTGTTAATCAATTATTCGCAGTGTGGTTCACCATTTGGGTGATGACACGCGTGCCTTAGCTCAAATTAACATGCCATGGAGTCCATAGACCATGGACTATGGTCTATGGCATGGTCTGGACTGAACTCACAGTGTGAACCCCCTAAACTCAACTAGTATAGTTATAGCTAGGTATAGTTCCACAATTGCTGATTAGGGCCACGACAAGAAACCACTTATTATGAATTGGCACGGCATAAAGCAGCAAAACATGCCTAGTATAATTATCCTTATAACCTCTGCCCTTCCGAATCTAATTAAACTGATTCTGTTTGATAGGTAGGTACATGAACACGACACAGGATTCACAGGTCACAGGACATGCATGCAAGAGCAAGATATTGATGCAATAATGGCGTTGAGAATTTTTAGAATTCCTTTTATTACATTTGAGGAAAAGCTGATGAAAATGAACATCGTTTTACAATGCATCAGATGAAGACGAACAGAAAATCAGTGCTGTAATTATTGGTAAAATACCTATTCCTGCCTACCTGAATCGAAAACGGCGTAAGATGTAGGTATTCATTAAATCATTAAAATATGGTGCATATCAAAGGATGTCAACACTTCGAAGGAATACCAATGCAATGAATTATTGTGCCGCAAACCACAATTAGTGCAATTAATTATTATACAAACCTACTTTGGTGAAACTTGTTTTTTTTTGCACGCAGCCACTGAAATTGATGCAAATATCCACAGTTTCGCAGACAAATTGAAAGCTTCATTTAAGTACCATCTATACTTATTTATATCTTGTATGGAGTTATGAAGAGAATATTATTACCTGAAAGATTCAACAGGTCAGGTCAAGTAGAGTCGTAGATAGCTAGGTCGAGCAGATGAGACAAAAACCGATGATATATAGGCACATAACGCATACTGGCAGCAAGTTGTAACCTTGACATGCAGTTGTGAGTTCTGGTATCATTGCATTAGCATTTTTGGATAGCGGTTGGCCTTTAGGCTGCATTCAGCTGGCGAACAGCCTTTTCTGTAAGTGCTAAAAAACGACACCACAAGTGGGACCTGAAATACCGGAATTTCCTCGAACATACTTACCTGATGAATTAAATTCAAACTGAGCATAATAATCTTTGTTTATATACATTCATTTACGCATCGCAAGACTTTTGGTTCGGTAATATTGTTACGAGCGGCGATCCCGTTTATATTGGTAAACATTCGATCTTTCTGGATCATTCCATCCATTAGATCGCAGTGTAGAAGTCTAGAGCGATCTGCTGCATTCCAGAGCGTTCGTGTATGTGAAACTGAATGGAGACTCCAACGTTCGATCAAGGCACATCAGTCCACTTTGGCGGAGGTGCAGATTCTAGAACACATGGAAAGCACGCGGAAGGTGTGTGTGATTATTCAGGAATGGTCTAGAAACCGCATATGCCAGGCACTATGGAATTTGCTGGAAGTAGACAGAAAGCTCGGGAACGCTATTCGGAGGCCTTATATAAGGCATCAGCCGGCAGCTCGCGGCAGTATCGAATTGGAATGCGAAGTGGAAGAGCGAGCGAAACAAGCGAAGTACCTGCGATATAATTCCAAGTAGATAATTGTGGGCGTATATTTATTGTAGTAGTACGCAGCAATAAACTGTGTGTGTTTTAAATCGATCGTCTCAATTATCTTCGAACCCGTACGCGAGATATCGTAATTATCAATATTAAAGGCTGTGTGGCCAGAATAGATATTTTTATAACTCCACTGCTGCCACTTTCGGCAAACAACAACAAACGATAACGGTGATTATTTCGCGATTTTGGTGTAAGATGACTTCTTCCAAAAAAAAAAAAAAATTTGTTGGCGGGAATTGAAAAAAAAGCTAACGGTGGTCATTTGTTTTTTGCCGGATATTCTTGCGTCTGCGGACGCTTCAGCTCAACGCTACATTGTAGTTGTAGACATAGAAGAGGAATAAAGGCTGTTTGCTTTCTACATGATTCTGATTCTAGTGGGCTGCGATTCAGGCCGCGATCGGCCGATGGCGACCAGAAACACAGCCCACTCGAATCATGTAGAAATCAGGCAGCCTATACCCTATACCAAGCTCTGAATATTTTACAAGAAGGCAGAAGGCCTGACTGGGACGAGGGTCACTAGTGCTCCAAACGATTCTTGGAAACACAAGGGGGCTGTTGGACCCTGACCAACATTGCGACAAAAACGACGCAGAATGGGAAAATGACAAATTACACTTGAAGAGACAAGAAGGCTGAGCAGAGCTTGAAAGGGCGCAATGTAGACACAAAGGGAAATAGAGTTGTGAATAATACAAGAAGACATGATGGAGCTCATTGGGGCTCCAAATGATCTTTGAAGACATAAGGCGACCAGCAAGACTTTGAACGCTACAATCTAGAGACAAGGAAGGATAGGGCACAAGAAGTACTGACGGGGCTCACTAAGGCTTGGACTCCAAATTAAATTTGCAGACACAAGGGGGGCTTGTAGGACTGGATCAACACACGAAGACCTTACTTAGACTCACGAGAGCTCCAGAAACTAAGACAAGATAAAAGGGGACTTTTACACAACGTACACAGCTACAAATAACCATGAAGGCACAAGGAAGCTTCTAGGGAATTTTTCAAAACTTCTAGAAGAAACAAGGGGATCCTTGGGGCTTAAAACGATACTTGAAGAGACAAGGGAGCTGACCAGGGCTCTAATAACACTTGTAGATTCAAGGAACCTCGGAACGACACTTGAAGACATCTGGGGGCTTAGCAGGGCTTGAAACTCTACAATGTAAACACAAGGAGGTATAGGGCTCTAAACATCACAAAAAGGCTTGACAGGGAGGGCTCCAAATGACACTCTAAAGCCCAAAGGTGCTTACTAGAGCTGCGAAAACTGAAAGAAAGTGAATGGAGACTCGGCAGGGCTCAAGAAGTTCATCAATCGTGCAATATGTGGGACACCAGTACATGCAACACTATGAGATAGTTATGCAGTACTTATGTGATACTATGCAATACTTTTGCAATACTTTGCAATACTCATGCAATACTTGAACATAGTGCGCATGCTCGGATTTAATCGTATGCCTGATGAGCACGAACGAAACTGTGTTGAGGAAGTATACTCCCGTGAGAAAGCTTAGCTCATTCTCGCAGCTTTTCGCTGAAAATAGTGGTGGAGAGTGTTGCACGAGTGTTGCGGATTTCGAACAGTATTGCATACTTATTGCACTGCTTTACAGAAGCATTGCATGAGTATTGCATAAGTATCGCAGAAGTATAGTTGTGGTATTCCCCCTTTGTTTTATTAATACGTTGGTACCTAAAGTAGGTACGGTGGTTGACGTTCGTAGCGTTTGCCGCTAAAAGAGGGAGATGGCGCTGCGGGAGCCGGGCGAGCGGCAGCCGCAGGCAGAGAGAGAAGAGAATCAGCTGTGGTAAAGAACACGTGATTTTCAGTGCATCAAGAGTGCGTGGTTTTTACAACTCTAAGGTCGGTCTTTCTCTGATTATTGTACCGTAATTTTGGCTTCCACCCACTCGCAAAATCATGCATTTTGATACCTATTTTGTCCGCGAAATTATTGTACATAACCCGAGATTCTTTATTCTCTTTGTTCTCAACGGGCTTGCATAATCCGCAGTTTTTCCCCTTTGAAATCAAGGTGCTTCGCACAGCTTTGAATTTTGTGTAATTTATCTACTCCCAAATGATCTCAATGTTGACGGCGAGGTCGTAAATCCAAAGTGGGTGTGTTTTTTTGCGCACTCATGACGTGACCTCAAGGCCGCGCTATTGCGCATACTTCGAGGTTTCATTAATTGTTTCTTTCCACAAGTTACGTCACAAACAGTAAGACGTCAAAAAGAAACTCCGCTACGCCCAAATCAGCCGCTAAGTAGAGAACCGTACTTTTGATGATTCATTCACATTTCATTGTTCATTATCGGGTTATACATGAAAGTAAAGGAAGGAAAGAGAGACTGCACGCTTCTCCGTGTCCTGGGGGGGGTCCACCACTTGTATGAATCTGCCTTGTTGAGTCTACTAACCTTTCCTTATTTGGGGGGAAATTATGTATAACGACGAAGAGAGAGCCACAGGTTGGCTCGAGTCGATTTTTTATTATATTAACTGTTATTTCTTGTATGTGATTACTGCTTACTAACCATTGTTCTGTTTTGAATGTAAGTATGTATCTGTGGGGTTTTTGATGGGTAACTGCTGGGGAATTTCGGGCGAATGCGTTATAGATACTTCTTCCTTCCAATTGCTTGCAAAGAGTATGACCAACTTTCAAATTCTCTACTTATTTATCTTTCACCTGTTTCTTTTTTATTCATTCACCTGTTTATCTCTGATTTGTTTCTTGTTCATTTACCTACACCTGTACTTATTATTTGTTTCTTGTTTATTCACCTACACCATTACTTATTATTTGTTTACTGATCATTTGTTTCTTGCTGATTTATGTACTTGTTTATCGATCATTTATTTATTGTTTACTTATCTATCAATTTGACTTCTTCTGTTTGTAAAGTGTAAAATGTTGCTCAGCGTTCAAAGCGTAAGAGAGCAAGTTTTCTTTTGTTGTTACGTAAATAACTTGTAAACGAAACAAACGTTTCAAAGAGGTTCAAGCACCGCTTCACGCTGACTTGATCAATGCAGAGCTGGAGTGACTTCTCTGTCATTTCATCAAGACTCATTCACACTTAACTTTTGTTCAGATCATTTGGGAAGGGATTTTTCAGCAACCAACCAGGCTATACGCAGGGGTTTATTTGACGTGTTCTTCCCATGTGTGTCTGTCAGCGAATACGTCACTTTTCCTTTGCGATCAAATTGACAGTTTGATCTGTTCCATGATTTATTGTTTTGTTTTGTTAATCTGATTTTGTGCTCATTTCATTGTTGTAAATTCCTGCATTGTCTAAATAATCTGTAATGATCATTCTTGTTTGTATTTTGTTGTTCTTTGTCCATGTTGTGTCATTTTATCACTGTCAGTAGGTGTTTTGAGAAAAGAAACAAATTCATTTAAAAACTTTGCGATTGATTTTCAATAAAACATTCATTTTGCTTGCATTTCCTTCGCGTTTCATTCAAGAATCAAACCTCATCCCCCACGACACATTCTCATCTCGAGTAAGAACCCAACAACACAACGTAGGTAAAATGTAAACAACGTCAAGGAGGGAAGAAACAACGACGATCGCAGCCGAACATCGAAAACGGGGATACACTACAAAATGGAGCCGTCACCAGGATGGGGCCAAGACCCAGGATACACTACATACTGCATGGAAGATTCATGAGTATTGCATACGTCTCTAACACCAATATAGATGTTGAATTTGATCAAGAAAGCCATAAAACGAATTCCGAATCACACGACCCAAATAAAGATTGAATGTTGGTCAAGGCACAGATCAAGGTGTAGAATCAGGTGTTCGTCGGAGTATTGGTGTGTGGTGATTTGAAATAATGATCAGGGAAAACTCATCTTTTAGGCACCCATTTAGGAAACCTAGCTAACAGAGTTGAGGTTGAGTTAGGCATGGAAACGAGCCTTTATTCAGCTACTTTGACATGTATACATTGATTTAATGTGAAAAGTAATTTATATTTCTTATTGCGTTCTAACTCGTGGGTAAGTCAATCTCAACACGCTTGGCAGCTATCCTCGATCAACAAGAAAAGAAGCACAACAGAATGGCGTCTTGATACTAGATGATCATCGGCCTGGCGGTTCCAGAAGCTGAAAAGGTGTTCAGGTGTAATTCAAAAAAGTTGCATTGAATTGAAGTATAATGGGTTGTCTACTCACCCAGGGGTATAAGCAAAAGCAAGAGAACTAGGGAGTTTCACTTGAAATGATTTATGGAATGATTAGTTTTTTTTGTGTTTGTGTTAGACAGGTATGTTTATTCAGTTATGGCACTTTTTCAATTTATCATGCATACTCTCTTACGTGGACTGTGGAGGGATGCGATGGTCACAAACCTATTTCTCTTTAAAGTCCAGTTAAAGGTGTATTGGAGGGAACCTGACTCAAATCAAATAATTCTCATAAGATCGCACGATCCATTCGAAAAGTAACATAATTTGCCCCCGGTTGTACCAAAAAATGTAATCATGAAATAAATGGTTAACTCAGCATTTCCTTCAGTGAATTTTTACGTAGTGTCCAATGAGAAACGCAGTTTTATAAAAAAATATGGGAAAATAATCAGTATGCAACAACTTGTATGAATTTCTTGTTGTCAGTCAACTGGCATAGACCTAAAATTCACGAGAGAATTCACCCGAGAATAATTCTTTTTTGTATGTATCTAGGTAGGTACATAATATACCGTGTGATCCAAACCATTCCGAATTGGAGTAGGCTGTGACCTGGTCAAATTCCGGGATGTTGCGCTGATTTTCGCCAATTTGGCTTAGGGCACAGCAATGTTGAGCTGATCAGGGCACAGCCTACTCCAATTCGGAATAGTTTGGATCACACTGTATATTCAGACGCCTATTCCCCATGGTTTTATCAGAATCCTTGAAATCTTTCTCTCGTTTAGCTCAATGCTCAATGCCGAAGAAAATGTATTTCCTCACTGGCGCTGGCGCATATTCCAAAAGAATTCGGATTAGATGCTTTTACCTAGAGAAGTGCTCGCAACTTCCATTTTCTTTTATTTCATTTTGTTCAATAGCAATAGCAATGCGAAAAACAACAAAAATGAGCAACATGGGCACGCAATAACGACCGAATCCCATTTCCGCTCGGAAAATCATTTAGACATTTTGTCACATTACTAGGTCTTCGGCACTCATGCATAGATTAATGCATGCTACATTTTTATTTCATGGGTTCGTTGGTATCTTTTATCTAAGAATACTATGTAATGCGAAATTAGCCTACTGGAAACATCTCACATTCTCATACCTCATTAAAATTCCCTTCGCGTCTTCTTCCATTTAATCCCGTATTATCAATTCCTCCGTTATTCTCCCAGGTCCTATCCACAGGATCGAGATATTTAAAACAGGAAACATGTCCTCTACTATGCTCTTTATACCACGAAGGTACCTCCAAAGGATCCAATTTGTTGGAACTTGGCTTTGTTTTTATTCCCTATACCTACCAGCATCCGCTCCAAGTAATTCGACCCAAATAATAAACAGGTCTCGCGAGTTTTCACAGGACTTTTTGCTCGTTTATGGAAAAACATTTTCTAGGAATAATGTTACGGTGAAGATGATATACCTACCTTTTCAGATCAATACAGTAACATCGAGTTTGTAGAAACGTCTTCCTATTTATTCAGATCGCATTTCTCAATTTCCGAGAGCCATGAGCGAGAAAATATAGCTAGGTAAGAGTATTTTATTCAGATAGATTCTGAATATGAATCGGAAAAAGTTCACTATAAATTATTGCATGTTTGCTTTTTATTTTCAGATGAAATAAGTAGGTAGTTGCCTAACTGGGTTAATTCGTTTTTGTTTTGACAAACTACTCCATTCTTACATGGAGCAGAAGTCAATGCATAAGGTTAGAGGGGGAACGTGATGTTGGCTGACACGATCGTTGACTGACACTCTAACGCCCGGTTGCAAGAATAAGGAAGTAAAGTTTGCTCCGGAGCAAATACAATTCGGTTGCAAGAACAGAATATCAAACATGCGGGACCAAACAAGTCAGTCGTCGCTTAGACACGTAAATTTACGCCGCTGTTCACGCCTCCAAATGATCTACCATTTGATACCGGGTTTGGTACCGAAGCTTATTAATTTGGTCCGGAATTCCAAAGCAAATTTGACTTTCTTGCAACCATGGCTGAAGGAACATCTGATTTATATGTTCTTGCTCCGCTCTAGCTCCACTTGGGAATCAAACTTGCGAATTCAATGTTGGAAATCGGCATCATATTGTGGCCATACTAGACTGCTAGCGCTCTTGGTTCACTCGGTCACTCCAATGTGTCCAATCCACCGCTCAATCCACCGCACTTCTTGGTTTCAGTGCCGCCAGTAGTGGACGTGGTACAAACTAAAAAAAAATATAAGTTGCGAATGATGATAAGGCGTCTTAAACGATTTGACCCGCAGTAGTCCGGACGTTAGTGGGAAATACCCTTGCACTTTTATATCAAGAATTGTCACTTCGCATGCCTGTTGTTGAGACCACACTCGACCAATCTGGATGTCGAGCCATCTGCGCAAATCGTGCAGACACTTTATACAGGGTGCAGGAGAAAAAATTTGTTGAAAAATCGTAAATCGTGAACCATAACTTTGCTCTCGACGTCCGGACTACAGTGCTTTAATTGTTTTCAAAATAGGGGATATTATCTGGGAGCCTTATGGATGTCCAGCCTCGTATAAATATATGGGGCTATGTCTCAAGCGGCTTCTGGGATATCAGAGACCATGAAACAAATGATGGAATATTGATATCTGTCGCAGGCAAATTTGGCGAAGGCCGCGCCAAAATGAATTCAGTGCGGGTCATAAGAAAATTGCTTTTTTATTACAAAAATGTAATTGATTCGTATTGGAAAAAAAAAAAAAGAATGGAAAACAGACTTTTAAGAATTCGGTGTGGTCCGCGCCGGGTACCAGCAGTAAGTCTCGGATTATTCGGGGTGCAAAAAAAGGGTTCTACAGATCTGGGGCGCAAAACAAATTATTCAAGCCCCGTGAAGTCTGCGGGGCTTTTTTATCAGGTTAGTCGTTGTGTGTGGTGTTACTGGTGTTGTCCGCTTTCTCAGGAAATCGTTTTCCTGCATCTAAAAATTCCTGACGGTGAGACGTCATTTCGCGATTCCAGAATTCCCCAGGCGTGAAATTGCCTGATCTGGCACTGGGGGGTGTCACTACAGGCTGCAGCTTATTCTCTTAGGTAGGTGGGTTAAGTAGAGGGAGTCACAGGATAGTCCGCCCCGGATGCCAAATACATTAGGTACCTACGCCACTGACAAAAATAAAAAATGTATCAGTATCAGCCTGCAAATTTTTGACTCTCTGCGATCTTTTGCAAGGTGAATCCTATTAATTGTACTGAAGTTACATGGTCATATTCTGGAAATTATTCAATTTATTTGAAAACTGACCTTTTTTGTACAATGATTTTTCAGAATAGGTATTTCAGGAATGGTTGAAAGAAATTTCAGAATGGATTGTTGCACCTTCGTGGGCAATGATTCTGGAGTAAATATCGAATGATCAAAAACTGTCCCCTCCTCTAGGCAGGCTGTGGTCTGGTCATTGGCAGGCAAACGGGGTTAATTTTGGCCAGACCACAGCTTGCCTAGAGGAGGAAAGTTTTTGATCATACGGTACTTACGGTGACTTATCTTAGTACTTATATATCTTCATCGGTTCTCGTTTACAAAACACAATTTTTTCATTGGTTTTCTCTTCTGCTCCCGGTATACAGCGTCTGCACGGTTGACGCCGGTAGCTCCAGGACTAAGTCGAAAACGTACGGAAAACATATTAAACGTACGGTCCAGTCAATCTTTCTGTCAAGCCGGATTATAGCCCAGGCTTTTCAGTCGAAAAAACGGCAAAACATGAAACAAATTAAAACACGGTCAATCTCTACAGTTTTGGGTTCACTAGACATTGCTGTATAACATACAAAAAGTCCCCAACTTTCCCCCGTGTGCGTCATTGTTTTTTTGACAGGCAAAGATGAAGACACCTCATAATGCACTTTCAGCTTAAAAATGCTCCTAGTTCTCAACCACTCAATCGATTTCTCTTATCTGGGTCTTGAATGAAAGATAATGAATCAAAGTGAATGATATGGGATAGATTTTGTCCAAAATTTGACACTAACAGACTTAATTTCTTGATAATGACACTTTTTTGTGCTTTTTTTCTTATGCTTCAGTCAACATCTTACTTTTGCATCGACCACTGAATATCACTTGGTATTATTATATGCAGTAGATTCCCTACAGTTTTAGCTTCAAAATGACGTATATTTTAGCTCCATTGTGAATTGTCCAGCAATTGCAATAAGGATTCTATGAAGTTACGTCAAACGCATTATATGGGGAAAATCACTTCAACATTATTAACCTAGACTTTGATCTGTAAAAATTGATCCTACTTTCAATATGCACAGCATCGTACTGACTAAATCTGGTCTGGTAGTACTCGTATGAGTAGGTACTAGGTACAGTTTCGCAATTTTCCTCTATGGTTTTAGCGCTACTACTTGTAGCCTTATAGTTTGTTCTTGTTATTGCCGTCTGCAGTGTCCGGCAATATCTCAGCTACTAAATTTCGGATTGCGCTTGGGTTTTTGCTAGATGATAGCTTTGGTACCTACTCTAGATGTACAAACAACAAAGATATTTTATTTCATTATTCGTCCGTCCTTCCGTCTGTGTGTCTGTCATTCCACGCAATATCGCGGCTCCTAGACCTCGGATTACCCTCGGGTTTTCGCTAGAAAATAACAGCTAAGGTACTCTCGGTGTAAACAAACAACACGGTGGGCTACGCGGGAGCACCCACATGTAGTTGGTCCCCGTCAAGACGCATCTTTCTCCAGCTCCGGAGACTATTTTGAAGATAGTGTCTTGCATATGCAAGAAGAACTGCGGTCTAAAATGTAGATGCAGGCGATCTTCCTTGTCTTGTTCGCAGATGTGTAAGTTCTGTAGAGGCACAACATGTGAGAATCTACCCCACCTTGTTGAGTATGACCCTGAGGACGATCTGTTATTTTTATAAACTTATGTATTTAGTCCCTTTAGGTGCTAGATAACTTTGCTATTATTTTAGATGCGTATAGGTACTATCGGTAGGTATTTGGGGTAACTATCGATTTATTGTTTGGAAATCAATAGACGAGTTTTTAACGAAAGTAATATTGGACAAAATAAGCTTAGAGTACGGATGGTAAGCTAGATGCGATTTTTTTTTTAACTACTAGTGAACTTGAAATTATAATAATAATAATTTGATATTTTTTGCAGAGAATGGCTATAAAAGTCTTCCTGTGCTGTGCTAGACTTCCAATACATTATTAATATGTAAATACAATATTGAAGCTCTGATTTGAAAAGATTGTGAGCATTTTTGATTGAAAAAAATGATAATTTGCTCTTGAAAATTGTGGATTTTTAATTTACGATACTTTCACGTTGAATACATCAATGTTCGAAATTTTGAATAGGATCGATAACTGCAACTATTTCACGGATTTACATCCGGCATTCGACATAATCATCATTTCTTGAATACTATAAAATCGAGTTGGATTGATGTTCGGTGTAAGCCAGCTTGAAACTGAAAAATGTGGCTATACCCGCGGGAAAGTTGCTGTTGTTATATTATTATTATTTTATTGTAGAGTGTTGTTTTCTCGGAAGCTAGACAATTGTTTTGGCTACAAGAAGAAACCCTGAAAGATGAAATCAAAGCCATATTACAGCTACAATTTTTTTTTCAACTGCGCGGAGATATTTTTGAGTGACATTTAGGACTTCGCCATTTTTTTCAATAAATCATTTTTCTCACCTTGTAACCACTTATGTCGCGTTTATGATATGATAGTCTTACGCAGAAAAGTTCATATAATTCATCCAATCTTAAATCCAAATGAATAATGCATCAAACGCAAAAATAGCCCAAATTGAAAAACCGGCTTTATTTTGGTCCCAAAATCACGTTTTTCTGCCGAAAATTGCTCAAAAGATCTTTCAAACAAAATTTAAATGTCATAATCAGATTTGCAAGGTCAGATTTAGTGGGAAACGATACCCAACATGCCAGTATTGTCTCAATATTAATGAAAACCAAATTTCTTGCATAGGTCACCAATTGCCCCCCTCCCGAGCTCCCTTCACGGGGACCATAGACATCTAGTTTGTCAATAAGTTTCACTTATAACCCAATATATCAAAATATAATAAATTTGAAGCCACTGGCTGGATTACTTTTGTCCTAGAATTTTTTTAATGAAAATTTTGACCCCCCCCCCCCCCTCAAAAATTATGACGCACACGGAGGAAAGTTGGGGACTTTTAGTAAAGGTTAAGTGGGTACGATACCGTGAAGATTGCACGTGGATTAATTTGTTTCATGTTAAATGCTAAAAAGCCTGGGCTATTAAGGACGGAGTTGAATTGGTGAAATAAAGCGTTGCGAAATAAATCCCTGTGGGTTTATTCCTTGACAGAATTTTACCATTCAGGTCTCTTTCGAAAGCTACAAGGATGTACTTTGGTTTTAGCCCATTGGCATTCCCAAAATCTAAAAATCAAAGAGGAGTAAACAAAATCAAAGATTTTTGGATTTTGGAAATGCCAATGGGCTCAAACCAAAGTACATCTTTGTAGCTTTCGAAAGAGACCTGAATGGTAAAACTCTGCCAAGGAATAAACCCACAGGGGGATTGATTTCGCAACGCTTTATTTCTCCAATTCAACTCCGTCCTTGAGGCATCCCAAAATGCAAGGGTCCATTACAATTTTGCAACTAGCAGCCGGACTACTGAGGCAGTTCAAATGGCAAACGAACGCTTCTTCAGTTTGCTCTCATGTTCTTATCGTGGGTGAATTTATCTACTGGCCTGCATGATGGTGGGGATTTAATTAAGGCGATAAAAAGGGCCAGTCCACTTTAAAAATCATGAGACATTAATTACGTGTATGTTGGAAACAATGACGTAGGGAGTCGGGGACACTGGGACAGGAACAAAACGTCACAAATGCTTGTGGTTGTGTCCAGATGTGGGTAGGTATATGTACGGGTGTGGTAGGACTGGTAGGTAGGTATATGCTCTGAATGCTGAAGCAAATGCCACATTAATCAGCAGGTGCTATATAAAAACTCCCTGCAACAAAACGTGAAAAATTTATCGGACTGACGTTCCATTGTGTTTTATACAAACTGAACCCAAAAATGTAGATAAGATTCATTCATACCTACAACGCTGTATTCAATATTTTCCTCGTTCCACTACCTTTTGTATTGTTTCCAATATGCCGCGGAACATGTCCACATCGGTCTTTTAATATTTAACGATATTGGAGTGTTTTTGATTTTTATCGCTGTTTGGAATCAACTAATTTGGGAGCCGTGTGTGATTACGAGTCACGATTTTCTTTTGGGACCAGACGTTTAATTTTTCGTCCAGTATAATTATTTCTTATTTTTAGGCGCCGCGCCCGCCCTGAAAAATTGTTGTTCGGCATTTTTGACATTCTTATTGGAGAAAAACTAGCCAGACATCTTCTACATAAGATTATATGTGGATAAGTAGATGTTTGTTGTGTCGTAGAATCTACCTGTATGTGACGCAATAAGTACCTAACTTCTAACGATTTAAGAAATATTTGTTCGTAAAATTTGTGCGCTCGTTTGCACGAATACAGAAAACAACGTCTGCAGTGTCTGCACCACCGAATTTACCACTTCCCAGAGCTTGTTCTACAAATTGCGGCCAGCTGGAACGCTTAGAAACATTCAGCACCCTGTATTATTCATCAGCTCATTAGCATTAGGGAAAAAATGATATGATGATCACGAGGATGATCAAGATCACGTAAATGCCACAACTCACAACACACAAGGTGGACCAGGCTATATTATGTTTCCGTCCCCCCTAATTAATTAACGTGTCTGATGTTGTAAATCTTCTGCTAAATCAGAAATAAATAACACCGAAAAAAAAGCAGAAATTTCAAAGCAATCCGGATTTATATTTCAGCTAATGATGTGTCTCGAGAAAGATAAAGTGGGACTGCATTTTTGGATTAACTTTGTAAATTTTAAATGAATTAGCAAACAAATACAAATACCTAACCCATCTATAAGCAGCAAAAAATTAAATTTGCACTGGGTGTCGCGGTAGGCTTGGCTTTGAAGACGAAAAAAAATCCGTGGTGGCACCACCTAGGGGCACGGACACCACAAGACTTTTCCGACAAGTATCCAAAAACCTATTCAAATATTTGTTTGAGACGTCGCCTTGAGAGAGAAGTTGGAATTTGAAAGTAAGATAGAAAAAGTGCAGAGACCCAAATTGGAAATCATGGGTCAGAAGACAGCGTCGGATTTAGGGGGAGAACTTTCAGGTTATCGTCTTGAGTCCCCGACGTCAAAGAGGCTCAAGAAAAATGTAATAATTCAGAGTTAAATTTCTAACTTTGGTTTAACTAGAGGTATCTTTGAGTTTTTGAATGTAATTCGAGCCCCTATTCGCACAGCATCAATCCGGCCCTGGGTTGTAGTCACAGAAAAATTACTGTACATAACACCACTTGTAGTAAAGCAATTCCGCGCTCAGGGACTAGGTACGCAACTTTTCCCTGTGTGCGTAGTGCGTAGTGCGTAATACCTATGCTTACTACTTCTCTCATATGTCATACACTTTCTATTTTCAGTAGAATGACTTTTTGGAACAAAAATAAAGTGACAAGCTGGAGCGCTGGGAGAATACGGCCGATGGCCGCTGATAGTTTCTCTCTAAAACTTTGCAGGTGCCATCAGCCGTAGCCGTAGTTGTCACTTTATTTTTTTGCTCCAAGAAGTCATTCTACTGAAAATAGAAAGTGTATGGGATATACGTATATTGTACTACTCTGTGATCCAAACCATTCCGAATTGGGGTAGGCTGTGCCCCGGCGAAAAGCAGCTCTACATCCCGGAATTTGACCATGTCACAGGTTGCTGTTTACGAGCTGTTTAGTAGCTTTGTGCTTATTACTTCGATAATAATACTCAATGTTTATTTTTCACTCCCGAAAGTCCGTTTGCTACTATTTAGACCAATTTCAAAGTTTCAATAGAAATAATTATTTTAAAATTGAGGATCACCATGGCCACTCGGCCTTGATAGACCTGCAGGAACTTCCGGTGTCCTGGTGCATGGGGCCTGCGAGTCTCATTTCAGGGTACCTTCATCGATTTCTTTTTATAAAACGACTGAGGTAAACTATTGAAGGATGCCAACAAATGAAACCCTAGAATAATGATCATGCAAATTTGACGCCCTTATAAACTGAGCCGGAAACTTTTTATCCCACCCTCGTATATGTTGCTCTTCGTTAAAATGTTACGAAGGGGTTATATTAGTCGGTCTCGGCTCGGACATCATCAAATTAGGTAAATTGTTAAAAGTGGCCTAATTAGAGTTTGGAAATTCATTTTAGAACTCAGGTCGGCAAACAATTTTTAGTCAAAGCCGCCATCCTTCTCTATGGGCGCCATTTGATCAAATGAAACACGAGCCAAAAATTTTGTTGATAGACAACTAACTATTGTTAGTGAGCTCATTACTGCATAGTTTGTAATTGGGTAAACAAATTTAATTTGGCTTTATCATTCCTCAAATACCTAATGTATAGTACACCTACCTACGTATGCAAACTGCAAATCAGAAGTTGCTCACAGAGATATAGGATTTTGTGCTGTTAATTAACTCTAGACAAGGATAGAAGACCAAGAGATCAGAGCAACAAACAACGCTGATGTATGAATGCAAGTCAGCGAGACGTTTTACAAATGACTCTAATTTCATATATAGGAAAGTCCAGAGTTTCCTCGGGAGGTTCTGTATGGCTCCTTTGTAGTGTTGTGCTGAGAGTCAGTAGAGGGTGGTGGAAAAACGGCCAAATTAGCTTGTTTGGTCTACTAAGAATAAGTTTTATGATATTTCCATGTAGAGGTTTAGAAGTAGGTATTAATCTGATCGACAGTCTTTATTTTTCTCAATTTTAGTTTTAGGGGTAGGGTAGGGAATAACGGGGGGTAAGTGTGAACGTTGTTTTTAAAAACCACTCTTTCATATGATGTGGGGGTCAGTGTCGGCTAAAAAGTAGAGTAGAAAACCTTGAAAAGATCCAGTTGAATATTTGTGGTTCCAAATTATTCGTTAGATGGCATTCCCATAGCCATCAGTCAAATTTTTTATTTAATTTCAGGCGGCAATTTTTCTCACTAAAATTTTTTTAGCAGATATTATACACACCCAAATGGTCTAGGGATCACCCCAAAATTTTGTTTCGGCTAAAATGACAACTTCTCGAGAAAACATTGGCCGATTTTGGAAATTTTTGTGGTGCTTGATAGAGTAGGTAATCTTTTGACTAAAAGGTACCACCTCAGTTCATCCTATTGCTGACCTTATGTATGATATACAGGGTGACAGTGGAAAGGGCGCCAAAAATGACCTGACTTCAGCAAGGTCCCGTTTTGACAAAACAAGTGGCAGAATTTTCTAGGGAGTATTCCTATCCTATACATCAATATCCCTAAACGGTTCTGGACTTCTGATCATATTTTCTTTCTTTAAAGAGTTATTGATTTTTTTTGTGATTTATGGACCGAGAATTAGGCTGTAAAGGCATTACTGATGGAAAAAACTGGTTACGATAGCAATCGTAATGGAACGGAAACTTGCCACTCCACTGGTTCATTTTGAACCACCCCGGCGGGCTATTTAACATGTAATGCAATGTCGCAGCATGCATGATTTGTCATAGTCCCAAAAGAGGTGCAAGTCCTTACCACTTCTGAGGACCGATGGGATCAATCAGTTAATCAATCAATCAATTTCCTTTATTTGTTCTTTTGTACATTGTACATGATTGCCTAAAAGGCGTAGAACGTGTCATACTCGTATAAAGATAAAAAATAAAAACAAAAATAAAATTTGAATCTGGATAAATAACAAAGATGCACAAAGATGAACAATACAAATATATAGATAAAATAATAAATAAGACATATCAATACAAAGTTAAAAGCGATGGATATCCCGATATCTCACAAAATAAAATCTCTGTCCTGAAAGAACTCTTCCACTGTATAATACGTTTTCTGGATTAGTATATTCCGTATAACATTTTTAATTTTATTTATTGGCAAGCTGCGCAAGGCGATAGGAACAGTGTTATATATTTTCACAGTCATGTGTTCTACGTTCTTTTGCAAAAAAGTATAGTTATATTTCTCACACAATAAATTTTCCTTTTTTCGGGTGTTGTGGCTATGAGAAGAGCCGACAAACAGATCCATATTTTTTTTCACAAACATTATACATTCGAATATATACATACATGGAAGGGTGAGTATATGCAACTGGATGAAATACTGTCTACAACTATCGGTATATTGAAGTCCGAGTATATTTCTGATGCATCTTTTTTGTAGTCTGAAAACTCTAATGAAATCTCTCGCTCTACCCCAAAACACTATACCATAACTCAAGCGGGAGTGAACATGGGCATAATATGCCGTTAGAGAGCTACGTGTATTTACAAATAAGTTTAACATTTTTATCGCGTAAGCGTATTTCCCTGTTTTTGAGAGGAGGCAATCTATGTGATGTGTCCAATCAAGTCTGGAGTCCAATCCCACGCCAAGAAATGTAACTTTTTCACTGGAGTCAATGTGAGTATCGCTATATGGAATGCTTAGTCTTTCTTGAGGTGGATGAAAACTGAATTCTAATATTTGGGTCTTATTCACATTCATCATCAAATTATTTACATTGAACCACTGCTGCAATTTATCAATTGCAGCGGCAATTTTTTGTTTTAGGAAATGACCACCTTCCTTGCCGCTGAAAATGACTGACGTATCATCTGCAAACTGCAGTACTCTCTCTGATAAAATTTGTGGTAAGTCGTTTGTATATATGATGTAGAGCAGGGGGCCAAGAATGGACCCTTGAGGCACTCCTCTTTTAATCCTCATAGTTTTTGACTTCATATAATATCCATCGGCCATTTTCTCCATCACATATTGAGCCCTATCACACAGATAACTGGCAATCAAGTTCAAAGCATTTCCTCGAATTCCGTAGTTCTCAATTTTTTTCAAAAGCATGTCATGGTCCACGCTGTCGAAAGCCTTTGACAGGTCCATACATACCGCCACTGTGTTGTTGTCATTGTTTAAGGAATGCAGGATATCAGTCAGTGCCATATAAACTGATCGTATCGTTGATTTCCCCCTCCTGAATCCGTTTTGATTTTCGTTCAGTATTTTTTCTTTCTCTAAAAAGTCAATCAATCTATTTGCTATGATCTTCTCAAATACCTTACTGAAACTGTTTAAAATAGCTATGGGTCTGTAGTTTGTGAAATCATCTTTTCTACCTTTTTTAAAGATCGGCTTTATTTTTGCAGATTTTAGTTCCTGAGGAAAGATTCCTGACTGAAAAGTTATGTTTATTATGTGACTTAACGGTTTAGCGGTATATACAAGTTGTCAAATTGTTCCATGATACATTTGATAAAGCTCTTGTGTACGTTACTGTCCAGTTTCAAGGGTTGGGAAGACCACTAGCAGAGTTTGCACCAAAAAAATCCAAAAATCTCAAAAAAATCAATAACTTTTCGAAAAAACAAAATACGATCAAAAGTCCGAAACCGTTTCGGGATATTGGTGTACGCTTTCCGAAAATGTCACCTAGAAAATCTGCGACTTATTTTCTTAAAACGGGACCTTCCTGAAGTCGGGTCATTTTTGCGCTCCTTGCATTGTCACCCTGTATATCGTACAGAGGGTCAACAGTCGGGTGACCTAAGGTGTTACCTAATAGTCAAAGGATTACTTTATCGAACACAACAAAAATTTCCAAAATCGGCTGATGTTTTCTCGAGGAATTGTCATTTCAATCGAGACCAAATTTCGGGGTGATTCCTCCCTAGACCATTTGAGTGTGTATACTTGACCAAAATTCAAAAGTATCTTCGGGCATGTATATCTAAAAGGTCGTCGATAGACCTGGAGGTGGTTGAGGGTTGTACGGCCAAACACTTGTCACTTGTCACTTGTCATTTGGCACACCGCACAGCGTCCTGTCACTTCAGCTTTTCGGCATTCTTGTTATATTATATTGAAGCGTTTGTTCACGTTTTTTTTTTCGCTGAAATTCGAAAACCGTTAACCGAGTAGAGAACTTCCAAAAAGTGTTATACAGGGTGTCCCATCTAAAACAATCCAGCGTGATTTTGTCATCAAGGCAACAAAAAATTCTCGATTGGGGGGAAGCCCGATCTTTTAGCTTTCTTTTGGGGGGGGGGGGGGGCGTCGATGCTTGTAGGTGCTCTAGTTGCGCAGAAAATGCAATTTGAATCGGGCAAGTCACAAGAATTCGGAAATTCATAACCGACAAAACAAAATACTTCAGATGAAAAAAAATCCTCTTTCTCTGGGCTTTCCATTGATGTGGCGCCGATGTCTGTACCTGGCCCGATAAGCCAGAAATTCTGCCTCAAAGTCCAGCAAACACAATAATCAGAATCCGTGACGTCACCGATCACACACTTGTTGATTTTAACACCAGCCGTTACTGAAACTTTTTCACTTAAGGACAGAGTTAAATTGGTGAAATACGGCGTTGCGGAATCAATCAGTGTGGGTTTATTCCTTGACAGAAATTCACAATTCAGGTCTTTTTGGAAAGCTACAAAGATGTACTTTGGTTTGAGCCTATAGACATTTCGTCGGCCTAACGTGAAAATTGCTCAAGTCCATAAACACAAATTGTTCAGGAGAAGGTAAAAACTGATTTCTTGAGATGTTTTTTGTGATTTTACCTCGAGTTTTTCAGTAGAAACTTCTAGTTCATTAGTAGTTGTTCATTAAAAACAAAATCTAAAATTGCCAGCTGATAGAAACTACAGTTTTCTACAAGATGCGCCAATAATCTCATTTTGGACCAAATGTGGACTTATGCAATTTTCACGTTAGGCCGACGATTTTCGAAATCCAAAAATAATTTTTTCAAAACTTGATTTTTTTTTTGATTTTGAAAATATCTATAGGCTCGAACCAAAGTACATCCTTGTAGCTTTCCAAGAAGACCTGAATGATAGATTTCTGTCAAGGAATAAACTCAGACGGATTGATTCCGCAACGCCTCATTTTACCAATTCAACTCCGTCCTTAAACATACCTAGATTCTCCATAGCCATGAATACTGGCTGATGTGAAAATCAACAAGTGTGTGATCGGTGACGTCGTTATGAATTCCGATTATTGTGTCTGCTGGACTTTGAGGCAGAATTTCTGGCTTATTGGGCCAGGTACAGACATCGGCGACACATCAATGGAAAGCCCAGAGAAAGAGGATTGTTTTTCATCTGAAGTGTTCTGTTTTGTCGGTCATGAATTTTTGAATTCTTGTGAATCGCCAGATTCAAATGGGAGGCATTCTCGCAAACGCATTCCAGAGGGCGCGACATAGGCTTGGGACCAAATGTCAACGTCATGTCAACGTCAAGTCCAAGGTCAAGCTTGCAGTTGTCATTGCTTGTCAGAGCGTAACCTGACCTATCTTTATTGTTTATTGTCGTCGCATGACTCGCATGGTGTTAGTGTCACCGGTACCGGGTGCTTGTCGTTTGAAAGGCAGGGCAAATGCGAGCGAAGCAACGCGGGGCCGTCTGGCGGTTCGTGCGAGACAAAATCCCGACCGGTGAGACGATAAATGCAGCCCACAGTGGTCCCAAGCTATCATGTTTAAGCAGGGCTCCGTTTAACTTCGGGTAAGTTTAGTTTGACTGCCCAAGGCAAAAATTCATTTTTGTTTACTACTATAGACCCGAGGGGCTCCATATGGTGTCTACTGAAGAGGCAAAGGGATGCTCTGAATAGCCACTCCTGCTTCATCCTAGCACATGGATAACGGAGAGAGAAATCAGACTATAGGTACTATACGAGAACAGGAGGACATTTCGGTATCACCAATACAAGAGTCGCCCTTTCTTCAAAATTTTGTAGCAGTGTGGAAAACTCTCTAAAGTGATGGTGTGAGTTATTGTAATAAAGTGAAATGCCCTGACTGATTAAAGAACTGTATTTCATGTGTATAATTTTTGTATACTACGCACAACGCTGTGAACATAATAACTTAACTGAACAAGTTCAAAACTTCAACATAGAACCAACATAACCTAGATCCCTTCATGCAGCTCAGCAATGTCAATGTTTTTCGATGATTCCTGTCTCCATCTGTCTGGTAGAATGGAGCAGGAAGGGCTTATTCAGAGCATCTATTTACCACTCCAGAGTACCATACCGGGCCCGGGTCTACGATAAAAGTGAATAAAAATGTATTTTTTTCTACGGTAGTCAAACTGAGCTTACCCGGAGTTTGGGGCCGCGTCCTGACCCTCGTCGCAAGAGCCTACGGCATCCTCATGAACGATTCAACGATACGACTCAAAAATCCCAATTTATGTTCACGGTGACATTTCTAAATATTTGACGTTTATTGATTTGACGATTTGACACAACCACGGATTTCTGAATATTCACCTTATTCGTAAATGAAATGCATCATGGGAAACGGGTCCCCACAGCGTAGGTAAAGTAGATAACTACTATATTGCATAGATGTCAGTTCGACTTCTCCCAGTCAAGTGTCGTATTTGAATTTGTCATTACGAGCAGGGATCGTTTACGTTCCAAGTACACCAAGTTATTTTGTCTTGTTATTGCTGCTGCTGTTGTAACCGGTTATTGTTATCGTTTGTGGCTACTGCTAAATTACTGAGTTTGATTTGTTAATCCATGTTGTGAAATACCGACCTACCAATGGTGGGAAGTCGCAATCAGCAAAGGGGTATACAAGGTGCTGTGTACCTGGCTCACGGACCTGGCTGCAAGTCGGACACAGCCGAAAGTCGAAATGTTTCAATTCACGCGTTCACCAAAGACGAAAGAAGAGAAAGGTCTGGGTAAAGCGCGTAGAAAGAGGAGTTGTGAAAAGGACTCATGCCAGCCTACAAAATGCCACAAGGTTTGCGGCGTACACTCGGGCGTACACTTCATTACATCGGGGAAGAAAAATTACGACGATAAACTGCCAAGGTCCGTCGTCTTGCTGGCTTCCACATTGCACCACTTCAGCGTTTCATAAGGGTACATCGCACCATCCAAGCTGATTCAAGCACTGGAGAGCCATTCCACTGGAGAATGACATGGGAATGACTGAAGAAACCACAAATTACAAACATTTGAATAATACCATAGTGATGATAAATATTATTTTGTTTCTATGTCACTGGCGACGGGCGCGCTTTTGTTGTGTTGACATTATAAATAAAGTTGACATGAGAAAATCTGGTGCATTTTGGTTTGGGACTCAATCCCCCCAGATATCTCCACTTCAACATATCGTCAAAAGATGGCAGAGGAATTTCGAATAAGGTGAATAGAGCTGGATAGCTAATCACTAGGGAGCGGATTTATATGCGGTAAAAAAGCTCAAAATGTGTAGTTCATATGCGCTTAAAAAAGTATCATAATATGCGGTAAAAATGTTCAAATTAGGCAATATATGCGAGTAAATATGTGACATAAACTGCAAAAATATGGTGAAAATTTTAGCATTTACATGTAAAACCAACCAACAAACTTTGACCATCAAAGTGAAAAAAAAATTTTCAATTATTTTTCTCTTGAAACGAAAAAATCGTGATTTTCCAGCACACATATAGATAAAATAGCCAAAATATCAACAAATATTCATTTATATGCAAAAATATGGTCTAAATATGTGACTATATGCGATTATATGGACTATCAATTTGTATGCGGTAAAAACTCCAAATAATAAATTATATGCGAAATAAAACTTGGTATTTAGGTGCCTTATAGATGGAAACGTCAAGCTGCGAGTCGACAGTTGCATCCAACTTAGCGCATAGAACATGTAAAAAATTATAAATCCGCTCTCTACTAATCACAATATACCCCCACCACAATTTTTGTTGAACGCGTGTTGGCCGCCATACTGTGCTAATTTTTAGTTACTTTAATGCTTGTGGGTTGGCAAAGCTGCGAATAATTGTCATCCCTGAGTGTCACTTTGATTGCCAAATGTCACCCAAATGTCAATCTATTGTCATTTTTTGACGTTTCTTGTTTATCCGTTTCTTTGTGCGAAGTTTTCTCGACGTTTTTCAGTGATTTGTTGAAGAAAAAGACTTGATGTCGTCCTGTTTTGTGCCTAGTTGCAAAAATAGCGACAAACAAAACAAAACCGGCATAACCTATCATGTGTAAGTTCGATGTTTTTATCCGATTTTTCATTTATTACAAAAGAATTATTTCAGGTTTCCTCAACGATCAAAGTGGAGTGGCTCCAGGCCATCAGTAGGGATCAACAAACATTTATTCAGCAGCGTAACAATGAGAGCGTGTTTGTTCAGATCATTTCTTGGATGAAGCCTTCGAGCGAATTGGATTGCTCAAGAAACTGAAACTCAATGTAATTCCTTCACTTGATTTGCCTACCCTGAGACCACGGTATACCTGAGACCCATTCCAGTAGCTTCAGAAAGCAGTCAAGCTATCCAGGAAGCTCCAACAACCACAAGCCAAGTTATGCCGGAATCATGACCAGATCAAGCTATGCCGAAAGCATCAACAAGCCAAGCTATGTCGGAATTATTATTAAGCACAAATAAACAATTATGTTATACTTCAATAATTGTTTTCATTTTATTTTTGTGATATAAATCAGGTTCGTGTTTATGTTGTTTTGTAGCGTTTTAAAATCACTAGAACCGGTCCAGTTCGGCTTTAAAATCAGGGGATCCGATAGGTTCTCGAAAATCCTTGGTGTCTTCGAAACAATTCATCAAATACCTTACGTTTCCAACATGTATGTAGTTAACTATTCCGAAATAAAATGAGTTGCAATTTGTAATAAACAACATTAATGAAATCATAACCACTAACCAATAATTAAAAAATGAATAATAGGAAGATTCAAGAACCAAGAATCATTCTACGAAACAAAAGTACAAGCATCTTAGCTTTCTCCCTGTTAGGACTCATCCAGTTCCAGGTAATTATTATTTCACAATTAATATTTGAAACAAATGTAAACACCAATGCACAAAAGACGGTGGTTTATATTTTGAATCCGATTTGTTGCCCGTCAGCCAATAACATTTTAGCACAGTATGGCGGCCAGCTGGGTTCGGACAACACGCATGTGTTGTATTAGCTATCCAGCTCTATATTCAGAAATCCGTGGACACAACGCGCTTGTTCATGCAACCTAGGCGAGATAAAATCCCTAGAGGTCCCAACCAACTGCAGCGCCTCCTGGCGGGAGCATAATCGTCCATGCCTCCCATTGCATTTTCTTGGAAATTAGAGCACCTAAAAGCATCGGCGCCTCATAAAAAAAAAGCTAAAAGATCCGGCTTCCTCCCAATTGACAATTTTTTGTTGTTGCCTGGATATTTTCTGAGAAAATCGCGCTGTATTGTTTTAGATGGGACACCTGTAGACATAAAAGTTTCGAGCGATAACGTGCAAGGGCTGCCAATCTGACAGGTTCTGCACACCATATCTGTAGACATAGACGGTCAAGCAAGGCAGCCAACAAGTCCCGTGACGAAATTCGTCGACGACCTATACATATCATCTTCTTCTCGTCCTTTCATAGTATACTACAGGCATAAGGCATTTGTTTACACTTGCCCCATTGAAAGGGTAAGTGTGAATCTGAGCCGTCGTTGTAAATTTTTATCTTATACAGGGTAATTCAAAAGTGTAAAGTGTCGGACCAAAACAATACACGGGTATATGGAATCTTCTATGAAGCCCACAAAAGTTATTAAAATTTTTTTCCGACTTCAATTTTTGAAGTTATGAAGGGTCATAGGGTGGTCCTACGAACCGTTCTATTTTCGTTATTCCAAAAGATGTTGAGTATACCTACTAAAAACTATTGGTGCAAGAATTATTAATAAAAATTATCAACTACTATAGGTATGTTGTACATTTCCATTTAATAATAAACAGGATGATTCATGAAGTACTTATAAAAGTCCAACTTCTCCAAAATAGTCCGACCAAAAACATTATTACTTGGTACATAACCGTGACTCATAATTTTGTCACCAAGAGTTTATTAAAATTTGTGGATTATCCAGGAATTTTTGCAAAAAAAATAAAGAAGAGGAACAACGCGTTAGAAGAACAGTTTAAGTTTCTGGATGTTGTTGTATTGTTGGTTGCCCACATCACTTCAGTGGAAAATTAGAAAAGGTACTTACGGCATAATTACTCATGACTTACCAACAAAACAATGTTGCGCAATGTTGAGCGTGGACCTGAGATGGGCACCGCAAAGAAGAGTAGTAGGTACGACGTAAGCAATTCAACTGCAAATAAAGAAACTATAAGAAGTGTCGTGATCGTAATTTCCTTCTCGATGGGGACTAATCATCGTGAGTAAAGGGCAACAGAGTTTCTTTCGTGGTTGTGAAAAGTGTTTAAAATCTAGCTGTCAAGAAGTGTACTCGACGCGATTTCATATACCTATAATAGTGTATATGTATATTCTTCTGGTCCGACACTTTTGAATCACCCTCTGTATGTATCATAATTCATAATTTTTATATCGTTAACATAACAATATTTTGAAGAATGTAAAGCTGAAAAAAGACATGTTGGAGAGCATGCCTTCGAAAAATTATGCCTTAGAGGATTTCATCGTTCACCGACCAGCAATTTTTTCAATCATCTCGTCGAAAAAGGGTTCACTCCCTCAACGTAAAGTAGGTAGAAGTGTTACGTTACGATGATCAAGGAAGGCTCGTCGCGGTAAGATGTGGAGAATTCCAATCCGACTCTGAAGTGACATAGAGAACTCTATCAGAAATCATTAGCACCGGGTCTGTGGCACGGGTTAGCACGTAAATGTGGTTTTCTCGTTTCCTTGTGCAAGAAAAGCACACCCTACCTTGAATAAGTAAACTCTGAAGTACATCGTGCTCTGAAGTAAACTGAAATATTTTAAATCTCCCTGTAAATAGCTTGAACGAGTTTCGAAGCTGTGCCGTATGATGACGCTCTGTGCCGGGCCGACATTTCTGTCGCAGGAAATCTACAGCCAGCGCAAATGGTGTGCGAGCAGGACGCGAGAGAGGCCGCGTGCGTCCATTTTCCTCGTTCCCTGCAACAACGCCGTGACGTAAAAAAATTTGCATGATTTGTTTGAAAAGTGCAGTGCATGCCATAGTTTTTTTTTCATCTTCAAGGACGATCTTGTGTGGTTTTGCGTGCTCGATAAAAGTTGACAATTGACTTGACCAGTGACCACCAGAGCCTCCATCCTCCATTGCACAGCAGAAGCCGGTGAACGGTAAGTTAAGATCTTTGATTTTGATTTTTGATTGATTAGCCCAGACGCAGACGCCAGGGAAAACAATAAGGAAATAATTGTTTACTGGCTGGAAACTAGCTTAAAACGATCTGTGTAACTTAGGTTTTTACATACTATAGTTTCCCGCCTTTCGGAAATGTCGGCGTCATGTCGCCATCATCAACAAGAAGTGCACCAGCGTGGTTTTTGTCGAATATATTAATTTTGGGTCATCTGACAGCAAAAGATGTGAGGACTCATTTTGAAGCCAATGAAATCCCTACAGTTTGGTTTTTAAATTAACTTTCTGCAACCTATGGTCTTTGAGATAGAGCTTCTGGAAGCGAGAGTCATTGTCGTGAAAGCTCCATGGCCACTTGACTCAAAAAACTAAAATTTCGATGCGACAAAAAAATTTCAAAATGAGATTTCTCGAGAATAGGGTCCTTGCATGGATTTTATATTGAGACGATTACTTCATAAAATCTTAAAATCATTCAAAACGTTATGCACAATAATTTCCGACCAAAAAAAAATGTCAAAAAATTGGTCCACCTTTAAATAAAGATCAAAGTTTGAATTTTTTTTTCGCGCCAAAAACGCGGTCGCTTTTACAATGACCTTGTATGACCACGATGACGTTAACCCGAGAGTTCTATTTTTCGTTTGCAAGATTGCAAGTTTTTTTTTATCGGGAGGTTGCAGCCCTGCGCCCTGAAACCCCTCGAAAATTCAAATCTTCCATATTTTACAGACCTATTTAAATTTTGGAGCCGCGAACAGCGCCGTCGCCCTTGCTCACGTGTCAGGGCCATCCCCAAGCTCGTGCTGCGCGCTTTTCAACCTGAATTGAGCGTCAGCCCCACAGACGTCTGAGACGGTGACAGTGAGATATGTCAAACATTTAAAATTCGTAGTCGCAATCTGTTGGTGTAGAATCAAGTAGCCCCAGCTCGGGGCACAATGACGTCATCCCGCAGCTGGCACATCGGTGCATAGAAGTTGCATGCCTAACAGTTTTTGTGTTTTAAATTTACAAAATTAAATAATATATCAAGATTTTCGAGAAACCGTTCTAGTGGAGTTGGCACGTTCGTAAAAAGTCTCGTAAAAAGTCCTGTTCGCTGCATTTTTGAGTAATGCAATGCCCTTTGGCACACATGTCCTTAGAACCTGTCTGAACAATTCTGTCCATCGCCGCGAGCAAAATTTTAGTTCAGATCCTGTATACAGGGTGAAGAAGAAAAACAATTTAAAAAAATTGCATCTTTTGAACGGACAAAGGTAGAATATTGCAGGGCATATCATATGATGCACAATTTGATGGTTGTTGAGGTACACCAAACCATTTTGAAACATTAATTACCGTTTTCGAGATATTCTAAAGAAACTGAGATCTGTCAAAAAAAACATTATCTTCATTATATCGCTTATTTTTGAAGATATCGGAATGAAATTTGGTATTTGCCTTATAAAAGACGTCATAAATGAACAACAGCTGCAATTATTTTCTAGGCCTACTATTTTCCTAAATAAGACAGTCAACTTTTTAGGAGGGGAGCCGCCATCTTGTTTTGTGAATATCAAGCTGATGACCGAAAAAATGACTGATAGTCATTAGGCTAGTATCATGCCATTACTCTATCATGTGAAAGATCACCTTGGATGGACCATCATACCATTTTTGCTGAAAGAAAGATGATGCACGGATTTTATCGGATTCCTCAGAACTAGTGGATGTACTGCTAGCCATCGAGCCATTGCAAGTAATTGAACACCGTGATTATGACCCTTGATCATTTCTCAGGTTGTCTACCAAGATTCATAGCCATAAGTTCAGCGGTTCGGTTTTAGCTGCTGTTTGAATTAAGAAGTGTTGCCTTTTCGTGAAAAAAACAGAAAATTACGAGGTCTCTGGGTCAATAGACCTTTCCAAATTTTCGCTTGTCCTTTTCTATTATGACGTCATGATTTTGCGTAGATTGGGACAACTGTCAGTATGCAGTCATCTCATAGTGGAAGTGTCAGAGACATAGGCAAGCACCGAGCGTAGAAAGGAAAGACTTACCAAAGTGGTTATTTATTGCTGTGTTACCTTGTGCGAAAATAATCTGAAGAAGCCTCATGTTTCCATGTACAATTTTACGAAATACACGCTGGGGCTTGAGAGTTGGAAAAACAAAATTTAACCAGACAAGACACGACCCATTTTGTGCAAGAGAACCCCAGGGCTGTTCAAACTTTCATCTGGCTTCTCCTTCCTACGGAACCACTCGTCGAAGTTTCTACCCCTGGAACTGTAAGAGTGGCGCACAGTATTTCTGGTGGCATCATTCAAAATTGAGTTCTGCTGAAGTTTTGATGGACCAGTATCCATCAAATTTGTCTTTTCCGCTTGCACTTGTCATAAATCAGGGCACTAAAAGTCCTTCAACTGCGATAATGAAGTGGTGAATCCTCTGCAGCTACTAATTCTACAGATAGATAAACAGTAAGCTCTCGAGATACAGCTTTGCCGGAATGAATACGCATTAGTATTTCCACCCGTCTTCGCTTCCACTATGACTTCTTCTGATACTCTGTTTCTCCATCTGGCAGGATTTTCTTCCAGTGTGCCCTTCACTGGTGATTTCTTCATCGTTTTTTCCACCAAAACAAACAGAGATTTTGAGGACCTGCTCATGACGTCTGGAATCTGACATTAACATGACATCATGCAACCGCGAAAGGTGCGCAATGCGCGAAATATTTTGCGTAGGTTGGGATAACTGTCAAAACCATTCTCTATCCTTTATTTTTGGAAAGGTCAATTATTAGGTCATCCACAATTATCCACAATAATTTCTGGCCAAAAACAATTTCAAAAAAATTGGTCCATCCTTTAAATAAAGATCAAAGTTTGAATTTTTTTCGCGCCAAAAACGCGGTCGCTTTTACAATGACCTTGTATGACCACGATGACGTTAACCCGTGAGTTCTATTTTTCGTTTGCAAGATTACAAGTTTTTTTTTATCGCGAGGTTGCAGCCCTGCGCCTTGAAACCCCGCGGAAATTCTAATCTTCATTATTTTACAGATCTATTTAAATTTTAGAGCCGCGAACAGCGCCGTCGCCCTTGCTCACGTGTCAGAGCCATCCCCAAGCTCCTGCTGCGCACTTTTCAACCTGAATTGAGCGTAAGCCCCACAGACGTCTGAGACGGTGACAGTGAGATATGTATGTATATGTATGTATGTATATGTCAAACATTTAAAATTCGTAGTCGCAATCTGTTAGTGTAGAATCAAGTAGCCCCAGCCCGGGGCACGATGACGTCATCCCGCAGCTGACACATCGGTGCATGGAAGTTGCATGCCTAACAGTTTTTGTGTTTAGAATTTACAAAATTAAATAATATATCAAGATTTTCTAAAAACCGTGCTATTTGGCTATCAAGGCATCATTGGAGGCAATATAAAAAAATCGTGCAAGGACCCTATTCTTCATGCAATAGTTGCGGTGATGGTCTTAAAATCTTGGCCAGATGGACTTTTTCACGCGTTTCTTAGTACTGGGGCATCTACTATCGTGCGGTGATGCCCCGGGGATAGGGATGAAACGAGAAAGCCATCGAAACAAAACCCCACTGATTAATCCTCACTGTACCACAAATGTCTTCGTTGTTATAGTCATTACTGTTATCGTTACTGGAAAAAACCCCACAGAAAGAAAAACCTGCCAATAACCTTAGTTGATGCAGAGCAAAAAAAAAATATATATGTTATTTCAACAAATAATTTAGTGTTTCACGAATCTCGTCTCGATTCTCGATCTCGCCTCGAGACGGGATCAAGGTGGGCAGATTCGAGATCGAGACGAGAACAAGACCGCCGATACGAGAATCTCGCCGAGAAAAATTTCTCTCGATGAACATTATGGATTTTTTTCAGAGAATAATACTCTCGAATGTTCTGGACGAATGTTCTGGACTCTGTTCTAGAAATTTTTAGGGGGCGAAACTTCCAGTCCTTATATCTTCGATAGCACGCTCTTGTGGTGAAACCGGGAACCTTCTTCATGGATAAGGAAAACTTAATAATGTGATCTGGAATGTTTCACAATGATCTGGGATGTTTCGGGATGTTTCTGAACGTTTCAAACTATTCGTGAATATTCCAGAACATACCGGAATATTCTGGAATGTTGTGGAATGATCTCGAACACTCTCGAATGTTCTGGACGAATGTTTAGACTATTCTCGAATATTCCAGAACATATCGGAACATTCTGAAATGTTGTGGAATGATTTCGAATGTTCCACAATGCTCTGGAATGTTCCGGGATGTTTTTGAACGTTCTAGACCATTCCCGAACATCCAGAGCATACCGGAGCATTCTGGAGTGCTGTGGAATGATCTCGAATATTACGCAATGATCTGTAACCTTCCGAGATGTTTCGTACGTTCCAGACTATTCCCGAACATTCCAGAACATACCGGAACATTCTGGAATGTTGTGGAATTATCTCGAATACTATCGTCGAATGTTTTGAACGAATGTTTAGACTGTTCCCGAACATTCCAGAACATACCGGATCATTCTGGGATTATCTCGAATATCTCACAATGATCTGGAACATTCTGGAATGTTGTGGAATTATCTCGAATACGCTCGAATGTTCTGGACTGTTCTAGAAATTTATAGGAGGCGAAACTTTAAGCCCTTTTATCTTCATAAGCACGTCCTTCAGGTAAAACCGGGACCTTCTTCATGAATGGGGGATGAAAGGCTACTACACCATATCCTTGATCGTACCGAGACACGCTTCTGAGTTTTTTTTATATTTTATTATAGAAAAGATATTGACTATTGTCGATAGGTAGATTACCTTTTGTTACATACTTACATAGACAGGAGCAAACAAAAGCGCGATTCTTTCAATTTTTCTTACTCATCCTCCTCCACATCAGTCTCGTCCAAGGCTACCATCCTCTTCAATTCGTCCCGAGCCTCTTCTCTTGTGCGAAATTCCCTCTTTTTAACATAAGGAAATGTTTCCCACGCTACTGTTGGGTATGTTCCAGGCGATAAATCTTCTTTTGATAGCAAGCCCGCCACTTTGCTCTTCTTCTTTGGTCAGAATAATAGAGACCCGTTGGATTCCCATGAACTGGGTATGACGGAAAGGCATGTCTCTCCATCTTTGATGGTTTGTACCACACTTGTTAAAGGGCATTGCAGGATCACCACAAACACGAGCACAACAACCAAACGAGCAACACTTTCATCGACCACGCACCGCCTGTGTCATAAAGGCTTTTGCCAAACTTTAAGGTTAGCTTTGCACTTCTAGTCCGGACGCTAAGGTCAAAATTTAGGGGGCACTCTTCTCTTTTATAACAAGCAATGCCACTTGGCATACCTGTTGCCGGGACCATGTTTGACCGATTAAGATCAGGAGCCAAAGTTGTTAATGATGCAGGCGCCGTATACAGGGTGTCGTATAGAAAAAAAGTGAAACATTCGTATATCATTAACCAAACCAGGTGGATCCACGTGAATAGACACATATATCCACAATCAAGACCCTTCAAGAAAGAGTCAACAGTTCTGGAAAATCTTGAGTGGTTCCTGGAATATTCCGAAAAAACTAAATTTTCTTCGGAATATTTTATTTCTCGGTAAATCAGTGAATTTTCAAGATATCGAAGTGCAACTTGGTAGGTTTACGGCGAGTATTGTCATCAATCAAAAACGATCAGGAGCCAAATGCAAGGCCTGCTATTTCCAGAAGTAAGACTGTCAACTTTTTTTTCTTCGCGACCGCCATCTTGGTTCTCCGTTTCACTCAACAGTTGGAAAAGTGACAGTCGAATGTGAGAAAGTTGGCATCCAGTCACCCTATCACAAAAAAGATAGCCTTGAAGCAAGGTAAGGGTGTCCTTGTCGAGAAAACATTGTCACCCAAGGTTTTCATGGTAATACGCATTTGCAGCGCCTGTGATGGCTAGTGAGAAATTTGAAAGAGCAAAGTGAGTACTTTGTCACAATACTACATTCATTTTGAAACGAAATAACAAAATTCATCATCATCGGTCCAAAGGTAAACTTTTGGTGGTTTGCTGAACCAAATATGTGGTGCTTTTTGGTGGAAAATGCAAAAAAAATCGGGCAATCAATTACATGCTATCCCTCACTAAGAGAAGGCTATCGCAAAAACTGAAACCAATCAACGCTGAAATGTTTTGTAAGATTGAAACCTATATTCTTGAGCCAATAAATGTTGGACAGATGCGTCCGGTTGCCAGAGAGAAGACATGGAAGGCGTGCATGCAGAAAAAAATTCAAAGTTCTTATTCACATATTTTATTCAGAAACCCACCAAAAGTTGATGAATAACAATATTACATCCATTTTGGAATTTAGTACCAAAATTCGTCATCATCGGTCCAAAGACAAAATTTTGGTAGCTTTCTGAAAATAATACGTGGCTCGAAACTTGGAAAAAACTTTCTGCATGCAAGTCTTTCATGTCTACTCTCTAACAATTGGACGCATGTGTCTAACATTTTATGGCTCAAGAATATAGGGTTGACTCTCCTAAAACATTTCAGCGTTGATTAGTTCCAGTTTTACCAATAGCCTTCTCTTAGTGAGGGACACACGATAATGGTTGCTCGATTTTTTTTTGCATTTCTCAACAAAAAGCGCCATTTATTTTGTTCAGCAAGCCATCAAAAGTTGACCTTTAGACCGATCATCATGAATTTTGATAATTATCCTCAAAATGAATGTAGAATTGTAACAAAGAACTCACTCTGCTCTTTCAGATCTCTGATCAGCCATAACAGACGCTGCAAATGCGTATTACCATGAAAACCTTGGGTAACACTGTTTTCTTGACGAAGAGACCCTTATCTTGCTTCAAGACTATCCTTTTTAGAATGGGGTGACTGGATGCCAGCTATCTTACAATCGGCGGTCACTTTTTTAACTGTTGAGTGAAACGGAGATTCAAAATGGCGGTCGCGAAGAAAAAAAAGTTGACTGTCTTATTTGTGGGAATAGCAGGCCTTGCATTTGGCTTCTGATTGTTTTTGATTCATGACAATATTGGCAATAAAACTGTCAAGTTGCACTTCGATATCTTGGAAATTCACTGATTTACCGAGAAAAAAAATTCAGAAGAAAATTCAGTTTCTCCTGAATTTTTCAGAAACCGCTCAAGATTTTCCAAAACCGTTTACTTTTTCTTGATGAGTAATATATTGTGAATGTATGTGCCTATTTACGTGAATCCATCTGGTTTGGTTAATGATATACAAATTTTCAACTTTTTTTATATACGACACCCTGTATCCGACGCCTGCATTGCTTGCGACTTTGGCTCCTGATCTTAATCGGTCAAACATGGTCTCGGCAACAGGTATGCCAAGTGGCATTGCTTGTTATAGAAGTGAAGGGTATTATACCTTAACATCCGGACTATTCGGCTAGACTGTCGTAAAACCTTCATAAATAGTACAAGAAAGATAGATTTCAACCTCGGAAAAAATATGGACGTCCTGGAAGTTTGATATTTTGTTCAGAATTGAGTGCTCTACAACATATCCAAAATCGCCAAAAATCGCACTCGGGGGTTTCAAGTTATTGGAGGGGGGGTAAAAAATTGCAGCCAAAAATGGAGGGGATGGAACCTGTCAATCCATTGGATGCAAATACATTATGGTTCGACGTATCATATCCCGTTAATACCATTTTGGCACAAAAAGTGTCCATCATTGTTGAAGGGGAGTAGTGGGGGGGCGAAGCTCTGCTAGGTGGTCCATTTTGTTTTTCTGGCCATGTAGAACCAATCACGACAAGTTTGGTATGTTTTCCGACTAAATTCAATCTCCTGAACTTGTATCTAATGTGTAAATTCGGATGAAAACAAGTTTAAACAAGTTAACTTGAGAAGACTTGTTTTTTCTTTGACAGTTTTGACGAATTTTTTTTTTACTGTTGGAGGTGTTCATTTTCAGAAAATATTCAGGGACCATTAAATTGAAGTGTATTCTTCTTGAAAATCATCCAATCGATGTATAGCTTTATTTCTCAAGTTAAAAAAATCGATTTGAACCTGAGCCGGTACGTCGCGTCGTCTACTACTGACTAGAACACTACAGCATGCACCTCTTAATGAAAACACCTCAATTTATTGAAGAAATAACAACTCATCTTTGAAAATTGGAGGATCCGTGCAGAATTGAATTCCCTATAACACGAACAAAACCGCCTTGAATCGCAATGCAGAATTTTGAGTTATTCGAGGAGGAGGATAACATTTTGGCAAGATTCATACTCTATGAACTGTTACCGCCCCCCTCAAATAACTCAAAAACCTGCAGTGCGATTTATGGCGATTTTGTTCATGTTATAGGGAATTCAATTCTGCACAAATCGTACAATTTTCAAAGAGGAGTTGTTATTTCTTCAATAGTTTGAGGTGTTTTCATTTAAAGTTGCATGCTGTAGTGTTCTGGTCAGTAGTAGACGACGCGCCGCGCCGGCTCAAGTTCAAATCAATTTTTTAAACTCGAGAAACAAAATTCTACATCAAGTGGATGTTTTTTGTGGAGGATACACTTCAATTCAATGACCCCTAAAAATTTTTCAAAAATGAACACCTCTAACAGTGAAAAAAAAATTCGTCAAAATTGTCAAAGAAAAAACAAGTTTTTCCTAATTAACTTGTTTAAACTTGTTTTCATCTGAACTAACACATCGGATTCGAGTTCAGGAAATTGAATATAGTCGGAAAAGATATCAAACTTGTCGTGATCGGTTCTACATGGCCAGAAAAACAAAATGGACCACCTGGCAGAGCTTCGCCCCCCTACGACCCCCCTCCAACAATGATCGACACTTTTTGTGCCAAAATAGTATCAGCGGGATATGATGCGTCGAATTATAACGTATTTGCTTCCAATGGATCGACAGGTTTCATCCCCTCCATTTTAAGTTGCAATTTTTTACCCCCCCTCCAATAACTCAAAACCCCCGGGTGCGATTTTTGGCGATTTCGGATATGTTGTAGAGCAGTCAATTCTGAACAGAATATCAAATTTTCATGACGTCCATATTTATTCCGAGGTTTTGCCGATTTTTTTACTATTTTTCCTGTACTAAAAGCCAATAGCTCTGAGCTAGGTTCTGAATAAAACCAAATGGATTTATACAAGACAGAAAACTTTTGAGTTAGACCACATAGGCCTATATAAACCTTGATTAAATCTTGAAACACTAGAAATGGTTTGCGGATCATAATAATCTCAGCTAAGACAAACAGTTTTATCTTGGTTTATATGAAAACCGGCAAGTTTTACGAAAAAACCGCCATATTGTTCCGATTAGCTTGAGCCGCCATGATGGACACAAAGAATATGAACACGTTTTTTCCAGTTTCTCGTAGTTTTGACAAGGAGAAACTACACCCAAGTGCAGAAGTTTCTTTGTCAAGAAAATTTCTCTCTTGTAAAACATTCGCTTCTGTTCTTGCTCGTTACACCCTCTCCAAAACTCTCACATTCTTGGCTGACTGAGCCCGTACGAAGGTAGCACCTCACCCATCTTGCAATTGTTTCACGACAAGAAGCCAGTTCGTTGTGGAATTCATGGCGGAAAATCGGCTTCGTTAAAGCATACGAAGGAGTTATTAAGAACTATTGCAAACAGGATATTCTTCCAGCAATCGGCCACCGCTCCACTTCCACTCGGTGCTCGGGCTCGAATGCGTCAGATTAGACAGTTTCTGTAAGCTCTTCATTATATTATATTAGGCACAACATGAAAATTTGTCGCGATTTGCATCGGTCAAGAGAAATTTAAATTAAACTAACCAATGTAATTTTCAGGTACTGACTTTCATTTCACGTCATGAAAAAGCTGAAACTTTGCTCTTTCATGGCATTTCATTTTCTTTAAAAAAAGAAAATGAGAATCCGATATGTAACTTTTTTGTAGATAACGAATGAAAACGGGACACTCTTGATTTGACACCCACAGAAAACAATCGTTTTTGCCTAACTGAACGCCATCTTAAACTATCGTGGATATTTTACTCTCGGTTAATATTTCGACATGGTCACAGGTATATTCATCCAGGATCAGTTTGAAAAAACTTGTTACCAAAATAATACATATACGAAATGCCTAGTAGTTGCAGCGGTACGCTAGCAAAATGACCCTGATTCTGCATTTTGTGATACTGCAATGAAATTTGGCATATGCAAACTACGTAGAATTTCAAGTGATTTGACCCGCAGCACTCAAAAATTTGTCCATTAGGGGGCGACTGGGGGCCCCTCCAAATTTCAAGATGTCAGAGTTTTTACCATGCACCATTCAGTACCGCCCTATCTACCGTATAGGACCTAAACAATTTTGTTCTTGACCATCATAACATTTTTCGTCATGTCAATTCCATTCTTCTTACAGAAAAAAAATTATTTCTTTGTCTGGTCAACAAGTCGTGAAATATATATATTTTTTGGGCCACAAATAGATTGTTGAGTCGTTTTTGTGTTATTATCGATAAATCCGCATCCCCTTGATTCATTTATGAAAACAAAAGTTTTGCTGTTCTATTCTTTAACAGAGGGGTGACCTCAACTTACCATTATTTTCAACATTACCTATTTCAATGTTTTATCCCTAAAAATATGATGATTTTTGTAATAATATATAGCTTGAAGTTTTCTTCAACGGTGTGGATGATGAAACGGCCTCAGATATCACCTGGAAGCCGTGCATATCAATTTTTCTGCAAGGCCGTCAAATTTGGCATTTTTGATTTTCTACCGGGAGCGGCCAAAATGTCAATACACACCACTCCGCCCAAGAGCACCGGTTGCGGTACTTTCGCACCAACTCTCATTTCAATATCACAAAATGCAAAATTGTTAGGCGTGAATATCGTTTTCCGCTAGATCAAACCGGTGCTCTTGGGCGGAGTGGTGTGTATTGGCATTTTGGCCGCTCCCGCTAGAAAATCAAAAATGCCAAATTTGACGGCCTTGCAGAAAAATTATTATGTACGGCTTCCAGGTGGAATCTGAGGCAGTTTCATCATCCACATCGTTAAATAGAACTTCAAGCTATATATTAGTCTAACAATAATCATACTTACCGGGGTAAAACATTGAAAAAGGTAATGTTGAAAATAATGGTGAGTTGAAGTCAGTTCTTTGTTGAAAAATAGCACTGCAAAAATTTTCTTCTCATGAATGAATCAAGGAGATGCGGATTTATCGATGATCGCACAAAAACTACTTAACAATCTATTGGTGGTCAAAAAAAATAATTATTTTTCAATTTGTTGACCAGGCAAAGAAATTTTTTTTTTCTATAAGAAGAATGGAATTGACATGACGAAAAATGTTATGATGGTCAAAAACAAAGTTGTTTAGGTCCTGTACGGTAGATAGGGCTGTACTGAATGGCGCATGGGAAAAGTTCAGACATCTTGAAATTTTGAGGGGTCCCCAGTCGCCCCCTAATGGACAAATTTTAGAGTGCTGCGGGTCAAATCACTTGAAATTTTATGTAGTTTGCATATGCCAAATTTCATTGCAGTATCACAAAATGCAGAATCAAAAAGCGTACCGCTGCAACTACAAGTAAAACCTCCTTAGTGACAATTTTGTTGCTGTGACCTCTAACCTATTAGTAGTATTTAGTAGTATTATTGCTTCTTTTTTGTTTGACATTTTGAGCTATGGAAAGTTGTCATGTGGTTTGACTGCAGTTATTTCAGTACCTAGTTCACAGTTGTAAGCGGCCATTTCACTTCATCATTATAGACTAGTACAATAATATCCAGTTCCACCAGCGAATTTAATTATTGTTAGCTAATTGAGATATTTTCTCTGATGGATTCTAGGTCAGTCCTGGTTGGATGACCACGGAAAATGCATACAAGCTGTTGTGGTCTAAACATTTTTCCATAATCTTCCGTGAAGCTTGTGTTTTTTGTGGTCACTAAGCCAATATTCACCAGAGAAAATATCCCAATTAGTTAACAATGATTAAATTCGATGGTGGAACTGGCTATAAGTAGTCGCTATGGACGAGGAGGGCGTAACGTGCACTAGGCCGCTCCAGTCGGGTGTGATAACTTGACTGCAACAACGTTGGCTGCTGCCAAGAGTTGGATGGGTGACTAGGCGTCTTTCATCTGATTCGAAGCCGGTCTGAAACTTCTCCTCGGGTGGTCTAAGGCAAACTCCCCGAGTATACATGCCTCCAGCCGACGGTACGGCAATGTGTAGAGGAAAACCGGCAGCGTGATCGGGAGGCAAACGAAATCAGGAACACCGGCGCAGAGAGCGTGGATGTATGGGACATCCGCACCTGCGATTCGGGGGTGAAAGAGAGAGTCCAGGTCAACCGTGCGCCACTTGGATGGACCGACCATCAAACATCCAGGCACCACATTGCCGCTCGGTGAGTCCGGCTGGTCTGGGAGAGGGGTACAATGGGCCCAATAATGGGGCCTACGTGCCAGGTGAAACTGTGTTTCACCAACTCCCCAAAATGGAATCCAGTCGCTATGGACGCTAATGTTTGTTCTAGAGATGGCCAGACTTAAATTTATACACATGACCCGCAAAATGCAAACAAAAAAATCTCTGCTTTTGCTGTGCCGTTAGGTATGCAGTCTACAAAAGCGCTTGGGGTTCAATGGGTTAAAAGTCGATTAGGTTTAAATTTTTATGCGGACTCCGCGCAAGCTCTTCCCAAAAATTTATCTCAATTTGCCTCTCTTTCAAATCTCTGCTCTTATTCATGCGGCGCGCAGGCAAATTAAATTTTTATCTGGCAGCAACACTACAAATGTTAGAGTTAGCACAAATGGCATATTGTTGCCCCAGCCCCAGCAACACAAAGAAAGTTCCCAAGAAGCTTTAAATAACTAATTCCGCCCCACCAGAACTCCGTCAAAAAACTTAAAAGCGCGTTAAAGTTTGTCGACACTGAAAATTACTCTCTTTCACAGAACGCTTTAATAAAAACCCTGAAATATGCATTCGGGCGGAGTGAACGAACAAATCCAAGGGTATACAGGGTGGTGAAAATTTTGATGCTCACCATTGGTATCTTGGAAACGGTAAGAGATACGAGGTCGGTTAAATTACAAAAAAGTTACGCGTTTTTGTGGCGATTGAGAATCTGAAAAGAAACTTTGAATATTCTGATTGGTTCTCGATTTATCACGGAAAAACTAAAAATTCTGATTTCAGAAATTATTATTTATCGTTCCAAGCATTCAAGCTATTTCACTCAAACTTGGTAGTCTTATGTTTTTGATCACTCCGAGTCGAATAACGTTGACAGAAATTTTCCAGGCCTTCTGGATTTCAAATTATGATAGTCAACTTTATTTTTTCTTATGGCCGCCATATTGGATTATTGCACTAATAGATAAAGAAAAAAATTAGCTTTTCGAATTAGTAACCAACATGTTCTTTTCATGACATTTTTAGCGTCAAATTTGAATTTTTTTGTAAATTATCGACAAAATCGGGAATGCCTAAAAAAACAATTGGAATATTATCAATAGCAACAACAAAAAAGTGACAGATTGTGTGCCATTGACGTATCTAACTTCTTAATCATGTTTAGTGCTTGTTTGCTTGAGAGTTCATAAATTAAATGAGTTGAGGGTGCGACGACGCTGGTCATCGATGTAAGGCCCAATAAAGAGCCTGCTGGGTCCCAAGGGTTCACAGGAACAAAAGTTTTCTGGGGAGTGGACTGCACAAGACAGCAAAGTGACAGGTGCTAGTTCTGACAGACGTTTTTAAACTCACAGACACCCTTGACCAGAGGCGTATCTACGGGGGGCACGTGGGGCACGTGCTATGGGCGCACTTTGATCCTCAGGGCGCAAATGAGAGGAAAAGATGAAAATTTAAAAAATAAAAACATGAAATACATAATGTAGATGTTTGAGCTGTTGGGCGCAATTCGTGTGAACAATAATTGACAAGCAAAATGGGAAGAGAGAAAGAGGGAAAAAACAAAACCAATACATTCAAACAGACGATCACCTTTCGACTTTTTCATCTGATCCAGGTATAGCCTAATATGGGGGCCCAACTCGAAGCTCAATTTGTCGTTAGCCCACCTGAAATCTGAGAAAAAAACGCCTGCGACGCATTTTTTAAGCTTTCTCATTCAAGGGCGCAAATTTCATGTTTTGACCTAGGTGCAGTTTACCCTAGATACGCCACTGTCCTTGATCCATTTAATTTATGAACTCTCTTGTTAAGTTTGACAAATTTATTACAAAAGGAGTAAATGGGGGATTACCCTAGTTTCGACAGACGTTTTTGAATTTATAGGCATCCTTAACTCATTTAATTTATGAACTCTCAAGCAGGCAAGCACAAAACATGATTAATAAGCTAGATACGTCAATGGCACACAATCTGTCACTTTTTTTGTTGTTGCTATTGATAATATTTCAATTGTTTTTTGAAGCATTCCCGATTTTGTCAATAATTTACAAAAAATTCAAATTTGACGCTAAAAATGTCATAAAAAGAACATGTTGGTTACTAATTCGAAAAGATAATTTTTTTCTCTATCTATTAGTGCAAAAATCCAATATGGCGGCCATAAGAAAAAATGAAGTTGACTATCATAATTTGAAATCTGGAAAGCCTGGAAAATTTCTGTTGACGTTATTTGACTCGGAGTGATCAAAAACATAAGGCTACCAAGTTTGATTGAAATAGCTTGAATGCTTGGAAAGATAAAAAATGATTTCTGAAATCAGAATTTTCAGTTTTTTCGTGATAAATCGAGAACCAATCAAAATATTCAAAGTTTCTTTTCAGATTCTCAATCGCCACAAAAATGCGCAACTTTTTTCTAATTTAACCGACCTCGTATCTCTTACCGTTTCCAAGATACCAATGGTGAGCATCGAAATTTTCACCACCCTGTATAACATGAAAGAAGCGGACGGGGGAAAGGAGTCGTTTTTTTTCCGAATAATGTACAAAGTCGAGCATCAATTTAAATCACATTACTCGGAACTCGCCGCAGAAGAGAACCAATTTACGAAAATCAGTACCGTGTACCGTGTAAATTCGAGGTGATGATGGTGAGATGCATGGTAGGGTGTTATCCTTTCTTGATGCCCGATGGGACAAACGTGTCACCAAATTCAGTTCAATTCAAATTCGTTCAGTATCAGATCGTTTAATACCGAAATGATGGAAAGCGACAACTGTTTCAATTTGTTATTTTTAATTGGTAACATTGTCACAAACTGAAAATACAAAAATACACTGACAATGGAGTATGATGATGGGGCCTTTGAGCATGGTTATATCAAAAGACTGGAACATTCTGACCATTCATGATTGATTCAGTATTGATGATACTGACGAGTGGCGGTCATCAGAATAAACATAGCAGGAAAAACATCGCATGGAAGAAACAGTACACGGAAAAAACATGAATGACCATAGCTGGTATGACTGCTCAAGTACTCAGTGACGTCAATCATCTGTTCAGTAATTGACCTTTCCATTTTTTTCTCTCCAAATTGATCATTTGTTAATTTCATGCCGTCATGATTTTTGATGGATTTTTATGAAAACGGGGTTTTCTAACCCATCCATTAATGTCATTTAACTTTTCTACCATTCTTTTAGCTCCGTATTTTATGATTCCCAGTGACCGTCTTGTCCGTCTTCTTCTTTATTGCGTTCTTTGAATTTTTAATCTTTTTCTGAAGTTGTTTGGTTGAAATTGTTTGTCCAAACTCTTGTTGGTAGTTGAGGACCATAGCATCCAAACTTCTCTTCTTCGCCTCTGATACTTTAGGGAACTGTGATTTGTTCAGAAGAATTTTTCAGCTCCTTCAGTAGGTGCACAAAGCGCTCATTCTGGGCTGAGCGGTTTGAGCTTCCTGATGGTGCCTCGGAACTCCCTACGCTGCCTGCTGCTTCCTCCTCCGATAACAATTCTCCACTCTCACTCGAAAACTCTTCTTGACCTCCGAACATTCTAAAATACACGTTCGAATATAACGATTTAAATATTGAGATAGTGAGAAGCTACCGATACCTAGGAATCACATTTACAAAAACCTTATCGTTTCTTGAAACCTGCAGTCATTCGATGACAAATGCAAAGAGGGCTATAGGCGCTGTGTTCTCAATTCTGGCTAGGGGGAGAGTAAACGCATGGGAAAGCCGAATAAAGCTATTTAACTCGATAATACTGAGCACGCTTATGTATGGAGTGGCTATTTGGGGAATTAAATACCTGGATGTCATAGAAAAAATACAGGTCGGTTTTTTCAAGAAATTACTAGCGCTGCCGAAAAACACTTCCAGCTCCCTCGTTAGGCTTGAGTGTGGGCTGCTTCCTCTACGCCATACTGTGCTGCGGCTTTGCTTTTCGTGGCTGAATAAACTCCATACTATGGATGATACACGCTTGCCAAAACTTTGCTACCTTAGGTTGCACTCTCTTGCCAATTGCATGGATAAGAAGCATAACTGGACAAGACAGATGAGACGATTGTTTGGGGAGGCTGGTTTTGATGGTGGTCCGACACCCGGGGAATACTTCTCGGGGAACCAAAGAGCACAGATTTTGGATGATTTTTCTGAGATTTTGCACACGAAAGACCTTGCCAGCGTGAGGACGTCCGCTTCAACTAACTTTATTCTTAGGGATGACCATTTCAGGCGGGGTTTCCCCGGAACTTACCTAACCTTAAGTAATGCAATAAGTACAACCAGATTGATAGCACAGGTAAGACTGCACAACAACTTTAGTCTGAGGTTCGTTGAAAGGGGCAACTGCCATAGGATCATCCCGGGGGACGTGTGTAGCCTCTGCAACCTGAATGAGCCTGAAACGTTGGAACACATGTTTTTTAGATGCCCCCTTTATCGCAGCGTGAGGGTCAAGGATCCCGAATCGGGTCGAAAACTTCAGGGCGTTTCTGCAAAATCTGAGTGACGGTGATCAAGTTTCTAATTTAGCTAAATTTGTGTCAGGTGTTCTGAAAATTAAAGCTTTTGTATTCAACGAATAACCATTTTTTTGTAATTGTATGAATTTTTCTTTGTTTAATTTTGGTTTTGTATCCTTCTTGCGGTTGTACTTGTGGATTGAAGTTGTGTTATTTTGTTCCTTTTTTTTACTCTAGTACATATACATAATTAATTCGGAATCAGATCTGTTGTACGAAATTTCTTCAAAACAATAAATCAATAATAATAATAATAATAATTCTGATCTCTTTCGACATTTCTGATGATGATGATGCGAACTGAGAAAGTAATGACGCGTTTGTCGAAAAAAAAGCTTGAATTTTCTAGCTTTTGCTATAAGTACCTACAAGCGAAAGCTTATTCACTCTATTTGAAGCAAATGCTTTGACTAACAGCTTGAACTAAATAGTAATAGCTACCTAGTACTATGAAGCACTTGCTAATAGTTTTCGCTTTTTTATTCACACCTCTCACTAATACAACTAGCATTATAAATAGCTGTTGGAGAGGCGTCCCGACGATAACCACGCTGACGAGACGTATGAGCGTCGAAACATCGGTGTTCGTGGATTCGGTTCGCCTTTTTCAACAGCATACCGTTGAACGACCTGATTAATCATTACTAGTCGCAATTAATCTGAATAAAATTGTTTCCCTTCAAAATTAAATTGAAAAAAGTCATCGACACACATCTACCTTTGCCAACCAAATCTGTAAAAAAATATAAGCGACAATTTGTACGTAAATATCCCCAATTTTTTTGAGCACCTTAGTGCAAGCAAGCAATACAAAATTAAATAGATATGCAAGGAATTACCTTACGAAAACATTAAGATATGCCTGCCCGGCCGGGTACTACAATTTGTCTCGCATTGTATGCGAATCACTGGAAATGTCGGTCGGCGGATATTCCTGCAGCTCTTGTTTTCTGAAAAAAAAAGAGAAATAGTTTTAAAAATTATCAGGAAATGAGAAAGGGAGCTTTGTTGAAAAATGTAAGTTTGGGTAATTTTACCGTGTTTGAAATTCGTGATTCTGGCTAGTCATATCATCTGACGACGGCGACGCCTTATCTTCGTCATCATCAGGCGGCGAATTGCTCTCGTCGAAATCTCTGTCTATGTCCATTGAAATGTCGTCTTCCGTTTCAATGATTGCGTTGGAACTTTGGCAGGAAGTTCCATGGCAATGTCCACATATTGACCTGGAGTACCATGTATGCATGGCAACATTCAAAAATGGTATTGTGGAATTTTGAAAACTTCGGTTTTCAATGGTTCCTCAGAAGTGGTTCAATTAATATTCGACGTGGCCTCCATTCTCAATCGGAAAGCAAGTCTTATATGTCATTGTACTGATTTCTGTCCATTTTGCACCAATTCCATGGATCCACGGTCTATTTCACTGTCCTCCATATGTATTTAAAATAAGATCGGGATCGGAGGACCTTTTTCCAAGATGGCGACTCGAGCGCAACAGGTAGAGCTGGGGACTTTTAGTACGTTCATCAGTACACCCTACCAAACATTTTTGTCAAATTTCCAAAACTCCCGACAGGTTTTTCCTTCAAACGGAAAAAGTTGTTGCAATTTGACTGGCTTACTACGACTAGGGCTAAAGCTAAAACCGCGGCTAAATAAGCTGACTGAACTGATGTGAGCAAAAAAGTTGTTGACGAGAATCAGCTCTTGTTTATTTTTTTCTTTATGTACGGGCAACGCTGTCGAATGAATTTTCAAAATTTTCAAAAAATTTCTAAAGCAACGCACATTTATTTTTCTTCAAGAAAGTCGCATGCCGAATTTGAATTTTCTATTTTCAAAAAAAGGTACCAAAAATTGTTTCTGAATATATCCCGTTCAGTTTTTGTTTTCAGTAGGATGACTTTTTGGAGGAGAAATAAAATGACAAGCTGGAGCACCGCGCTGGGAGGAAACGGCTGAAGGCCACTTATAGTTTCGCTCCAAAACTTTGCAGGTGCCATCAACCGTAGCCGTAGCCCCCCAGCTTGTCACTTTATTTTTGCTCCAAAAAAATATTCTACCGAATTTGAAACGTGAACGGCATTATACTAATTCACTTTTTCATATTTACGGGAAATCATTTTTGTTACTCTCTTCAAAAAAGATGAATGTGCGTTGCTATCTAGTTTTCAAATTTTCAGAAAACAAAATGAAAATTTTTTGAAAATTTGAACTGTTGACTTTTTGAAAAAATCGACAGTTTTCGTCTGACATCAGATTTTTAAAAAAGTAAGAAGTGAGTTATTTTGAATTTTGGTTTCTGTTTATCTCCTTGTTTATATATTTATTCGTAGCTAAAACCCTGATGATGAGCGCCGCCGTCTCGAAATATATATTGGTTCAATAACATCCGCCTTTCATAAGTAGTAATAAGACAGAAGGAACAACAACACATTTTTATTTTCTTTGTTGAAATGTCACAGTTAAGATACACCGGGCATCAATTTTTATTCGTGAAGGAAATTACAAAATTATCAAAAATGAATAAAGGATAATGTAAAATGTGTAGAAGGTATGGAATATAAATATATATAATACATGTAAAGATCTAAATACTTGACCCATCCTCTAAGCCTACTCCGCGAATAATTTTCCTAGTTCCCCTTATCCTCATACTTATTGCCCTGATCAGGCTGAATTCTATCCTGACTCGAACCCAGCATAAGATGGAAGAGTATGGCCTCTCCCAACGCTCAGCTAAGGTGCATGCTATCCTATAGTTAAGATATGAATGGAATTTTAATGAAGATATTCACAAAATGAGAGACGCGATAACTCAAAAGCTTACACCACCTACTTATGTCATCTACCATCGAAATCCATCATAGCGCAGCCCGCAGCATCAGCGAACGCAAAACTTTTCGTGTGAACCATCCTTCACAGCTAATATTATGTCCTATACACACATAACCCATCCTTACTCGTATATCAATCCCGCTTTGATTCTTTTTTTACGCCTACACCACACCTGTACCTATCCAATCTCTTTGATGTCTAATGTTCACTCATTCGGATAGTGTGGAACAAGTAGGTAATCCTATGTGAAAGGTGCTAAATAAAAAGAATTTGGATGGTACGAATAATGTGGCAGCCGATTGACGGCAAACCTAAACCCGCGTTCAGGCCTTTCACCGTGGTGCTTCTTGAATTACCAATATTGATGCCTCCCGGTTGGCGGAATTGGGAAATTCGTTTGATTTCAATAAAAATAATAATGTTCAATAATTACATACACCGACCATGCATTTGCGTGTCGAAAAGGGGCCAGTACTTCCCTCACTGCGTTCATATAAATAATATACTATTATACAACCCTTGCCCGAAAATGCTTCGTTGAAGTTGAAATTTTCAAATTGATTTTCTCATATAACTTATACATTGCCGAAGAAACTGAATTCCATTTTGGCACAAAGTACCGTATGTTCGTTAGAATCATGAATTAGGGCAGGCTATGAACTTCGAAACGTATGTCATTGGGGGATGCGGTATTGTGATGTTTTTGGCAAAAACTTTGTCGTCATGATTGAGCGATTTGAAGCGGTGCTCCAGAAGAAAAGCCACTAAATCAAAATCAGCATTGTTCTCGTTTGTACTCACGACATCCTTCAAGCTGAAGCTCACACGTTCACGTTCGCCTTGGTTTTCCATTTCCTATTCGAAGTTCGAACCTACTCCTACTCGTTCATTAACACCAACGTCACCAACTCACCAACACCCAACACCACACAGTCACACACATTCTTAGCGGCCCAACCAAATTACTGAAATCAATGAGCAAGAGCAACAATGCTACTGATTAACTCGATTAACTGAAATTACTGGAAACTGAAATGGTAGAAATTTGAGAGAAAAGAATAGCTTTCTCGGCATTTGCCGGCACGAATCGGGATACCTTCAGCTACTGTGCTAGTAACTGCCTCATCGCCGGAGCGAGCGCGAGCGAGAAGGAGCCCGACAACAAAACTGTCAACCATATGAGTAGGTACCTACCGAACCGATCCAATTTCATCTATACAGCTCAAGAAACAAAGCTCTCCGACTACCACAACATCAGACGGTCGAACCGAACATCTGCACAGACACGTGTTTCGCCCCTACCGGGGGCTCATCAGTGCGCAGGCGTGATCACCTCAACCATCCGATGCTGTGGCAGTCAGAGAACTCATGGTAATATACACCCAAGAGGACTCCTAATATGTGAGTCCTCCAAGCGGCGCCATCTATGGAAGGCATTCCGCAGATGCTATATTTCAAGGCATCAGGCATGCGAGGGAATTAACAGAATTCCACGTAAAGCAATACCGTCGCGTCGCCAAGAACATCGATGGATGGTGTACACATGTATACTCAAGCCGAGTAGAGCAATGTTGAAAGACAACAAACACGCGAGGTGCCCGCTATATGGCCCTAAGAGGCGCAATATTTATTTATATTTGCGTGTTTGTTGTCTTTTAACCCGTAACTACCGTCACTCACTTTTCTTACGTAGTCACCGTCCGACGGTCTGAGAGACCGGCAAATTGGAATAGCGATTAAAATAGGGCCCCAATTTTTTTTTATCAAAGTTTTTGTGGTCTTAGGTAAGGGATGATGTTCAAGAATAAACTAATGGTTCCGAAAAGTAAATGAAATAGTATGTTTTATTATTCTGATTATGACAAAAACAATCATAAAATTCTATAATAAATGAAATATACTCAAAATAAGGTATGGTAGGTATCTCGCGATGGACCAGGCCAAGAAGACATAATTTCGGTTTTAATCTACAAATATCAATGCCGTAAGCTGTGGAAACAAAATCCGCCGTGAAAAATAATATGCGAAAAATAGTTACGTACTCACCGTTACCGGTCTGCCGGACCGCTACCACAATGTTTTTCTCTCTTATCCGCTAATCAGATGCGACCATCCACTTCTAACTTCGGGTGCACAATGATGCAATGCCAATTAATACATAGCTAGGCGGAAACTAAGATATACCCTTGATTAGGCGCAATATTCAAATTTGAAAAGTGCGTACCGGTCTGTCAGACCGCTAACGGTAGTTACGGGTTAACATTGCTCTACTCGGCTTGAGTATACATGTGTCACCTACCATCGATGTTCTTGGCGACGGTGTTCCTTTACGTGGAATTCTCTTAATTCCCTCGCATGCCTGATGCCTTGAAATATAGCATCTGCGGAATGCCTTTGATAGATGGCGCCGCTTGGAGGACTCACATATTAGGAGTCCTCTTGGGTGTATATTACCATGAGTTCTCTGACTGCCACAACATCGTATGGTTGAGTTGAACACGCCTGCGCACTGATGAGCCCCCAGTAGGGGCGTAACACGTGTCTGTGCAGTTGATGTTGTGGTAGTCGGAGAGCTTTGTTTCATAAAAATGCGAGGTGCCCGCTATATGGCCCTAAGAGGCGCAATATTCATTAATATTAGCGTATTTGTTGTCTTTTAAATATTTATTCAGTTATTCACCAAAATAAATAACTGAAAAAAAAAAAAAAAAAAAAAAAAATAACTGCCAATAAATTGTTGTAATTGTAATTGAAAAAATTGCTGCTGAACAGGCGGGTAAAAATTATTCACTTCTTAACGGGCAACATCTTCAAAAATGCTGTTATTGAAATTTTAACACCATAAATGGGTTCACTGGGTACGAGTTATCAGAAAACATCCAAAATACATGTTGCTCCATCATTTTCTTGTGTGGAAAAACAATTGAATGTGATTTATCTGACCCGTACAAAGAAACCTTTTTTTCAACAGTAAGACTGGTACAGAGATGATGACAATTGCTTCCAATGTTTGCGTAACAGTTGTACGTTTGCATTGAGGCAAATAAAATGAAACAGTACGGGGGTTTAACAGGTCTTTTTGCACCTTTAAGACATCTTTTACCTTTGGGAAGATGTGGAGGAATCAGCACAACTCGTTTTTGGGCGGAAACTCAATGGTAGATACCTACTGACCTTAGGAAGAGTTTGGCAACATAAAAGCTTTGGTCGGAATTTTTTCTATCCGGAATGACCTACCGCCTGGCCTATAATGTAAAATACGTAATATCAAAACAACCAAATAATGTGATACTTTATTATTGCCTCTGAGGCGCAGTATGAATCACTGATAATATGATATTGATACTAATTTGAGAAAGCCGAGGACTGGTATCTGGGAGGGCGGATGGCTTTTGGCCGGGCCACATACGGCCGTGCAGGTGACGACTATTATGTTCGGCGAGTGATCGCCGGTTTGCGTTCTGGGACGGCGAATGGCCTCTGGCCGCGCCAGGCGCCACATGAAAAAATATTTAGTAAATTCACGATTTCATCTGGGACCCATTTTAATATATGGAAATCGAATATTTATCATTTATTTTCACTATAATTTGGATTTTTTTTTTTCGAAAATTTCTGGTACGGCCTGGCCGTACCTGCCGTTCTTAACCAGCCGCCACTGTGTCCAAAATGTATTCCATGACGACAGCTCATCATGTTGACATCAAATTTGAGTGATTATTGATAAATTCACGACATACGTTTTTACTTCCGTAGCCTGCCCTAATTCATGATTTTAACGAACATACGGTATATTTGAATGAATGCCTTAGAAATGATGACCACCGGTTAACCATTTCGCTCCAATTCGCCAGTGACGTAGATATGTCAGCAGCTTGTATCTATGAAACAAGGCATTTCCGGACACAGGCCATGTACAGGAGTCCCAAAATTCGCGCCTACGGATTCGAGGGCAGTTTACAAAAATGCTTGGAAAGTGCCAGAAAAATGTCGAAGTTAAAATTGGGGCTCTTATTTTCAACGATATAATAGGGACCGAGGTGATCCTTCGAGCCCTTTCAGTTTCGTTATACAAAAAAAATTAAGGCAAACAGTTTGGGACAGAACATTGCGCAATAACTTTCAAGTAGTGCATACCTATGTGTTGAATATTTTGTTCTCTTTACGGCGAATGGAAACCCTCGAAAATTGTTTTTTTTAAATCTCAAAAATGACTCCAAACCATTCGCTTGGTTCCTAAACCGATGTCGAGCAAAAGATGACACAGTTTTGTAGCAAGAAAATTTTCTGGAGGGAATTTTTGAAGGAAAAGTGGAGTTTTTTCATGATTCAACCTGTATAGTAAACATTGGGACCTAGTACGGATCCTGTCTCGGACCCAGTAGTTGATAGGCTGCCCAGCCCTGGACTCCGCGTCCGCGAATTTTGAGATACCCTGTATATTATTTTATATACATGGTGGACATTAACAAGGAATCTACCCTTGAAGTTTATAACCCCATCACTGAAGCCGAAGCACCCAGTAATTCGTTGCTGCCGGGATTCATCTGAATTTTGAAATAGGTACTGTCCCTCGCTCAGTATTCCCATTTTAGTCCGGCTGGTAAGAGGAACTACCTTGCATTTTAGAGACAAGCGACGGAATTTGGCACACTAACTTGTTCACTAGACCCTACTCTTCGATTCAAGAAATGTTGCCACCATCTGCGGAAATCGTGCAGACACTTTATACAGGGTTCAGTAGAAAAAAATTGTTGAAAAATCGTAAATCATGAACCATAACTGGTGGACGTATGTAAATCAGGATATTGATGATTGATTCCATGCTCATGAAGATGCAACAAATTCAAACAAATTTGAAATATCTTGAGGCGTTTCCGAAATACGTTGGATGAAGTGAAATTTCTTCAACTTTTTCTCTTTTTTCAATAAATCAGTTGTTTTTGGAGATATTGAGCTGCAACTTGATATTTCGGCAAACAAATATGTTTTTAATGAACCGCGATGTGGAGCCATCGACAAAGCCTGCTAGATTCGAAACTGAGATCTTCAACTTTTTTCCATCGTGAGCGCCAGCTTCAAATTGCTTTCCGTGAAATTGTTGCAAAAACAATAGGAGACGACTTTATTCGACACACACGATGTTTTATGATGAAAACCAGGTACTATGAATTGTGGCAGTGACCTCTTCGCCCAAGAAACGTTATCAAGTTCGTTTTTCCTGTTTTTCCTCAACTTACGTGACAATCATGACCAAATGAAACTTTGGATCAATTGAATGTTTGCGATATTTCAATCAACATTGTTTTGCAACGCCAGTCACCCAATTTCATCATCATCAGTCAAGTAGTGTTCTTTTGGCAAACAGTTGAACAAAAAGTGTGCTTAAATATTTGTGAAAAAGGCAAAAAATGCAGGGTCACACCTTCTGCCCTCAAACCCGATTAAAGAAAATATATACCCAAAAGTGCTACCAACTGATACTGAAATGATTGGGAGGAACATGCTCCGTAGTTTAAAGCCAAGCTCAAACTGATTGTCACATTTTAGTTCGGAGGAGGGACGAGAAAAGTGTTGCTACAGCTTATATCTGAAGCGTTTCTGGCAATATTCAACAAAAAACGTTTCAAATATTAAGCTGTAGCAACACTTTCGACGTCCCTCCTGCAGAAGTAGGGTGTAAAAATCCATTTCGGTTCAACTTGAAACTACAGCAGACATTCCTCCGTACTCTTTCAGTATCAATTGGTAGCATTTTTGGCAACAGATTTTCTCCAATCGGGTTTGAAGGGACGACGTGACCCTTCCGTTTCTTTATTTCACAAAAATCGAAGCAAACTTTTTGTTCAACTGTTTGCCAAAAGAACACCACTTGGCTAATGATGATGGAATTCAGTGACTGGCTGCACAAAATAATGTGGATTAAAATGTCGTCAACATCTAATCGATCCAAAGTTCCATTTGGTGATGGTTATCACCTAAGTTGAGGGAAATCAAGAAAAACTAACTTGATAAGGTTTCTTGGCCGAAGAGGTCATTGCTGCAATGCAGGGCCTGGTTTTTCATAATAAAATAAACGCGTATGTCTAATTAAGTCGTTACCTGTTGTTTTTTCAACAATTTCACGAAGGGCAATTTGAAGAGGGCGCTCACGATGGAAAAGAAGTTGAAGATCTTAGTTTCGAATCTAGCAGGCTTTGTCGATGGCTCCACATTGCGTTTCATTAAAAACATATTTGTTTGCCGGAATATCAAGTTGCAGCTCAATATATCCAAAAACAACTGATTTATTGAAAAAAGAAAAAAGTTGAAGAAATTTCACTTTCTCCAAAGTATTTCGGAAACGCCTTAAGATATTTCAAAACTGTTTGCAGCATCTTCATGGGCATGGAATCAGTCATTATTATCCTGATTTACATACGTCCACCGGTTATGGTTCACGATTTACGATTTTTCAACAAATTTTTTCTACTGAACCCTGTATAAAGTGTCCGCACGATTTCCGCAGATGGTGGCAACATTTTTTAAATCGAAGAGTTAGTAGAGGAAAATATGAAGCAAAATGTGCTTATTTGAGAAGTTCGTGTGCACGGAAAGGTAAAAAGCTGGGGTGCATTTTTTATGGTGTAGTATGGCTTGGGGATGAAGAATCCACTTGTCGTCAAAAAATCGTCCAGTGTGGGGGCGGTATAGGGGCGGTTTTGTGAAAAAACAATTTTTTAAAAAAATGTTCTACAGTTTGTCAGCTTTTGGCTGATATCAGCTTGGAACAAATCCGTCAACTGTAAGTTGTCGTAAATAATTCATGAATAAAAAGGTGATCATTTACTTTGCCATTAGAATACACGTAAAACTTGACTGCCTCGTGCGCAAAGAACGTTGAATATCTCAGTAACGTGTTGAATGACATTTTTCATTCCACTCCCACTCGATTATCTCCGTAACCACTAGTTCAATCAAAAAAGTTCCTTCTGTAAACCATGTTACCTATTCCATTGCGATTCTTGCGGTTTTTTCAGATTTGATTTATCTTCAATAGTAACTGAGCTAGGGACGGAATTGTAATGTACTGCATGCAGCGGACAACTGCAGCGCTGAGGCCCTCGCGTACCCCTGCCATCCGCGCACCCCCGCGAAGGCCATGGTGTATTGAGGCGGGAAATCTGCAGACTTATTATTGTGGCTGATGATCGAAACATTGTAAAAGTGTAGTCGGTAAATTTGCAATATAAATAAATATATACCCCTTGAATTACGACGTACGTCTTCACATATTATAATAGTCCAGTCAAAATAGGTTTTAACCGGAAATAAATTCGGAAGTTGACGAAATTTGGTGGATCGATGCAGAATTGAACGTGGAATAACATACTGAAATTCCCAAAAAGCTTGTTTTTTTTAGGACCAATAAAAAAGGGCCATCCTTGAAAATTTTCTTTTTTTCTGAATGGCTTGTGAACTATTATCTCTTCAGAACACAGCACCAGCACCAGCAAAGCAAATGTAGCCCGTTGAATTCCCAAGAGATCGTACAAAACTCATCACTTTTTGGTCAATAGCCTCTGTGATATCGCGTCTACAAAAACGCAGTGAAAATTACTCAAAATATATTTCCGGATTTTATGTAAAAATATGCATGGTGTCAATTCAGGGGCTGTAACCTGGACAGCGAATGTGCGAATTTCAATGTGTTTTACATGCGGGATAAGCTAATTCAACATTCGGTATCACACTTTTGTCTAGAAGTCAAGAAGTCGCCAACTTCAAAATGGTACTTTTCCTCGACCTGTGAAATCGATACTTGCTGTCTCGAAGAATCCCCAAAAATCGATTTTTTTCATACCATACTATTTGCCTCATTTTTCACTTAGGTAGAGCAAAACCATCCAGGGAAAATATGAAGAATTGAATACAGAAAAAATAACATGTTTCGGAATATTTATCCTATAGTGATGATTTCTGAGTTGTATGGGTTGAAAGACTAAAACGACCTATTCAGAAAAAAAAGGTAGTCCGGACACTAACTGCTGAATATTGTACTTGCATTTGATGATTGTTTTTGAATTCTTCAGGTGTCAATATAACATTTGTGATGTTGTCGTGTAAGAACGGACAAAAGAGTTTGATGGAAATGTATGGAATAATAGAGCTAATAATAATGGTACAAGGTGGGTGATAAATAATGAAAGCAGGATGGTTGACTAGATAGAGAAAAGGTTATTTGAATCAAAGGCGTTGTAAAAATGTTTGAAAGGGAAATCTATACAATCATTTAGGCAATTTTGGAAAGAATTATTAATCATAATCATCTAATCATCAAAATCATCTCAGAAAATCATAACTTCGTCCTTGGAACTAATTTTGAAATTTTACATGTTTGTAAAAAAGAACGACTTTTAGATAGTATAGAGGTTCTTGAAATTGTAAAGCAACTAATAATTCTGTCCGAAATTGCCTAAAAGATTGTATAGATTTCTTTTTTAAACATTTTTACAACGCCTTTGATTTAAATAAGCTTCTTTCTTTCCATTCAACCATCCTTTCATTAATTCATCACCCACCTTGTACCATTTTTATTAGCTCTATTATTATTTCATACATTTCCATCAAGTTCTTTTTTCCGTTCTTCCATGACAACATCACAAATGTTATACCTACTGACATCTAAAGAATTTAAAAACAATTCACTTATCATTCACACAAACTTTATCTTCACCATTTATACAATGTCGGTGATTCGGTGTGTTATCGTTCACCTTTTATGTACCTACCTACTTGTTTTATGTATTCTATTTTAGACTCGACACTTTGATGAAGAAGGGCCAGAGACCTGCGAAACCGGTCAGAAATAAAAACAATCAATTTGAAGGAAGACTGCGTGCAGATCATTTTATTTATGGAAAAAAATCGATTTTTGCGGATTCTTTGGGACATCAAGTATCGATTTCAAAGGTCGAGAAAAAGTACCATTTTGAAGTTGGTGACTTCTAAACAAAAGTGTGATACCGAATGTAGAAAAAACACATTGAAATTCGCACATTCGCTGTCCACGTTACAGCCCCTGAATTGACACCATGCATATTTTTACATAAAATCCGGAAATATATTTTGAGTAATTTTCACTGCGTTTTTGTAGACGCGATATCACAGAGGCTATTGACCAAAAAGTGATGAGTTTTGTACGATCTCTTGGGAATTTAACGGGCTACATTTGCTTTGCTGGTGCTGGTGCTGTGTTCTGAAGAGATAATAGTTCACAAGCCATTCAGAAAAAAAGAAAATTTTCAAGGATGGCCCTTTTTTATTGGTCCTAAAAAAAACAAGCTTTTTGGGAATTTCAGTATGTTATTCCACGTTCAATTCTGCATCGATCCACCAAATTTCGTCAACTTCCGAATTTATTTCCGGTTAAAACCTATTTTGACTGGACTATTATAATATGTGAAGACGTACGTCGTAATTCAAGGGGTATATATTTATTTATATTGCAAATTTACCGACTACACTTTTACAATGTTTCGATCATCAGCCACAATAATAAGTCTGCAGATTTCCCGCCTCAATACAAATACACCATGGCCTTCGCGGGGGTGCGCGGATGGCAGGGGTACGCGAGGGCCTCAGCGCTGCAGTTGTCCGCTGCATGCAGTACATTACAATTCCGTCCCTAGCTCAGTTACTATTGAAGATAAATCAAATCTGAAAAAACCGCAAGAATCGCAATGGAATAGGTAACATGGTTTACAGAAGGAACTTTTTTGATTGAACTAGTGGTTACGGAGATAATCGAGTGGGAGTGGAATGAAAAATGTCATTCAACACGTTACTGAGATATTCAACGTTCTTTGCGCACGAGGCAGTCAAGTTTTACGTGTATTCTAATGACAAAGTAAATGATCACCTTTTTATTCATAAATTATTTACGACAACTTACAGTTGACGGATTTGTTCCAAGCTGATATCAGCCAAAAGCTGACAAACTGTAGAACATTTTTTTTTAAAATTGTTTTTTCACAAAACCGCCCCCATACCGCCCCCACACTGGACGATTTTTTGACGACAAGTGGATTCTTCATCCCCAAGCCATACTACACCATAAAAAATGCACCCTAGCTTTTTACCTTTCCGTGCACACGAAAGTCACAATAGAGTCTCATTTTTCCTCTACTAAGTAGGGTCTAGTGGACAAGTGTGCCAAATTTCGCCGCTTGTCTCTAAAATGCAAGGTGGGTCCCATATATGTAGCTTAACGTCCGGACTATTTCGGGTTAACTCTGAGGCTAACTGCAGAACAAATGGAGACACAATTTTTTCAACAATCGTTTCTATGGCATTTACGATCTGGTTGAAGTTAACCAGAGATGTGGATCCTGATTCTTCGCAGACTCTTTGCATGCTATGAAGTGGATAAGCATGCCTCATTCAAAATATTTCTGAATTTTTGTAAACGTACAACTATACAAAGTCGAACATCAATTTAAATCACATTACAGGGCCTCGGCGCAAACGAGAACCAATTTATGAAAATCAGACCAGTAAATTCACGATGGCGTCGCAACATCGGCATCTCACCTCTTTGTCGGTCCCGATGCAAGAGCGTGACGGCAGCCTGAGGGATGGGGATGCAGCGCTTGTGCGGTGTGCGGCTGTTCGTATAAATGACGAGTCCATAAAGTAATCAAAACCCGACATCTGTATAATTTAAGAAATAATTCCTCGATATCGGCTTTTTATATATTCGCTTCGCTCCGCCAACTTTGAACTTGCCTCCGCGCCGCCGCCGCCACCGCCAGCAGCCGACGCGGCGACGACTTTGAGAAGTTATAAGAAAGCTTTATTACTTTTCCGCGGAGGAACCCGGTGGAGCTTTATATAAAATGCAAACACACGTACTTCGGAAATTTTCACAGTAGGGATGGTTTTTGCTTTGCACTTCATTGCGTCGGAAATTCCGGGGTAAATAATGTTCTCCTCTGATGATGGCACGCGGGGCGAAAATCTGGAAACAACGCGTTGCGAGGGCGGCGGGCGGGCGTTAGAGGAAGAAACGGAGGAGTTGGGGAGTTGGGGGGACGAATCGAATTTTAATCGCGCGCTTTGCGGAGATTCGCCACCTGACGGCGAATCCGCTGTACATTAATTAAAAAATAAATATGAGTACATGAGCGCGCAATGATTCGAGCTTGTTTTGGACAAAGAGACCAACGGCACAAATTTTCCAGAAGGGTGCATTATCCTGCGTTCCCAAAAAAAGGGTTATTGATGCACGATCCAGAACCATAGGATATTTTCCTTTTTCTTTTTCGATTTTTTTTTACAATCCTAGCAATTGAATCGTTATAAAGATACTAGACTACATACCGCAAAACATTATTGACGTTTATTTTTAAAGATATTGAGCTGTTCCACCCTTTTTGACCTTTACCTGTGATCGTATCGTCTTCATCCCCTCCCCCCCCCTTACTTGTGGACCTATTACCTACGTTTTACTCACGTTGTCGTTTCACTCAGGATCTTACCCTAAACGAGAGCGGAACTTTTGGGATGAGGATTAAAGTGAACGTTGAACAGAAACACGAATTGACAGCAAACAAAATGAACTTTTATTAAGATCATCAGCAAAACTCACATGAGTTCGATTCTGACTTCGATCCTTTTTGTAAAACACCTAACACAGGACTGACAGAATGACACATAACGAACAAAATGAACAAAACAGGTTAAAACACAATAACGAAATATGTCAAACTGTCAGTCAAAGAAAAAGGACAGTGACAGATTCGGAAACAGGCACTTAGTGGAAGAATTCGCCAGACAAACCTTTGAGTTAGGTCCAAAGAAGAGATACTCTCAAATATGTGACAAATGAATGACGAGAGCTCACTGATAATTTCCGGTATTCGGTGTAAGTGAAATTAGTGAAACAAAATCTCAGAAACATCAGTAAACAAATGTTAAAACATCAGTAAACAGTGCATAAAATCAACATTGCATAATAAAATCATCAACAATGCATGAAAACCCAAAATAAGACAAAATAGGGGTGGTTAGTAGGATCCTGAAAAAATACCTACACAAAATATGGGCCAAACATAGCAGTGAGAATGAAAACTTGACAAACAAATATGAGAGTCACTAATGACGGTGGACAATGACATATACATGAAAATCAGATCATGACACAGACAAAAATACAAGTGGAAATAATGAACCGAATGGAATGATCGTAGAAGAAGTGGTCCTATGAAAATTTCACAAGAGCTCCGTTGTCCATCAGGCGTAGAAGCAATGCGTCATCCCTGCAATCGGATGGGAAGTGGTCCTGCTCTAGGAGTTTATCGAACTCTTGTACGGTTTTTGCGTCCATTACGTACTCCAGACGGAGGCTCGGCCAGGACAGGAGGTCGTCGATCATTATCTCGTACGCCGTTATGACGTTTTCGAAACTGCTCTTTACTTTGCCTCTGGAGGCATTGATTGTTGTCCCAGTGTCGTTGTGATGGTCAAGCATCAGCCGTCCTGCCAGGCCGAGGGTGGTGTTTTCCCGCATGTGAATAGCCGGGTTGTATGTTTGGACGAAGCTTGTTTCCGGTTCTCCCAGATTGCCGTAACATTGGAAGTAACCTTTTGTTCGTACGTAGTAAGGATAGAACTCACTGTAGCAGGACGCGTCGCTGTAAGTCAGGAGTCGTTTCATTTTCTCATGATCCACCAGGATCGCGTTTGTTGTGCCTAGTTGTTGTGCACTTTCTTTGGGGGCAACGCGCGGTCATCGCAAAATGGACCTGGCCCATGACCCAGGCATCTAGTGCCGTCCTGTTGACTCTTCGCTCGATGAACACTTTCAATGTCTTTGGACCCCCCATTTGTATTCCGTGGTGGAAGATGAAGAAAACTTGGACTTGAACAGTTTCAAGGAGCTGTGGAAGAAAACATGGAATGAATCTCAGAATTTGAGAGCAATTCTGCATAATGTCCATGACATTAGACAGAGATCAACTCGATTTCCAAGAATTGCGGGAAAACAAACGTCGATTGAATATGTCTCATTTACTGAGGGCTCAAGGTCTACATGACTTTCAGTGGGCAATGCATCTTCATCATATAGTCCTATGCAAAAGTAATAATAATCAATTGTGCTGTACTTACGTTGCTGCGATCACGTATGAATCGACGTCCTTTTTCACCGAAGCGACGTCGTCTGGCTTCAGCGGGACCGTGAAGATATCGCTGGTTTGACTGGTCTCGAAGATGGACACGTCGGCGTGTATATGTCTTGTATGACGGCCCCGTGGCACAGGCGATCGAGCAGCCGCCTGTGGTGCGAAAGGCTCCAGGTTCGATTCCTGGTCCTGTCTGGGTGTTGTGTATGTCCATGATTTGCTCTTATTAGTGATTTTCCAACAGTTTGTATGTTTGATAATGAAGCGCAAAAACTCTTACGGCGTGAGGAGCCGATAAAGAGAAAAGCATTTATTATTTTATTATTTAAATACAAGTTAGTACATGACAACTGACTACATTACAAGCAAATCTCAACAGAAAATTAATAAAATGGTCATAAAAATATTGACATAAAATTCAGTAAGCTACCAAAATTCGTGAGACAACAAAAATGATTGATGAAAAATATTCAAATAATCAATCGGATAAGTTAAGCCCGGACCCGTAACATAAAACAACTCCCTTATACGCACTTAAGCTCGGACCCGTAACATAAAAACAACTCCCTTATACGCACTTAAGCTCGGACCTGAAACAAAGAATCCCAAACGCGCTCATTATTTTCACGATGCCCGTCTTCTCAACGCGTACGAGTGTTATTTTTAGCCGATCTGCATTTCTTACGCGCTGTGACATCATCATGCATCCGCGCTCCCGCTCCCAACGCAAATTAGGTACCTAACTTACACTTAAACCTTTGGGAACCCTCTGGAAACCCGTCATGCCGTTTTCCATTACAGCCTTTTTGCAATAACAAAAAACGGCATTGATACGCGGAAGCCTCCTATCCCCGATTAAACCCACTTTGAACAGTCCGTTCCTTCGTTGTTGATTTCCGTGAACAAGCAAATTGATGCCCGGAACAGCCAGATTCGATTTTTTATTCATAATTCGGTCATACGTGCGCGAAAACAAAAATTGAACACACAAAAAATAATGCAGCCAAACCAAAAGCGATTTCGAGTATAATTTGGAGGACCAGAGTAAAAACGACCCACCTGTGAATGAATTACTGCAGAACGTTGTCTAGGAACGTCTGGTCTTGGAGCACACACAAGAGCAAGTCCTCTCTTTGACCCGCCAGAGTCCCTCAAATCTCTGTCGCGCTTACGCAAATCCCTTCTACTTTTTTAAAATGTGTTCTTGTTTCGACTCATCCATCACTACCCGATATTTTTTGTCGACAGTTTTCATGGAACTTATTGTACCACTGGAAACAGTCGAACAACAAACTGTTCGGTGTGCTTAAAATGCAAGCGCTATGAACATTTTGCTTGCTTTCATTCTTTGAAAATGTGTAAGGCTTCCGCTTATTTGTTTTTTTTTCGATCTGTAAAAAATTCATGACGAAAAATCTCCTCTCCAAGTCGCCCGAAATTTTCCAGCAGAACCGCAAGAAAATAAACGTCAACAGATTAAAATTTCAAGACGTTCGTTGTGCCCCTCCATATCTGCACACGTTACACGTTCCCTCTCTGCATGAGCGTTTGACGACGATGGTCCCGGTGGGGTCGGGGGTCGGGGGCTTGCGTAATGTATGGATATTAAACGTCACAGGCTGCTCGCCGTATATAAAAAGGATGCGGGCACGAGGCGTCCCGGAGTCCTGGCCTGGAACCAGTCTGACCCTCTTGTGATACAGGTTCGCTGTGAATTATAACGAGGATTAGCCGAGAGTTTGAAGCTTAGATTATTGCGCCGGAGTATGGATTGTGACAGCATGATGGGACCCCCCTGACATCGGCCTCTGATGGCTGCGCCACCACCGCACTAAACGGAGTCTGATCTACAGTTTTAATTAAATTCATACTTCATGCCTTGCGGGCTTCCAAACCAGAAGTACTCAGCAATTTCTATTCTTGTACCGTCAATAGGAACGTTTTGCGGGTGAAAACGGAAAAGTGATTTGGCAGTTACATGGTTACATCAAGCATTAAAAAAGTACTAGTTACAGAGGTATTTTTGAAATTTCCTACTGGGAAAAATGCTGTGCTGTTTTTACGATACGCTGGCGCTGGTGAGAAAGGCTGCCATTGTAACACAAAACTAGAACTGTATTGAAGCGGCACGGAGCATGGAATAAGTCGAGCAGTGCAGCAGAGGACTACATAGAAAAGTCTCTCGTAAATAAGAATAAGATAGCATTTTAAATCTTGGTACCAACCCCGTATGAATAAACCCCTGCAGTAGTAGCAGCTGGACTGGAGGCTGGAGGGGCAAATTCTGCGCAGCACATTTTGCAACGTTCTCCGTACCGGCAGACCTTGCAACAGATCGCCACTTAACGAAACAGCGCCAGAAATAGCGCTAGACTTGAGCAAAACAGCGCCAGGGCAATATGACAAGCGACAAAATAGCGCGTTTATTAAAATAGTGATTGAACAAAACAGCACGCAACGGCACGGGAGAGCTTATGAAAGTTTCATTTGGACGGCAGTAACAATAAGAAATCTGTTGTGGACGGCACAAAACTTTCCGGACTAGTATCCAGGAACATTTAGAAATTTTTGCTCGAAACGTTTCTTCGGGTGGGAAATTGGATTCAGAGAGAAAAAGTGAAAATAATTTGCAGGAAACTGAAAATTTTGTCAGGAAAATTTGAATTTTCCGAGAAAAACTGAAATCTTTTTCCAAATCATCTTATCCTAAAAATCCTCAATCAAGGCTTCACTTTAAGGTCTAGTGCAAAAAATTGTAAAAAAAAATTGTTGGAAAATGTTCGAAAACCAGTTACCTTTCGTTTGAGAAAAATGATGAAAATCTGTCAACGGTATGAAAAGTTGAAAAATTGGCAGTATTTCCCGAGAGAAAAACTCGAAAACGGTGGCTCCGATTCCCGAAAATCTTTCTTCAAAAATACATAATTTCAATCTTTTCTCCCACTCTCATTTCCAGCTTGTCTGCGCCCGAAACGAATATTTCGTGGAGCTCACCGCATGTCGAAGTTCGTACTGCAGTTTTTTCAAATTCACGGAATGTGCAAATTTCATTTTGGAAAAATTACCGTCGGAAAACAAGTTCAGTCTTTCTCATAATTTCAACAAAGCCGGTCTTTGCCAATAATTGAAAACGGTAATAGTGCTGTGTTGAGATCCCGTTCTCCCTATGTTTCCTTTCTCTTTGCATTGCATCACGTCGCCTTTGGACGCATTGAGTTGACTCCCCAGCGAACGCAGGAATTTTGGTAAGTATTTTTAGCGCATTTTCCATCTTGATGAAAATCGCTATTGCAACCGCTTTGTCCGTCCGTCCGTCCGTCCGTCCGTCCGTCCGTCCGTCCGTCCGTCCGTCCGTCCGTCCGTCCGTCCGTTCGTCCCTCGAACTCCTCCCAAACCAGACGACCTAGCTTTCTAATTTTTTCGCTGTTACATAGCTGCCACTCCCAAAGGAGGGCTACGCTATATTGGATGTCTATATTGCGCCGCCAACATAGCGAAAACCGCCCCCGATAAACTTGAAATAACATAATATTGCTTTTTCTACCAGACCTGATGCTCTGGTGTTCTAATTTTTTGAATAATACATAGTTGCCATTTATAAACGTAAGCCAAGAAACATTTCGACTTCAATATGCGCCGCCGACATGGAAAAACGGCTAAAAACCGCCCCCAATCACTTTAAAATGAAAAACATAAACCCGAAGACATAGCGATCTGATTCTTTCGGTATCTAAATAGCTGACTAAAAATGGGAAAGGATAGGCTACTTTTGGTTTGTCGCCGCCCCCAGATTCCGCCCCCAAACGATAAAAAGTGCAACTTTCACAAATGTTACTGTTGAGATGTTCCCTTAAACATTTATGAACTGCTAACTCAAATTGTGCAACATTTGCTCAGCCGAACGCTGCCGCCGTCACACGCCGCCCTCAAAGTAAGAGATAAATGAAAAACATGAACCCAAAGACATAGCGATCTAAGTTTTTCGCTACATGGATAGCTGACTAAAAATGGAAAAGAATAGGCTACTTTTGATTAGTCGCCGCCTCCAGCTCCCGCCCCCAAACACAAAAATGCAACTTTCACAATTTTCACTGATTGTCATATTTCCTTAAACATTTAGAAACTCTTAACTCAAACTGTGCAACGGTTATTTTCCCGAATGCTGCCACCCCCACACGCTGCCCTCAAATTAAGAGATAAATGGAAAACATAAATCCGAAGACATAGCGATCTTATTCTTTCGCTATATGGATAGCCGACTAAAAATGGGAAAGAATAGACTACTGTTGATTAGTCGCCGCTCCCAGCTGCCGCCCTCAAACAAAAAAATTTATTGATGAGTGAAAGAATTTTCATTCAAATCTATTTCATTGGCAAGTACCAATGATAACACAATATCACAATGAGTTTCGAATGAAGAAAGGGGGCAAGGAATGGTGTTTCTCCTTCAACCAAATTTCTTTACGTTCATAATATGCCTCTTTGAGAAAATGCGCGCTACTGAGACTCACGCACGTGAAGGCATACTCACTTGTTTTCTTTCTATTCTCTTGAGTTCACGTCGCGGCAACCGCGCCAACATTGCACTATACGTGACAGTAATATTGTAATATTGATGGAATGTCCTTGCAACGTCGTAACGGCCACCAAAATACTTTCCATTTTCAATATTGAACAAGCCTCCCAGATGAAGTATCGCAGCAATGTTGCACAGAAACGTTTAAACAACGTAAGTTCTCAAGTTTACAGCAATGTACTTATCAATAATAATGCTTTAACGTTACTCAGCTGGGTACACCATCGCTAGGAAAAGAATCTGGTTGTTTTTGCCATTTCAAAATACGACTGAATCAGTGACATGAACAAAGAAAAAAATTGTATCTTGAGAATGCTTCACAGGTCAGCAATTTTTCACAGAAATTCCACTCTTTGGCATTTCAAGGCTTGTCGTTTTTCGAAAATAACTGAAGTGAAATTGACAACCGCACAATGTTTTGCTCGCGACAGTACCTGCAGATCTTGATGTAATGTTACATTTACTTTTAAAATACTCATAATTAATGATCATGAGATCAGTTGAGAAAAAAACTCGTGCTTGCTCAAAAGAATATCTTCTAAGAAAAATAGGAATAAATCAAAAATACAAAAATTCTCAACAAAGTGAGGTACTTGATTAGATAGACGGACTCCTGCCTCAAGTACCTGGTTTCGGCGTGCAAAAGCCATGCCGTAACTTGCTCTTCAAGCTGATGCATTGTTATAGCCGGGTATGCTTCGAACACACCGTCTTCAATGTAAAATATATTAACATTTTGATTTTATGTCTACTACGTAGGTGCCTTTCTCAATCTTCATAACTTTTAGATTTTTCTATCTAAAATTTTTCTTTTTGCCGTACCAGCTACAAAACTGGGCTGCATGATTACCTACGCATCAATCGCTGGAGGACTCTTTCAATTTTTACTCTGTTCTCTAGATGGTCATCCGTCCTGTAAATATGTACAAGTAATGACCCGCAAATTGAAATCATATCAGCAATGACATGCTTCAAAGTTACCAAATTGAGTCGTTCGATTCGGCATTCAGAATCTGTGACTTCTGGAAACTGGTCTCTAGTAGAGACTCCGGCGGCTGCATGCCCCGTCGGCCAGCTCGTTTCTACCATCTGGCGTAGAATTTTCAGTTCTCTAGTGTATTCAGGTTCACTGATCAGAGCAGAGAAGTTCAGACTGATGTCTTCCTGGTAGTGTTTAGCGCATTTTCCATCTTGATGAAAATCGCTATTGCAACCGCTTTGTCCGTCCGTCCGTTCCTCGAACTCCTCCCAAACTAGACACCCTCCCTAGCTTTCTAATTTTTTTAATTTTTCACCATAGCAATGCAATGTTGCCGCAATTTTGAACCGATTCTACCGAGCGTTCATAAATTAAATGGGTCAAGGTGCCTGTGAATTTGAAAACATCTGTCGGAACTAGCATCGTTCATTTGATGTCTGTAATTTTTTGGTTATCGTAATTTGTCAAACCAGTCGCAGTTTTCGTTTTCAGAACATTTTAAATGTGGTTTTCACGGCAGGGCACAAAACCTACATGATCGAGGAGTATTTTCGAACTTGAAGTATTCTCGTGCACTTATAACAGATCAGAGATCAATAATATGGGACGTAACTTGTCAAAGTTTGACAAATTTATTACAAAAGGATTACGCTAGTTTCGACAGACGTTTTTGAATTCACAGGCACCCTTGACCCATTTAATTTATGAACTCTCGGTATGTTTGTCCTCAACCTTGATCAGGGGCGCGATTCTCGAGTTATCCGAATGACTTTTCGTATACGAATCTCCTTGGTTTCGTGTGCATTTGAGCTGTCGGAAAGGAGAATTCGTATACATAGACAAGGAATGTCAAAACGCTGCGCTTACTTAGATCGGCAACTTACTTAGATCCACTTCAGAGGGGGAGCGTTTTCGTCCTTGATGAGGACTAAAGACCCCACATCTGCGGATTCAAGGTGACGTGACTTGTGCCACTTGCCGCGTTGGTACAGCGTGTGTAGATATTCGTCGCGCCAACGCGCCCAGAAACGCTGTTGCATGGATTGGACCAACTGCCATCGCGACAACCTGCTGATCTTGAGGTGGGACAAATCTGGGTCAGGTGGGGCCGTTAACGGCTCGAGCGTCAAAAAATGACCAGGCGTCAATCGGCACAGATCATTTGGATCCGAGCCCAGCTCCGAAAGTGGCCGTGAGTTGAGCAACGCTTCAACTTGGGTGACCAACGTGGTCAGCTCTTCAAAGGTGAGTATTTGATCACCTATCACGCGAGATAGATGAGTTTTGACAGCTTTTATGCCGCTTTCCCACAGCCCGCCAAAGTGGGGACTGGAGGGAGGAATGAAGCGCCAAGTGATGGCTTCGGATTCCGCGGCGAGTTGCATTGACGTCGTCAATTGCCTATGAGCTCCGACAAAGTTTGTGCCATTGTCGCTATAGATGGTAGAGCAGCGACCGCGCCGGGCAATGAATCTGCGCAAGGCAGCGAGGAAAGCATCTGTTGAGAGATCGGAGGCAACCTCGACGTGCAATGCCTTGGTGGCGAAGCACACGAAAAGACAGATGTACGCCTTCGTAGTTCTGACACCGCGAGCGCGTGACATGAGGATTGGAAAAGGGCCACTATAGTCGAGCCCGACGCAGCTAAAAGGTTTTAGCTGAGAAATTCGCGCCGAGGGGAGGTCGCCCATGGTGGGAGAAAAAGTTTGCGGCTTAGTCCGGAAGCACCGGTAACACGATGCAAGATAGTGCCGTACCGCGCGTCGCGTGGACAATATCCAAAAATTTTGCTGCAGGAGATAGCAGGTATTGTTGAGTCCCGGGTGGCAATGTCGGGAATGAACTTGTCGAATGACGAGTCCTGTCAAGACGTGACGAGATGGAAGAAGAGCAGGGTGTCTGGTTGCAAATGGCAACTCATGACAATGCTTCAAACGTCCGCCGACGCGGAGAACATCGTCACGATCGAGAAAGGGTGAAAGTTTTCGAAAGGGTCTTGAACAGGGTTTGCCGTTGCGTAACGACGCGATTTCGACGGCAAATACCTTCTGCTGTACATGTTTGACAATGTACAACAAGGCAAAATGGAGTTCTGTATCCGAGAGAGGTCCTGTGAACTTCTCATCGGACTTGCATTTGCAGAACCGATAGAAATAGGCGACAGCGCCCTGAATCTTCCGTAAGGAGGATATGCGCAAAAAGAGGTCGTCGATGTCAATCGGCGGCGGCTGCGGCACACGCACGACCAAAGCGAGCTTTCGCTCTTCAGACGCAATGTTTGGGGAGGACACGGAGAATTTGTCATCCGGCCATGTGTCATCCGCTGATGACAGAAAAGGTGGGCCAGACCACCAGAGGGAGCACGAAAGCATGTCTTCGGGAAACAATCCGCGCGAAGCTGGGTCGGCGGGATTGTCCGATGTTGAGACATGTCTCCAACACTGAGGCGGGACACGCTGTTGAATATGCTCAACACGGTGAGCAACAAATGTTTTCCAGCGGTGCGAAGAGGAACGCAGCCAGCTGAGAACAACCGTAGAATCGGTCCACGCAAATATGGCATCGAACTGTACGGTTCCTGCGAGCGCTGCAACGGTGAAGGCAACGAGATTGGAAAGTAGGACCGCTGCACACAATTCGAGACGGGGTACGGTCAGCAATTTGACTGGAGCCACCTTTGATTTGGCGGTTAGGAGACGAATGGTGGGAACACCATTTCGAAGGTAACGAACGTACAACACGCTCGCGTACCCAGATTCAGATGCGTCGCAAAAGGCGTGCAACTGGCACCTGTCTGCAGGCGACGGAAAAGTATGCCGTGGAATTTGCAACCGCGAAAGTTGCGATAGCTCGGATTGAAAACGCAACCACTGCTGACATACGATGTCTGGAGGGGTGTCGTCCCAATCAAGGCCAAGTTTCCATAACCGTTGGATTAAATGTTTGGCGAAAAATGCAACAGGGCACAGAAAGCCGAGCGGATCGTAAATCCGAGCCACCTCCGACAAGATGGACCGTTTTGTGCACGGTAGTTCATTTGGATGAACCGTGAATGAAAAGGTGTCTGTTGCCGCTTGCCACTGGAGGCCAAGAATTTTTACAGTATTGTCAGCAACGTCACTGAAAGTGGACGGCTGAGTTCGAACGTGATCAAGTGGTATGTCTTGCAGCACATCAGGGTGATTGCTTGCCCACTTGCGCAATTCAAAGCAACCCGATTGGAGCAGGTTGATTAGCTGCGTTTGTAATTCCCGTGCTGATTCCACGGAGTTCGCACCGCAAAGTAGATCGTCTACATACAAATTACGGCGAATTGCCTGCGAAGCCAATGGAAACTTCGAGGCGCTTTGTTCTGCCAAGTGAAGCAACGTGCGAACCGCTAGAAACGGTGCCGAAGAAACACCATATGTAATGGTGTTCAATTGGTACGTTTCAATGGGTCGATCAGGGGAGAAACGAAAGCGAATGAGTTGATACTTGCGATGTTCGGGCGAGATAAGTATCTGCCGATACATCTGACGGATGTCACAAGTAAAAACGATCGGCTCACACCGAAACTGCAGTAGCAAAGCTGCTATGTCCTGTTGTAACTTAGGACCGACGAGAAGCGTCTCGTTGAGAGATAAATGATTCGGCGCTTGCGCCGAAGCATCAAAAACGACGCGAATTTTCGGCTTGTCGTCTTCGATCTTGACGATCGGATGATGAGGGATGTAATACGCCTCAGAATCTGGAGGTTCTGCGTCCAGCAAGGTCATGTGACCTAGGTCGAGGTAGTCGCGCATGAATGCTATGTACAGATCACGGAGTGTGTCCTGACGGACCAGGCGACGTTCGATAGCTAACCAACGGCGGTCAGCCATAGACCTGCAATGTTCAAAGGTGGGGGACTCCCTTTTGAAGGGAAGCGAAACCCCAAAACGACCTGACGGACAACGGTAGACAGAGTCCCGGAAACAAATTTCTGCACGTTCATCATCTGGGGACAAACGTGTTTTGGACGATGGTGACGAGATTTCCTCTACTTCCCAAAATTTGTGCAGAGACTCGTCGATTCCAGTTGGAGTGCAAACCAAAAAGGAATGCAGAGGTTTTGACGGGGTTTGAAAGGGACCGAGAAGAGCCCAGCCAAAAATGGTGTTTATGGCAACAGGCTGTGACGGACCTGACGAGACGATTCCCTCTTTCACGACTGACGGATAAACGTCGGCGCCCAACAACACTTGAATGGGGCCTGGCTTGAACCATGTGGGATCCGCCAGATTCGATAAGTTCAAGTGGAATTGATCCGGGTTCAAAGCGGTGTCTGGCAGGTTACCACAAATCCTGCGCAGGACAATTAACTCCAATTCAGGGATTGGGAGAGACTCATCATCAGCCTTGACCTGGCAAGTGACTGTGCCACACGTCGAATTGGCGGGGGTGAGACTCAAGCCAAAAACGGGCACATTGTGATTTGATGGGGATAGACCCAATTTGCGCACGCAGGAGTCCAAAATAAACGATGCCTGACTGGCAGGGTCTATGAGCGCACGGAGGCTTTGGTAGCCTCCCCACCGGTCACGAACGTGAACGATTGCCGTGGCCAACAAAACATGAGCTGCCTTGAGGCTTGAGGCGAGATTCGTCACCGAATTCGCGACATTTTCTGGAAGACCAGGGGAAACGATTTGCGGTAATTCAACTGGATTCGATAAAGAACTGGGTGACTCATGACCTGCAGTTCTATGTGGCTTGGGGAAGTGCAGCAAGGTGTGATGCCTTGCGTGGCACTGCCGACACGAATACGACGATGGACATTTTGGAGCGCCGTGATTGGTGCTCAAGCAGTTGAGACAGAGCCTTTTCTGTTTGACCGCCAAATATCTGTCATTTGGGGACATTGACAGAAAAGTCTTGCACGCGGTGACTCTATGACTTCTCGCCCCACAATGAGAACATGCTGACTCATGCGACGTCGCTGGGGCAGATGAAGTCTGAGACACCAACGTATGTGAGGCCCACGACTTGCGGCTGACCTCGGGCTTCACGGTAACGGTGTTTGCCCGTGTGGAGCGGGAGTTCGATTGCGTTTTAGAATTTAAGGCAGTTGCCTCGAAAGCCTTGCATTGGTCGAGCACGAAAGACTTGACGTCTTCGTATTTGGGGAAGGGGGTGCCAGCTGACTGCACCTCGAAACGTTTTCGCGTCGACTCATCGAGTTTCTGGAGCAGCATGCTCGACAGGGTGAAATCCCACAGGTCGATATGCGGATACTGCTCGAGCGCCACTAAATTTTCGTTGAACGTGTTCACAAGATGGCGAAGCGCTTGCGCGGAGTCAGATGTGACGGAGGAGGCGTTCATCATCGACTGCCAGTAAAAAGTGACTAGCACGCGGTCGTTCTGGTATCTCTCAACCAACGAGTCGAACGCAATTATGTAATTATCTCCCGTCAATGGCAGGTGTTTAACCATTGAGAGAGGTTCACCAGATAAAGACGAGATCAGATACTGAAACCGTTCAATGTCTGAGAGAGACTGGTTTCTGTGTATTAACGCCGTGAATAGATCATAGTATGGTGGCCATGATTTTAACTTTCCGTCGAACAACGGCAACGCGATTTTTGGCAATCGGACATTGCTCCGGCCTGTCTCGAACCAAGTTTGCGAGGCTTGGCGAGAGAGCGAGGAAGTCGGCTCTGAATTCGCAAACGAGGCTTTTACCGCAGCAAGTTTGCCATACAAGCTGTCTGCCCGGAGTGTACGTTCAAGAAATGTAGCCTTCTGCTCCTCGGAGGCACTGGGGAGAGGGGCAGTGTTGACCGTGCTCTTGAAACCGTTGTAAATTTCCGCCGCAATGTCAAACGTGGCTAAAAATGCCGGTTGGAGGCTTGGCTCGGTGGTAGCTGTGACGCCTTGTTCCAGAAGGGGCTCAAGGCGCGCAATAGCTATCGCGATGGACGATAAAGTTGCGTCCATTGTGTACGACACAAAGAAAAAATGAAAAACAACGCAACTGACCCTTAGGTTGGCGTACCTGAATGGCGAACCCAACCCAGGTGAAAAAGTGCGAATGAGACGGGCGAAAAACGAATTGATCAACACGCTGGACCAACGCACAAGTGTCACGTGGGTTTGACCCGTGACTTCAAAGTTTCAATAGTGAGGTGAATTAAATTCCTGACTGTACCATGCTTAGCCTGTATCCGGCTACGAAGGACCAATTTATATGTTAGCGCGGTACACATAAAGACGGCAGCCTTCCGATGAAGGCTGCATTAAAACAATAACTCTTGGATTAGGAAAGCAGCAAGCGACAGTCAGAAATAAAATTCACAACAACAATCAAAAACTTTAATCTAAACAAAGAAAAAAAACACAAACAGACAGAATTACAAAACAATAAAAAAAAACAATGTGAATTAAATGAAATGAAAAATCCGAGTGGTTCTGATCGGGGGCAGATTCGCTGGCGCCGAGTGGCGTCCTGAAAACGAGACGAACTGCACTGAAGGTATACACCCCGGCAAACGGGAATAAACGGTAAATGGTAAAAACAATGGAAAATATGGAACTTACGGGATCTTATTCGGTGGCGGCGTCGTCCTGGCGGAGTCCGAAGGCGGCGTCGTGGTGGATGGCCGTTCTGGTGGTGGATTTCCTGGTGAAATGCACGAGTGCCCGTGTTCGTCACCAAAATGGCGGACGAACGACTCGATCCCGTCCGAAACTGGAGCTTTGTGTGCGGCTGGCTGATCCAAGCCGCTCCCCGGTGAAAGCGGTGAAAACTGCCGCTTTCTGGACTTGGAGATGCTGCAGAGCTCCTCCAGGAGTCACTATCGGACGCGATGGGCCTTGGATGGGCTTCTGGTCGAGTACGAATGTACGCCGATGGCACGACAAGATGGCCGCGAGAACGATGACCAAAAAAAAGACGGCGTGGCTTCCCGCTCGACGTACGGAGATCAACGCCGCTTCGAACGAAGCGGCAAAGGCACGAGCGGAAAGAAAGCCGAAGAATGCCGAAGACGGCCGAAGAAAATGCTGGAGCTCGTTTACGCTTGCGCCTGACAGCCAAGTGCCAGGCACACCGAACAGGGGGTGAGGGGTGAGGACTTGGACGACACAGGGATATTTTGGGTTGCATACCCTCAATGCACACGAATGCAGTTTTCAATGAACGGGGCCGAGACAATTAGCTTAAAACTATTTCCCAAAACTTTCGGACCATACGAAAACTTTTCGAACACGTTCGAGAATCGCACCCCTTATCAATGTTCCGAATGAAATGTTCCGATCACAAAGCGGACACAATCATAACAGGACACATATCACAAAATAATTTTCAATCAATGTAGCATAAATGTCATACAATGTTCCATGTTTAGTGGATAATTATCTCAAAAGCATTACCTACGCTGACTTTTGGAAAACAGGCTACTTTCTTACCTTTGTGGTCAAGAAACTATGTTTTCAACAGCGACGAAACAAACAACGAATAAACTTATATGGAGTCAAACTGCCATATTTGTTTACAATGCAGCCAACGTTGGAAGAGTGATTTGGCGCAAAATTTTCTAATTTTCACAGAGTTAAAAAAGTGTGTCGAAACTTCCCCACTGCTGAAGCTACACCACTTTCCAATAGGTCATAACAGAAGCTTACGGGTCTATTGAGAATAATTTTATTAATTATTGTCGTCGTGTCCGTTCCATTCTTCACACTTCAAAAATATTCTTTGGCTGAAGTAGAGAAAACTGTTTGTATTTTTTCTCCTATGCAAGGAAACGATAAATTCATATATTTTGTTGCGTTTCCAACTGCATCGCATTCCGTAAACGCAGTTAAGAAGAGACCAATTTTTTGCAATGCTATTTTCCCAAGCGGTGGTGACCTCTTCAGTACACCTTTCTCAACAGCATTTTTTTCAATGTTCCTACTGTTGTCGGACGGTATGTCCCAGAATCATTCTGCTTTGCGTCTTGCTGCCTTGAGTACTCGCTTGAGTAGGTATAGTAACATACTCGGTGGGGCCAAAATATTTGTAATCCTTTTTTATCAGCCTCTATGGGCTGTGTGCATAACCTTGAGCGGTCAACGCGTAGGACATACAGAGCTGAGTACAGAACCCATGGTGGTGCGAATAAGAAATTCTCGTTGGACTTCTTTGAGACAGCAGACAGCTGAAATTGGGTGATGGAAGTGTGTGACGACAGAATACACTGTCAGTAGGGCAATGAAACGGTTTCTGTTTTGTCCTCTGCATGAATCGGACCAATACCTATACGTCACTTTTACTTCTGATGGGGACGGCATTGAAGTTAGATGCCGATTTTGTCGGAACCTCTTTTTCTATCTGTCTCGTGCTACAAATTGTAGGCAGAGCCCATTCTCTTGTTGTCAAGTCGTGAATGTAAAAATTGAATGAATTGAATTTTTCGCTCATAGAAAAGCTTGAGACCTCGGAACACGGTGAGTACAAGACGGATAGCAAATCGAAAGTGAACACTTTGAACATGGTGTCGGACATTGCCCGCTCTTTGTCCGCTTGTTTATTCAACCGCGATTTATATTTGTTTTCAAAGTGCCTTTGGTGTTCGAATTTCTCCATCATTTCTCCCTCATCTGCTGCATTTATGAACTTTGCACATTTATTTACTGCACGCGCCTTTGTTCGGTCTGTGAAAACCATAGCGGAATTCATCGACAAATGTTCGTCTATTCACGGACATTGAAACTGCAAGGTGTTGATTCCTTGTGTCTGCAATAATTTGCAAATAAAGCTCATAGCTCATATATCTTCGTGATGTTGAGTTCCGAGACCAAATAAAGTTTAGAAGTTTTGGCTCGACGGTAATGACTGGCCATTGTTGGAAATGATTCAATGTGCCTTCTTATTGCTGCCTTCGCTTCACGTCTTATTTTTGGGTGTATGTTCGACCCCTCTTGTCTAACTCTACCTTACCGTTGCCGGTACTCTACTCACTCGGTACCTGGTCGCAAGTGCGGATACAGGATTTTGTTCAGGGAGGGGCAATTTTCGTCGTGAGTACTTTATGGTATACAAACAAAATCTGTAAAATAAAGGTACAGTTGTGATATAGCGTAATCAGTTTTGACATTAGAAACGATTCAGGGGCCCTATCACGATGAGTAGAATACTACGATAGTGACGTCACGTTGCGTGGCAACCACCTCCCTGATAGGCTGCTGCTAGGTAACGTGACGTCACAAGCACAGAATTCTACTCATCGTGATAGGGCCCCTGAATCGTTTCTAATGTCAAAACTGATTACGCGACATACCCTCAACTGGCAGTTACTGCTTGGAGGACTGTAATATCTTTTCGTCGCTGAACACGACCTTCTTCCAGAAATCGTCACCATTGTGGATAAAATTGTTCGCGAATTTTATCCTTCCGAGTTTGTTTCCTTCCGTCAGAAAGGGCTTTTGAGCCGCCGCGAAGACCTGCATCTTTCAGACGCTTTCTTGCGGTGCAAGAGCCAGCGGCAAAACTTGTTAACATAATTGCTCACAGCCTCATATCTTTCATGCGTCGTTTCTTTTTGTTCTTACGACCCTGACCTGGAGCACGGGGCAAGGAATGTGTCAGGTCTAGGACATCCAATCCCGGGATCCCGTTAGGTTTCTAATCCCGAAAATCCCGGGATATTTCCACAATTTGGACTGAGTTGCGGGGGACCATTGGATTCGCATAGAGACTGGATATGAATAATGACAAGTGACAAGTACTGGTTGAACTGGTCTTTCAAAGCCTTGGCGCTACTTGCTGCCCTCGAGTAGATAAAATAGGGGCTAGTAGTCGGAGGTGGGGGGAGTGACCTTGACCTTGACAGGTCATTGACCCCTGACCTTGACCTTGACAGGTCATTGACCCCTGACCTTGACCTTGACAGGTCATTGACCCCTGACCTTGACCTTGACGGGTCATTCACCTGACCTTGACAGGTCATTGACCTTGACGGGTCATTCACCTGACCTTGACAGAGGTCATTCATCTCAACCTTGACAGGCCGGAGGTGGGGGGAGTGACCTTGACAGATCATTGAACTTTGACCATGAACGTGTCTGAACGTGTCTGAACGTGTCTGAACTTGTCTGAACTTGTCTGAACTTGCATACTGAAGGAACGACCTCAGGGGGTCGTTAACCTCGATTTGACCGTGACCTTGACCTTGAAAATTTTTTTTTGGGGGGCTGCGCCCCCCAAACCCTCCCTTGCTCCGGGGGGGGCTGCGCCCCCCCCCCCCCCCCCCCCCGGGCCCCCCTCCCCCCGGAAATTTCCCCAACTTGAGCTGGAGCGTACCTCGACGGGAACATAGGAAGGTAAGGTTGACCTTGAATCGAATAATGGTGGGGGGAAGAAATGGTGGGGATGGAATATATATAATGAATATTGTCAGCAGTTCGGTTCAGTTCTCATTATCATGGAGAAATCCAATAGCAACAATAAACAACCTCCTGGTTATTTACCTTTGTTAAATGAAACAACGCATTTTTTGAGTAAATCAAAACGCAAATACATCAGCGTCGGTTTGAGTATTGAACAACAGTTTGCTCCAGTCGTGAGATTGTGTGGTGGTAGTCAATATGTCAACTTTGAAGAAGAAGACTGGATTGAGTTCCAGGAAATTTTCGACCTCCTTCTCGATTACCTGCAACACCAATCTCCATCTGATAAACCGATGCCTCTACATCTGAAAAACATAAGCACTCACTTCGCTGAAGTAAACAACGTTCGAGTTATTCAAATTATCAAGGACCATCAACAGGTGTTTTTGGCAAGAGAAACAGCTGCAGAATGGCGCGCCATATGTGAAATCATCAACAATAGATTGAACATCCTCAAACATCAGGAGTTCAACAGTTTCTACTTCAACTTACTGAAAGGTCTGAGGAAGCTGAATGGCGACTTAATTTCAAATGTGTACTGCGTGTTAACTCCATTGTTGCAAACATATTCGGAAAATGCTAATTGTTTGTTGTTCATGCTACACCACTGTCCAATTGTAATACGTATGGACTATGAAAATCTTAAATTTCAATAGTTCAAATGATTTGAGAGAAGTTGTTATTGAGATAAGCGAAGAATGTGAATATCTGTTATTCAACGCATCTCACAGCATCAACAAACAAAATGAATTTATAATTTATAGTTTAGGTTTTAATTTGTGTTTAAGTTATCTGGAATCTAGAATAACATTAGAATATCTTTGTGAGCATTTCAACTGTAATAGTTATAGAAAATACTTATATAAGCTAAAACCATATCTATCTTATGATCTAATTATACTCTATAAATTATTTTAAAATAAAAGTATATATCAAATAATGCGTATTATTATTTAAAAATGTCAGATGTAGGATTTGAACCCACGAGTCCGAGGGGACCAGAGCTTAAATCTAGCCCCTTAGACCACTCGGCTAATCTGGCTATGAGTAGTTCAACTGGTATAATTCCTGAAAATATATCCTATAGCCTAATGTATTTATTAAAAACAGGTGTTTAAAAAAAATATATTTATTCCATGTAAATTTCCATATTACAAAATATTATTCGCGAACTTAAATTTGCTTGATTTGTTTTGTGAACGCATTGTAGGTGAATCTCCGATCATGCAGAATCAAGGCATAGGCTGCCGTATCTGCAGGAACTGTATCCTTGGTGTCGAATTCTATCCGAAGAACCACTGAATTGGAAAGACTTTCTCTTTGATTTGAAAAGTCTATGACAACCATGGGAGCGTTCTTAAATTCATCGGTGTTCAGTGCAGGGTGTGATGAATCGTGATAATAATAGGACTTTTGGAAATTTAAATATAACTGATACAATGCAGCGTAACAATTGTTTCCAAAATCTATATTTAAATTTGAGTACGGTTTACGTTGGGAATTTAGATAAACTCGAATATTTTGAAAACTTATGTGATCAAATTTACTCATGTCCTTGTTGAACTTTTTCTCGCGATCTGTTTGGAACACAAGGATAACGTATCTGGGAGCCTCGCTTGCAGTGGTTGTTTTGATGGGCCACGTATGACTTCTGGTTTGGGGTACTGATGGTAAATAGTGCATTTCCCATGAACGGAAAGCAACTGCGGTGTCAACATTTTTACCAATGTATTTTGTAAGAGCCAATTCTCGAGCAAGATTAGGTGTGATGTGGGGTACATTCCAGTAAATTTTGTCGAAAGCAATCTTAGGTTCAGCTCCGGTGGTCATATTCAAAACCGCATCATGATCCGTATTGCTTCTTATGAGTACGAGTTCCTGCCTTACGTTTAACATAATTTTCTTATAATCTTCCGCAAAACCCAGCAACGTGTTGAGTGGTACGCAAATATTGAATTTCCCATGATATTTGTCAGTAAACTCTTTACCCCACCCCGCATTTTCCAATCCCTTAAGATCATTTTCCGTAAATGCGCAATAACCCTTAATAGTTGCTGCCAGTCCCGGCTTGATAGTAGAATCGATCGGTATACCGTTGACTTCATAACGAATTTCACTCAAACAGTGTGCGAAAAAATTATTTACCAATTTAGTATCTTTACTGACGGAACCATCTTTATCCAAAACTCTCCCTTCTACATAAATATAACTTTGAGACGGTAACGTGCACAAATCTTCGGCAATTGGAATTCGAATTTCATCATTGTTGTTGAATTTTTGCGTGTACGCTTGATGCTCGTGATAATCCCATGAAATAATGGAATCATCAGAGATCACTTTTTCTGTTATGTTTAGTACATCGACCATTACGCTCAACTGATTGTATCCAACTGATGCTATTCACGATTATTTTCATATTAATACTACATATCCTAAAGATCTTAAAAATTTACGATTCGTTTGAGTTAAAGTCATAACTTTATTACAACGTGTAGGTCGGCGGGAAATTACCTTAAAAATAATACCCATCGCGTTTTAGGTGTAGTCCTACACTTACGACTTCTTCCCCAAAACTGACCAAATCACCGTCTTGGTCCAATATTTTAATGCTCACATCTGAAATTATATTGGTTGTGATTGGTAGATAAATAATATTTCTCGGTACTTCAATTATTTTATATCCTGGAGGAACGCGAGGGAAAAATTGGTGAATGTAGTGAACAACTTGACCGTTATGATAAGATCCTGTGGCAATATTACAATCTATGCATATAGAATTAATTTTCAAAATATTGCTTTGATGTGAAGATTGGTGAGTTTGATTAGATGGTTCAAGTTTTTTGCGATTAAATCCCAAGAGCGGTCCGATGGAATTTTCTACGTTAAAATCAACGGTTTCCGAACAGCGTAAATGCGTCTTCAGCGTATTGTTGTTGCCAAATAATTCGAAAAGGGGATTATTAAATTTTTTCTCTTCCATAGCTTTATTAACATAATCGGTTATATCGCTAATTTCATAGGCTCCGACGGGTATGCTCAGTTTTGTTTTCCCAATCAAGATAACATTGTTTTCTTTGGTAACGTTCGCGATGGAATTAAAAGACTCAAAATCAGTCAAACCTATCACGTATGTTTCGTTTTTTGGTAAAACAATGGGTGGGGTGAACTTTGAAGTTAAAATGGAATTTTTCCCAGAGAGCGTCAAAAAAGTTGACATTTTGTTCACGCCAAAGTCAAGACTCAACTGACAAATTTTACTGATGTGAATTTAAATATAGGAATTTTAGACATAAATGGCCACATTCATAAGAATTAAAATCTTGATATCTGTTATAGTTATAAATTATGTTAGGGCTACCAACACTCCGAAAATATTTGATTACCTCTAGAGGAGGTTTCAAACTGCCCATACTATAGAAATATTTTATACTTTTCCCGTTTATGACAAAGGCTGTCCAATGCGTGCCAGGATTATTTTTATCATCCAAATTGAGGATTGCACACTCGTTTTTACGTGGTTTGGATGGAAGGTTGTTGCGCATGTAGACACCACGAAAATGAGGAATTTGTAACACCTTTGCAAAATATTTCAAGTCCAAGTCTGTTAGAGCACGTGATGGTAGCTTTATTGGTAGTTTTTTTTATACGGAGCAAGGTACAGCCCGAAACCTTTCTTATGCGATTTCACACGTAAACCTTTTCCTAGTGCTATGGACTCCATTGTTTGATTATGTCTCTGGGATTCTTTGAGTTGTTCGGTAGCATTTTTTGCATCGTTGACTGCCTTGGCAATTCCTGCGGCTCCACCACCTAAAGCCCCCAGGGCAGACAATGCAGCAAAAATCGGAATGAGAGGTAGAAAACCACCAATTTTTGGTATGGGAATGATGCGTTGCTTGGGATGTAAGACTTTTCTATTTTTCATAGAACGCAATGCGTCTTGAACCGAAGTCAACAAATTGTTATTTGGTTTTCCTATGAGACGTTTCCGTACTGCAGCAACGGCTTTGTTAAAACTGAAAACACCACCAACATATTTTTTTCCACGATGTTTTCTACTAGTAGAGGAAAAATGAGACTCTATTGTGACTTTCGTGTGCACGGAAAGGTAAAAAGCTGGGGTGCATTTTTTATGGTGTAATATGGCTTGGGGATGAAGAATCCACTTGTCGTCAAAAAATCGTCCAGTGTGGGGGCGGTATGGGGGCGGTTTTGTGAAAAAACAGTTTTTAAAAAAAATGTTCTACAGTTTGTCAGCTTTTGGCTGATATCAGCTTGGAACAAATCCGTCATTTGTAAGTTGTCGTAAATAATTTATGAATAAGAAGGTGATCATTTACTTTGCCATAAGAATACATGTAAAACTTGACTGCCTCGTGCGCAAAGAACGTTGAATATCTCAGTAACGTGTTGAATGACATTTTTCATTCCACTCCCACTCGATTATCTCCGTAACCACTAGTTCAATCAAAAAAGGTCCTTCTGTAAACCATGTTACCTATTCCATTGCGATTCTTGCGGTTTTTTCAGATTTGAGTTATCTTGAATAGTAACTGAGCTAGGGACGGAATTGTAATGTACTGCATGCAGCGGACAACTGCAGCGCTGAGGCCCTCGCGTACCCCTGCCACCCGCGCATCCCCGCGAAGGCCATGGTGTATTTAGGCGGGAAATCTGCAGACTTATTTTTGTGGCTGATGATCGAAACATTGTAAAAGTGTAGTCGGTGAATTTGCAATATAAATAAATATATACCCCTTGAATTACGACGTACGTCTTCACATATTATAATAGTCCAGTCAAAATAGGTTTTAACCGGAAATAAATTCGGAAGTTGACGAAATTTGGTGGATCGATGCAGAATTGAACGTGGAATGATATACTGAAATTCCCAAAAGGCTTGTTTTTTTTTAGGACCAATAAAAAGCACCATCCTTGAAAATTTTCGTTTTTTTTTCTGAATAACTTGTAAACTATTACCTTTAGAACACAGCACCAACAAAGCAAATGTAGGCCGTTAAATTCCCAAGAAATCAGTATAAAACTCATTACTGTTCAGTCAATAGCCTCTGAGATACCGCGTCTGCAAAAACGCAGTGAAAATTACTTGAAATATATTTCCGAATTTTATGTAACAATTTGCATAGTGTCAATTCAGGGGCTGTAACGTGGACAGCGAATGTGCGAATTTCAATGTGCTTTTTCTACATTCGGTATCACACTTTTGTTTAGAAGTCACCAACTTCAAAATGGTACTTTTTCTCGACCTTTGAAATCGATACTTGATGTCCCGAAGAATCCGCAAAAATCGATTTTTTTCATAAATAAAATGATCTGCACGCAGTCTTCCCTCAAATTGGTTGTTTTTATTTCTGACCGGTTTCGCAGGTCTCTGGCCCTTCTTCACCAAAGTGTGGAGTCTAAAATAAAATACATAAAACAAGTAGGTAGGTACATAAAAGGTGAATGATAACACACCGAATCACCGACATTGTATAAATGGTGAAGATAAAGTTTGTATAAATGATAAGTGAATTGTTTTTAAATTCTTCAGATGTCAGTATAACATTTGTGATGTTGTCATGGAAGAACGGACAAAAGAACTTGATGGAAATGTATGAAATAATAATAGAGCTAATAATAATGGTACAAGGTGGTTGATGAATTAATGAAAGGATGGTTGAATGGAAAGAAACAAGCTTATTAAAATAAAAGGCGTTGTAAAAATGTTTAAAAAAGAAATCTATACAATCTTTTAGGCAATTTCGGACAGAATTATTAGTTGCTTTACAAATTTCAAGAACCTCTATACTATCTAAAAGCCGTCCTTTTTTACAAACATGTAAAATTTCAAAATTAGTTCCAAGGACGAAGTTATGATTTTCTGAGATGATTTTGATGATTAGATGATTATGATCAATAATTCTTTCCAAAGTTGCCTAAATGATTGTATAGATTTCCCTTTTAAACATTTTTACAACGCCTTTGATTCAAATAATTTTTTCTCTTAGTCAACCATCCTGCTTTCATTATTTATCACCCACCTTGTACCATTATTATTAGATCTATTATTCCATACATTTCAATCAAGTTCTTTTGTCCGTTCTTTCACGACAACATCACAAATGTTATATTGACATCTGAAGAATTTAAAAACAATCAATCATCAAATGCAAGTACAATATTCAGCAGTTAGTGTCCGGACTACCTTTTTTTTTCTGAATAGGTCGTTTTAGTCTTTCAACCCATACAACTCAGAAACCATCACTATAGGATAAATATTCCGAAACATGTTATTTTTTCTGTATTCAATTCTTCATATTTTCCCTGGATGGTTTTGCTCTACCCAAGTGAAAAATGAGGCAAATAGTATGGTATGAAAAAAATCGATTTTTGGGGATTCTTCGAGACAGCAAGTATCGATTTCACAGGTCGAGGAAAAGTACCATTTTGAAGTTGGCGACTTCTTGACTTCTAGACAAAAGTGTGATACCGAATGTTGAATTAGCTTTTCCCGCATGTAAAACACATTGAAATTCGCAAATTCGCTGTCCACGTTACAGCCCCTGAATTGACACCATGCATATTTTTACATAAAATCCGGAAATATATTTTGAGTAATTTTCACTGCGTTTTTGTAGACGCGATATCACAGAGGCTATTGACCAAAAAGTGATGAGTTTTGTACAATCTCTTGGGAATTTAACGGGCTACATTTGCTTTGCTCGTGCTGGTGCTGTGTTCTGAAGAGATAATAGTTCACAAGCCATTCAGAAAAAAAGAAAATTTTCAAGGATGGTGCTTTTCATTGGTCCTAAAAAAAACAAGCCTTTTGGGAATTTTAGTATATCATTCCACGTTCAATTCTGCATCGATCCACCAAATTTCGTCAACTTCCGAATTTATTTCCGGTTAAAACCTATTTTGACTGGACTATTATAATATGTGAAGACGTACGTCGTAATTCAAGGGGTATATATTTATTTATATTGCAAATTTACCGACTACACTTTTACAATGTTTCGATCATCAGCCACAATAATAAGTCTGCAGATTTCCCGCCTCAATACACCATGGCCTTCACGGGGGTGCGCGGGTGGCAGGGGTACGCGAGGGCCACAGCGCTGCAGTTGTCCGCTGCATGCAGTACATTACAATTCCGTCCCTAGCTCAGTTACTATTCAAGATAAATCAAATCTGAAAAATCCGCAAGAATCGCAATGGAATAGGTAACATGGTTTACAGAAGGAACTTTTTTGATTGAACTAGTGGTTACGGAGATAATCGAGTGGGAGTGGAATGAAAAATGTCATTCAACACGTTACTGAGATATTCAACGTTCTTTGCGCACGAGGCAGTCAAGTTTTACATGTATTCTTATGGCAAAGTAAATGATCACCTTTTTATTCATAAATTATTTACAACAACTTACAAATGACGGATTTGTTCCAAGCTGATATCAGCCAAAAGCTGACAAACTGTAGAACATTTTTTTAAAAAACTGTTTTTTCACAAAACCGCCCCCATACCGCCCCCACACTGGACGATTTTTTGACGACAAGTGGATTCTTCATCCCCAAGCCATACTACACCATAAAAAATGCACCCCAGCTTTTTACCTTTCCGTGCACACGAACTTCTCAAATAAGCACATTTCGCTTCATATTTTCCTCTACTATACGTCTTATTTTCGTTCGGGTGTCAATCTTTACAGAACTCATTTCCGTAAATTATCTAAACTTGTGTAGATAATTCGCTCTTTACCCGGCTATATATACACTTTTGACCGAACTGTAGTTTTGTGCCCCGATGGGAGCGCCATCGTGTGCGAAAACAACAAAACAATATTATTCATTGTAACTTTTTATTCATAGCAATAATAACAAATTTACAATTTTTTGAATATTTTTCATGTTCCCTCAACGGTAAATCGTCACGTCTCCATTTGAATACTTCAATTCGACAGAAAGGACAAGCCACCATGTCTCCATATTTTGTGTAAAAGAATCCTGCAAACGCTAAAGATTCTGACGTCAGCGGGCCTTCCCAGTTGTTAAAAGTTTTCAGTCGATTATAATATGCATACAACTCAGTAGTATGGTCTTCAAGACACATGTCAAACTGTGTTTGTTACGGAAATGTTGTTTTTTTGTTGCAACAAATCTTTTATACAGGTAGTAATGGTAGGGATAACCTTGAAGAACCGGGGGCGAGCTCTAGCTGGTGGTAGGGGGATTGTTATAAAGCTATAAGTACGAAACTGTGGGTACTAAAAGACTCATAATGTGTGATGTAGATGTAGAAGTTTGTGAGTGATTGCATCAGAGTTGTACGGTCTGAGCTGTATGACTTGCGACTAGAATTTCTGGAAGACGCCATCATTCGATATTGTGACGTCGATGAACAGAAACTAAACTTTGACGAATCTATAAGACATCGTCAAGGAGAAGAGTACTGCACAAAATATCTTGAAAACAAGATATCCCTGCTTCGTTTGCATAAATTGCTGTCGGGAATAAACTTATCAATATTTTTGAAAGAAGTGGAGCAGTTCATACCTAAAGAAGAAGAAGAAGAAGAAGAAGAAGAAGAAGACGAAGATGAAGAAGAAGACGAAGATGAAGAAGACTAATCCTGAACCGCAAGAAACATCTAATCCATCAACCTGGGAAGAATTATACATCATACCGGAAGTACAGTGTGACATGCAAAGTATTGAAGCTGTTTATTCGGAATTGATGCAGCTGGAACAAAACTACATGCATGAAGCCGTCTATGGGATGGACCGGCTGTTCAGTTCTCAGTATTGTTATGAACAAGCCATAACATTTGGAAAAGCAGCAAAATTGTGTTGTTTATATATTGATGGCGAGATCTGTTTCATGTGTTTATATAAACAAATGTGTACACTTGACTTGGCAAACTATTTGCCAAAATATTTAATACCTTAATATGTAGGTAGGTACTAAAAATAAAAAACTTGTATGAAGCAATGCCTTTTATTCCATTTTAAAATAATCATGTAAAAAAAATACATTTGATAAAGCGCAAACAGAAGGTGTACTTGTATGATAAAAGCATGCAGGTTTGCCAGCTGTAATGGTTGGTTGATCAGGTAGTAGTAAAATTGGAGTCTTTGTATATTTTTGCAAGTACTCCGCCTTTTCCTGCCCTTTTATGTAGACTGCTTCTTCAAGACGCGTAAGTTTTTCCACTATCTCACCAAAGCGATGCATAGGTGTGTGACCTTGAATCCAATCAATTGTATGGTGATTGCTCATTACCCAGCGAGCCTCTTTCTGTTGCGCCAATGGTAGATGATCCATAGGGAATGGTGGTTTGAACACGTAATGTCCAATTCTATGTCCATCATATGCTGCTAACTCTTTAGCCAAAAAACTATTTTTGTCATTTTTAAAACATTGAACGTCCAAAATTAACATATTACTTATTACAGTGTCTTTTGTCTTGTATTCAAGTGAGCTCAACAAAATGTTTGTGAACAATGCACAATCATTCACATCAACATTACAATATATACTGGCGGATGACTTGACAACTAACTCAACAAATTCAAATTACTCCAAACTTTCTTTAAATACAACACTGTCTGGATATATCTATTTATCATTGTAGAATAAGTCAGGGAAAATGATACAATCAGGTAAGCTAGATAAATGGTATATATTTAACAATTAAAACACTCAACAACAACAATAACAACCACTACAAATTTCTACAATTTACGTCATCAATTACATAATAAATGATGTAACCTTAGAAACACTGAGCAACTGAAGACTATACAAAACCAATACACATTTTACAATTATTACATAAAAAATAATTGTTACATTAGAAATACTTAGCAACTAGACTACACAAAATCTTTTACAATGCGCGTACTTGATTGAAAACAATAGATAATTAAATCAGTTCTTCACACATGCTTATCAATAAATCTAAATTTTTATCTACTATGATGTCACAATGCCCTAAAGCATATGTGCTCATGGAATTGTATTTTTTTATTCGTTTGTTATCAGTAGTGCTTAAAGCAAGCTTATATTGCAATTGGGTGTAAACCGTGTGTAATTTTGACCGAAATTTGACAGTCTTGCAAAATTTAGGAATATCGTTTAAAACAGCATTTTTATAATCTTCCTGTGTAATTTTTGTTTTTACTGCCGAATAAGGAACTCCTTTTGCTTTTTTGACCACCTTATCATCCCCATCCACCTTATCATCCCCATCCACCAATATCATATACGTCTTTGCACAAAGACCTAGGAACTGTTTAATGTACTTATTTGCATATTCGTCTTTCATCAAGCCGATTGTTGGTGGTGAAATTGGAATACCATGCGGATTGTCTGGCTTGAAATTACTGGTGTCGAATTTGCAATTGTATTTTTTTATATCCTGGTACACGTCAGGAGTGAAAATTTCCAAAATCAAACTGTCCGTGTCGGTATACAAAAGCTCCACATTGTCTTTGTACAAAGGTTTTATGAAATCATATAAAAAGCTATATATGATTGATTTAGCAATTTCCAGTATACAAAATCCCACATAAAGAGGGCGGTTGTAGAATATTTTGGTTTTCTTCATCTTAATGGCACACAATGATTCAGAGAAAACTGTCACGTTTTCAAAACTAGGTTTTGCAATTAAACTACTAGCTCCACATCGTTTTCGCTGATTTTCCCAATGTGTTACCAGGTGCATAACCATTCTTTTGTCCAAATTTTCCAAAAATTTCCCGAAAATGCTATTTATCATTAGTTTGAAAAAATCCTTTTCAAAAGAAGTAAGAGCTGCGTTTCTAAGCATTGTGTTTAAATCCACATACGTTTTCAACCATGGTGATTGATTAAACATTAGAACTCTGTGAACCTTTTTAAGAATTAGTCCATGTAACATCGCTTGTTTTAAAGCTCGATAATGCACAACATATTTTGTTTTATCGTATAAATTTGGAATTAATTTAGGTACATTTGAATTTTCAGGTTTTAAGGTTTGCGGGAGAAAAGGTAAACAATTGTGTAATTTGTGTAGACTTTTTGGGTACTCGACATCTACTTCAAATACGTATCCACTCTCTGACATATCAGGAATATTTACAATGTCCAATTTGGCAATTTCCTCCCAATCAAGCCATTTAAAACCACCGGTAGGTAAAAATTCTGATTGACTTTTCCCATATAGATTCGTTGCATCTAAGTACAAGATATGTGATTCTGGCTTAGAAGCATCAAAATCATTTAAAAATTTATTATTAGCGGTGGCTTCTCTTTTGCAACAAAGAGAAACCCCTCCTCTGATGGAATTTTTGAAAAAATGGAGCATTTCAAGGTCTGTTAAAAGTTCTAGCTCAACACCGGTTTTTTTAAGCATGGCAGCCCAACTGAGAGAGGGACTTGTGAAGAATTGACAAGGATCTAATTGATATGCTTCCAGACAAACCTTCCTGAAATTTTCAAATATATCGGTCAAAAGTAAAACGTCTGAGGTTAAGTACAGATCTGAATATTCACCTAAGGTGTTGCATTCAAACAAATTCCAGACAGTGACTGCTCTAGCATAATCTTCATCTGTTATTATTTCTTCAGTGAGGTTATTGGTGAATTTATCTATGGATGGTAATTTTGTATCATCCAATTTATTTAAATTGTCGACATACGAATACGGGAAAACACCTTTTTGTCGAATCAAATCGAACTTGTCAGTGTCACGGAAAAATTTTCTCACTGCTGAACATTGGTCAGAATTTAAATTTTTAGATAACTCATCAAGTGATGACGACATAAACCGAAAAGAGTCTAGAAATCTCAATTTAAGATATACATCTTCTACACCATCAGAACCTGTTCTTTGCCTTGTACCCACATAAATATGTTTTGAGAACGAAATATACTTCTCGGTGCTTGTGGGAATGACATCGACTTTTTCCTTGTCTAGACACAGAGTTTTAATAAATAAATGGCTATCATACCCGCTGAGGTTATGGAAAAACACTGGTATAAAATAAGGAATTTTGTAATTCAAGTTACAACTGACGTGAGCCGATCCGCGATAGAGTCCGCTGACGTGACAGTGATCCCTTATCTTAACATCGTTTACGTTGAATGGTTTGTCACAAATATGGCATGTAATTGAATTTTCGAATTCTCTTTCTTGCTGAGGTGTTATAATCATGGGTTTCACATGTTTTAAATGAGAATGATAAAGTCTTCTAACATCTGCTTCCAATGTTGCAATGAATACTTGGGAACAATCTGCACCTCGATATAATTCAAACTTCGATAACGTATCATCAAAGGAACATTTTATGTAATACGCGAACGCATATGGAATATGTTCTTGAACATCCACCGTATAAGAGTTCTTATCGTTTGAAAGAGGTGATTGAATTGGAGAAAGGTATGATTCAAAATCAGCATAGACCGAAAAAGGTACAACAAGCTGTTTTTCAAAATTTTCAAACTTCAAAATATTTTCAGGAATACTTTCGCCAAATTTATTAATTTTTAAGTCAGAAGTAGGTAACTGCACGCAAACATAATCACAGTCATGCTCTATGTGTCTATATAATTTTTCAGAGCTCGCGAAATATTGAATACACCCATCGCAAAAGTATTTAGTGCAATGATGGTTGGATAATTGCTTAGAGACAAGTCTAGAAAAATTTTTGATCCATGTGTAATGCTGATTGCCCTCATCATCATCAATTAATAATAAATTTACATGCACAAGTTGCTTACATGAGGTGTAATGTAAAGGTCCTATAATCAGGTGTTGAACTTTGTCATTAATATATTTTTTTTCTAAGCCATACACGTTGATGGACAGGTTGTGGCTGGATTCAAATCTCGCTATGTCAGTAAGTTTCATTGGAAATTCGAATCCATCCAAATTAAAACAAGAAGAAAAGTTTGGATATGAATAAGTAACTGATGGATCACCTTTTGGGGGAAAAACAGATGACATGATGCTCCAGAGGAAACAAAACTGATCTGCATTTCTCACGTTTACAACAGCTTTTCTTCGTTTGATATCCACCGGCAAATCAATGAATGAAGAACCTCGAAGCGGGGTGTATTTGTTGATGTTCAGCTCTAAATATTCAATGTTTTGCAGACTCCAGCCTGTAAATACCAATAATTAATAATAATAATATACCGCTTAAAATTGTTTTGAAACTTACCGCTATCCCGCTCCAAAAATTCAGATAATTTTTCGTCTAGTACTTGGATCAGGTTCTCATAATACTGCCTTAAATCGGTTGATTTCGTGATTATCAAATTTTTTGTGCGAAAGGATTTGACATCAGTGATATCTTTGCTTTGAAGAATATAGCTCCCAAATAGTTCCGTGTTTACTTTGATGCTAATCAATTTCTCGAGCTGCTCTCGAATTAACCGATTAAATTGATCCCATATATCGTTCATGAACTCTCGCACGATTATGTGTTGTTGAGGGGATGTTAGCCTGTATGATATAATGCGGCTTTTGAAAAGAGACGTAATGATGTGGACGTTGTCTCCCATAGGCGTACAACAGTTGTTTTTGTGTTCTATGGAATTTTGATGACTGTGAAAATCGATGACGTTGCGGTTGCATTGTTCACAAAATCTTTCATCTAAAATTGACAAATTAATTTATGGTGTTCCAAGTTGACTGCCAATTGTATTACCTGCTTTCCGAACTCGTTTGGCCGGATGACTACAACTTTGCTCCAGGTGACGTTTCAAATTCCAGCTTGATGAAAATTTTTTCGTGCATACAGTGCAGCGGTTTGGTGAAACCTCATCGGTAAAGTCAGTCTGTAATGGTGCAGGTACCTTGAGTTTAGTTTTTCCTCAATTTTAGTAGCTCATGTTGTTGAAAATTAATGTTTGTTTTTAATTTTTTGACCCGGCTCTCCAAATTTCTTAATTCTTTTATATCTAGAGCTCTTGCTCTTGAAATAGTTGAAATTTTATTCAAATTTTCCGTTTGTCGCCTTTCCTCCGCTTCAGCACATTGCACAAACAGATCATCATCCGTCTGCGAAAATTCAGTTTCCACGGATGTTGATTCACTTGGCATTTGTTTACAAAAAACGTTCAAATCATGTTCCAAATCTTGTATATTATACTCAACTGCTTCTGACGGACGAAACAATTGGGTAATTGAAATGTCTTCAATCCCTTGAGAATATGGAGTGTTAGTCGTATTAGTTAGGTCTATTACGTCATCTTTTGTTTGGTTTTCAACCACCAGTCCAAATGCACTGGACTTTCCCCAATTCTCAAGGTATTGTTTCAAAACGGAAGCGTTGGAATTAATGACCGGAGGAGGAAAAACATAATGGCTCAAGATTTGTACCTTAGATTGTTGTTGTTGTCTGTTAGAACTTTCACCATTTTCGCACATTTTTGATAACTGGAGTACACACTACTATAACTGAGAGAAACTGCGGGAGCGTTGTTGTTGTTGTTGGCACAGTGTATGAGCTACTAATGCTCTCCGACCGCCACGTCTTCTTATGAAAGACACTTCCCCCACCTCCTTCAAGAGTGAATGAACTCTAAAGGCGAAGGGTGAATGAACTTTTAAGGTCATGTAAATATTATAATGAACCTGAAGGTTACTGAACTTTGGTGATTGAGGTCAAATTAAGTCAATAAGGTGAATGAACTTTCGAGTTTGCGTACAGTCAATGAACTGTGAAGGTCAAGAGTGAATGAACTTTCAAGGCTATGCAAAGATAATGAACCGGAAGGTTACTGAACTTTGGTGATCAAGGTCAATTTAAGTCAATAAGGTGAATGAACTTTCGAGTTTGCATACAGTCAATGAACTGTGAAGGTCAAGAGTGAATGAACTTTCAAGGCCATGCAAAGATAATGAACCTGAAGGTTACTGAACTTTGGTGATCGAGGTCAAATTAAGTCAATGAACTCGAGGGGTTTCGAGAAGATGAAATATTCATTCGATCGAAAACGTTTAGAAATAACGGTTTTGTGCTCAAGCAGTGATGAATTCAGATTTGAAAAAATGTTACTGGTAAAGTTGGAAAACCATGAAACTTACCGCTTCTATTGTGATATCAAATAAAACAGCTTTTAAAAAAAAAATATATTCATTTATTTATTTAAACTACCTATACAAGGGCATTTTTATCAATCCAGCTAGGTTGTTGTATCCCTAACCACTTCACAAAAATATTAGGGCCTTTACGACGGAGGATGCGTTCAACCAAATAAGCGTCTGCATGCTTCGCTAACTGGAGTTCCGATGAGTAAAATCCGCCTAATATTTCTTCATTTTTATCGTCTTTCAGCATGTAGTGCCGAGGGTTAGTCTCCTTTATCTTAGCAACAGTGAATATTTCGTTAGACCAGTTTGGACGGTATCCTTTATTAAACGCTTCCCTATGCTTGCTTATTCTAACTTTATCGCCAACTCGAAACTTGGGTTTTCTCACATCCACGGTCTTTATAAAACTATATGAGTTTTCTAAAATTTTCTTCTCGTTGCTTTTTTTTACATCAATTGGTTTGAAGCCTGTTGTTCCATGTTTCGTTTCATTATATTTTTTGACAATTTTCGGTAATAAATTCAGCCACTTGTAATTTCCCTGCAAACTAAACTGTTTCCACATGAGACCCTTAAGGGTTTTATTCACCCTTTCTACGACACAAGCTTTCATCGTTGAATATGTGCTGTAATGATTGATGTTGTGTTTTTTAAATAAGTCCTTCACACTTTGATTATAGAATTCTTTTCCCATATCCGTATGCACATGAGCTGGAATATATGTCTTGAAAACTTTCTTTAGTGCATCAGCCACATCCGCACCGGTTTTGCGTTTCACAGGTATCGCCCAAACATACTTTGAAAATACATTGATTGAAACAAGTATGTATCTATAGCCCTTGTTAACTCTTGCATAGGGTATCATTTCCACGAGGTCACATTGTAATAAATCATTCAGACCCTTAACAATCACTCGTCTGCGTTTAAAGTTTTTTCTCGCTGGTCTATGTAATTCATCAACAATGTCTTTTTTCACCGACATTATTTTTTACATTTAAATACAAGAGTTGCAACTAGCGTTGGTGGACTTTTAACACTAGTAGAATAGAATGAAAATTTGAATCGTCTTTCGTACGGAACCTTTTTGATATCTTCGTAAAAACTTATTGTGTTGGTTATTGGATTGAGCGTTGCAACTCCTACCTTTGCAGTTATGCTTGCGTCAACGAGCTCAACCACTTCAAAAGGAATTTCATAATGGTTGAAACCAGGAATATTGTATAATTTATATAAAAAGTATTTTTTGTCTGGATCCGTAAATCCTAGGGTATTACTAAAAAAATTCAGTGTTACATAAAAATATTGATCTGTAGTAGTTTGGTGATGTGATATCTTTTGTTCTAAGTTTTTCATTGCTTTTTCTGAGTCATCACTCTTTTTCTTATGCACCAGTGATCTGCCAAACTTGTCAATCATGTTAACTGTCTCTGATATAACTGCGTGTTGATTGAGCTTTCACTTCATTTTATAATGCGTGATTGTTTGAGTTCTTGCACTATATGTAATATTTCATTATCCACTGCTGTATTGCCAGCATGCTGTGCAGCAATCAGCAATCTCAATCTGTTGACCAATTTATTCGGGTTTTTCCATGGGATGAATTCTACTTCTTTATTATTCAAATGAAGAAATGCTCCTGCACCTGACTTGGTACGTGAGCGTTTGTTTAGAGATGTGGGTGTTGTGAAACGTCGTGGTGTCATGTCTGGTTGAGATAAAATTCGTTTTACTATAGAATACTTTCTTCCACCGTTTCCGGCTAGGCGATGTGTAGGATCATAGTGTTGTCTTGCCGCACTAGAGACTTCCATAATTGCTTTATAATTTCTTTCGTCTTCGAGTGTATAGTTTCCAGGTTCCTTCTTAAAAAGGAACCCATACAGACCGGGTGTTCCTTTATATGTCACACCATCAATTTTAACATCATCACCAATAAACTGTACTATTTTGTTACCAATAGAGAATTTTTCTGTAGAGCGATCTAGTCGAATTCCATATTGATGATCAAATTGATTTTCAGTATCTCCAATCATATTCCTGATATATTCTTTAGCTAAACCACTATACTGCTCTAAATATTCATTCATTACTTCTTCATGTTTGGATATTTCATGCAATGACACATATTGATCATCTTCCTGAGTTTCCATATCGCTGCCAACAGCATCATCATCATCATCGTTGGTAAAAACATCTTCCGAGAATGAAGGAGCACTTTTGCGACCGGGGAACTTTTCTTTGTAACTAATTTCACTTTTTATTTCATTTTTTATTTCATTTTTTATGGGGGTTGGAGGGGTTTTCACTTCTGATTTGATATTACTCAATAAATCCTTCAACGGTTTTGTGATAGGTGCCAAATTTTTTTCTCGTTCAAAAGTCATACGCGTTATATCGGAGCGTAAACTGTGGAGTTTTTTTCTAACTGCCGCACGACTCTTAATCAACTGGCGTGCTATCTGTTCATTCATTGTACTAACGATGATGTTGCTTCTAAGATGTCTGTTATGAAACAATCAAGTCCTTTGCGATACCTCCCGTTATTTATAGGTGAATCTTTATTTATTGTTAAAAAGCCGTGCGGTTCCTGCCAACACTGTGCGCACATATGTCTAAACTGTTCTTTGCTCATGTCCGCCCCGAGATGATTGTTAAATATGTGATCCAAGTTTAATGCGTCTTGTTTGAAAAGGACTATGAAGTTTCCATTGTCTCTCACCAATTGCTTTGGTATTGAGGAATATGTTTGTGCTAAATAGAAACAATCAATATTTCTATGTCTGCCAAAACTGAAGTAGTCCCTTATAATGTTTTGATTGCAAGATATAACATCATCGAAAATTATTATTGAATTCTCTTTTGCTTGATTTGGTGGTATAACGTCGGCTCCATCTTGAAATTCAAAAAATCCAATTTCTTTAATTGGGTTTAGAATGTTTTTTAAGTGCAAATATTTTGGTTGGAAAAGAGTTTTGCAGTATAAATAAATATTTTGAAATCGCAAACCGTTAGGATGTGCTAATAAAGTGAGCATTAAATTTGTTTTACCGCAACCACTTCCACCAACTATCAAACCACGTTTACACCCTCCCAATAGCGCACCATGTTTGTTGAAATTTTGTGTATTTGAAACCTCATCATAGTTTGTAACAGGGAGGACAAGGTTTTGCTTTTCCAGTTTCATATTCTCAACTGAGTGGAATTGCAAAGGATTGCTATTATATAATAAAATTGTTTTGGAGTGGTAGCAGCCTCTCTGCCAAAAAAGATAAACACAAATTTATGCAAAATAAATTTTTATTTTTCAAAGTAATTGCAATGCTTGCTGTATTTTCAATTCAAAGAAATTGTCCAGCTCCAGAAATAATCGATGGATGGCCATTTGCTCATCCTTGAATAGCTTTTTCTGCTTCTGTTTCTTCGCAATCGTCGGAGGAATTTTACGAATGATTTTCAAATTCGGCTTCGGCGTGAAGGTCTCAAAAGTATCCTCTCCCCAACACTCTTCATCGATTTCTAAAACAACACAATAGTAGTATATTTTCATTTTAAATTACTGACTTACCTTCTGTATCAACAAAATTCAGACGGCGACGGGGCAGTAAATCCCGATCAGCTAGAATTATGAAATAAAAACTGGGGTATGGCTATAATAACACTGACCTACCTTGCACCAGCATTTTCGGTGTCTCAGTTTTCGTTATCTCACAACACTGTGGCATAGGGCAGGGCACTGGAGTGCAAAATTCACTAGTTTCGGAAGACATGGTGGTTTGACGATCGTACTAGAGCTACAGTAAGGATGAAACCTATATATATACCTATTGATTCCCCCACTATTCAGCTCATATGAAGGTCAAGAGTCCACTCCTTCGTTCCCGGGTTTAATGACCTGACCGTCGAGGTACGCCCCAGCTCAAGTTGGGGAAACTTCCAAGGGGGGGCCCGGGGAAAATTTCAAGGTCAAGGTCACGGTCAAATCGAGGTTAACGACCCCCTGAGGTCGTTCCTTCAGTATGCAAGTTCAGACAAGTTCAGACAAGTTCAGACACGTTCAGACACGTTCAGACACGTTCATGGTCAAAGTTCAATGATCTGTCAAGGTCACTCCCCCCCACCTCCGGCCTGTCAAGGTTGAGATGAATGACCCGTCAAGGTCAAGGTCAGGGGTCAATGACCTGTCAAGGTCAAGGTCAGGGGTCAATGACCTGTCAAGGTCAAGGTCAGGGGTCAATGACCTGTCAAGGTCAAGGTCACTCCCCCCACCTCCGACTACTAGCCCCTATTTTATCTACTACTTGGGCCACAGGCAGCATAATACAAGTGCAGCAAACTTACGTTTTTTTTACCTAAATTGCGTACAAATTTCTCGTAGTTTAGATTATTTTGTCTGTAATTGAGTTCGCAAGGAGCCCATTTTCTCAGTGCAACAATCGACCTGATTCTATAAGGGAATGGTTAATTGGTTATGGTAATCACCATGCTTACTATGAAATTGCTATGGCGACAGCAGTAGGAAAGCCCATTGCCCTGGCAATTTCATCGTAAGCACGGTGATTACCATGATCATTCATTTAAAAAATCAAAGCTCAACTTCACTTGAGGGTTGCCAAATCTGCGTTGCAGCTCGGATGAGGCCAGGCATTGCCTGGTCAGCTTGATTTTGGTCTCAAACTCGCCTTTTTAACATGTCCCAAGCATGTTCTACTGGATTTAGATCCGGTGACTTGGCAGGTCACTGGTGATGTTTTCTGTTTCTTTTAATGCGAGCACCCGAGCGAGCACCGCTCTGGTTCGGTGTGGTGTGGCAATTAGGAGCGGCTGCACGGACGGATCACACCCGTTAGACCAGACCCTTTCTCAAATCCACCCACGGGCCAAAATCGTCCGTGTAAACGCTGCTAATATCATTCATAAAGAGAAAGCTGTCACCAATAGTGCCTCCCCATAATCTGACTATAGGATTTGAAACTGGATACAATCATGTACGGTCGATCATGGTGCCAGGAATGGAAACTTGAAGGCGCTCAGTTGTTGAACATAACATCCCCAAAACATTGTGATATCAGCTTGGTAAAGCATCTGTCACACGGTCATTGAATTCATACTTGTCACTGAAAATCTGGGACAAGTTATACTTGCAAGTATGCCGGAAAACTATGACGAGAAGCGTTCTGTTTCAAATCCATCGCTCAAATTTTATCGAACAAAATCACAAACTACTCGGGATGGTGTCTAGAAGAAAGATCTGAAATAAAAATGAAATGAAATTATGATGGTAATTATTTATATGTAACGGGTGATCCATTTAGAGGTACTTTTTCTAGTAGGCTTTTTATGACAGATCAAATTGTCAAACAATCAAATTGCCATGGCATATTTGTTCAGTATTGTTTGACATTTGATTATGGAAAAACCAAGGATGTCTGGAAAAACTTACCCCGGCAAAGCGTCTACAGATTGTTCAGCTGTATTATGAAAATCAGCGTTCTACAAGAAATGTGTTTCGTGCGCTTAGAGCAATTTATGGTCTACATAATCGGCCTACCGAACGCACAATTCGCTATACCTACCATCAAGAAATTTGAAACCCAATTTTCATTATTGGATAAGACGCTACCAAATAGACCACATCCACTACGTAGCGAAGAAAATATAGCGGCGGTAGCTGAGAGTGTACGCGAGGACTGTGATGAATCGATTCGGCGACGTTCTCAACACCTTGGCTTGTCGTATGGAACAACTTGGCGTATTTTACGCAAGGATCTTGGTTTAAAGGCATACAAAATTCAACTTGTGCAAGAATTAAAGCCAGCCGACCTTCCAAATCGTCACCGTTTCAGTCTTTGGGCTCTTGAAAAGCTTGAAGAAGATCCACTGTTTTCGACCAAAATTTTGTTCAGCGATGAGGCCCATTTCTGGCTTAATGGCTACGTCAATAAACAAAATTGCCGTGTTTGGGCTGAAGAGCAACCCGAAGAGATTCAAGAGCTGCCGTTACATCCAGAGAAAACGACGGTTTAGTGTGGCTTATGGAGTGGTGGAATCATCGGTCCATATTTCTTCAAAAATGAAGCCGGCCAAAATGTAACTGTGAATGGTGCCCGTTATCGCGCCATGATAACAGACTATTTGCTGCCTGAAATTGAAGCCCGTGATCTTGACGGTATTTGGTTCCAACAAGATGGCGCTACTTGCCACACAGCTCGTGGAACCATGGAATGATTGCGAGAACAATTCGGTGAGCAGTTGATTTCACGCTTCGGGCCGGTGAATTGGCCGCCTAGATCGTGTGATATCACGCCTTTAGACTTCTTTCTTTGGGGCTACGTGAAGTCCAAAGTCTACGTGAATAAGCCCGCTACGATTGAGCAATTGGAAGCGAACATTTCTCGCGTCATTCGCGAAATACCAGTCGATATGCTCGAACGCGTCGTGCAAAATTGGAACTCCAGAATGGACCTCCTTAGACGTTGTAACGGCCAACATTTGAAGGAAACAATATTTAAGAAGTAAATGTCAAAAATCCTTTTGTCGTACGATAATTAAAGTTACCCAGTGAAATTAATATTTTGATATTTTTTCATTTTTTGAAAAAAGTACCTCTAAATGGATCACCCGTTATATGCTGAAGGTTCTTTATGTTTTCAGCAACATACTTTAACAGCTTCACCGTTAACCTGGTCCTCACCCACCGAAGGTGTATTTTTCAAATTCATAATTATGATTCTCACTTCCTCACAACTTGTCGGTGTTAAAAAAATCTGTTGTGGGGCGACACAAAACTTTCCCGGCGGTATCCAGAGACGTCAGTAATGATTTTGATTTGAGCGTCCCTTCGGGAAGGTGTGATTTGATTAGGAAATTGTTGGAAAAATTCTAGTGAGTTGAGCGTTTAGCGAGCATCCTGCATCCATTGTTGAGCCTATAGAACAAGAGACAGGTTGTTAGGTTTCCAAGGTGATGAAAAAATTCAAAAGGTACAACTATACACATCAAAAGAATCTAGGGGACAAGCAAATTCAGACGATTTCTAAAATCATCATTACTTTTGATTTCCGTAAGCGATTTCATATCGGTTTTCAGTGTTCGATTGCCCAATCTTTCGTTTTCATGCCTTGATCACGTCAAATACGTACAGTGTTTCATAAGGTTGCTACAGGGCGATCAATGAAACAGTGTAAAATAGCCGAAAGTTCAGTACGAGCGCGATTTCCCAAAAAAAATATTTCATGCATTCCAATAGCACAGTTATGAAGATCGGTGTTTCAGCTTCAGTGACGTTTTTGAATTTTGAAAATCGAAGGTGAATTGCCAAAGATATTGATCATTTTGTGCCGCCGAGTTGAATTTCCAAGAAAAAAGAAAGTGGTCCGATTTCATTGAAACTTGGAACACACTCATGTCTGGCTCAAGTAATTGGAATTTCAAAGTTAAATGCCACTTTCGATCACTTTCGAGCCGCTATATTGAACTTTTTACATAAATGATTCAATTTGAATGAAACCTGAAACACACTAAAATCGAATCATTCACATAAAAGTTTAATATGGCGGCTTGGAAGTGACCGAGAAAGACATTTGACCTTGAAATTCCAATTACTGAAACCAGACATGAATGTGATCCAAGTCTCAATGAAATCGGATCACTTCTTGGGAATTCAACATGGCGGCACAAAATGATCAATATCTTTGGCAATTCACCTTCAATTTTCAAAATTCAAAAACGTTACTGAAGCTGAACTACCAGTCTTCATAACTGTGCTATTGAAATGCATAAAATATTTTTTTTGGGAAATCGCGCTCGTACTGAACTTTCGGCTATTTTACACTGTTCCATTGATCACCCTGTAGCAACCTTATAAAACATTGTTTGTATTCGACGTGATCAAGACATGAAAACGAAGGATTGGGCTATCGAACACTGAAAACAGACATGAGATCGCTGACGGCAATCAGAAGTTATGATGAATTTAGAAATCGTCTGAATTTGCTTGTCCCCTAGATTCTTTTGATGTGTGTAGAAAGGTAATTATTGCTAGTTTTTGTTCCTACTTCAGACTCTCAAGAGATCGTGATCAAATTACACGAACTTGATTTTAAACCCTTACCGCTTTTGTTTGTCCAATTTCAAGTCTATATCTTTAATATGTTACAACATAGGCAGAGATGCCCAGAGGTATTGTGCTATCTAAGGGCTTCCAATAAGAATTATCATTCAGAGAGTTCAATCAGGTCATTCCGGCAGAACAGTTCAATCTGCACGATCACATAGCACTTGGTTGTGAAATGGAAGAAATAAATGGACCAAGTCGAGCGACTATCCATTAAAACTAAGTAGCATAACACATCACAATAAAGCACTGCGATTGAAGGAGTTTCAAAACGCAGTAGAATCTCAACCGTCAAAACATTTAGCTTCATAGAGAGGAGGTGGTTCTTCACCCCCCAAAAAAATCGTCGTTATGTCTTGCCGCGGAACTTCTCATCATAGCATCCTCCCTGCAACGTCTTTGAAGATAATTTGAATTATCTGTAAAATTGCCTTGATAATGCAATGTTATGTATGTGTACGGAAAGGGTTGATTCCTACTTATCCTTATTGTTTAATTTTGATGTTATGATTATGTCAATGTAGCAGTGGCGGCTGGTGCGGGAGGGCTCAAGGGCGGCGCCCCCTCAACGCTAAAGGCGGCAAGAGATTTTTATTTGTAGGAAGACATGGAATGCATTTTATTAATTACACTTATTCCAAAAATTTTGTTCAGTGCAACATTAGTCAATTAATATTGTAACAAAATAATTCTAAGCGAACGCACGGTCGAAGAAGTTCGTCTTGGGCTCCACATTCAGCGCCCACCGCCGATGCGGTGATGCAGGGGTGCACCCGCGCAAAACATGTGCCGTAACCATGGCAATGCGAGACGCGGCTCCCGCTCTATATTGCGGTAATGGGCTCCGTCACCCGTGCCCCCAGCCGATTAAAATAATCGATGTAATTATTTATGTATATAATAAATTATTAAAAATTCTTTAAATTATAACTGAATTATTTATTTATAACAATTATTTATTTATTTATAATTATTAATAATTTTATTCTCTATAAGAATTAGAGAAGAACTTTTTGCAGCTCACGTGCCGCCTCTGTAAAAAAAAAATAGTTCCATTATAGGGTGTATATTATACACAAGACAATTTCTTGTACGATTTTGGGAACAATTTGTCAAACAATGAAGTCCATTTTTTTGGCACTATTTTTGCCGATTCTTTGAAAAATTGTACAAGAAATTGTGTAGTGTAATACAGCTATTCACAGTTATAGTGTTCCACTAGGTTGGAACGATGCAACGTCACTTGAAAAAAATCACATTGACGAATCTGCCATAAAACTTTCACGTTTCGTTACGGTGCTTCGTTACTTATACTTAGGTATGTATGTGAGTTAGCAATCTGTTCTCAAACTCAGATTATAATCCAGACACTCACCGTCAGTTCCACAAAAAAGATGATCAGCGATCAAGGCTGATTGCAAATTAACTGAACTTTTTTCTGCTAAATGCTAGGCGATTAACCACAAAAAATACCTGAAATCTCTTCTAGACCCATTAGTCCGGACGTTAAGGTCTAAATTTGGGAGGCACCGTTCACTTTTATAACAAGCAATGCCACTTGGCATACCTGTTGTCGAGACCATGTTTGACCGATTAAGATCAGGAGCCAAAGTCGTAAGTGATGCAGGCGCCGTATACAGGGTGTCGTATAGAAAAAAAGTCAAAAATTCGTATATGATTAACCGAACCAGATGGATTCACGTGAGTAGGCACATATATCCACAATATATTACATATCAGGGAAGAGTCAACGGTTTTGGAAAACCTTGAGCGATTCCTGAAATATTTAGGAAAAACTGACTTGTCTTCTGAATATTTCATTTCTCGGTAAATCAGTGAATTTTCAAGATATCGAAGTGCAACTTGGTAAGTTTACGGCGAGTATTGTCATGAATAAAAAACTATCAGGAGCCGAATGCAGGGCCTGCTATTTCCAGAAGTAAGACAGTCAACTTTTTTTTTCTTCGTGACCGCCATCTTGAATCTCCGTTTCACTCAACAGTTGGAAAAGTGACAGTCGAATGTGAGAATGTTGGCATCCAGTCACCCTAATATGAAAAAGATGGCTTTGAAGCAAGGTGAGGGTGTCTTCATCGAGAAAACATTGTGACCCAAGGTTTTCATGGTAATACGCATTTGCAGCGCCTGTGATGGCTAATGAGAGATTTGAAAGAGCAGAGTGAGTTCTTTGTCACAATCCTACATTCATTTTGAGCTGAATTACCAAAATTCATGATGATCGGTCCAAAGGTAAACTCTTGATGGCTTGCTGAACAAAATAGGTGGCGCTTTTTGGTGAGAAATGGAAAAAAAATCGGGCTATCATTATCATGTTATCCCTCACGAAGAGAAGGCTGTAGCAAAAACTGAAACAAATCAACGCTGGAATGTTTTGTGAGACTGAAATCTATATTTTTGAGGCAATAAAGGTTGGACACATGCGTCCGGTTACCAGAGAGCAGACATGGAAGGCGTGCATGCAGAAAAAAAATTCAAAATTCTTATTCACATATTTCATTTAGAAACCCACCAAAAGTTGATGACTAACAATAATACATCCATTTTGAGATTTAGTACCAAAATTCATCATCATCGATCCAGAGACACAACTTCGGTAGCTTTTTGAAAATAATACGTCGCTCAGAACTTGGAAAAAACTTTCTGCATGCAAGTCTCTCATGTCTTCTCTCTAACGAAGGGACGCATGTGTCCAACATTTTATGGCTCAAGATTATACTCTCCCAAAACATTTCAGCGTTGATTAGTTTCAGTTTTTGCAATAGCCTTCTCTTAGTGAGGGATGACATGATGATGATTGCTCGATTTTTTTTGCATTTTTCACCAAAAAGCATCACATATTTGGTTCAGCAAGCCACCAAAAATTTACCTCTAAACCGATCATCATGAATTTTGGTAATTCAGCTCATAATGAATGTAGGATTATGACGAAAAGCTCTCTCTGCTCTTTGAAATCTTTGATGAGCCATCACAGGCGCTGCAAATGCGTGTTACCATGAAAACCTTGGGTAACACTGTTTTCTCGAAGAAGAGACCCTTACCTTGCTTCAAGGCTATCTGTTTCACAATAGGGTGACTGAATGTCAACTATCTCACATTCAGTTGTCACTTTTTCAACTGTTGAGTAAAACAGAGATTCAAGATGGCGGTCGCGAAGCGAAAAAAAGTTCACTGTCTTATTTCTGAAAATGACAGGCCTTGCATTTGGCTCCTGATCGTTTTTGATTTATGACCACACTGGCCATAGAACTACCAAGTTGCATTTCGATATCTTGAAAATTCACTAATTCATCGAGAAATAAAATATTTAGAAGAAAATTCAGTTTTCCCTGAATATTTCAGGAACCACTCGAGATCTTCCAGAACCATCGACTTTTCCTTGATGAGTTATATATTGTGAATATATGTGCCTACTCACGTGGATCCATCTGGTTTGGTTAATGATATACGAATTTTTCACTTCTTTTCTATACGAAACCCTGTATACGACGCCTGCATTGCTTGCGACTTTGGCTCCTGATCTTAATCGGTCAAACATGGTCTCGGCAATAGGTATGCCAAGTGGCATCGCTTGTTTTAAAAGTGAAGGGTATTATACCTTAACATCCGGACTACATCATCTTTTCATTATTGACTACTAAACCAGCATTTCCATTGATCAGTGAGCTACAAATTGACAAGCAAAAATCGCGAATCAACTGATCTCGTATTATCTTTTTTTGTGGAACCCAGGGTATGTTCAAAAAGTCACACCAATGTCACACCCGGTATATAGCCATTTCTGACTTTTTTCGATTATTTCTTACACGCTGTTATTCTTGAGGAATCAACCTCTCACACGAAAAAAGAATTTCTCAAATGAGACGAATGGTTAAAAAAAGAACGACTTCAAATTTATGGCATTAATTTTGCACGCCAGTGTATTCACAATTAATTGAAAAGTAGTGAAAAGATCATGACGTGCAAATAATTCTTGGACTCTGTGGCAATTTTTTCAGACTGAATAACGGTAATAATAACGAGTGATAGAATGAATATCTCCTGAAGTCCTATGATTCCTCAAAATGTGGCTACCAAGGAGACCGATGCCTACTTTTAGGAGTATTTTATTCAATCACTATGTACGTACCAAACGTGTCGAGAAAAGAAATGAAGAAAAAAACTTCGGAAAGCAATGTTGATGAAGACAGAAATTATTTTGAATATTCATAATTCCATGCTTACGTAGATGTTGTGGACGGTTCCGAAACATCTTCGACCGTTCTTGAAATATTCTGAAAAGACTGAAATCTTTCGTAATGCAACTTTTTTTCAATAACTCAGTGATTTCTTGAGAAATTGAAGTATATAATTCAGTACTTTTATTAAAACTATGTCAAAAGTGAAATGCAATCAACAGATATTTTTTAGGTCTGTTACTATTGGAAATAAGACAGTCATATAACTCTTTTTCCTTCTTGGACCTCCATCTTGGAACCGCCACCTAGTTAGAAGCAGAAATAGTGTATAGTGACTGTCAAGGTGGTAATACGCAATCATTCACTTAAAAAAAGACAATCTTGCAATAAAGAAATGACTGCATCGCTGAAAAACGACTTTTTAATGCTTGATGGCGTTTATCCAGAGTACCTAACCTCAGATCCTAACCTAACTTCATGGGACTTTTTACACGTCATTCATGACAATCAAAGGAATGTGTATACAAATTTTGAGGCCTCTACTATTATTTCCGAAGAAAAAAGACATAGTGATTGAACTATTAATATAGCAGCGAATTGCGAAGCTGAATTCGCAGAAAAGTGTTGTTCTTATTGACCAATTTGCAATAAGTAAGTAATTGGCTAATGAGAATAGGATTCGTAATTAGCGATTCGTCGTTATATAAATCCGTATTGAGGATGTTCTATACAGGTGTCCCATGAAGTAACCGACATAGTTCAACGGTAATGTACTTTATCGAGGCAAATCAGAATTTGCCTTTGAAATTTTCCTGACGTCCCCCGTTTCCGATATACAGGGTGATTTATGTGTTGATGTGATGTACCGACAAGTTTGATTAGCCATATCAGGAATACATCCATAGAATCTGTTGTAATTTTGCAGGTATATTGTAGAACCAAGAGTCTTTGTAGCGCCCTATTCGCTTATTAAATAAATAAATGCAGGACCCTACCTAAAATTTTGTTTTTCGAGCTTCTGTAGAAAAAGTTATCCTGTATAGATGTTGTTTCTAAATCTGATGTCTACTCGGTAAATGTATTAAAAATGCTACATGATGCGTTTCCGAAATTGTCTGGCAGTAACCCATCTGATCCAAAAAAAAAAAATTATCAGAGAATTTTTATGAATGTATTTGGAAATTTGATTTAAATCACTCAAACGGTATTCCAGATGGTGAAACAATAGTATATTATATACCAAGGTTGTGAAGGACGCTGTTATAGCTGCGACGCCTGTTTAAATCCCGAAGCGCAGCTGAGGGATATAAGGCGCCAAAGCTATAACAGCGTTCACAACCGTGGTTTATATACTATTTTTCTCACTACTAGCAAACATTAAATCCTGATTTGTAAAGATTTTTCAAGAATATGGAATGTGACAGGACTGACAGGAGGTTGAAAATGTGACAGGAGGTTATTAATAGTGACAGGCGGTTAATAATGTGACAGTCAGCCTACTGGTTGTGAAAAATCACTTCACGACCTCTAAACAGGTCAATAACGGCCTACTTCACAGCTAGTAGTGAGAAAAGTAACAATTTCAATTTTGATGTTCTACCAAACCGATGATAATTTCAAGAAAATTTCTGGAACCATGAATTTTGGTAGGAATCTGAGGTACCAAATTCATGTTTCCAGACAATTCTCCTGAGATTATTTTTGGTTGGTTAGAGCACCACAACTGAAATAGTGACTTTTGTTTGACCATCTGAAATAGCGTCTCACTGATTTAAATTGGAATTTTTCAAATTATTGCTGAGAAACCTGTTATTTTTTTTCGAATCAGCTAAATTAGTGCCAAATAATGTAGGGATCGCATTTTGTAGCATTTTTTAAGTAGTTACCGAATATGACATCGGAATTTGAAAAAAAATCTATGCAGGATGACTTTTTCAACAGAAACTCGAAAAACAATATTTTGGGTACGGTCCTGTATTTATTTCATAAGTGAATAAAGGTGCGTTCAGTCAGCTTATTCAGCCGCAAGTTTTAATTTTAGTCGTAAGCGCAGCATCGCTTATTGGCTGATTTGAGGAGGCTGGTTCATGACAGCCAGTGAGCATCGCTGCGCTTACGACTAAAATTAAAACTTGCGGCTAAATAAGCTGACTGAACGCACCTTGAGGCGCTACAAAGGCTCTTGGCTCTAGAATATACCTGCAAAATTTCAATAGATTCTATTCAACACATAAATCACCCTGTATATTGGAAAGGGGGGACGTAAGAAAAATTTCGAAGGCAGATTCTGATTTGCCTCGAGAAAGTACATCTATACCCTTGAACTATGTCGGTTACTTTTCGTGGGACACCCCCTGTATGATGCGCAATGCAGCCGCAGCGCCGAGGCGCAACGTTTGTGATTGACTCTCAAGAAGTTTGGTGCGTTTCGATGGTTTTTTGTGATTAGCTTGTGAGTCAATCTGAAACGTTGCACCTTATTGCGTTACGGCTGCAGATGCCTTGATTCTGTGTTTTGATTAATTTCATAGAGCAGCCATTGAATTTACTTGAGAAAGATTCTCCATCGGCCTCCTCCACGTCTGTAAGAAAAGAAACGTATAAAAACTAAAAAAGGCCACACAAAAGAGGGGAGTTGAAAAACAAAAATTACCATCGGGACATTCCTGCTGATCCATGCTCTCATCTAAAAAGAAAGAAATGGAAGGTTATTCGCAACAGCAAAAATTATTGTTATTTAGAATTTGTGCCGTTTATATAATTAATATTTACCTGAGTTCTGTATTTTTTTGATTTTGGCCGCAGGTGGCTCAGTTGTTGCCCCCTCCGTTTGTTCCTCGGCGGCCTCATCGTCGTCACTCTCTGTAACAATTATCATGAAATACAGCATACTGTGTGAAGCAGGTAGATAGGTGCTAGTGATACTTGAGGTGATATTTATATAAATATTAAATTGTATAAATGGTTACCTTGGCGGAATCTCCTCTTTTGTGGAGCAGGTAGTTCTGCAAAGCAAAAGGTTTCAAATCAGTTACTTGTCGATAAGGAATTAAAATAATAATTACCATGCCGGAAGCGGCAATCTGCCGCATGGTACTTGCACCGTCCTGCGATGTAATGGTAGCACAATCCTGAAAATGCAAAATGTGAATGAAGATTAAGTATATAAAAGTCCATTTAACATAATATCGTAAAGTACTTGCAAATAAGGTATAATGACAATGATGAACTGCAAATAGTTGACAAATTTAAAACAAAATGTGAAAATCTGTCACTGATTAAAAAGCCAACATTTTCCAATCAGCAAAACTCGAAAACCGTTGGTCCGATTCCATTATTGCTGAATTGATTGCCGTGACTGCCGACTTGACTGTCGTGATTAGTGATGGGTTGTTATTTAAATATCTGTTATTTTTCGACTGTTATTTGAAAATAACAATAACAACCTGTTATCTCGGTTGAAATATAACAGATACAAAATAACAGTTTACCCGGATCGTCGACTCTCGGCGCGATCAACTGATCAACAGTGAACGACTAAACAGATACAAAATAATATTTAGTTTACCCGGTTCTTCGACGCCCGCCGCGATCAACGGTGAACGACTAAACCACAGACTAAACCATAGACTGACTAAACAGATACAAAATAACAGTTCACCCGGATCGTCGACGCCCGGCGCGATCAACGGTGAACGACTGAACCATAGACTGACTAAACTACTAAACAGATACAAAATAACAGTTCACCCGGTGCGATCAACGGTGAACGACTGAACCATAGACTGACTAAACAGATACAAAATAACACTAATAACAGTTTACCCCGATCGTCGACGCCCGGCGTTAGTTGTTAGTTGGTTCTGTTACTTTTGCCTTGTGATATTGAGAATCCTGGGGCCCGTTTCATAAAACTATAAACGACAAATTACAAATGTATAACCTTGACGACCGATTGTTGCAACAATGGGTTACCAAGACTACACACACACTTGTAATTTGTCATTTGTAGTTTTAAGAAACGGGCTCCTGGTTAATTTGTAAAATAACAGATTAACAGTATCTGTTATTTTTAACTGTTATTTAAAAATAACAGTAACAGGTTGTATCTGTTACGTAAAAATAACAGTTTTGCCCATCACTAGTCGTGATTGCTGGTTTTACAGTCACGACTGCTTATACTGGACTGCCGAGACTTGTCAAGACTGCCAGAACTTGTACCAATAAGACTGCCGACGGTAGTCAAAATGAAACAGAAAGATTTTCGTGCATTTGGTCACACGTCAAGGGGAACGTCAACTGCTATTAATGTAGCCGCAAAAATTGAACTGTGTAGTTTAACACCCCCGTAGTCAGTTACCGCCATGTTTTTCCCCATTCGATGCAATGTTTTAAAGAAAATGCAAATTTTTGTGTATTTGCAAGGTTGCAGCCCCTTCCAGTAGGCGGGCTCGAAGGTGCCGAACCCATGAAGGGGTTTATGTCCGTCTAGTAAACATATATGTATAATAGTATAAAACATGGGTAGTATTCGAATATCCAGTAACTTAAATCGTACTCAAGTTACTTTCTACGGCTTTTCGTGTTCGTATTCGAATTAACTTATGAAATCTGTATTGGTATTAATGCAGCCACTTTTTCTTTGCCAATATTAGGGATTCTAGATCCAGGAAGTAACTTATAGTTATTTTTCTGCGGCATTCTATAATTCTTATCAATATAAAGTGCTCAACAAAATAAGTGTCGCATCAGAAATTTTCCCCCAAATTTGAGTCAACATAACTTTTGATTGTCACAGACGATTTCAATTCGGTTTTCAGTCCTCGATTGCCTAATCTTTTGGCTATCTACCATGTTCAAAGATCACCTGGAAAGTTGCACATAAAGTTTCTACAGGGTGGTAAATAAAGGAGATCATAATTGTTGAAATTTTAATGAACCCCCGTTTGAGCTAAATTTTTTTTTTGTCAACAACCGATAACAAAATAATGGAGAATGATAACTTACCTCGGAACGGTTTTCGAATTTCCCGGATTAGAAGTGAAATAGCCAAGATACGATTTTCTTCCTGGAAATGATGCCCTTCATCTCTTCTTCTTCATGAAAAATCAACGGCCTCTCGATGTGAGAGTATATCTCTTAGCAGGCTTGCTCATTAGACGATTCTGAGCAATTTGTTGTCTAGCGCACCCCCTATTTTGTCTTTTGGGGCTGAAATTTGGTATATTTTTTGATGAATTCGTCACCAATTTCACAACATAGGCTTGTTTGACATCAGTTCTTTTGATTAAGGCTGATTAAAACGTTTTTTTTACTTTGTAAGCGATATACCACAGAAAATTTTTGTGGACAGATTCGAAAACTACGGAGAAAATCGCATAAGAATCGTTTTTCATTTAAAGTTACACACGCTCAAAAGTGGACCATTATGCACCTCTTCTTTTGTCACCCTGCATATCATAGGTACAGTAGGGATATTAGCAAACACCGAATCATCAACGTCATCATATTTTCAAATAGGTTCATTTTTCGTCTTGATATCCTCATTCGAACTTGAGCAAATTTATGCGGTGGTAAAGTGGTCCGATCTTCGATCTGTTTATTATGCCAGTAATTTCGAATAATCGCTGCATCACTAGTAAATATGGGCCGTATTCATACCTCGCATTTAAGCTAAAAGCGCAAGTAGAGCGATGCGCATTTAGGGGCATTTCTCATATTTCAGTGTTCAAAAATACATAATATTGCGATTGGGAGCGATTGTATGTACTTAATTGCAATTAGTTTGCGAGTTAATTTGTATTTTTGAACACTGAAACATGAGAAATGCCCCTAAATGCGCATCGCCCTAATAGCGCTTTTAGCTTAAAAGCGAGGTATGAATACGGCCCAATATGTTTATCGAGGGGTGCCCTTTACATATACCTACCAAGTTTTATCCCATCGGCCCGTCACTCCGTCTAGTATAGTGTATAGCACAGAATGATGGTGTATAGTATCATACCTATATTGACTTCGATATGGGTCCGCACGGATACCGAACAAGTGAGCGGCAGATAACCTGGCAACGCCGCAATAGTTAACTGTTCCATGGCAGAGGGCGCCACATTTCGACCGCCAAAAAGTTACCACAAATATAGTAAAATTCACGTGAACCTCATCCTGAATCCTGGCATCTTACACATATTTTTCATCATGATCCACTATTTTCTTCTATATTACTTTTATAGAATTAATATTATTTCATGGATGTAAATTCCGCAACAACGAATCGTTACGAACACGCAACGTTCAGAAAAGAGCGGAATGTTCCGCTCAAAAGTGATCCAAAATTGTGGCGTCCTGTGTAAGTCGCCACAATTTCGTGCGGTCACCACAATTGAGGATCAGGTACACACAAGTTGCCATAAGTATAGGACTCCAGGAGCACACACACACCTGTGTCATCATCATCATTCTGAAAATGGTCTTAATCGTCTTGGAGGACCTCAAAACGGATATATCCGGTGAAATCTCGAAACTTTTTTTCTGCACGATTACAATACTTTCCCTCCGTGTTCGTGGGTGGGCCGGGAAAGTAAAATACTATTTTACTATTCTTGTTATAGCTTTTTGGAAGTTCTACTCAATTCTTACTTATCACCTTAGTACATTCGATAAAAAAGGAGTTCACCCTGTCCAAAAGCGTCTTTGCGTTTTCATCCGGTTCTCCAAGAGTGTGGGTTGATTACGTCAGATTTGATTTTTTCTGTCTATTAGTATGTTGATAAATGATATTCCACGTAGCCCTACCTATTTTGTTTTGTGCATTCATGATCGTATTCGTATTTGCAGCTCGTTTGCTTTATAAAAAATGGCTGAAACAGACTGCGGATTAGCTGCAGAGCGAAAGAGAAGCAGATAGATTCTTGTGGCGTGAGTTTCTGCCAAATCTGAGCAGCTAAAAATGTAACAAAAAAATGAATTATTCAAATCTAGGCTGGCAAGAGAATGAGGAACTTTTTTTGAAAAAAATATAAAAATTTTGAAAAAAAATCGAGTTTTTTGGATTTCGAAATTTTTAAATACTTATTAATTTTCATTCTAGATTTTAGGTTACTCTTCTTTTTTCCCAAGTCTCTTTCTTACTCCACTGGTTCTCATGAAACTCACGTTTAAAGAAAAAACACTAAGAAATACCGTCCTTAACATACTTATTGTAATATTCTTGTGAGACAAGTCCTTTACACTTCAAAGCATACAACTGTCTTTTTGTGTTACATGACATTCTTATTTGTCGGTTATTCAACAACTTTTAGATGCCAATTTTTTTTCTAATAAAGATCGATTCCAACAAGGAAAGATCTTCAATCTTCAAGGACATTGAAAAATGGGAATTCCAGTTCTTTCCTCGAATGATTCGAGGAAAAGTTTACACCGACTGATCTCTTCCGGTATGAGTGGTATGTCTCCGCTTTTGGCTGGTTCTTTAAACTGAACTAATGATTTAAATTCTCCATTATCGCGTTCTTTAAGAAGTGCTTCCCTGAATAATCGATAAGTAAGATAAGTATCGATCGACGATAAGTATTATTTTGAAATAACTAGTCAGGATTACCGTATGTGTCAATTATTTTAAGTAAGCAATATTTTTTCTCAAAAGTGGCATGTTAAGATGTTAGGTTACCATAAAACAAGACCATTGGAAAAAAAGTGCCGCAAAATATTCATACTTATTTGACAAAAAAAAAGATGGTCTAAGCGACACAAAATTTCAAATGGTAAAATCGGTTTCACTGTCTCACTGCACGCACGGTACGTTATTCTTCCGCCTGACGGCAGAATACGTCGATCATCGACATTAGACCAACCCACTCTGGTTCCACCTAAAAAACATCATACTTCTCCACAAGTCCACATATCCAAATCCCACAGTTTTGACGTTCACGGCATCATTTAAGTCGAACTCGAAGTCGAACAACTTTATGATTAGTTGTGAGTTGTTAGTTTGCAAAAGGCAAACGATCCATCAAATTGGCCTTGTATAGGCTCCTTCTCTGAACGGTTTGGCCAGATAATGAATGCGAAAAAGATACCTCGGTATCATTCCTCAATTTTCCCCGCTCATGGACCGTATGCAAGTTTTTGAGGGTAAGTAAATAATAGAAGGAAATTAATCGGAAATGGCCCGACCTAGTCGCGACAAAGTGACGCCCCTGGCCTGTTTAAAATTAATTTTCATTTTGTAATTGCGGCAACGACGTTAATTATGTAATATCTCACTCCGTTCGAGAGGAGTCTCTGCAGCAATCTTACGCGAAATGTAAATGCGCGCCATCCCAGGCGGAATTTGTTTATTTGAGGAAGGGACCACCTCCTCGCCTCTCCCCCTTTCGAAGTTTGCATTGCTTCCATACGTTAGCTGTGTGCCGCTGTGTGTGTACAAGTAACTAATTGATTAAGCTGCTTAAGTTTGCCGCCGAAGCGATGAGTTTATTGATAAGATAAGTAACTAGGCGGCGTAACTTGCTGAATACCCACGACTAGTGATAATAATAATTATCAATGATAGTTCAATACACCTGGTATACAGATAGCAGACTGAAATTCCCCGAGAGCGTTTTGGAAGAAAGTTTGATATTGAGCCTTCTTGCGCGGGTACCAATTACAAGACTCGTGTTCGTCGAAGATTTTGGCTCTTTTGTGCTCCAAACCAACAGGTATCTAACGAATGGTATACGGAGATGGTTGTCAGGCGGAACATAATATTATTATAAGTGGACGTCTCGTTTATAGACCTTCTCATGTAGGCGGTTCCCTTTGCTCTCAGCTTGTGCGCAGGTGTTCAAGTATACAAGCTCACTAATTCAATTGGCTGTTTAACCGGGAGCGCTTATCGATGAGGCTAGTTGCCTGAACTCGACCAATGACGGCCAATATAAACTACGCAACATTGAATACGACACACCGGAAATTTTGTCCCTTTTCGAATCAGGGTAGCTCCTGATCCAGGCCTATTCTATATGGGCATTGACTTGAGTCATCATTGATATCGTGACACTCAACTGTCATTTTAATAATGCAACACAATGAAATATGTCAATTGATTGCCACAATATCAACGTTGACTTGAATCAATATCCATACAGAATAGCCCTGGTTGTCTTGAACGATTTCGAATCTGTTTGTGCCGTTGCTCAGCCCAATCTTCTGACAATCCATAACTGTGAATTAGAAACTCAGTGCAACTTGAGTGAAGTTCATACAGGGTGCCATGTAAAGCGGTACAAAACTGTCAGGCGTTCAACATGCTCCCGTGTGAAGAAATTTTCTTTTTCCTGGATTCTAAAATTGGAGGTATGAAAGATAACCCCATACCTCGCCACGTTACTCGATTTATCCCTATAACCTCTCTATTTACAGAGTGGTATGAAAAAAAAAACAATTTCTTGGTTTTTCCGTGATACCTTTTTTCATTCTTGACCAATTTTCACAATCCAGGGCTCAAGTTGAAGCTGATACCTCAAATAAGAAGCTCCCATAGTCAGAATCGACTGCGAATAAGTATTGAAAATGTGTGGTTCCCTTCAAGAGTGCCCCGACGTTTCATCGGTCCCGGAATCTAGCTTGGGATGAGAATGAACTCATAATAAACGTTGCCCTTGAACGAAGCATTCATTCTGAACATATTCCGATGTTTAGAGCTTAAATGAAACAAGAACTGTTCAAGGCAAAATCGTCTTTCTTGCTCGTATGAAATAGCCTGTAACTAACGTTACGAGAGCGCATCGCTCACCTACGGCTTTTGTTACCAACGTTACGGAAATCACAACAAACAGAATTATTTTATACTGATTGTTATAATTTTGGTAACGTAGTGATGATGGGCACTAGCCCGAAACTAGTCATGCTGTAAATCAAATAATAATCTTCTTGATTATTAAAAAATTGACGAAGTACATCACCCTTCCTATTTCAATTCACGTCAATAACTCGGCAACGATGAATTAGTTACAAGCGATTTCATACGAGCCGGACAGATTATTTTGCTTTGAAATCGCGCAGTTGTAATTTTGTCATTTCATCAACAGTTCTTGTCTAATTCAAACTCTGAACATCGAAAGATATTCAGAATGAAGGCTTTGCTCAAGAGCAACGTTTATTATCAGTTTATTCTCATCCCAAGCCAGATCCCGGGACCGATGAAACGTCCGGGTCACTCTTGATGACCATACATTTTTACTGTTTGTTTCCAGTCGATTCTGATTATGGGATTTTCTTACTTGATGTTTCAGCTTCAATTTGAGCCCTGGTTTTGAAAATCGGTCAAGAATAAAAAATTACATCACCGAAAAACCAAGAAACTTTTTTTTTTATACCACCCTGTAAATGAAGAGGCTAGGGGAATAAATCGAGTAAGATGGCGGGGTATGAGGTCATATTTTATGCCTCCAATGTTGGAATCCAGAAAAAACAAAATTTCTTCAAATGGAAGCATGTTGAACGCCTGGCAGTTTTGCATCGCTTTACATCTCACCCTGTATAAACTTCACTCAAGTTGCATTGAGTTTCTTATTCACAGTTGTGGACCATCAGAATATTGGGCTAAGCAACGGCACAAACAGATTCCGAATCGTCCAAGACAATCAGGAGTTTTCCCGATTTGAAAATATGGGGCAAAAATTTCGATGTGTCGTATTCAGTGTTGCGTAGTTTAGGTGAACCTGCGCCTCGAGGACCCCAGGTAAATGAGAATGGATATCAGATCACTTTTGGTCGAATCCGGACGACAGTGATTCAAGCGCCCGCTGCATTGAATTAACGATAATTCGACCTACTTTTTTGACATCCAAGTGACCTTATTCCTACCCGTGAATGAAACTCGTGAAAAATTTACAGAAAGACAGGCATCACTCTTCGTGAGGGGCAATTTATGCAACGCATTATCCACGACAATACCCATCCCTGAGGCGAGGTCTAACCCTCGACCTACTCGAGACGCGAGGTGCTTATAGGAGGAAGAATCAAGTGATACAAGGGTTGGCGCGTTATATTGTCAACCCTCCGCTTTATTTCTTTGAAGAATGTGTGTTTTTATATAAATAATGCATGACCACGATATGACATTTTGAATTATTCGCCCAGATTTTTTTTCTTAGCACCGACACGTTCTTTCGTACCTACTACTACTCATCTATACACGCGCAAAATATCGGATGATTCCTTTGGCTGGTGATGATGATGATGATGATGATGATGATGGTGCATACAATTGGTACATATGGATACCTACAGATGTGGGACTGAGAGGTGACACCTTTGATGGCCGCGTAATGAATCGAAAATCAATGATCGGTTTCCGCTGCCGCTAGCTAGTAGAATTTTCATGACACGCGTTACATTTCAATTAATAAAAAATGCACACACTTGCAGAAAAGTAATTAATGCGGGCACATTATTCATCTCCGTACGTTTTTGATTAATGCCCCGCACTCCGAAAATATTAATCAAAACATATGCGCCAGATTACTTTCGGCCCTGCATGCCATTGACCCGTTATTTATTAGCTGCGTATGAAATATGACGTGTATGTATCATTTCCGATGAATTCGGCGCAAATCCGTAATTGCCGATTAGACCTCTGCGTGAATATTAATTCCATTACGTTAATTGCCCGCTAATAAGCGAATTCCTTCCGACCATAATACTGGAATCCGAAAGGTCCATCATACGTTAGATGTCTTTGCGGTAGTTCACTTCTTTCGGTTAGACTACTGTGTGACTTTTTTGGAATTATTCGTAAGGAAAACTAAGGTAGGTAGTTGAAATAAAAAGCCTCTGGCTGGAAGGCAATCCCGTCGACACCTGCGAGACGTACTGTCAGGAGCACTGTATTACTGCATCAAAATTTTCGCAGCTCAAAAAAAATGTGACACGGCCATGAAGGAGCCCTGAAGGAGCCCTTACGTCTACTAGGGCTCGATACCAAGTTGCAGGCGCAAAAGTTAGGACGGCGTAACTTGCCAAATAGAGCGGTCTGATTGGCCGTTGCTATAGTAACCGCACTTACGGCGGTCTCAGCCCCAACTTGGTATCGAGTCGTTAGACCATAACTGGCAACGAAGCAAGACCTTGTCGCTTTTTTTCTAAAGACAAAACTTTTGATGTATGCAATATCTTGCTCTTGACGGTACAAATAATATTGCCTATTCTTCATCGCCAGTTGCTGCAGTGTCTGGTTGCTGATTGCTTAAGTGGGAGACCCGTTTTAATAGGTATATTATTACGTAACGAGAGTAGTAAGATACGCACTCGAGAAAAAGTTACAGGTAATCCACGAGCGCGTAATTGTTTCATGACTCGTGGTACTTACCGTACTGTACCCAGGACCTCATCTTATACTCCAATGAATCATTGAAAATTTTAAAAAGTTCTGGAAACCTTTGGATTTTATCTTAGTTTCCAGATCTTGATTAACTGGTAACGGAAATGTTATGCCGGTAGAAGTAATGCGACAAGTAAACATTAAACAGAGTTTCTGTCGAACAAAATATGAATTTTTTAGACAAAAACTTGCTTCCCGCAGCATTGTGCCATTTCCAGAATGTTTGATGGCGTTGTTCATTGCATTTTGTCGCTTGATGATGACATTATTTCAAGCTAATTGAATCAATTGAAAAAAAGACGATTTCATTGTGTTTCTCATAATTGGCATTTGTCTTTTCGGCGCCAGATATCAGCTCTACTTCGTCTCTTCTCATGATTGGTGATTTCGTGTTCCGAAATCTTCAATTTATTCGAAACGTACTCCTCCGCTAAACGACCTCTCCTCTAACCCCCATAGTGTTTGCGACTCATAACATCAGCAACTCCGTTAACCGATGAAGTGGCAGAAGGTCTTCGCCCTCTTCGCAGGAAGTGACAGGTGAACGCTTCTGACGCCTCTGGAGTCTGGGTGCGTGACCAGGAATGGGATTTAGAGCTCACTGAACGCTAGATCCACCAAATATTGGAGTTTGAAGTTACCAGGACCGTGCGTGTCATAATTTTCAATGCGGGCAAAGATTGTGTTCAACTGACCGGAACAAAATCAACTCGAAATCGCCTGTTTTTGCGAGGAATAACATTTAGTCAGTCCATTTTAGTCCAGCGGCTACTTTTTATTTCGAATTTATTTACTGTCATGTCGATATACATAAAAATAATTGTCCTGTCACAGCACAGATAATTGAATAGAAAACTATCACTGCAAATATTACCAAAGTTTTATATAAAAACGTATAAAAACGAATAGGTACATTAAAAACGGTGGCTAATCAATGTATCCCTACATTCATCCTGATGGAGCAGTAGTTGTTGCGCAACTTTTTGGTGCACATTTATTTCATTCACAAGCACCCAAGGTTAGTCTGTGACCATCATAGTAAACTAAGTAAAAATAACGTAAAAAGGTTTTAAAATAATTATAAATGAATAAATAATGTTTTCCAAACAGGGGAACTCATTTACATGGAAACATGTATATAAATAGTAAATAAATGCAAACAAACAGACAATGAAGTAAAAGGCACAAATACAAAAAAGTCAAAACAAACGGCATAATGAGGACTTGGTCTGGCCGATCTCTACGTGCTGCAAATATGATCGAGAACACTTCTCCCAAATTGCGTCCGTCCATCGAAGTTCAGATCCAGCTTTGGGTCTCTGGCTACAACCACATTATAGATAGAACAAATGTGATAAAGCGGAGAGACCAGAATAGTCCTCTGCCTTGGGGTATAAAAGCAGGTTTTGGTTCCAGACCCGATCCTAGGCACACGAAAGGGAACCTCCGCAAGTAAGTCCATGCTGTCAACGCGTCCAAATCAAAGAAAAACAACAGTTCTGCCGAGACACCATGAACAGGTGTCTATTGTACTTAGAGAGAGATTGCTGTTCACTGAGTTTTGTCTTGGTCTTAGTTTATAGCCATCATTTTAATTATCGATCAAATAATTTACATAAAATTTGAGTGTTGAGATTCCATAAATTTTTTTATATCAGGCTGGTGCTACATTTTATAATTTATAGACTTATCCAGCAGCTCTATTTCATGCTAGGTTCAATACCATTACGCAAATTTGCAATACGGAGTACAACTTGTTTCAATGAGCCTCTAATTCAACAGCCTGGCATTGTTCTTAAGAGGTTCTCTTTGTTTGGAACGCTAGCTTATCTTGAATGTCCATAAACTCCTTGTCGTGTGAAAGGGTTAAATATCTAATTCTATGTGGGAGATTTCGCGTGAGAGATGTCGTCCAGACTTGATCCAAATATATGTCGAGAGCGCTGGCTTTTCAGCAGAACTGATCTGAGGAAATCAATCTGACGGAAACGAGATCTTTCGAAAGTGTTAATGAAGTTTTCAACATTTTCTGTCGTCTTGAAGGTAGTTATTTGAAAACAAGTGGCCGCACTTGAAAGATCAAAGCTACTACGCAGTGAATTGAAATCGGCTTGACGCTTCTCATAGCTGTTCGAAAGATCAAACAAAACCTACTATCATTTTTTTAACCAAAACAATTACTTCAACCTTATTTAAACAATAAGCATTTGATTACAATAGAAATCAGACTTGCCTTAATGTTTTCCTTTCACGTCACTGATGTACTACAAATCTATCACAGTGTTTTAGCACTTTTCTTAATTTATTCTTCTTGAAAAATATTAGTTTTCTTCCAGCAAAATACACCCGTTGTGCTCGACTCTTACCACTTGAATCTCGCTACCCTCGTCGCTACTTTGGGACCGCTTCTTATTTTCCCACTTTCCGTCTAAGTGTGTAAACCTCACTTAAACCCATGCGCCAGCATGCGCTTTCTAACTCTACATCACCCCATGTGCAATTTTGTCACTTCTCAATTCCTATTCCTAAATATTTAATTCCCCTTTTATTTTATAATTTTAGGTCGTTCTACCACAATAGTGATTTTTTAACTGAAGTGAATACCCTTCAGCACTCACCCCACGAATACTTTTTGTTGTTCCCCTCAAGCGCATGCTCATAGCTCTAATTAAAGGGAGACTGTGGGTAAAATTTTGTGTCAATTTTAAAATTTATATAGCTGCGGGATGGCTTTAGTTGATTTTTAGTCAAAATCACATCAAAAAATTCCAAGCCGTTACGAAGTTATCGTAAATTTTGTGGGCTGATTATGACGTCATACTGCGCACCGGAAAGGACAGGTCGGCAGGGCAAGGCACCACGCCAACAATTACTAGACCTTTATAAAATGGAACAAGTTTACCAAACGGTAGACGCAGGTCATTTGACTTTAATTTCGAAGTACGGTGAACCAAATTTCAGTAGATATTTTTAAAAACTTAATATAAGTGCGACTCTATCTGTCAATGAAATAAAGCGGCAACATGCCGAAATCGCGAAATGAAATTCGGCAGCTTGACAGAAGCTTGACAGTATAGGGAAGTCACAGTCTATCGTATAACCCTGAAAACTTCCGTCAGTGAAATCTGTTGGTGCATGAAAATAAGAGATCAGGTGTACCAGGCCAAAATGATAATGCTATAGGGTCAGAAACATGATGTCAGGAACGACCAGGACCATTTTCAATAAAAACGCACTGGTGTGGCTGACTCAAAGAAATATAAACGGATTCTGATATACACTTCTTTCAAATTCCGACCCTAATCGGTAGTCGGTTGTACCACCGATTAGAAAAAAGTCCCATCAGCGGCAGCAGCCCTAGAATACATTTAATTATTCACTACATTATTATGTGGAAGCGGAAAGTATACCTGATCTCTTATTTTCATGCACCAATAGATTTCACTGACGGAAGTTTTCAGGGTTATACGATAGACTGTGACTTCCCTGTACTGTCAAGCTTCTGTCAAGCTGCCGAATTTCATTTCGCGATTTCGCCGTGTTGCCGCTTTATTTCATTGACAGATAGAGTCGCACTTTAATTTCAACGTTTTTAAAAATATCTACTGAAATTTGGTTCACCGTACTTTGAAATTAAAGTCAAATGATCTGCGTCTACCGTTTGGTAAACTTGTTTCATTTTATAAAGGTCAAGTAATTGTTGGCGTGGCGTGGCCCTGCCGACCTGTCTTTTCCGGTGCGCAGTATGACGTCATAATCAGCCCACAAAATTTACGATAACTTCGTAACGGCTTGGAATTTTTCGATGCGATTTTGACTAAAAATCACTTAAAGCCATCCCCCAGCTATATAAATTTTAAAATTGACACAAAATTTCACCCACAGTTCCCCTTTAAGCTGTTCTGGACTCTTGACACGAATTGACGAATCGTCCTTTGCTGTGTTAGTGTGAAACTTGGTAGGATGTTCATGTTTAAAAACATCCAGGATCATACCTGATTTAACAGACTCCGAGAGGACAGAGATTGCCTACCGCGAAACAGAACATGCGTCCGAGGCTTGCCTAACGGGATCTTTTAAGTCTAAGCGTTCTGACCTAGCTGACGAAGCAAAAAGTTCATGCTCCACAGGAGTCACCTCTCTCCCCAAGACAGTCGGCGGGAAATATATCTATAAGAAACATCTTCGTCTCAAACCTTACGTCGCCACGTTGCGTTGTTGAGAGTTCAGCTCGATGTATAGTCGACGTACGCGTAACCGGAGACGCAAGCGTAAGAGAATAGACCAATCACTATTAACCAAAAGAGAGTACCCAAGGTAGATACCTACTGACAGTGTTTGGTCCATTTTCGTTACGCTTCTGTTTCCGTTTACGCTTCCGTCGACCATAAGTCCGGGCTTTCGAATTGAACTGATGTTTTTCCGAGTCATCAATCAATTGTTGCAATGAAACTTTTCTTGTCATCCTCACCCATTGTAAACACCGACCGATACACAACAATTATCACCCCTTTCCATACAGATACCTTCCCGCCCAGACCGGTTCTCGGACCCTCGTCCTGCGATTAATTCGGACGGCTCCAGGCTTTCTGGCCGCCACCAGCGCGCCGTTTTGAATCGTATTAAATAAATGTCAAGCAAGCCGGGCGCTCCAGATTAAGGCCCGGGAGTGTTTTTGACGGGCTAATTATTTTATTAATAAATCGAGAGCAGCAGCGCTTGCGGCTTTTGACTGGCATCGAAAGCTCCACACTGGGCTTCCCCAACATTCCCTCCCCGCCCGCATAATGCCCTCGTCGCGCGGCCATCTTCCCCCCGCCTCAAGCTGACCATTACAGTTGCGTCTCCGCACATGGTGTTTGTTTATGTGTGAGCTACTGGCTTGTATTCGACGTCTAATTAAGTGTGAAGGCAATATCAAAGTGTGCGTTGGGCCGGAGTAAAGACCGCCACTGGGTGTTTTGCTTATACGCGATATCGCTCCGGTGATTTCTGTACACCGGAGTTTTTCGTTCCGCATCCCGGACTTTCGGTATATTTACAGAAAAACGGCCTGTGCTACTTGATGCCAATTGATGGTGGATATATGGAAAGCATCAGGTCCTTCTTTCGTTAGATCATGTTTTTCACTTACAAGATGTTTTCATTATAAATAGTTAACCTTTCATGGCCAACGAGCTGGAACTTCATGCAAAAAAAAAGAAAAAAAAAATCGGTTAATACGTCATATAGTGGTTTTGCGTATTATGATGAAATTTGAAGCCTTGATCCTTGTGCTTTGAACATGTATTTTGAACAAGAACGACACTTATTAGCTCAGTTGAATATCTTATTGGATTTTCATTCTTTTGTGGCAAAACCGGAACACATCTATTCCATTCAGCAGGTGGTCAGTCTATAGCCGAGGTGGTAATGTTGTCTTATTTCCGAAACTGCCCTTGAACGTTACCAGGGTCGTGTGCGGCGTGACGAATTGCTTGACCTAGGTAGTAATAACCTATGCTTGATTGATGTCTGGACACATAGGTGGCCACTTGAAAACTGGCATTCACCTCGCCTAGGAATCCCACCTCCTACTTTCCACCTTATTATCCTCGAATCATAGCCACACCGGATAATGTAAGCGTTGTGCTTCCTGTAAGAACCCTGATTACTCCTAGTCTGCTTTAAAAAAACACCCCTTCATTTCTGCACAATTTTCTTCGCAAACCATACAAAGTGGGTGTGGTGTACAGATGGTGGGAACGTGGATGTGTAGTAAATTCACAATCAGCATTCTTAAATTGACCCCACCCAGTTGGTGTCCGGTGGACCAGGGGGAAGTGCAAGCCAATCACGCGGGTCCCATCCGTGAACGATCCTCCGGTGCATCGTAAGGTCTCGTGTGCCTATGTCAGCGTATTGTCAGTAATTGTTTCATGTAAGAGATATCATCTCCCCCTGGGCGATTTTTATAAGAAACTTTTTCAATTTCACGCCCTGTCCGAGTCGCGCAATAAAACTGTAACGGGAGGGAAATCTACAATTCCGGTAACGGGACCAAAGAGCGACCGAATTTATCGGTGCATTTCCATGCCAGAGGGAGAGCGAGCGATCCGAGAGCCGCCACCAGCCGAGAACAGCCAGAGATGGTATTCGTACCAGCAGTCCGTAAATCAGCCATCGAGCGACTTTAATATCCCGATATGATATGATTAAACCCGCCGCCTCAGTCCTCTTCGCTGGAGCCACCACCACTACCACTGCGCGATGGAAATAAGCAGTTTTTATTTAATCCAGCCCGGGGAAATGCCATTTTTCATTTTTGCCGGAGCGCGCAATGCAAACGTTCACTACTTCCTGGATTGTTGTTTGTTTTCGGCGCCCGAAGATGTTACCGGAAAGGCAAAACCACACCGGGCATCACACATTGGCATTGTTTTCTCATCAATAGTGCATGCACACGAGAGCCCGACGTCAATATCGCCCTGCAATCTTTTCGCTTCCCAGGACGAACGTAACATTATTTCCACGTTTGCATTCGGAGGCCAAATGCACCGCTGGGTCAACGGGGATGCCGAGAAACACTCCTGGAATTGCCCTCGCAGCCGACATTTAGGTGCCCACAAATCTTTTATGGATGCCGTATTCCTATTGCTGTGCTAGTCAAAGAGAAAATTACAAACAGTGGGGCATTGTGTGGCCAGATCGCGGGTTGATGCATAACTTCACATTGCTGAATAGGGTGTCCCCAAATGAGCCTGTTCACCACAGCTAAACTTCAACATCAGATTCTACGATCATAAGTAAGAAATGAGTTGCCACCCCTTCCGCTCTTGTGCAGAACGGTTTGGACCCGTTGAGAAGGTGCAGGGCGGATCGACTCCTCGTGACTCCAAAAGCCGGGCGCAAGTCCCTGGTAATGTGTTGTCGGGCTATCTCAGGGGGCGGGGGATAATAAGATGAAGGTAACAAGATGGAAGGCAAGGAAGTGTGTGAAGGGGTACGAAGGTAAATATTGAGGTTCGGCGGGGGAATGCAATGGCTGTGGCAATGGTAAGCAAGCGACAAATACAGAAATGACATAATATGTTGTAGCTTTTTTTTTGTTTTCTCTGTTGAAATTTAAAAAAAAGGTTCAGCGCGGCAGCTTTTCGTCGTGTAGAGGGGTCGTGGATATTAGTGTTTATTTTTGTAGGTACTTACCGTCAGATAATGTATAGTCTTTAAACTGGGCGCCACCTGATTTCTTTATTTTTGGTGTAATCAGGAAAACCTTTTCATGATGGTAGGATTTGGTGTTTGTTACAAAAGATACTTTATACAATAAATAATTGTTGTTTATGAAACGGATGACAAATATTTACAGGAATAAGTTTCAGGAACTATATTACAAAAGGATGAATGATGAGAGGTAGGTAAAAACCAAGATATAGTTTAGGCTTAAATTGATGGGATTTAGGCAGAGTTCACCAGGTAACTCAACTCTTAAGGTATTTTGACTTAATATTATTGATCGATCGATAATATCGGTTTACCTTTTAATAGCTAAGCCTTGGACTTACCTTCTTCCAACCAATTGATACCTGTTCTCGGATAAATACCTAAATATGATTTTATGAATTTGTACAGATAAAAAAAATGATGAAAAAGGATGAAACGGACGTCTAGGAGAATTTTGAAGAAAAGATTATGTACAATAATTATTATCAGTTTGGTTTCACCGTCAAAAGAATACGGCACGGCCGACGGCAACGGTAGTCCAGTGGCACGATAATTATCAATTGCATGCACTGCTGATGATAAACGGTAGATCACGAGACGATCACCAAGAGATCAAGGCAGAATGCAGCACAGCTGCTGACGTTAACGGTAGCCGAAGAGATAACAGAGGTAAAGAAGAAACAGCGCCAATTCACGCCGAACGCTGGGCAAGTTACTTGGCGGTTTCGTTCTAGACGTTCGCTTGTGGCAGAAACAGAGCCATGTGCGTTACTTTCTCAACATCAATGGCCTGGCATATCATGTCCCATACCATGCACCCTAAAATTGTACTAATAAGTTATTTCCTAAGTAATTTAAAATGTACATACCTCGAACAGAGGGATGGGTTGCACAAAAAGTCTCGAAAACGCTCGAAAGTTCCAAATCTGACGTATCTAATTTTTCTTATTTATTATTTCCCTTCAAAACTTTTCGCATCGCCTACCTAAATTTTTATGAAAAATCCTCGAAATAAATACTTGACTTTTGTCACTCTCCTCATGACGTCTAATGTGCCTACTTAGTAAATTTATTCTATATTAGATTTTGGAATGCTACAATGTTGGAAATAATCATTATGGTTGGATTGCAGTTGTATAGACAATACAAATAGAAAAGACACATGTCGTCACGGATTTTCACGGTTGCGTAGGAACCAGGTGAGTCCATCATTCAAAAAAAGGCTGGCTGATTTTTGATGCCCCCAATATCCGTGACGACGGTGGTGATAACATAATAATATGGTCTTCTCTATTTGTATTGTCTATACACACTTGAAAGTCTTGAAACTAAACAAAAGAAGGCTAAAGGCCACTACATACTACATGAATGGATAGCAAAGTGATAAAGGTTTCACAATCAGGGGGTGCCTGCTCCACAGTTATCCTCGGCGTTGCATCACTTGGTCTACGGGGCTCGAAGAGCTCATTGGGTGGCACGCGTCATGTACAGCTGTTGCGACCGAGATGGTCGAAATTCAGGAGCGTCGCGTACCCCAAGATGGTACAGCGCCGCGGTTAAAAGAGATGAGAATAGGCCCTGATGATGTTAGACAACAATTTGAAATAAAAAAAAGTAATAAACAGTAGCCGACGGTGAATTCAGAAAACAAATTTCAAGTTATGAGACCGAAAATACGCACATTGCAAGAGCGGCATCCGCTGCGACGAAGAAATGGAGGGCAAGACTCAGTGGTGGTGGTTCAGGTAACATCCGCCGGCAGAGGGCTAGACGGAGTTGATAGTGACGCATTCACCAGCTTGGTACTTAACTTGACTACCGCTGTGTCACTTCGACCCAATTAACGGCATGGCAGATTCCGGGGAGACAGGCATAGTTCATACGCGTCGTTGAACATGGAGTCATGCTCGTGGAAAACGGGAACAGGCGGAGCAATGGAAATGGAGGTCTTGTTGGGTCCCTCGTAGCTTCGGTGATTCAGACTCGATTGTATATTTTCTGCAGTTTCTCGAGTGATGTTTTGATTTTCATCGTCTGTGAATGTGTTTTCTAGATATTGGCTAACAGTGACGAACCATTCAAGCTTCTTTTGAAATAAGATAAGAGAGATGGTTCACTTGTGGAAGTGATATGTCAGGAACATCAGGAATTTCAGTAGATTTCTTCAGTATAGCCGCAGGAAGTACGGCAGCGTAGCTTCGTGGGAGGTTCTTCACTTTTTTCCCTGTGCCACAGATATTCCAAGCTGGGAAAATTTATCAATGAGCTCTTTCGATCTGACTTTTGAATGGATGGAAGCACCGACGAATAAAGGCCGTGGTGTTTCTGAACGCTGTAGATGTAAATGTAGTTAGAGAATCTGGGACTGAACTAAACTGCTTGACAATTGAACTGCAACACCTAAAAATTAGGTGCGTTTTCAAATTGAGATAGCTCAAAAAATATCTGACGGATTCCAGAAATTCAGACATTTGTTGAAATATCATTTCTTTGACTATCGAGTGCTGGTATTGATGATAAGTTTGATTGCACAATTTGTCATATACAGGGTGCCAACGGAGAGCGTGCAGATATGGGCAATCTTTCACCTTGTACAACTTTTGAAAAAAAAGTTCGAGATTTTTTCTATCGCCTGCTTTTGAAAGGTTGAATCATTATGCCGAAACGGTTTTGGAATTTTGACCCTAACTTTTTTTTTCAGAAAATTGTGCTCAATTTTCTGAAATATGCACTTTCTGATTAGGAAACGAAGAAATAGGGACATTGTTTGTTTTCAAACGGCGTCCATATTGAATTTGCTCACAAAGATTTTCATTTGAGCCTCCTTATCCCCTAGAAACTACCCCTTTTGGGACACCGTCTCACAACAAGATATGCAATGCTTCATTTAAAAGGCCTAAGAAAAGTACTTATCAATAATTGGATTGAAATAAGGATACTACGATGACCCCACACGTACAGCTCCCTAAAAACCACCCCTTGACTTCAAGGGACAGGGTTGGTATGATAAGATATGCAATACCTACATGAAAATTCCGAAAAACGTCTTTTTCAACTGTTCCACTAAAAAAGTGATGCTACACGATGACCCTTCACGTAGGTCATCTCAACAGTAGCTACCCCCTCGAAAAAAGAAGTACCGTTTAAAAAACCAGTACTTCCGCAATAGGACCAATTCTGTATCAAACCCGTTTAAATTTAAAGGCCGTTAAAAGAAAATCAGCCAATCGTGAAGTCCATTTCTGATCGTTCCTAGGTGACCGACGCCTTTAAAAATTTTAAGGGGCCTTTAAATTTTACAGAATTGCCACTAATATCTCATTTGTTAGGATTTTTTTAAAATCTGTCGCAATAGTTTGCCGCTACAATGATTTCATTTACATAATATCCACTCGAAACTACCCTTCCAACTACCCCTTCAATATCGCATAGCCTCTACCTTGATGCGTTATTTACGAGTTGAAAGAACTTCGCCTACTAACCGTTTCATTGAAATGATGGTGTTTTTTACGATGATAGTACAAAACCTTTCCTGAAACTATCCCTAGAAATCACCTCTTTATAAAAGGTATGCAATACCTCATTTGGAAGCTCAGAGAAGGTGCGATTGAATAAGTTCAAAATGATTTCGCGATGACCTTTCACGCATCAAGGTAAAGGCTATGCGATATTGAAGGGGTAGTTTTGGGTAGATATGTGAATGAAATCATCCTAGCGGCAAACTATTGTGACATATTTTGAAAAAATTCCAACAAATGAGGTGTTGCAGAAGTACTGGTTTTTAAGGGTAGTTCTTTTTCCGAGAGGGTAGCTACTGTTGGGATGACCTACGCAAAGGGTCATCGTGTAGCATCACTTCTTTAGTGGAACAGTTGAAAAAGGCGTTTTTTGGAATTTTCATGTATTGCATGTCTTATCATACCAACCCCGTCCCTTAAAGTCGAGGGGTGGTTTTTAGGGAGCTGTACGTGTGGGGTCATCGCAGTATCCTTATTTTAATTCAACTATTGATGAGTACTTTCCTTATGCCTTTTAAATGAAGCATTGCATATCTTGTTGTGAGACCGTGTCCCAAAAGGTGTAGTTTCTAGGGGATGCGGAGGCTCAAATGAAAATCTTCGTAAGCAAATTCAATATGGACGCCGTTTGAAAACAAACAATGTCTCTATTTCTTTTTCTTAATCAGAAAGTGCATATTTCAGAAAATTGGGCACAATTTTTTGAAAAAAAAAAATTGAGGGTCAAAATTCCAAAACCGTTTCGGCATAACGATACAACCTTTCAAAAGCGGGCGATAGAAAAAATCTCGGATTGTTTTTTCGAAAGTTGTACAAGGTGAAAGATTGCCCATATCTGCACGCTCTACGTTGGCACCCTGTATATGACAAATTGTGCGATCAAACTTATCATCAATACCAGCACTCGATAGTCAAAGGAATGATCTTTCCTCACATGCCTGAATTTCTGGAATCCGTCAAATATTTTTCGAGCTATCCCAATTTGAGAACGCACCTGATTTTTAGGTGTTGCAGTTCAATTGTCAAGCAGTTTAGTTTGACAATCAGTTGTGAACTACCGCCCTCTAAATACGTAAGGCGTCTTCTCGAAAAAATCTTTCCTGATGATATTTGCCGCTTGAGACAAAATAACAGCTTCTGTATGATTGTGCTGAAAGCTCAGGGTGTAACTGAGAATTTTGTTTTTCAGTCGAGTGGAATGAGTTATCAAAGTTCACCACCGAGGTCACCACCGAGCTGATTACCTCTTGTATCGTACGTACATTATTTTCAAATCTCGGGACACGAAAAACAGGGGCGATTTCCTCCTCTTCCATTTGCAGCTAAATAAAACTTACCAGCTCAACAAAAGCTCTAGCATGAATCTTGGGCTGCACAGTTTCTCTCCGCTTCTTTTTGGGCACGAATGTCGCAATCTCAACAGTGAAAAACGAACGTGTTCCCTCATCTATTCCCAGACAAATAAACGTGTGGGTGCGTGCGCAATTGATAAATCTGGAACAAAGAAAGACAAGTTAATCTTATCAATTATAGACGCACCTGCTCAGTTTTCTTTTTCAATTTTTTTCCAAAGTTGGCTGTCGGGATGGAGGTCTTGCCGCATCAAGACTCTTGGAAGACCACCATACGTGATACATCCTCGAATAAACACACGTTTCAAGTACTTTTCCCAAATTTGTATGACACGACGTCTTTTCTCAACTCTTGTCCGACACGTGCCACTTGCGATGGAACGCACGGCACTGGTATAACGGTTTTTTGGTTGCATAGTACCAGTAGTGCAAGAAAGATAGATTTCAACCTCGGAAAAAATATGGACGTCCTGAAAATTTGATATTTTGTTCAGAATTGAGTGCTCTACATCATATCCAAAATCGCCAAAAATCGCACCCGGGGGTTTTGAGTTATTGGAGGGGGGGCAAAAAAATTGCAGGTAAAAATGGAGGGGATGGAACCCGTCAATCCATTGGATGCGAATACATTATAGTTCGACGTATCATATCCCATTGATACTATTTTGGCACAAAAAGTGTCCATCATTGTTGAAGGGGAGTAGTGGGGGGGGCGAAGCTCTGCTAGGTGGTCCATTTTGTTTTTCTGGCCATGTCGAACCGATCACGACAAGTTTGGTATCTTTTCCGACTAAATTCCATCTCCTGAACTCATATTCGATGTGTAAATTCGGATGAAAACAAGTTTGAACAAGTTAGTTTGAGAAAACTTGTTTTTTCTTTGACAATTTTGACGAATTTTTGTTTTACTGTTGGAGGCGTTCATTTTTAGAAAATTTTCAGGGGCCATTAAATTGAAGTGTATTCTCCACAAAAATCATGCACTCGATGTTTAATTTTGTTTCTCGCGTTTAAAAAATTGATTTGAACTTAAGCCGGCGCGGCGCGTCGTCTACTACTGACCAGAACACTACAGCATGCACCTTTAAATGAAAACATCTCAAACTATTGAAAAAATAACAACTCATCTTTGAAAATTGGAGGGTCTGTGGAGAATTGAATTTCCTATAACATAAACAAAATCGCCATGAATCGCACTGCAGGGTTTCGAGTTATTTAAGTGGAGAGGTAACAGTTCATAGAGTATGAATCCTGTCAAAGTGTTATCCTCATCCTCGAATAACTCGAAATCCTGCATTGCGATTTATGGCGATTTTGTTCATGTTATAGGGAATTCAGTTCTGCACAAATCCTCCAATTTTCGAAGATGAGTTGTTATTTCTTCAATAGTTTGAGGTGTTTTCATTTAAAGGTGCATGCTGTAGTGTTCTGGTCAGTAGTAGACGACACGCCGTGCCGGCTCAAGTTCAAATCGATTATTTAAACTCGAGAAACAAAATTATACATCGAGTGGATGCTTTTTGTGGAGAATACACTTCAATTTATTGGTCTCTGAAAATTTTCTGAAAATGAACACCTCCAACAGTAAAACAAAAATTCGTCAAAATTGTCAAAGAAAAAACAAGTTTTCTAAAGTTAACTTGTTCAAACTTGTTTTTATTCGAATTTACACATCGGATACGAGTTCAGGAGATTGAATTTAGTCGGAAAAGATACCAAACTTGTCGTGATCGGTTCTACATGTCCGGAAAAACAAAATGGACCACCTAGCAGAGCTTCGCCCCCCCCCCCCCACTACTACCCTTCAACAATGATGGACACTTTTTGTGCCAAAATGGTATCAAGGGGATATGATACGTCGAACTATAATGTATTCGCATCCAATGGATTGACGGGTTCCATCGCCTCCATTTTTACCTGCAATTTTTCACCCCCCCTCCAATAACTCAAAACCCCCGGGTGCGATTTTTGGCGATTTTGGATATGTTGTAGAGCACTCAATTCTGAACAGAATATCAAATTTTCATGACGTCCATATTTATTCAGAGGTTTTGCCGATTTTTTTACTATTTTTCCTGTACTACAGAGCCAAATCATTTTTTTCTCTTTTGATTGAAAACTTGTATTGCGTCTTAACGAAAATGAAGTAGGGAAGGCATTCTTTTTTGTTCAGAAGATCTCTAGGCGAGCAAAGGAGAATCAGTGGATGATGAAATAATTTCCGGATGCTCTATTTTTCCATGTTCTTTTTTTTTTTTTTGGCTTTTTGTCCTCCAAAATTCTTTTGCTTTGCAATCCGTTTCTTCTGTTCTCCTTCCAACATGATTTTGAAAGATGACGAAGTGAAAACTTCTGATCTCTGTTTTTGGCAACGTCATTGTTTTTGTGCTCAGGTGTTGGCTGCGTTTTTTTGGATGAAACACAAACCTAACGAAAGAAGTGTCATTATCGTATTTGGAGTCATCAGTTTTATGTTCGATATTGCTTTCGAGATCCTTCGAGCATCCAGGCATAGGTTCCGACTATCAAGGGAGTTTGACTTCAGCTACAAGGGTGACAATTCGGTATGGTGGTGATGGTGATAGAGTGAGGTGACGAGCTGCTGGAGAAGCTCCTGATGCCTCTGATGCCTCCCTGGTGACTTTCATGGCCTGATGGTCCTTCTCGTACGGTCTTGATTTCAAGCACAGGTCACATTCTTTACCGTAGACTTTTTCTTGAGCGATTAGAGAATAGTCAAAAAAAAAGGTGGGGTGTGAGGAGGAATTGGAAGCATGATGATACCATTGTTTTTACAAAACCGTGTTGGCAAGAAAATGTGACTTGCATGATTATCGAGGACAAGTAGTAGAATCAGATCATTGGTTTGGCGCTATTTATCTCAGCGAAATATTTCAACCAAATCAGGAATACCTCTTCTGTCATCCAACCGCTTTGCATGTATCAATGGATCCCGGTCGGTGAGCCATTCCGTTCCAAAGTAGATGTCATTTTTATTTTGGGATGAATAAAACGTGGCGATGTGAACGAACCACTTGCGCTCATGCAGCAACCCACCGTAATAGTTTTGCCTCTACCTCTACTAGTTTCTGCATCAATTTGCTTCTCGCCTCTCAGAACAATTATTCGGGCGGGTCTGTTCACATTGGTTATTCCCTTATTCGTCAACATTCAATATGCGGTTTGGACGAAAGGAGGCTTGTAGCTTCTGGCCTCTTAGAGCTGAACTGTGGATGCCTGTGCATGAATGCGTACATCCAGTCTTTGCCCGTTTCATTTTTATCCCTGTTGAATTTGTGAGGCAAGGACAAGTTTTAGGCATAGGGAAAAACAGCACGTCTCAACTTGATTGGTGTCGTCAGACCAAATAACTTTTTAGCAAGTTGTAATAAATGATTAGCAATTTTATGTTCTTGTTTTTCAGAGAACACTACGAGCTCCCATCCTTGCCTTGTACTCGTAGAATTGTCATTTCTTGACTCTCCATTACCCGAAAGGTACATTGAAACTGTTTTATGTTAGAAAAGTCAATAGATATGATCATTCAAAAAGTTTCCATGCAATGAGATAGACAACAACTCAATCATTGTCATAATCACAGCATGTTCTACAGGGTGATTCATAGTGACCTTACATAGGCTAATGGGAAATAGAGGATTTCGAGGCGAGTCAGGATCCACTGAAGAAATTTTGTTTTCTCTATTGGTTACGGAGATACAGGGTGTTTTGTGTGTTTCGTATGAAACTTTGATGAGCGATATTTCTGAAACGGCTAGAGATATTTTCTTGAAATTCACCAGTAATATTTCTTACCCTGAAGCCATACTGGCTAAGTCAAAATCCAGGGCCGGGATTGAAAAAATGTGCCCCTTTTTTATTTGATCAAAAAGTATATTTTTTGACCGCTTTTCTGGAAAACCGCTATCGGAATCGAAAAGCTAAGAAAAAATGCTTCAAGAATCATTCTTCAATTTAGATGGCACACCTAAACCGTTTCGACATAAAAATTGAAAGTGCAATTTATGGGTAACTTTCCATTTTTGACCGGACATAATCGACTCATTGTTTGATTGAATTCATTCGAATTCATTTTTAGCGCACTTTCCCAAAAAATGGGAAAAAGGCGCTTTTAGCTTCACTTTATCCGTCCGTCCGTCCGTCCGTACCCGTGATAACTCCTCAGGGAAGGAAGATATCGATGTGGTATAAACGCTGATTAATAGTACATATGTCCAGAATGTCAAGTTGATTTTTGGTTTTTTGTTATTCTGCCGCCATCTTTGATCCGCCATTTTAAATTTCTTTAAAAGTGATCCGATTGACATGAAATTTGCAGGCAATGTAAACCACATCAAGATCTATCCAATTTTCGACAATTGATGCCCCGCCGCCATCTTGTATTCTCACTTGAACATGTTTCAAAGTAGGGTTACCATAAGTCTTTTTCAGTTTCCAGGACAATAAATCCTTGAAATCCGGACAAAATCCGGACATACTTACGAACTTACGTAGGTGCACATAGCATGACCTTTTTTATTTTTTTTTCTCACTTTTTTCATGAAATTACGAGACATACTGCAAGGTTAGCAAAAGAAATCGTGCCACAAGGATTGGAAGATCAAAATAAGAAATAAATTGAGGACTTGCCGACTTGATCATTATCGGTTATGGTGGTACGACTGCTGTAATAAGTTACTGCGCGCAACGCGGTGCGCCAAATTCGGAATAGCAAAATCAGCTGTTGGGTACGGCCAGCCAGCGTTGTCCGATAGGCAATAACCCGATGAATGCGTGATAATTTAATTTTTCCGGACGCTATCTACTTTCCCGGCCGGACTTCCCCGGACGCCTCAAAAACCCAAACATGTCCGGGTAAATCCGGACGTATGGTAACCCTATTTCAAAGTGATAGAACTAGGAGAATTATGCGTCAACGAAAAAAGATATCAATGTGGTGCAAACGCCAATCGAATGCATACGTGTCCACAATATAAAGTTGACCAATTATTTTTGTCACTTGGCCGCCATCTTTGATCCGCCATTTTGAATTTCTCTGAAAGTGGTCCGATTTGAGTGAAATTTGCAGGCGATGTGAACGTCAATTAGATACATCCAATTTTCTACAATCGATGCTCCGCCGCCATCTTGTATTCTCCATATTGAACATGTTTCAAAGTAATAGAACTAAGAGAATTATGCCTCAACGAAAAAAGATATCGATGTGATGCAAATGCCAATCAAATGCGTACGTGTTCACCATATACATTTGACCAATGATTTTTGTCACTTGGCCGCCATCTTTGGTCCGCCATTTTGAATTTATCTGAAAGTGGTCCGATTTGAGTGAAATTCACAGACAATGTGAACTTTCTCAAAATACATCCGATTTTGGACAAATGATGCTCTGTCGCCATCTTGGCCGCCATATTGAAATTTCTTATCACTCAACGATTTTCATGGAGCTTGGGACTCACCTTTGTTTCGTATGATCATTCTTATTCTCCAGCCAAATTCCAACATTCTGCCACCATCTTGGCCGCCATATTGAAATCTCTTATTATTGGAACGATTTCCATGGAACTTGGAACTCACCCTTGTCTATATTAGATACAATCATTTTGATTTTTTAGCCAAATTTCATGATTCTGGCGCTATTTTGGCCGCCATATCGAAATTTCTGCCCAAAAAACGGTTGAACCCTAATTAACATCTTGCGTTCACTAATCCTTCAAAAAGGAAGTGCGCTACTGAGCCTCATGCTCATGAGGCATATTCGCTTGTTTAGCTTGTCTTTGTGGAATAAAAGGGCTTGGTAGGAAGGAAAATTCCATAGCCAAAGATTTTTTTTGACGACCAAATCGAGTCTAATTTTTTTTTCAATCAATCAGATAGTATATTAGTTCAACTACAAGTACAACATATTATTGTATAACTATAACCAAAACTAAAAATAGTTCGAAAAGTTCAACGCGAGTGACAGTCTTTCTCTAAACCAAGAGCCCTCTTTGCGATTTCCGGTGGCTTCTACCAACTTGAGGCTGATGTCTCGAATAAACGCTCGCGCACTTGGACCAAAAGAGCCAAAAGTCTCGATGGCGATGGGATGGGCGTATTGGGATGAACAAATATACTTGTTTGACAGGACGCTGTATTTAATCCTTTTTTTGGCCTCAGCCTTTTCAGCCGCCGCGCCTGGGCTTGATGGAGCCACCGTGTCGACTATTGTTAAGTCCCAGACAAGACATTTCCCATGACTATATGGAATTAAGGACATTCCATCGGGATGTTTGCCATCAGTGCGAGCCATCAGACCAGGTGGTTCAAGAACAGGATGAAGACCAATCGTTGTTAAAGCTCTTTTGATAATATTGTTGGCTTCCTGGTGCCTGGTACTGCGCCCTTTGCTAAATTTACAAGAAAGTCCATGAGTTCCTGTCGCGTCGACGAGAGACCCGCATCGACAAATGTGTGGTTCCACCGTTTTACACCCAAGTCTTAGACCTGACGAGATGCGGATAATATGTCTGTCCAACAGTTTTCCCATAATTTTGGTTTCACTCTCGATTTTGTTTGAAAAAAAAAAGGTCGGCTCTGGAATTTTTCTTTCAACCGAGCTCTTCTATTCAACAGAGACAAGTCAAAAAATGAATTTTGATGAATTCAATCAAACAATGAGTCGATTATGTCCGGTCGAAAATAGGAAGTCACCCACAAATTTTACTTTTAATTTTATTGTCGAAACGGTTTAGGTGTTCCATCTAAATTGAAGAGTGATTCTTGAAGCATTTTTCCTTAGCTTTTTGAATCCGATAGCGGTTTTTTAAAAAAGCGATCGGAAAATGTACTTTTTGATGAAACAAGAAAGGTGCCCCTTACTCTTACTCGACTTACTCGGGAGGAGTTCCAACAGAGAAATATTACCGGTGAATCTCAACAAAATACCTCTGGCCGTTTCAGAAATATCGCTCATCAAAGTTTCATACGAAACACACAAAACACCCTGTATCTTCGTAACCATTGGAGAAAATAAAATTTTCTCAGTGGATCCTGACTCGCCCCGAAGTCCTCTATCTCCCATTAGCCTATGTAAGGTCACTCATGAATCACCCTGCATAAATAATGCTACTTTGTAAAGTAAACTTAGCTTTATGAATAAAACGGAGAAGTCTAGTGGTGAACGTTGCTTTCACCCTACATTTTTTCTAGATTCCAAAAGAGGTCACTGTCTGATATAATCGAGGATATAATGGAGTGCTCGGCATTACCCGCTGTTCGTGAATACCCCCCTCCCCCCATACTCAATTTACCTATTGTATTTGACTTCGTTGTCGCATTCTGTTTCGCCTTGTGTTGCTTTGTTCTATCCTGGCGCTCCTGGCTTCCATGCAAATCATTGTGTTTATTAGTGCCTTTTTTTTTTGTTTGTTTCCCTTTCTTCTTTGTACTTTCAGTACAATTTTGACAATATCGCCGAAACTTTTTGGGAATATTCTTACTTAAGAATCTGACTTTTTTCTGTACGAATCTTTGTGACAACTTGTTACAAAGGCATAATTGGCATTTTGTGCAATAAACAAGCGAACGAAACTTGCAATCTGTATCAACATATTCGGATTGACATTCCTCGTAATTGTACAGCTCAGAATTATCACTATCATCCTCAATAAATAGTCTTTATTCGTTTTTTCCGTCAAAGACTAGTTCGAAGACCGGGAGACCAGTAACGTACTCATCCAACTCTCAGCTCAACTATTTCTTCGATGGCTAGTTTTCGGAGAAATAATTTGCAAAAATTGCAGATGAATGAGTTCAAGGGCAGTAGTGGGCTAGTGGGTCTTGTGAAACTTCTTTTCTTCCATTGCCTTTTGCCTTCAGTTTTTTAAATGAAACGCTGCTTCAAATCACACCAAATTCGAGAAAAAATTGAACTTAACGGTGTGTTGACTGTAACTGTCGTCGCTCACGCTTATTTCTATGATCAGGAATTATCTGCATGTGGGGAAGAGGAATATGGCTAAAGCCATGGGAACTTATACCTGCCCGAACCCATTGAATCGTGCCTAATAAATCGAAGTAAAAAGAGGCGAAGATATAAGTCGAGAGGGAATGCCGATGCCGCACACATGTGGAACGGCGTCGTTGTCGTCGTCGTCTACGTCGTCTAGCGTATTTCCAAGTAAAATATTGACAAACACGAAATCCTTTCAACGAAAAATCCGTTTGAAGTATAGGTTATGGAAGGTACAAAGCTCGAAAATATTTCATATACCTACCTGGGTTGAGGCACAGCTTCCGAACACAACGGCGGCCAAACAAGTCGCGAGCTTTTGCTAACGGCAAGGTTAAGATATGAGAGAATCGAACGATGGAGGACAGAATTCGCATGTCAAATACTCTGTAACCAGAAAGCAAGCACTGAAGCAGCAGCAGCAGCTTTGCGATTCTCGCACAAACGCGGAAAAATGTTGAGACGTGTGTGTGCACGATAGGAAAATACTGGCGCAATTGGAAGAACGAGTTTCCATTATGAATGGCCGGGCGGAAGTGGCTGCTCCCGGCTTATCCTTCCATTAAACGTCATCTGGCCTGATGATGGCGAATGGAAGCGACGCGCAATTTGAATATTTCTCAGTTTCGCGTGCATGACGTCGTTATTTTCGCCGCCACCGCACCGCCGCCATTTCTGGGGCAATATTCCTACCATTTTTGACACTCTGTTGAACTAAAACTTCGCTTCAACTTTTTGGGTCTATTTTGATCCAAACTCTCTGTATTATTATTATAACAAGATTGTGTGCGAAGCGAACGGATCGATGACTTTGATTACCTTGCCACAACAAAACGCGACAAAGAAACCTGTGCAAAGTTCCATTTGTTCGCACGGAAAGCAACCCTTCCATCGTTATAAATTTCGAGTTGGCCACAAGTAGCAGTCGCAAAAGGGTTCGCACAACTTCCTCTCTTGCCGGTTTAATATTTCACGGCGTCGCCTTTATATTTTCCATGTAAGGTTAGGTCGAGAGAAGGGCTGTTCAGTTTTAGATTTCTTTTAATATACCCGGAAGGAATGATTTAACTTCCTTCCGCCAGCTGTGTGTCTCAAGCAGATAAAGAAATTACAGGGATAATGGCGGCGGAAACGCATGGCTTTCATTTTGAATTTAATAAAAACGGTTACAAATAACAAGAGAGAATTTCGGAACGGAATTTATGCTTATTATCTTTACTGAATCGGGTCTTGCTTCGATGAAGTTCTGGTGGTGTCTAAATGGGTGACGTGGGTGAAAGGAAAGAGCTCCGGGTTGGCCTTCTAACTTTGCGATACATTTGCATAAGAATATTAATTGAAGTCTTTAGGGTTACCTATCCAGGATCCACCTACTACTGAATATTAAATTTGACTGCCCCGTAAAGTCTGCCGTGAATTATGGCTATTTCAGCTCGTCCGCCTGGTTTATGCTCAAGTCTCGAAGCGGTCCCTTTTTAAACTTCCTTTTGAATGACTGGCTGTACTCTTCTATTAAATTATACTACATAACTTCGTTTAGTTTTAATACTTGTAAAGTGTTTTGACGAGTCTTTGTACTCTTTGGTACGTAGACTGACCTTAGAACAGCATTGTTGGGTTGGTTAATAACGTCAGTTTTTGTGAGGAACTGCCTGGTCCCCCACTATTTAGTATTTAGTGCTCAGTTGAAGTATGCTGTCCTTATGATAACGTCGTACGTATGATAACTTCTGACCGGTCTGGTTCGGTCTAGGATCTACTCTTCCACTAGATACAAACTTCTTTTGTCTTGACCTGGTTGAAAAAACAAATTTTTGTGAAAAGTTGCCTACAATTGAAAAAAAAGCACCGCCGCTGCGCAATTTGGGTAGCATTTTTTTCCACGGGAAACTCTCTTCTCGATGCTATCTAAGATAAAGCTAACTAATTTGAAAATAATTTAGGGGTCGAGAATATTAAATTGAACAATTATTAGAGAATTTTCAAGAAAAAAGAAGGGTGGATTAAAACAGTTATTTATGTAGTAAGGGCGTAAAGTGATTGTTTTTGGCCCGGAGGAATGTAAGTTGGTTCTTGGTGAACTACGCTCGGGCACATTCAGGCCGAGAGCCAAAGACAGGCTTTACGCCGACCAGCAAGCCACGAGCCACGACAATTTTATTTCATGCGCTAAAAAAATTGTCACATCTTTGCCCAGGCATTTTAGGGTTTGACCCTGAAATAAACATGTTCCTTTTGAAATTTTGCACAAACGGCTTTTGACCAATGCTGAACAACATACTAGAAGCTCCGGCTCGACAAGTGTGCGGAACATAGTTTTTTTTGGACAAGAAAGGAGTAAGTGCCACCAAATCAGATAAACTCTTGCTGTAGCTCAGAAGAGGGTATATTGTAAGTCTCAATGTTGATCAACGTGTCCCTCAAGCAATGCTGATCCACGTACTGGAAGCTCCAGGCCTTGAAAATCTGAGCGTCATAGTTTTTGATGAGCAAGAAGGGTGTAAGTTCCGCGACGAACTTATGAACCCGGAAATATCCATTTTGAGCCCCCCTGAGACGATCAGGACCATTTCCAGATGAAAGTTTGTCTGTCTGTGTGTCTGACTTTGTGTGTGCGCCTGGCTGTGTGTGTGTCTGTCTGTTATATTTCACGATAACTACCAAACGCTTGATTTGATCGAATTGACATTTAGTATGCAAACATAGTTTTGCTGTAGAATGAGCCTGTCAATTTTTGGCTGTCATCTGTCAAACATAAAATTCACTGTCAAAACATGACATTATCTTTATTTCACAGAGCTTGAAATGCAATATGTCGTTTGGGAGCCATTGGAAAACTGTATTCAGAACAGTTAAAAGTACTTCTTTATTTGTCATATGTCAAATATTGAAAAATATCCAAATTCAAAACTTTGCGATTCAATTATTCAAAATCTATTGGATGGATTGGAACCAAATTCGGCAAACATCATCAAAATAAAAGAGTCAAATCAGGTCTGCAGTTAGGGTTTTCCATCATATCTCAATCAGGCGCTACGAGATTTGGCGGCACTTATTCCTTTCTTGCTCAAAACGTCCATGTTCCGCACACTTGCTGGACAGGAGCTTTTAGTATGTTGTTAAGCATTGCTTTGGAGCCATTTGTGCAAATTTTTAAAAAGGACATATTTATTTCAGGGTTTGACCAAAATTTCACCTAAAATTCGTGGGCTATTTACATTTTCAAGTTTCAGCTGGATCTAGTGGGCTATGAAAAGTCATAGGCACCTATGATATGATTTTTGTTTTCGCTTGTCATTCAGCTTGTTATAGGCTTCGTTGTCAACAAGCGAGACAAAAATACAACAAAAAGGCCCCGCATTCCTCCTGATTAGGCCGAAGCATCTAGTTTGGCGTGGTGTATCTACAATACGGAGTGAAAGTGACTCATTTCGAAAAACGCCGGTACATCTGAGAACGTTGTCTTGGCTAAAAGTGTGAAAGCGACCGAAAGCGTCGACGTTATTGTGGCCGACGTATTCGATCGAGTACTTATTCAATGCTAAAAGCAACCATGGCCGTTAAAGAAGGTAATAAGAGATATTAGCCGATAGCAAGGGTACTTGCGTTGTTGAAAAATAAAGTGGGGGGGTATGATCCCAAGAAATGGAAAATAGTCCAGGAATTATAGAAAAAATAGCGAACAAAAATGATAACTAGCCGGATTTTTGTACATAAGCTCAGTTAAGCATGTAGTTCAACATAGTAAGAGTCGTCAAGAATCCGGTGTGAGCTTCGGCCGTTGTGGCCTCGAGAAGAACTTGAGGATCAGTTTTTTGTGTTTATCTCGTAAACGATGGCACTTGTAGGAAAAGCATTTGAAGCAAAATTGTTGGAAATTGTGTTGTCTACAAGAAAGCTCCTCACATATTCCATCATCAGTCCACTCCTTCTTCGTCAAAACACAAGAAAAGCTAAATAGTCCAGATGCTCGATGCCGAAGACTGTACGGACCTTGAGTTTTATGATGGCAGGGTGCCACTTGGTAGAGGCACAGACTACCAATACAGACGGTCAACTGCATCTTACAAACATCACCAGTAGGTGCCGCGGCGTGTTATGCTCGTGAAAACTGAGAATCGGTGCGCCGCAGCAGTCACATGCTATCGCACTGCAGGGCAATAAAAATCGGCGAGCAGCGGCATGTTTGTAAACATCGCTTATTCAACAACTATAAATACAAGCACCACTACCGACCTTTGTGATAAATCCATGTTCTTATGATAAATCCATGTTCCTCCCTAACGGTGCTAGGTAGGTAATTTTGATCACAATTTACGAATTTTGTTTGAATGAGATGGAGTGGTTATTGTTATAACGAGTGATTGAATACATTTCTTCTCCAGTCACCTGTGATTTCTGAAAATCTGGCGAAAAACCGTGGCTACCAAGAAGACCCCTCGAGGCCTACTTTGAGGAAAAAATTCGATCACTTTTTAGTTAATATTACATATTCTGGAGACTATTTTTTCTATGTCCATCTATGTCCGTTTTGATTGATGTTCATCTTATTTTCGATGGGAAATACGACTCATCCATTTGATCAAAATTAAACATAGCACTAGCCGATTTGCATCTTATTACGTTCTGGAGCTCGTTCTGGAACGTAGCTATAGGTACCATCTGAGGTTTTCATCGGAATTTCACCAACAATATTCAAAACAATAAGGTGTAACATTTTTAAAGTGCAATGTTTTGATTTAAATTGCCATGATAAACTGACATGCGGTGTACTGGCCACGCACTGGGACGTCAACCAAAAATCGACTTTTTTATTTAATTCAATCAATTAAGTCCAATTTTGCATCAAAAAAACATTTATCTTTTTTTTTTAACTCTTCTGCGTGAATAAGCAGAAATCAGTTTAGAAGCAAAAGAACAATAACTTGATCACAGGCTGTATCTACGACGGAATTTTGTGACATGAGTAATATTACTTGCCTGTAACAAAAAAAATATATACAATATACAGGGTGTCTCAAAATTCGCGCCCCACAGCTCCACTCGGTATATGGAATCTTCTATGAAGACCCCAAAAGTTGCTAAAATTTTTTTTCGAGTTTTATTTTTCAAGTTATGGAGGGTCAAAGGTTGGTCATTCGAACCCTTCTAGTTTCGTTATTTTAGAAGATTTTTCTGAACTGTTTATGGCATAATATTGAGTAAAAAATATCAACCACTGAATGTGTACTAAATTTCCATTCACTACACAGGGTGGAGTCATACACTAAAAAATCCAATTTCGGTAAAAAACTTCTCCGAAAAAAGGTTGTTCGAAATATTAATATATACACCTTTATTTCATACATCGAAAAAACAGAAACTTTTCAAATTCTCCAGATTCTAAAATTTTGAAAAAGAATCCAAATAATCAATTTTTTACTTTGAATAGAAATAATATCAAAATCAATTCATGGCTATCAAACATTTCAATTATTTTCCATCTTAATTATTGTCGACCAATCCTAAAATTTCTCAATTACCATAACATGCCCTTCCAAAAATTCACAAACCTCATAATCCAATGAAAGTCCGTTGTTGTCTTTAAAAATTCTCGTGTCTATAAACTATCAAAACTCCTTAGTAGAATTTTACCAGATGTCTTGAATTTCAAACTAAATTTTAGTGTCAAAAACACAACAGAGTTGATCAACAAAATTAAAAACATCACTCCACCATTAAATTCATTTCTGATTTCTTCTGATGTCACAAATTTTCAAATTTATTCCCATCTGTTCCAATTACAGAATGTCTACTTTTGATAAAAAATATCCTTTCCAATTCCTCTCTTTCTGACAATTTTGCAGATAGCTCACAAGCTATCTCTATCTTAGATAGATATAGAGATAGATATAGATTCTAAGATAGAGCACACTCTATCTTAGAAACCGCTGTTAGGAACCCCACACTTTGACAAACACCAATTTCTACACATTTATTGCTTTGAAGATGACTCTTTATCCCAAATTGTAAGGCCGAAACGCGTCGCAATATACTTTTTCAATTTACGTGGAGAGACAGATTTATTGTACAGGGTGGCCCAACAAAATAAAAACAGAGGGGTTTTTTGGTCATTTCACCTCATTTTTCTTTTAAATCGGACAGGTCGACTCTAATATCAAGGGGGACATCTGGAACATACATTAGCGCAACTTTCAAATGACATCTACTTTACGATATCTACATCAAATCAAAGAGAATCAAATCCTCTTTTTGAAAAAATTTTTTTTCAAATTTTCAACCCCACCCCCTATTCTCCTAAGATTCTGAGTGTCCGATTTGATATTCTTGACCTCTCAATTTTCTTCATTGCAGTCAACGTCATCCTGCACAGCATCAAAAAAGAAAATTTTCTATGGAAGAAGTGCCACCCAAATTCACCCCTTCTAATTGAAAAATGATACTACCTACGTACTTTGCGATACATCAAATTGAAAGGACTTGAATTTGCTCCATGAAAAAAATATTTTAAAATTTTTTAAAAACCCCTCTTTCCCTCCTCAAATAGTTTGAATGTTCAATTGATTGGGGGAAGGGTTGAAAATTTTCAAAACATTGTTCTCGGAAGAAGAATTCAAATCCCTTCAATTCGATGTATCACAAAGTAGGTGGTATCTTGTTGAATTTTTAAGCTGGGTAGGGGAGAACACTTTCTTCACTGAAAATTTTCTTCTTCGATACTAGCTGGAATGACGCGGACCAAGTTGAAAAAAATTTGGGAGTCGATAATATAAAGCGGGACAGTCATAGAATTCCAGGAAGAAGAGTGGTAGGATCCAAAAAATTTTTTAAATTTTTTTTCATAGAGAGAATTTAATTCTCTTAAATTTTTTTATGTATCGCAAGATGGGTGGTGTCCTTGGAAATTTCGAAGTTGAAGTGGGTGGGGTTGAGGGGTTTTGAGATAGAAATTCGCCAATGTATATTTCAGATGTCCCCCTCGATATAAAAATCGACCTGTCCGAGCTTTTTTCAAAAAAATTAGGTGAAATGCCCAAAAAGCCCCTCCGTAGTATTGTCGTTGGGCCACCCTGTATGCACCTTTATTTCCAATATATTAATTATTACATCAAAATCATTCTCTTAGTGCTAACAAAGAGAAAACCAGCTTCAAAAAAATGGTTTGAGTATTTTTGCGAACTACTAAAATATTCACATTCTTTGGATATTACTGTGTGTATCACTGAATGTAACAAAAAGTTCAAATGAATTTCCCATTGGCCATGAAGAACAGGCTGTTGATTTCTTGATTTTTTTTCAACCTTTTTAGAATTAATTTGCATAATGTGGCTGTCAAACGTCGATCGCCCCACCTCTTCTTTATTGAAACTATGTCAAAAGACAGTTTTCTAATTTTTTTTTTCATAATATTTGAAGGAGTCTTCAAATCGCATATGTTTAATGACGTTCCATGATTTTTTTTTAGTATCAATAATTCATCTTCCTTCGTTAGATTTGCATACCCCAATAATTTTATTGTGCAATTGACAATGGTATTTTTGCAAAAGTTTTTTCACCAGATAAGGTGAATATTCCTAATTTATTGGGCCCCCTTTCAATATTCCTTGTAAGCCTCTAAGAAAATTTAGAAGTGCCTAAATGAAAACGGTATACATATAGGTCCATGACCTATACCTATCCTATTATTAGCTGTGGCTTTTGGTACCTTATGAAATTAATCTTCCACATGAGAATGAAAGATTTTTGGATGGAGTCTTGATTTAAAAATTAGTTACTTGAATGAAGAGAAATAAATGATGATGTAGGTCAAGATCTGCATTGAATAACAATATAAATAATAGGTCGTGGTAGGAATGGTAGTAAGCGTATGATGCGATAGTAAAGTGTGATAAAAACACAGCAACTGTCGAATTTCACTTGTTTGGGCAGGTATCACGTTCCGCTCTAGAGGTCGGCGGTTAGAATGTGACGCGCGGTCTCGCGCACCGCGGAGCGACACTTCGGGACGAACGCCACCTGGCAGTGGCAACCCAGAAACACATCGCCCTGTTCGCCGGTTGACCGTCTGTATTGGTAGTCTGTGGTAGAGGTGTTGTTCGATCCATTCTCTTTTGATTGAAACTTAATGCCATCAATACCAACTATGCCGGCGGCATATACAGGGTGACATAAAAATAAAAAGTTGGACAAATGAAGAACCAAAATAGGTGAAGACATGTTAACCGCCAAAAATATTTCTAATTTCATGATCATGAAGCCGTCGTGAACTTAATCAAATATGTTGAGCCGTTTCTGAAATATCTTCAGAAGACTGAAGTCGTTACGAAAAAAAATAGTTTTCCGTATATCAGTAATTCTTCAGATCTTCAATCGAAACTTGGTGTTTTGAATCCAAACAATGATGAATTACATTTAAAATGAAATTACAGTGACAATTCACCTCACTCCTTGAAATAGTAGGCCGTTCAAGTGTATTACCACCAAGGTCATTGGTGAAAACACCCCTCCAGAATGACCAACCTCAAACATTCAAATAGTTTTCACTTTTTTAAGGAGATTTTCAGTGTTGTTCGGTTAATTGTCTCACCAAATACACCTCTAGGTTCGATATATTATCGCTCACATCTCGATTTACACTCGGATCCCCTCGTGAAAATCCTCGATGTAGCGATAATACACCTCACCCATCGGTGTATTACATACGAAAAGCCCTCTCTAGGCCAACTAATTTTAGAAAAAACACAGTCAACTTTTTTTCTGATAAGTGGACGAAAATATATATTTTTTTGGCAACAACTTCAGTCTTTTGAAGATATTTCAAGAACGGCTCAAGATATTCAATTCAAGTTTACGACGACTTCATGACCATGAAATCAGAATCATTTATGGCGATTTACATGTCTTCACCTATTTTGGTTCTCGAGGTACAAATGTTTCACTTTTTATTTTTATTTTACCCTGTATATGCCGCCGGCATAGTTCGTCTTGATAGCTTCAAGTTTCAACCAAAAGAGAGTGGATCAAACAACGCCTCTACAAAGTGGCACTCCGCCATCATAAAACTCAAGGTCCATACCAGTCTTCAGCATCGAGCATCAGGACTATTTTTATTTTCTTGTGTTTTGACGAAGAAGGAGATGACTGACGATGAAATGTGTAAGGACCTTTCTTGTAGACAATAAAATTTTCAACAATTTCTTCTCAAGAACTTTTTCCCCAAGTGCTATTGTTCATGAGATATACGCGAAAAACGGACCCTCAAGTTCTTCTTGAGGCCACAACGGCCGAAGCTCACACCGGATTCTTGAGGACTTTTACTATGTTGAACTATATGCTCAACTGAGCTTATATACAAAAATCCGGCGAGTTATCATTTTTGTTCGCTATTTGCGATTCAAACAGCTAAAATTCCTGGACTAAAATTATTACGAGTAGTCGAGTACATCGAGAATTTCGTTGAAAAAGTCCTTATTTGCAGTTCAATCGTTTTGTGCAAGCCCAAGCCTTGCCATCAATGCTGACCGCACAATTTTCATCATTGACTGCAATCATTCTGCAGTGTACTTTGATGCAGACTATGATGATTCTTTCTTGCTTGATGCTGCCCAACAAACACGGGTGCAACGGGCCAGCATCGTACAAATGCACTGATTCCATCACAGTAGTGTTGGCCCAGCGCTTGGAAGTTGCACAGGACCTGTGCACAGATGAAATAGCGGCCGACGTGCGGTATTCCACCGGCGGCTAGCTAGTTCTATCGTCGTTGACAAACAACAATCAACCTTCGTAATCAATGGCCCAGCAACTTACAGACGCCAACCTGATTACCTGATTCTGGCAAGCGCTTCTTATACTCTGGTGAAATGCTGGCATGCATAGCCATCACTTCGCCATCATTGCCATCATTAAACCGCGAGTCGGCCGATCCTTGCGTGTTTGCTGAGTTCCGTCTTGGCGCGTACGCTGCGCGAGTGCACCTCCCCACCCGATGCGCTCGCCGGAGCACTGGTGGTATCGCGGGAATTCATTACAAAGGACGGAGTCAAATTGGTAAAATAAGCGTTGCAGAATCAATCCCTGTGGGCTTATTTCTTGACAGAATCTCACCATCCAAATATCTGTCGAAAGCTACAAGGATGTACTTTGGTTTGAGCCCAGTTGCATTTCCAAAATCGAGAAATAATTTTTTGGATTTTGGAAAGAGACCTAAATGGTGAGATTCTGTCAAGGAATAAACCCACAGGGATTGATTCCGTAACGCTCATTTACCAATTCAACTCCGTCCTTAATGAATAGGCACAGAAGCAAGCCGGAGCCCTCGATGGGGGTTGCTATGGCTGACAATTTGGATGAATCTCTGGGAAGTTACACCAGTGTTCCAGCTGGAGAAAGAAGACCAAAAATCAATAAGTGCATATACTGACAGAAGACAGGACGGTAACTACTTTTGAGCCTGGTAAAGTTGGTTCTGAACCATTATCACAAGACTGTCCATTACAGTGGGCGCAGGTGATTGAACATTTCTGGCCAGCCTTCCTGCGGCCACACGCTGCGCGGCATTATCTCTTGCATTTACAGGAAAGCTATTCAAGTAAGCAAGCAATGAGGGGCTTGACCAATCGTTGTTCTAGAGGAGTGAGTCCTCCACTTTTGCGTTTCCAGTCCCACTCCTGTGCATTTTTTCCGACGACCTTTCATGGTCTGGTCCATGGTCTTTCACTCCGTCGATAGCGAAGTGCATCCACTGTATGACTTTTCATGTCAACAGAGTGAGAGAAGCTGTTCTCCTCCCGGGCGATATCCCCTTGAGTTGAACCGAAGAAGTTGGACATATGCCCTCGGGCACTCTTTTCTATGCTTATCATAAAATTCTTTACAACTTTTCCAGTGTAAATTTTTATGTAAGGATTCCTCATTCTCCCATCGTTCTGGGAAAAAGAGCACGGTGCAAGAGTTTTCATGTTCTCCACTTTTTTACTGTGGCTCCGAACTCCGGAGGTCACACAAGGTCACAAATTTGGATCAATTCATGGGGACCTTTTGAACGCTTATGTCTCCTTTTCCTCCCTAACTCCCGCTACTCGCCTATTTGAAAATACAGGGCGCACTTTCTCATTCCTTTTGTCATAGGGTTTTTCCTAAATGACGTCTGTTCACAAGTTTTCTACTTTGGTCCCAGGGAACTTGATGGAAGCTTAACCGTTTTCCTCTCTCTCATTTATCGAGTGGCATTCCGTCACGGAACAGCACGTATGGCTTTTGTCAGTTATTCCATTACTTCCGTTCATGGTTCTTTCAGGGAAGTTTCAGATTTCTGAAAGGAGGAACATTCTCCCAGTGCTCCAGGAGAAAGACCTTGGCGCACGAGCTTTCAACTTCCTTATGTTTTACCATGGTTTCGGACGTCACACAAGGTCACAAATTCGGATCCTTCATTGGAATTCATGTGAACCTTTTTAAAGCTTGTGTCTCTTTTTCCTCCCCACCTCCCGCTACTGGCCTATTCGAAAATAGAGGGAGCACAGTCCCATTCCCTAAATGACGTCTATTCCCTAGTTTTCTACTTCGGTCCCGGGGAACTTGATGGAAGCTTGACCGTTTTCCTCTCTCACTTATCGAGTGGCATTCCGTCACGGAGCAGCACATATGGCTTTTACCAGTTATTCCACTACTTCCGTTCATGGTTGTTTCATGGAAGTTTCAGATCTCTGAAAGGAGGAACATTCTCCTAGTGCTCCAGGAGAAAGACCTTGGTGCAAAAATTCTCAACTTCTCAATTTTTTACCATGGTTTCGGAGGTCACACTAGGTCACAAATCTGGATCCTTCATTAGGATTCATGGGGACCTTTTGAAAGCTTGTGTTTTTTTCCCTCCCAACCTCCCGCTATTGGCCTATTTGAAAATAGAGGGAGCACATTCTCATTCCGTTTGTCATGGGGTTTTTCCTAAATGATCAGTTCCACTACTTGCGTTCGTGGTTGTTTCAGGGAAGATTCAGATTTCTGAACATTCAGCGGGTCACCCAGCCAGAGACTTAAAGGTCAGCCCACGATTTCGCAATGTCAACCTATCAGTGTTGCGTCAATAATATAGGTATTGCAGGTAGAGTTGACGGCACACCACAGGGACCTGTGGGCGGGGCTAAACAGAAAAACAAAAATCGTTTTAAACGAGTCCGTGTGTTGAAATAGGGAATGCAACACCGTCAGCTGGAGTGGTGGACCATTACCAGGTCACAGGCGAACTTAAAATCCCACTGCAAATCTAGGTGCACCACTAGATGAACTAAGTTCGCGAAGTTGAGCTCCGCCCACAGGTCCCTCTGGTATTCCGACTACTCTATCTGCAAGTGCATACCAGGCTACTAAATGTTTCAGTATGGGTCTCTTTCAAAAATTCCTGCACGATTAAACCGAAATCTAACTGCACCCAACAGGTGACGTTTTTTAGAAGTTGTGACCCATGCAGAACGGAGGAGTCCTCTCCGTGCAACATCCGCATAAATGCTGTGAGGGAACATCCAAGCGAACGAAAACAAGTGCATTGCATAAATCGTGTAATTTACACACGGGAAATAAATGACTAGGACACAGTTCACAATGTTGCCCGTTGGGCCAGGTACAAGATGCGAGAAGTGAAGCCTCTCGTTTCGAAATACAAACAATACTGGCAGAGGGCCGCTTAAAACTAACAGGACAGAGTGGAAGACTCTTCCAAGTGAAACCGGGGCATAGGGCCTCCGTTGAATGCAAACGCAACGGTGCCGGATCTAAGCAACTTCGAGTTCTCTAGCAAGTAAAATAAAATAGAAAAGGACTTCCCTGTAGCCGTCGGGTGGTTCCGAAGTCCTTGCATCACTGTTCCCGCCGTCGCCCCCACTAGGTCACGAGCCACGCCGACGGACGTCTCTTTGGCGCCCGTAGCTTCCAGAAGTCTCCGCTAGCTCAGCCGGAAGGTTGTCGGTACAGGGCGTCCAGGCAGACGAAGATCCGGCCGACGCCTGGTGGTGTTGGCCTCCGGGAACTCGTTCGTCGACGCCGTCAGCAAGGCTAGACAATTTAACATCAATTAAGGACTTAGAGCAAGCAAAACACAGTCGCGTGTCCGCTTTGGTCTTTTAGGTTATGGTGTTTGACAGGCTGTCAACATGACGGTTGGTGATGTCGCGAATTTAGCTCTTATGGACTCGAGCGCTCATCAGACCGGTTTGACACTCTCGTCGAGGCGAAAGTTGGCATATCGATACCTGAAAAATCACTCAACTTAATTCGGCCGCCGACGTGGCATTTTGGCGGCGAGGAGCCGACCGCGAACGCCGCACGTGGCCGATACGAAATTGGGGCACCCGGCCGTCGTGGCACGGCGCCGTTGTTCTTGACTGCGGGCGGCGACGGTCAGCAGCGGCCGTGGAAACTCCGGCGGCTAAACAGGGCTCCAGGGGCGGTGGAACGTGGGAAACAGCGACAGCCAATGGCTCCAGCGGCAAAAAAAGAAGTCCCGCGGCGGAACAGGATTCCAGCGGCGGTGAAACGTGGGAAACAGCGACAGCCAACGAAAAATGGGTACAAGAAAACGGGCACAGAAGCATGGGCCTCTGCAGAACAAATTAACATGATCTACCGTTCCGCAGTGCACGCACTTCTCTATTTACCTGTTGGCAGATAAGCCGAGGCGGCCAAGGCCTGTTCTCCACTCGTGCAACATGGTCGTGACGAACTCGGTGACAGAAAGAGCGAGTTTTTCACTCGAAACAATTTAGATATCCTCGCTTATCGCCAAGAAAAACCTCACCACGAAAACACGAGTTGCGGCCGTCAACGCCGCGAAGTCGGTGGTGGCACCACCAAAAACGTCAAAATGTAACCAGAACTGGCCCACGGCAACGGATGGTGTGCACTGAAGGGAACTGCCGTTCGTGTAAAAGTCCGATCGTAACAAAGTAAATCGCCTATAACGATGAATAAATTGAAGAAAGTTCAGTGGAGTTGATAGATCAAAGTGAAAGTTTTATGGTGTGAATTTTTGATTCAAATTTCCGCTATTTGGCGTCTCTGAGCCGGAAAAGGTTACCGGTTGCTATTTGCTATATAGGAATAATATCAGAAGCTATTCATTGAGGAATCCCAATTTGGTTTACTAATAGAGTCGGTCAGAACCAAAAGTCACCAAACATTTGGACTATAATTTTCCACATGATCGGGTATGGTCGCTACCTCGGACGAATTTATTTCAACCCTCCACACGTATTTGCGAAGCACGCTAATTAACTAAATGAAGTTTCTACACGTGTTTTTTGCCCTTTCGCATCACTAAGAGCCGGGGGCTAATTGGTGTAGCATTGCAATAATTGCAAAGTGACATGTCATCATCAACCGCCCGTGTCACCATGGCGGAGCCGTTCCCGGCGCGGTGAAGAATCGAGGGGATTCCCGGAATCATCCCCGCGACCATTCCGCGTCGCGTCGTCTCGCATTTATTACGACGGCATCATAGCTGGCTGGCTCCGCGTGTCCGTCGGATATTTCACCCTTTCTCGCGCGCGCCGAGCTGAGGGCCGTAATATTTTTAATTTGTTTTATTGTAGCGCTGGTGTTGTATAGTGAGCAGGAAGTTCCCCTATTGTTTCGCTGATAATATTTTAGCGACCTTCCGGTCGGTCCGGCCTCCGCCCCCTTCCACCTTTATGACACTTCCCTTTTAATGTAACCATACTTTATCGTCCGCTCTGTTTGTTCTCGTTTTGATTTGTAGTTTTCATAATTTCTGGCTTTATGCCGGACTAGCATTATACTGCTGAACACAATGGATGGGGCTGCCCTGTGTCTGCTCCGCGCTCGGCTCTCTTTTCCTTTTCTCTCTCTCCTCGTCTGTCTCGCTCTGCATGTACGGCTTCCACGTCGTGCATGTGTGTGTGGGGTTGTGTTATGTGGGATCGCCAAAAATGGAAAAGTGCAATATCACATGAATATTTCATTAACGTTTCATTACATCGCGCGTAACATGGCAGCAGTAATTTATCCGCGACTTTCTCTGGATCCACGCACTGTCTCTGTCCCTCCACTAAATAATTGAAAAATCGGAATACCGACCGACAAAACTTCACTTGTCACGACCATAGACTAATATAAAAATGTTAACAGTATCACGACGCCGACTAAGTTCGTTAGCGAGAGCTTCTAGGACCTTGAGGTCTCCTCCATAGAAACCTGCCAATATGCACTCTTTATTATCGGGATGAAGCACGCTCGGCCGATCTCAACCAGGGGTAGGAAACTGGGATATGATTGTTTACAGTTATATTGCGGTTCTGTCCCACAGGTATAGATGGCGACAGCAGCACCCAATTTGACATACACCAGACATCAAAATTGACACAATTGACAGTACAAAACCTGACACCTTCAACTGACAGGAGAAAAACCGTTGAAAAATTTTCACTTATTTCTGTTTGGCGTCTGTTCTGTGTTTTTCGTCGGAAAATTTCAACATCCAAGTTTTCAGTGATTGTTTCGGACTCCAGTTCTTGTCAGGAATTGCTTGGATTAAGTGTGATTTCATTTTGAGGCATTTCTTTTAATTTAACCTCAAACATGGTAAGTTGTTGCTCTACCTGCTTCTACATCGTATTTTGTTGGACTTTTGTTGGACTGATCTAGGTACTTCTCTCCTTCAGATGACTCTACAACAGAATGTCGTCGCGTGGAAACACCATCTTGATGAGGTGCTCGTGTGCTTACACCTAATTTCCCCGAGGTTGTCGAACAGAACAAAACAGTGAACATTGCGGCTAACAACAAGCTAACTATCTGAGATTTTTTAAAACGAATTGAAAGAGAAGATAAATAATAAAGATTTTTTCAGAAGTGACGTCTCGAAATATTGTTTGTTTCTGTATAACTTTCTGTTTGCCATACCTTCGAGTCCATCAGTAACAATATGAGTACCGTATGATCAAAAACTTTCCTGCTCAAGGCAGGCTGTGGTCTTGGTCATTGACAGGCAAACGAGGCTGATTTTGGCCAGGCCACAGCCTGCCTTGAGTAAGAAAGTTTTTGATCATATGGTATTTTCTGAGTAAATTACAAACTAAAAAGTTCTTGTGAAAAGCTTATTACTTGTAAAAATTATGTGTGAAGGGTAGACAACAGTAAATTTTCTCGAATGATTTTACAATATTATTCGAGAAAAATACTATGAAATACCTTTCCATGCATGATTTTTGCACTTAAGCTTAAAAAACGTAAAAAGAACAAAAATACAGGGATTTCATATTTCCCCGCCACAATTTTTTACAGATTTCTTCCAAGATATCACAATACTATGCGAATGATACTGTCCCATTTCGGTAGATGGCGCTCTAATTCATACACGCCTGCTGTATGGAGAGTGGCCTATCTATTTAGGCTTGTCTATGATCTCAACCAGTCCCCCTCGCAGTTGCAAGCGACGAGCTGCAGGAGAGAAGCTGGAACAGGAGGGACAGTTGTTGGCACTGATGTGAGGTGCTCTTAAGAGCAGCGCCAGCCCTAGTTGGCGGGTGGTGGTTCATGACCCATCCATTCTTCATCCTAAGAGGATAATGGAACATGTTTTGAGGAATACTAAGATCGGTATAAGCTGAGCAGTGCTCTCGTGATGTTTGAATTTCGCAGGCTTGCAGCTACGCGAATAGGGGAAATCACCAAATGATGTCATCGTGAACCGAATAAAGCGTTTCCAGCAAAATTTCAAGTAGATATGGTCAATGGGACGTTTTTGGAATTTTTGATTCTAACCTCTTCAACAATGCAAGGCGGCACATTGGTGAAATCAATTCGAAGACTTTGACACTGATGACATCTGGATGTCAGTTTTGAATTACTCCAGCCACAATAGCGTCCTCTGAAAAACTGTCAGTATTTGTCCCCATTCGATGGAGATTAGCCGTAAGGTCAATTGCACCTTTTCGATGCAGAATTTGGTGGGGAATACCTAGTTTCATTTTTATTTCTATGTACAGGTTATTTCATCACCAAATGGACATAGCCTAAGAGTAAGTCCAGTCGTTTCAAGGGAATCAGGATCTGGATTCGAAATTTTTCTAATGCTCTCCGTTTTGAAGTTAGATACCAGGTATCAAAAATTTTGTCAAAATACATGAATCACCCGGTAACTTTGAAACGAAGAGCGTTAGAAAAATCCCAAAGTCAGGTCCTGTTTCGCCTGGAAAAACTGGACCCACCCTTGGGCTATGTCCATTTGGTGGTAAAACACCCTATACATCCATTTCACGGTCCAAATTGGGAACTGTTACTGTACTGTTAAGCAAAAAAAAAACGCGCCATCTCACCGTAAGGGTGGTTTTTACCCCGTAAAATCGTAAAATAATATACTATTACCTCCAATGATGGCCTGAAATACATCATACACACAATAAATGAAAAATTATCTATGCTTAGCCTTACAAAAATCCGCCAAGGCGACCTATCCACTACAAATGCAGTGTAACATTTTTAATGAAAAATACACAAGTACACTGTTTCTGCCCAGGGTTTCTTCGCGGAAGGCCGGCGAACAAACATACTAAAATCCTGTAGGCACCTACACTGGTGATGTGCTCACTTCTTTAGATAATCAGGTTTCGCATATCGAGGACTTCGCGGCAGTTTAGACAGTACAAATAAAGAAGACCATTGGCGAAAATCAGCGGCCACCTGAAGGCGCTGAACGCAGTCAAACATGGTGGCCCAAGGGGCCTTGACAAATAGGTACCCAGCGCACAGTCCAGCGCACTAGCACTCGACAGTTGATAGTACCTACTCCAAATCACAAGATATTGACAGTTTTGACAGTTGAAAAATAATTAAATTTTTTCGTCTTCCTTGTTTTCCACATCGTCGTGAATGTGATCTAGTGAGTGTTGTAGTTTGACTTGAATTACTGCGTTAGTATACGCCGATGGACACAATGCACAATGCAGCAGCAAAAGCCGATACGTAAGTTGGTGAAATGCTGGCCGAAAAAAGCAATCTCATAGTGCTCATTTACATTACAGGTGTTGAGTTGTGTGAGCCCCTTGCACACAAGGTGGAAATACTAAGCCCCCACAAGACAAGGCATAGGTACAACAGGACGCATCACGAAAATAAGCCAACAATTATCGTTTAGGCCAGAAAGATGAACATTCTTTTGGAGTAATCGTACGACTCATACATTGACTGTGCTAATAAGCATTTACCGCTGTCTAGAATAATAAAAATCATAGTTTATCAATAATAATTGAGTATTCTTCAATCATAAGTTTAATCATAGCATCATCGGTTGATGCATAGAGTGTTGATGTTAGTGTTTCTACAATGGAAAATATTTTCATATCGATTAAGTTGTTCTAAATCTGAACTGATGAGGCGAGTGACGGATTCTGATTTGCAGGCCAGGTATCTTCTCTCAATACCGCTGGCGTTGATCTCCAGGCTCTCCGGCTGCTCTCACTGGCTTATCGGAGATGGCTTCACGAGTTCATTCACTGTTCCAACAACTGGTCCACAGAACCTAACTTCCAAATGGTTTTCAATTATCCATTTATGAGACATAACAAAGCACAAGAGTCTCAGTCGCAGTGAGCCCCAGTCACTCCACACACGATTAAATGACCTGCCTCAATCACTTCTTCGCACTTTGTCGAGAGGGGGCTGATTTGGTCACCAACATGACCATAAATATTGGACAAATGAATCTGTATTATCGGCACTTTCTAAAACAAAAATAAGTTAGAGATACTGCAACGAAATTCCATTCCCAACGAACCCCCAGTTCTTGGCCCACTGTTACGCTTTCACCAGCTTTCACTGACAGCTATCACTGTTGACAGCTGTTGTGATGTAAATCAGATGTAAATGCGCACTGCGTTCACTACCTATTTGTCAAGGCCCCTTGGGCCACCGAGTTTTATTGCGTACAGCGCTACCACGCGGAAAAGATTTTCGCCAATATGTTATCACCACCGTCGTCATGGATATGGGGGCATCAAAAATCAGCCAACCTTTTTTTGAATGATGGATTCGCCTGGTTCCTACGCAACCGTAAAAATCCTTAACGACATAATGGTCTTTTCTATTTGTATTGTCTATACCTCGTAATTTTCTGTACTATTCCCGGACAAATCAGTTTTTTTTGCACTCCTGTAAAAGTTCCATTTTTCAGTTCCGAGGTACTGCCGTGAAGCCCTCGATATAGCATCTGGCATAACTCAACTGGACACACTGTCTCAAGGTCCTCCGGATTGCCGAAGCCATAGATGTTGGCAAAATAATATTAACTGGCTTTATAGCTGTATTATGGCTGTATTACACTACACAATTTCTTGTACAATTTCTTGAACAATTTCTTGAACGATCTGTCTATCAAACAATCGACTTAATTGTTCTTTGACACTATTTTGGCAAATTCTTCAAGAAATTGTGTAGTGTAATACAGCTATTAGAGAAGCGAGATGTTTATTTACTGCTTTTGTAAGGGCGAAATGGAGAGCTTTCCTTCTCACGTCCGCGCTTGTTCGACCCCTCACGTTGTTCAACACCTGTTCTTTTTATATCTGAAAATGGCTTCTAGGAAGCCGAAACAATTATTGTTATCGCGATGAAGCGTTAATAAACTACGTGGGGCTGGCTTTAAGATCCAATTTTCATTTTTCATTATATTAAAAATGAAGCCGGAAACAGGGTTGAATCTGACTTGCAAATTCTCAGTGAGAGTCTTGACATTGTCCTTCAACACTACATCATCCTCTTCGGGCTCTTCTGCCATTGGCCCGCAGTCGAAGTTTTTAGCTGCCTTTTTTTTGTTCCAAATTTTGCTTTCGCTGGCACTTTTGATGTTCTTGCGTTTGTGGAGCTCAGTTTGTCGGTTTGTGATTTGATAAATGGTTGGAAATATTTTCCCGGGGTTTTGTTGGTTTCTTTCATTCCTGCAATTTCGTGCCACCGGAACTTGTATTGTACTTTAACCCGGACATGTTCGCACGATTTACATAAGATCCTTTCTGTATTAAATTCAGTTGTATTGTCGATCTTACCACCGTGTTCATCAACCTTTCTGCTCGATTATTGCTCTCATTTTCCACAAGTGAATGAGCTTTTCTTGCAAGCAGATCTGAGCAGCTTGGAAGAAAGACAAAAGCTTCAGTTGGGCCTTCCCAGTGGGCATTTCACAGGTTTTCCATGGAATCCTATATTTTAGATGATAATAAATGAAGGTTTCTTTCAATTTATTGATTTGACTGTGAGAAGTGTCCCAACGGCACATCTTGCAAGTACCCGGTCTGCATTTCCTCTGATCAACAAAAACATGCAAAAGACCGTCCAAATAATGTTTCTTCATTTTCGATACTTTGATCTTTTTTAGAATGTTCACAAATTAAACATTTTCTTTTTTTCGAATGGTGAATTTTGTGAGTCACTAGCTTCCTTCCAATAACGTTGATAAATGCATCGTTTTTTATATTTCTCATGTTCTTGCCATAATTTTGAAAACCGTGATTTGTGCACTCAGCCTTCTTAACTTCATTACCGTACGTTACATCAGATTTAATTTTTGAATATACTGACGAATTGCTGTCTGCCGCGAATTTGCATTATCGGACACCGTGCACTTCCTCGCTCATATAAAAATCTCCGCACTGCCATATTAGTCCGGGAGACGGACGCATGTTTAGTACCCCTATCGAGTTATGTGTAGAGATTATCATCTATGTATCGAGAAAATATGTGCAACCATGGAATGGCAATCCTGCCTAAGTAAATCCTGCCGGAAATGCAATTAATTAAATAATTTAAAAATTGAAGATTACAACATTACAACCTTCAAAATTCTTGTCAACAAATGTCAGTCACATTGTTGATGGCACACAACAATCACCCCTTTGACGCGCCACTGTCAGAACTTATATGGTGCTGCTAAGCAACTATCGTTACGCATACGCAAAACTAAATGAGTTTCTGACAGTGGCCCGTGAAAGGGGTGATTGTTGTGTGCCATCAACAATGTGACTGACATTTTTTGTCAAGAATTTTGAAGGTTGTAATCTACAATTTTTAAATTATGTTATTAATTGCGTTTCCGGCAGGATTTACTTAGGCAGGATTGCCATTCCATGGTTACACATATTTTTTCGATACATAGATGATAGTCTCTACACATAACTCGATAGGGGTACTAAAACCGCGTCCGTCTCCCTTACTATATCTGTTTCCATTCCATGGTGGTGGTTGCACCATTTCAATTTTTATAACCAAACATGTGGCCTAGACATAAGACCATTGTTTTATGCTCTGGCACATACCGTCCGTTTTTTATTATAGGCCCCAGCCCGTAGAATCTTTATTATGGATTTCACACCCGATATATTATATATTTTTGAGATCAGAAAAACAAGATCTTTCTAGTGATGATATGTCAAATTATTTTTGACAGATGTCATTTTTTGACAAATGACAGAATAGTACTTGTGATACATCATTTTAAAGCCTATTAAATTCTGAAGAAAGCTGTGTTTTTATTTTTGAAATAAGGTGTTTTTTACAGCTTCTAGGGGTCTTTCAATAGCAAAAAATGTCAATTTCAGAAATAGTCACTCAATAAGTAATAGGTATTTTTAAAATTAACTAATTATGATGATCTACTTTTTAAATTGTCCAAATTATTGGGAAACTTTATAAACACCTTATCTTTCGGGTAGGCTCATAAAAACTCGAGGGGGGTCATTTCTGGCGAGCTCGGATGTCATCGCGTTGGGCCGGTGGTAGTTCCAATTCACTGATCGTCGAATCTTTCATTCAAGGAACAAGGAGGCGGTCATTCGAGCAAGTTCTTTAGGACATTTTTTGTTTCATTGTGATAAATCAATCATTATTATCATTAGTTTACATTAAAAATAGGTACCTGCTTTACCTATTTACTTATTATGTATTTTTGAAATTCAACATTTTTTTCCTATTGGAAGACCTCTAGAAGCTGTAAAAGACACCCTATCACAAAAAAAAAACACAGTTCTTCTCAGAATTTCATGGGCTTTAAAATGATGTATCACAAGTAATATTCTGTCATTTGTCAAAAAATGACATCTGTCAAAAATAATTTGACATATCATCAGTCGAAAGATCTTGTTTTTGTGATTACAAAAATATATAATATATTGGGTGTGAAACCCATAATAAAGATGCTACGGGCTGGGGCCTGAAATAAAAAACGGACGGTATGCAGCAGTATTTATTACGAATTGCAATAAATATCACCTCCCTGTGTGCTTTCCAACGATTCTCACCCAAAATTAAGAACTATAAGAAAATGCAAGATAGAAATGGTTTCAAGGTAAATATCTTCTTCAAGTGGCTGTGTAGGAGATAAGAATCAAACACGATACTGCAGACGCCGTATCGCTTAAGGTAACAATTTCCGTATCTTGCCTAGAGCTCGCGATAAGTGCTTCCAGGAGGCCATGGCACTTGGTGCAAAACAAGCCACCGTCGATAACATGCATCGTCGTTGCACTGGCAGGAAATGACGAAGGAGGAAGATCCTTGATGAGATTTTTGATGAAATAGTTTTTATGGTTTTTGAATAATTTACCATAATTAGCAAACATAGAGGGTGGTTGACTGCATAATTCATAATAGCTGAGTTTATGATGAGCGATTTTTTGCCGCGATTTGAGCTGAGCTGAGCGGAGCGGAGCGATTTTTTTGCCTAGGCCAATTACGATGCGGGGAAGTGACATCATGAATGGACACGATTGGTCCAGACAAAAAAAAATCGCTCAGCTCAGCTCCGCTCCGCCGGGTATCGCTCATCATAAACTGAGCAATATGATAGGTGTAGCTATTTTTTTTCTGTCTTCTGCGCAATCATTTGGTTGAGCACCTGTGTCTAATCCATCGGCATATGCTCGTCTTCGTCTCTTACTGCAGCACTGGAGTTGACTGCTGTCAGTGTTTTAACCTTGTATCTGCGTTTTATGGTGATTTGTTCGAAATTGTTGCCCTTTTGAGGAACAATGGATACCAAACCGCGGACTCGAAAACAGTCCTTTTTCTCAGTAGCCATCACGTCGTTCGCCAATGAATGCAACTCTTCTCAATAATTTAACAGGAATAGAGAACGAGTGACAAACTAGTCCATGGCCTTTTTAAGGTCAATGTCGTCACGTCTGTTGCTGCTGTCTCGTGCGTCTTTGTGCTGCTCACTGCTCGGTTGCTTGGAGTTAGTGAGTTGCTAACGGTTGCTTGGAGTTGCCTCCAGTGCCTAAATAATGCAAGTGTAGTGACCAGTAGCTCCTATAAACTTACTAATACTAGAATCAGACCTGCCACTTGACCTTGTGGGCCCACCTCGTGATTTCAAGCTGCGCATGAGGGTTTGTTCAATGGTCATGTTAGTCCAATCAGCGGACCACAGTTCATCAGTACGTCTTTCTTCCGGCGAAGTTGTACCTTATGCCCAAAGGGATACAAAATGGGCACCGAGTTCCTGTTGAGCCGGTTTCTCAGCGGAGTGGTGGAGTGGCTCTTCAGGAAGTGTTTCGAGCAGAACTGGGCACCCCACAGGCAGGCGAAAGTCCACTCGCATGTTTTTGATCCACTGCAATCGTCTAAAATGAATAATAGCATTTTATAAAAGCTGTATTACACTACACAATTTCTTGAACAATCTGTCAGTTGAACAATCAAGTTCGTTGTTTTTTGACACTATTTTGGCAGATTGTTCAAGAAATTGTGTAGTAAATAGCTGTATTACACTACACAATTTATTGTACAATTTTTTGTACAATCTGCCAAAATAGTGTCAAAAAACAATGAACTCGATTGTTTAACTGACAGATTGTACAAGAAGTTGTACAAGAGATTGTGTAGTGTAATACAGCTATAATACAGCTATAAAATGTAAAAACTATTCAAACAAGCTGTCACGCTGTTATTGGTTGCTATGGTTACCTTCCTTACCTTAACTTTCATTACCTACTGGTCATGACCTACCCAGAGGCGTATCTACGGGGGGGCAAGTGGGGCTCGTGCCATGGGCGCACTTTAATCCTCAGGGCGCAAATGAGAGGAAAAGATAGAAATGTGAAAAAATGAAGAAAAAAATTGGAAAAACGAATCAAAGACCAAGTTCTTTGAACTTCATATAATTATATACAGGATGTCTCAAAACTCACGCCCCAGAGAAAATGAAGCAAAACTAGATAGCAGTCAGATGTGTAATACCATTGTAATACCGAGGAAAAAAAATCTACCTCAAATGGTATTCGAGAAAAGACAAAGTTAAGTTAACCAATCACAGACCTGTACATTTGAGGTATGTTACCTCAATTTCAAGTTGCCAGGTTCAAGTATCTAAATCTTGTAGTGTCACAGTTACAGTGAGCCAAACATTTATTACAAAATGACAGGCAGTTGGTATTACTTTCAATACTTAGCAACTGGGTTAAATTTTGCAAATTTACCTCAAATTGATCCTCCGGGATTGGTGGATTCAAAAAACTCATGACTCCTTTATGCAAGCAGCAATACATTTTTTTTCTTCTGTTTCCTGGGAACCTATTGTCGTCGGCACCATGTCAGTGTTCTCTGGAGCGCGAGTTTTGAGACACCCTGGATAATGTAGATATTTGAACTATTGGGCGCAATTCGTGTGAGCAATAATTCACAAGCGAAATGGGAACAGAGAAAGAGGGAAAACCAAAACCAATACATTCAAACAGACGATCAACTTTCAACTTTTTCATCTGATCTAGGTATAACTTATAACAGGGACCCTATTTTCGGAACCAGGGAACAGTTCATCAGGTGATGTTGCTTAGGTGATAGCCTAGTGACAGCCCTGGTTGCCTAGCAACTTTGCATGGGAACGGATCACACATGGGGGCCCTATTTGTCGTTGGCTCACCTGAATTCTGAAAAACTGCCTGAGGCGCATTTCCCAGGGTTTCTAGTTCAGGGGCGCAATTTTCATGTTTTGCCCTAGGCGCAATTTACCCTAGATACGCCACTGGACCTACCGTTTCAATGATCGCTGTGAAGATCCCTACCTGTATGTAAGTAATTATAGTAGATTGAGAACTTGATGCTATAAAATGAATATTACCTTGGCAGTGAGGAAGGTTTTGTTTGGAGCTTCATAAATAAACTCAATGATGTCATCGTTTTTGAAAACAGCCGACTTTTTGGCCGTGTAGTCGTCGTTTTGCCTTTTCAAGTAAGCCAACAGTTTATGAAAGTGCGGCACATCAACATTCTCTTTGAGGGCCAGCGTGGCCTTGAGCATCGAAAAGATCGCCCAGAGCGTAGACGCCTTTTTGGATCTTGCCTGCTCCTGTATATTTGCAAGGAGCACATCTTCTGTGGTACTTGTAGCGAATTTTGTAAAGCAGTACTCTTTGAACGCTGCATGCGTTTTTATATCGTGTGATCAATTGAATTCCTAATTTAGGCAGGCTGTGGCCTGGTCGAAATTAGGGATGCGAAGCTGCATTTGGCTAGGGCACAGCCTGCCTAAATTAGGAATTCAATTGATCACACGATATTATGGTCTTTGCTTTTGCTGGCAGCAGCTCATCATCGTTGACTTTGTTTGCCGACTCGCGCCATTCTGGAGGTAGCTTGCTTGCCCAGTCAATGGGACCATAATTTAGGAGAATAGCGAAAATCAATAGTAATTTTGAAAAGTGGTAGAGATGTTCTAGAAAGATTATTGCTGATTACTGTGTAAAAAGTCCCCATCGATGATGGTGTGGAATCGCCGCCATCTTGGATTTTTGGTACAGTTCAAATACTTTTTTCCAGTTGTCTCGATAAATAGCGATGCTATCGGAAAACGGCTCGGTTCAAATTAAAGGCCATCAAATTGTCTACAAAAAAGTTGCTCATCACTCTTACGTATCTGTCATAGCTTTAGAAAAATTGGCCTGTGAATGTCGGGTGTGAGTCCTGGAGGCGATATGTTATTTCTCACGGTGTTTTCAAAGAATCACGCAAAGCTGCAACGCGATGCTGTGAAAGTAACTTTCGTTATTGAATAAAAAAAATCAAACAACATGTTTTAGCCTTCACTTCAAAAAATATGGAGGGTTCAAAGGGAGAAAATAGAACCTCCAATATCTCGGTTATTTAAAAAAATTTAAGAAACGGTTTGGGGAGAATAATGTGTCAACCATTTATGATACAAGGTGCAAAAGACAAAACATTCATTGTACAGGGTGAGTCATAAATCATGAGAACTTACTTTTTCTCAAGAGAGCCAGAGTACAAAAAGTTAGAGTCGTTTCTGAACCGATCTAGATGACAAGATATCATGGACGTTTTTTCCCCAAAAAATGTGGCTATATTTTGAGTAAACTGTATTTTTCATAGCACGCGTAAATCTGAAAAGCCGCATCTATCAGCATCTAAACACCTAAAAATGTTAGTAACCAACAGTGCGAAAATCAGAACAATAAGTAATCTAAACTGGTTTGTCTGTCACTCATTGTTCCGATTTTCGTAGCGTTTGGTTACCATTATTTTCAGGTGTTTAGGTTCGGCTTTGCAGATTTACGCGCACTCTGAAAAAAACCAGTTTTCTCAAAAACACAAACAATTTTTTTTTTAGGAAATGGATATGCCATCTTGTGATTTAGATCGGTTCAGAAACGACTTGAAATTTTCGTACTCTCTTGATCTCTTGAGAAAAAGTAGATTCTCATGATTCATGCCTCACCTTGTGTATGGAATATTTTGGCCCGTATTCATATCCCACTTTTAAGCTAAAAGCGCTTTTAGTGCGATGCGCATTTAGGGGCATTTCTCATATTTCAGTGTTCAAAAATACATTATTGCGATTGGGAGCGATTGTATGTACTCAATTGCAATTAATTTGCGCGTTAATTTGTATTTTTGAACACTAAAATATGAGAAATGCCCCTAAATGCGCATCGCACTAAAAGCGCTTTTAGCTTAAAAGTGGGATATGAATACGGGCCTGTCTTTTGCACCTTGTATCATAAATGGTTCACTAATTATCTCCCCCAAAGCGTTGTTTGAAATTTTCTGAAACCGAAATACTGAAGGTCCAATTTTCCCCCTTTTGACTACCCCTTCATATTTTTTGGAGTGAAGGCCAAAAATCCAGAAAAACAAAATGGACCACCTAGCAACGCTCCGCCCCCCCCGCGACCCCCCTTCAACAGTGATCGACACTTTTTGTGCCAAAATCCTTCTCCGGCCAAAATGGTATCAACGGGATATGATGCGTCGAATTATAACGTATTTGCTTCCAATTGATTGACGTGTTTCATCCCCTCTATTTCAACTTGCAATTTTTTACCCCCCCCCCCCCCCCTCCAATAACTCAAAACCCCCAGGTGCGATTTTTAGCGATTTTGGATTTGTAGTAGAGCATTCGATTCTGAACAGAATATCAAATTTTCAGGACTTCCATATAATATTTTTTCCGAGGTTTGGCCGATTTTTTTGCCATTTTTCCTGTACTACTAGAGCTGGTTAAAAGCAAAGGCTAGTTTTTATTCACACGGACCATTCAGCGTGGGTCTCTTCGTTTTTTGGAATCTTCTGTATAACCGGTTTAATGAAGCATTATGCATTTCGAAGAATGATTGTAAGGTATAAAGACAAGATAATAGTTAATATTGTTGTGACTTCTTTTTTTGTAAGTATGGAAAAATTCAAGAAAAGTTTTTAGTACCCGTAATAATTATGAGTAAACCACTCTTTTCAAGTAAATTACGCAATATTAAATACGACACATCGAAATTTTTGCCTCCTGATTGTCTTGGGCGAGTTGGAATCTGTTTGTGTCGTTGCTTAGCCCAATCTTCTGATAATCCATAATATTGTTAGTGAGAAATTCAATGCAACTTGAGTGAAGGGTACAGTACTTGAGTACAGGGTGACATGTAAAGCGGTGCAAAACTGCCAGGCGTTCAACATGCTCCCATTTCAAGAAATTTTCTTTTTTCTGGATTCTAACATTTGAGGCATAAAAGATAACCTCATCCTTCGCCACCTTACTTGATTCATTCCCCCAGCCTCTTTATTTACAGGGTGGTATCAAAAAAAAAAATTCTTGGTTTTTCTGTGATATCATTTTTTATTCTTGACCGATTTTCAAAATCTAGGGCTGAAATTGAAGCTGAAACCTCAAGTAAGTAGATTCCACAATCAGAATCGACTGAAAATAAACAGTAAAAATGTATGGTTTCCTCAAGAGTGACCCGACATTCCATTGGTTCCGGGATCTGGCCTGGGATGAGATTGAACTGATAATAAACTTTGCCCTTGAGTGAAGCATTTATTCCGAACATCTTCCGATGTTGAGAGCTTGAATTCGACAAGAATTGTTGATAAAAGGACAAAATTACAACTGCGTATTATCAAGGCCAAATAATTTACAAATAATTTATCTTGCTCGTATAAAATCGCTTGTAACTAACGTTACCGAAATTATAACAATCAGCATGAAAAAAATTCTGTTTGTTGTAATTTCCGTAACGTTGGTTACAAAAGCTGCTGGTGAACGATGTGTTCTCGTAACGTTAGTTACAGACTATTTCATACGAGCAAGAAGGATGATTTTGCCTTGATAACATGCAGTTGTACTTTTGTTCCTTTATCAACAGTTCTTGTCTCATTCAAGCTCTAAACATCGGAAAATGTTCAGAATGAATGCTTCGCTCAAGGGCAAGGTTGATTATGAATCCATTCTCATCCCAAGCCAGATTCCGGGACTGATGAAACGTCGGGTCACTCTTGAGGGAACCACACATTTTTAATATTAATTTCCTGTCGATTCTGATTATGGGGATCTTCTCACTTGAGGTTTCAGCTTCAATTTTAGCCCTGGATTTTGAAAATCAGTCAAGAATGAAAAATGGTATCACCGAATAACCAAGAAATTGTTTTTTCATACCACCCTGTAAATAAAGAGGCTATAGAAAAAAGAAATTTTCTTTATATGAGCATGTTGGATTGTCAGAAAGCAACGGCACAAACAGATTCCAAATCGTTCAAGACAATCAGGAGTTACCCCAATTCAAAAAAGGGCAAAATTTTCGATGTGTCGTATTCAATGTTGCGTAGTTTAGGAAGGTAACTACGTATAAGAGAGGTTCCTACGTAGTAGTTCCTTTTTTTTTTGACTGCTTGTGAGGCGCCAAAGAGTTGCCTCGCAGTTCTTGAAGCTGCGTAGTCTAAAAATCACCAATACTATCTACTTACTCAGGAGCTCAATTTCAAGTCTGACTTGAATACAGTCGACGCATCCTTATCTGCTGGCTTACGCAAAGAGCTGATTCACTCATCGCTGTGTTTTGGGCATTCCTTTTTTGCAAAAATAAATGAATTCTCGCTCTATAAAAATGTTTTATATATTTATAAGAAGCTCCTTGACGTTTAATGATTACTGGGACATTTTGGAGGGATACCGTAATAGCTTGCCGCTTCGGTCAGAAAACTATCATTTTTTAAATTGCAACGACCCTTGCAGCAAAAGCGTTTCATACTGTCTTGTGTTCAATTCCGTCTTCTGTAAAAAATTCAATACCTACTTCCCTTTTTGCATATTTGATTTTCGCAAAAAAAGACTTCAGTGATGTTCAAGGTCTTGAGTTCAGCAATTGATGGATCATTTGGCCCTGTCTCCATCACAAAAGTGCACTCTCGGGAGTATTTTGTCTGTTTTTCCACTTGATGGACTGTTTTCCTGGCCAAGTAATACAAACTGTCGTGTTCAAGCTCTTCCAGATGCCCAAAATCAAGGTCTTCAAATTCAATCTCATCAGGTTCCTCAAAAAGATCAGATCTCTTTAGAAGAAGCTCCGCAACCGCAAGGCACGCCCCATCGTCGATCTCGTAGTCGCCCTTTCTGTTACACTTGAAAAACTGGGATACCGATATTAGCCGTAAAGCCATTTTGAAAAACTTTGGGCTCGGTACCGGGTTGATGTACCGAATCATCAAGAATAAATTCTCCAATGAATCTTGAGTGGACCGCCCAAGATGCACATATGAAAACCCTTTCTGAGGTACATTATAACACTCTGACAGTTAGTTCTAAAGCATCAGTGGTAGCCAGCAATACTCCAGTCTGAACTGGCTTCCACCTGCCATCCGGTCCAATCTTCAGATCATGAAACAAAGTTCTTACCTCATTGAAAAATCGGTTGAATAGAATAGATTGATAATCTTTATTGCGTTTGAGAAAATATTTCCCTGGAACAATTTTTTTCATAGTTTCTGAATATGTCAAGTATAATTTCCCCTTTCCTACTATACAGGGTGTTTCAGAGATAATAGCAAAAAATTTAACTGCGGGTAGATCTCGTCAAAATATGACGGAAACCTATATACCATTTTGCAAATTTCGGCCTAATGACGAAGATACTGCCCTCCAAAGTTCACTTTTTTTGGATTTCAAAAATTTGTAACTCAGGAACGTTTAGACAAATTTAGCTCTAATTCAGCATAAGCTGGTTTGTCATGATTATCTATCAACCTGCCAAATTTGAAAAGAATACAATCAGTGGCGTAGAAGTTATAAGGGGTCACCTTGAGCCAACTTTTCTTCGGATGCTTCTAAATTATTGACCCTTATAACTCCTACACCACTAGTTGGATTCTTTCCAAATTTGGCAGGTTGATAGATAATGATGACAAACCAGCTTTCGCAAAATTAAAGCTGAATTTATCAAAACGTTCCTGAGTTACAAATTTTTGAAATCCGAAAAAAGTGAATTTTGGAGTGCTGTATCTTCGTCATTAGGCCGAACTTTGCAAAATGGTATAAAGGTTTTCGTCATATTTTGACGAGATCTCCCCACAGTTGAATTTTTTGCTATCATCCCTGAAACACCCTGTATACAGGTGTTCCATTTTTTTTTCGAAACACCCTGTCTTTCATCAGCACAATCCATGCTCATTGTTATCCCCACTTACAAATATGCATTTGACTTCTAGATTAAAAAAAAAAAAATTTTCACAATGTCATCTCCAAAAACGTCTATTTTTTGAGAATGATGGACTCATTTCTGAATTCAAATATGTCTAGGATATTTTGTTTCACTTTTAAATGACATGGAATGACATACAATAACTTAACAAATATTCGGGACATATTTGATTCCTAAAATAAATCGATCATTCTGAAAAAAAAAAAATTTTTCAAGATGCCTCCGTGAATTTTTTGATTTTTTTTTTCAGAAAATAATTGAGAATTGCCATGCATATTTGTAATCACAATAACAATGTGGATCGATTGTGCTGATAGAATAAGGTGTTTCAAAAAAATACACAAAAGAAATTGCGACACCCTGTATTTTTCATATCGCACGAAATGAAAAATTATACTTGACATATTCGGAAACTACGGGAAAAATTGTACTAGGAAAGTGTATGAGACGTGTAACAGTCTTTTTTATATTGAGACGATTACTTCATAAAATCATTCAATATGTTATCCACAATAATTTCCGCCAAAAAAAAAAACAAAAAAATGGGTCCATGAGGATCAAAGTTTGATTTTTCAAAAACGCGGTCGCTTCTACAATGACCTTGTATGACCACGATGACGTCACCCCAAGAGTTCTATTTTTCGTCTGAAAGTGTTTTTTTGCGAGGTTGCAGCCCTGCGCCCTGAAACCCCGCGAAAATCCAAATCTTCATTATTTTACAGACCTATTTCAATTTTGGCGCCGCGAATAGCGTCGTCGCCCTTGCTCACGTGTCAGGGCCATCCCCAAGCTCGTGCTGCGCGCTTTTCAACCTGAATTGAGCGTCAGCCCCACAGACGTCTGAGACGGTGACAGTGAGATATGTCAAACATTTAAAATTCGTAGTGGCAATCTGTTCTGTGTAGAATCAATAGTAGACGGGGAGCTAGCGACGGATTTTTCATATCATTTCAACAAAGCTACAATGCTGATTTAAACATCCATCTACATCTCCTGATGACCAGAACGAACCTTCCCCGGCTGGTGGCCGGGGCCTTTGGACGTTATAGCTCTTTAAAGAAAAAAATAAATTGTATGTGTCCTTTATAACGGACTATTTTAAGTTGTCAAACGATTACCCTGGTAGCTTGATTAAAAAACTGTGATTGTTAACTGAACTGTGATTTTTGAAAAACGCATTTTTTCCGAAAGAAAATCGTTCCTTTTAATTTTTAAAGCAATCTAAATTCAAAATACATACTGATTCTTTACTACTGGATTCTTGACTTTTTTTCCGATAATTCAGTATAGCATTCGCTTGTTGAGTACCTAGTGCGTGTGAAAAGTAACAAGAAAAATTCGAAAAGGCGTTACTGAATTATCGGAAAAAAGTCAAGAATCCAGTAAGGAATCAGTATTTTTGAATTTAAATTGTTTAAAAATAAAAAGAAACGATTTGCTTCAGAAAAAAGATCGAACTTGGTGGGTCTCGGGGCTCGTTTGGGACATGGCTCGCTGAACCTCGCGCCCATTTTAGCTGCTGCGGACATTCTGATCGCACTTTTTTAATCGAGCTATCAGGGTAATCGTTTGACGTCTCAAAATAGCCCGTTATAAAGGATACGTACAATTTGTTTGTTTCTTTCTTTAAAAAGCTATAACGGCCAAAGGCCCCGGCTACTAGCCGGGAAAGGTTCGTTCTGGTCATCAGGAGATTTAGGGGGATGTTAAAATTAACATTGTAGCTTTATTAAAATGATATGAAAACTCCGTCGCTAGCTCCTAGACTATGAGCTGTTCCAAGTTCTTCGGGTTCAAATCGTTGTTGAAGTTCAGCCTGGGATTGGAGGTCTTCAGTTGCTTCTTCCTTGGCAGAGCACGTAGAGCCTGATCGCGGTCCCGCAGCATCACTTTTAATTGTTTATGACTTCGATCCAGCTTTTTGCTAATTATGTCGCATCTGGCAATGTCGACATGCGGCTCCACCGACCGAATCATGTTTTCAATCTCTTCGCTGTTCGATCGTTCGCTCTCTGAAGGTTCGCGATGTTGGACGCATTCTTCGTGATGGCCTCCTTGTGCGCGCTGAGCAGGAGATTCATGTTCCCGATGGATTGATTGCATGAAGATATTCCTGCTTTGAGTACATCGAATTGGTCCCATGATGACCTTAAAATGTTCACTTGTCATAGTGGTAACAGGAGGCTGGATGCATCCCACACAAGTCAAGGTTGATTTTTCTCCATTGAAAAACTTGGATACCGATATTATCCGTAGAGCCATTTTCAAAAACTTTGGGCTCGGTACCGGGTTGACGTACCAAATCATCGCGAATAAATTTTCCAACGGATCTTGAGTGAACCGCCCAAGACACACATTATGAAAACCCTTTCTGAGATATAAAATACTCTCCCAGTTCTAAAGCCTTACTGGTAGCCAGCAATACTCCAGTCTGAACTGGCTTCCACCTGCCATCCGGTCCAATCTTCAGATCATGAAACAAAGTTCTTACCTCATTGAAAAATCGGTTGTGTCACCTCAAAACTTTCCCGACTAGTAACAAGGAACGGATAGAAATTTTTGCATGAGACGTCTCTTCGGGTGGAAAGTTAGAAGTTGAGAGGAAGATTTTAATAAACTAGAAGCATCTTCCAAGGAGCTTGTGGTGTGGTTAGTTAGCGCGTTCGACTACCACTCCAGAGGTCGCGGGTTCGATCTCCGCCGGGGACGGATTTTCGGCCTCGAAAACAAGCTCCTTGGTTTAGTTGGAATGCTTGCTAAATGCAAGACGCACCGTGTGTCGCATAGCACGTAAAATACGAACGATGGTGCCGACCCCATGCGATGTTGGTGGTCGTTAAAAATCCCTACCCTGTGTTGGAACACACAGGGGTTCGGCAAAATTTCCGGTATAGTGGAGGAAAGCATTCTCCGGCGTCGGTGTTAGGCCTCGTTGCGGAAATAGGCCGACGTTAAATAAACGAAAAAAAAAAGGATCTTCCATATTGATTGAACAAAAAATGAGCAGAATACTGACTTTACACAGCTCGCGGTTCAAAGGGAGAAAGGCGTAGGGCGTAGTGTACCACCGTCATCATCTGGCTTCAACGGCCACTTTTCCACATTAATGACTGGATAGTTCCGCGGTATCGAGAGAGACACGCGCAGGATACCCACTCATGCACATTTAATTAACAACAAGACAAAAACAAGGTCCATGAATCCCTCATTTGAGCATTAGCAAAAATAAAAACAAACACTCTTAACTGTCCTATCGAAGGTATTATGAGGATGAATTATTGAAGCACGAACGAATCATTGGGTTGTAAAACTGCAACGATCATCAGTGCGGTTTGAATTCCGCCGTAAATAATAGCATTCAATAGAAAATAGATAATAATAATTAATGATTGATCGCCATCAGTAGGTGCAGTGGCTAACCAGAATAAAAATGTTCCGATATGCATTATTTTGTTGGCAAATCAAGCGAGTTTTTCCACTCTGGCCAATAATATAATAATTTTGAAAATTAAACCCACAGCAAATGTAGTAGATATAGATTTGATAAAATAAACAATAATCATGAACGGACAAAAAAGTAATTAAAATGAAACGTTGGTCACGCAGTCTGTATGGGGGATGTTTTTTATACATTGTTTTCGCAAATTTCCATTTGGTGACGTCACGCGTTTACATGATTACAGAAGGGTGACGTGTACAAATATAACAGCGCTTTTAGAGTAAACCAAAGCAATCACAGAATAGCTATTGTATACGGAAAAACCACTTGATAGGCACTGAGAATTCAACTAAATGGAGTATTTACGAATGAGTCGTGAATCGTCGTTGTTACTTAGTAACACTTGGTTCTTGCGTCGTTGTTGTACCCGACCTAGACCCGATCGTTTGACTTTTTTTTTGTCAAGGCTTGTTGGGTGATATTTTTACCCAAGCCAAAAGTAAAGTGTTGAAAGGGAAATGGGACACCGTATTTTTTATAAAGTTGTGTCAGAAGGTACCCATTTTGTGTAGGAAAATGTGAAATCCTGCCTTTGATCCTACTCTACTACACTAGGTACTTAATGGCTCATCTCATCACTATGGCCCACCACTGGATAAACGACTATCAGAAAGTAGCAGAAGTCATTTGCTACTTCAGTCAACTGACAATGTGTTTTTTACTGGAAAGTTTCTTCTGTATACATTAGCTAGTGCTGGCTCTCCTCCAGTCGAAATTTAAATCTTGCTCTCCCGGTTAAAGAAGCAGAAACAATGTGAGCATGACCCCAATTCGGAGTAGAGAATTTCGCGTGGTTAACGGAATAGCGGAGTTCTTGTGTTTCGACAAGAAAAAATAAATTCCCACAATTAGGCACCTTTTAAAGCGCTAACGTGAGTTAACACGAAATTCACCAGCTGGAATTGTCACTGGCAAGTAATAATTGAACTCAAATACCGTACCAAATTAAGCTTACGCTCTAATTATAATAAAGCTCGCAGGGGCAGCTCGTTAAGCTAACTGACCTGGTGCCATTAATTTGTCATTCTGGGTCGTCCTGTATGCTCGGCGTGCTGCCTGCCTCCTCGCCCTTGTCGCGCCCGACCACCACCATCACTACCACCAAAGAGCCATCTCTCCCTTTCGATAAATAATTCAATTCGGCCGAAATTCAATATACGAAAGGTGAAGATCAAAGGCAGTGTGTATAACTTGGCGATATTTTAAACTCTGCTTTCAAAAGCGGCGTTTTTTCGTTTTTAATAATTCGATATCTTCTCTGCTTCACTCGCATCGTCTTGTGTGTGTGCGCGCCATCTTCTGGCTCAGGCTCTTTTGGTCTCTGGCAAGCGATTCAGTTTGCTTATCTATGTTTCGGAATCGGCGCAAATAGAGTTCGGAGAGAGAGCGGCAGGGAATAAATCCGCTGCAAACGACAAGTCAATAAGTCTATTGCATTACACAGCACTAAATGTAATAAGAAGTAAAACGCCGGGGCTTTATTCAATAGGCCATATTTCATGATAGCGCAAGAAGTCAGTTCGCGCCATTTACACTAATATATCTGTAATCGATGAGGGATGAAGAAGTTATCTGGCCTCGGTTAATTGCATTCTTTGCTCCGGTTCCTGCAGCAGAGGCGTACGCCATGCCGCGTCGTGTTCATTACAGGTCCCGGGGCCTTATCAGATCATTTCGGAAAGAAATAATGTCTTGCTTGTTATGAGGCAGCGTGCGAGGCGCCTTCGTATTTGGAACGCCAGGAGAAAGGTACGGACGCGGATAAAAACAAGAAGGAATCGTCGTCGACGACGATGTACACTGCTCAGAGTTCATTAAAGTCTCGATGGGTGGGTAGACCATCTGCATGTCATTTATTCCTTTCGAAAAAGGGAATATCAAAGTGCTCCAGGGCCATTTCAACTTTTGTCGCTGTTTTTCAAGAAAGCCAACCGAATCTCATCTCTCATCTGCAAATAATTCGATGGAGACAGATCATAAAACTCGACTTCCACTGGTTTCGAGTCGGTTTTCCTATAGGGTCTGCTATAGGGCCTATAGGGTTCGTTAGGACATCCATATTGTTACCTCCTGTTTTATTAGAATCGATCGGTATCCATAGGCACGATATACCGTAAGTACATTCTGGGCGCAGCTAGTGCATCGATAGTTTCAAAAAATAAAAAACCAAAGGGCATCAGCTATTTCGAGCGAATATACCCTTTGGCGGACGGTCGGAGTCGCACAATTTTTTTGCGAAATCACTGAATTCTAACCTGTACTCTATTAACCCTAAAAACTTCAATCTATCTTTCTTCCGTCTTTTTAGTGAAACGGTACTCGAGTAGTGTTCAAACATATATAAACAAGAAAAGTGATTGTATGTTACAGCATTTTTAATAAAACACAATTAATAGGGGGGAAATAAAGTATCACGATAGGCTAAATGTCACCAGCTTACTTGGCCTATTCCATGAAGTGGTACAGTCGGAGACGGCTTCCAAACCGGATGCGATCGACAGTTTGACGTACGCTGCGCTTTCCAGGGTGCGAACGAACGATTGCCCCGGTGGCGTCCAGGGGCACGAAGGCGTCCACGTAGGTAGGCGTATACGTCTTAAGCCGCTTCCAGACTTGATAACATGTTACTTAACATTGTTTAAAGACAATGTTTCCTAACAATATTAATGTTTGTTTTATCGTCCACACTTGAAGGCTCGCTTGAGGGATAACAGCAACATTTTTGGCGCGCCAGTTTCATTCACAATGCTACCGTATGATCAAAAACTTTTCTACTTTGCGGTAGGCTGTGGCCTAGCCAAAATCAGCCTCGTTTGCCTGCCAATGACCAGGCCACAGCCTACCGCAAGTAGAAAAGTTTTTGATCATACGGTACTTCACACTATTTCAGCCCAAGCGTCGCTCCTTTGTTGTCGATTCTCATAATTTATCAAAATTAGCATCAACTTCATAAATTGTTCTCAGCTGAAAACTTTTCCGGCTTTACCTTCATTGTGGGTGTCCCACAAAACACGCTTAGACCTGAAGAGGTCGATAAGGTGAATTGTGGCTTCTTTCATCCATTCCATCGTTGGTTAGTTGTATTAATTGTGTGGTAATTATTGTTAATTCACGGCAAGAGAACCTTTACGTGCCAGAACCGCGAAGAGAATGGTCAGCTGATGACTGCCGCTGGCGAGAAACACCAAGTCAGGACGGCCGTGCAACATGTTGCAAAACAATGTTTTCTAACATCCTTTGATCGTACCGCCATTGCCACCCGACGGATAGTGGACTCATCTAACAACAGACTAAACCTGTTATCACCTATATCTGCAAGATGTTCAGAACTTAGCATTTCGAGAAAAGTCGTCGAGTGTCTTTTTTTCTTGTGCGCTTTGTATCATACCTACCTAATTCAAAACGAAATCCCCGAATGCAGCGCGCCACAATTTCGTGGGTCGTCTCCCTGAACAATACAAACACGCTAGATCCTTAGTATACATTTAAACAGACGGTTCCCGGGAAGAATTATTCGCCGCCATCCTCGCCGGGGTAAGTGGAATCTTTATGACATCACTTCCGTTCACCCTGCCTACACTTCCGCTAAGAAGCGCCGTTGGAAGTCGCCAAATGAAGACGAAGGGCCCTCCCGAGCACTCGGCCCCACCAAAGACACGTTAAATTCATTACGCCGCATTAAAGTTACAAACGATTATATGAGGGGTTTGTTTATTCCGCTTTATTTCATTCCGGAAGAGTGCGGGCGGAGGCCGGCAAGGGGGAAGAAGGGAAGGATGAGGAGGAGGGCCGAGGAAGCAGGAGAGGGCGCGCGAGAGAGGCACAAAACCAGCGAAAGGGTTGATTCGAATCAACTTTTTGGGGATGGACCGGAAAAGGAAGCGATATTTTTTATTAATTTTTGCGTCATAATTTGAAAATTTAATTACTCTGTGCAAAACAAATAAGAATCGGTGAGCGTGGAGCACGATAGCCAAATCGGGAGAACTGTCTGATTTCCAATAACGAGGGTCGAAAGAATCGGCACAATTAGCTTGTGTTCAGTAGTGGAAGTGTAAAGTGTAAACCAATTTTGAGGTGAAAGTATAGTATAGGCTGTCTGTTTTCAACATGATTCTAGTGGGCTGTGTTTTTGGTCACCGTCAGCCGATCGCGGCCTGAATCGCAGCCCACTAGAATCATGTAGAAATCGGACAGCCTATACTTCCACTTGCCTGCTCCCTTTATCCTACCTACCTCACCCCCTTCAATCCTATTTGAATCAAAAATAATCTCTTCAGTAAGTATACGAGAAGCTGTCTAGAAAAAAACTACTTTGTAGTCTTTTAAAAACTGGGTCTTATACAAAATTACAAAATACGATTATTTACGATCGTTTGAAGACCTGTGTCAAGCCCCGGCTGACGCAAGCAAAGAAGATTCACTCTGCTCAAGTTGTAAAAAAAGCACCATCTGAAATAATCGGTATTTCTTCTATTATTGGTGTGAAACACCTTGCCTCGTAGCTTTTGACCATAAACCTGACCGAGCACCTAATTTTTTAGCAGTCGCCATATGGGAAGACGCAGCTATTTTTTGGCGAAGTGGGAAGGAAGATAATGGGGCAGCTCTTGAAATACATCGCTTAGACGACACTTTCACGTGGGAACCGGGGAAAGCAGCAAAACAGGAGAGACACACACAGAGTCTGGCGGACACGTCATGTCGACATATTATAACCACACAAAATAAAAAGAATTTGACATGGAAACTGTTTGGCAACCCTTCGTGGTTCTACCACAGAATAGCTATATACAGAAGCATCACTCGTGGCGGTCCCTTTGATCTTTTGCCTTGGTTACCGGTGACCTTGCGCCATTTTGTTGGTAAATTTTCGTAGAGGTGGGCGTAAAAAAATGCCGCAGAATGAGAAGTGGGGTGAATTATTTATTATTCATCATTCCCTTTTCTTTGCTGAAGGTCTCACAGTTGGTTTTCTTTTTTTCATTGATTAAATGTCACTTTTTGCTTTTGAAACCAGTTTCGATGGAAATTACCTTTGATTGGGGTATTCTAGACTGTTTCTGCCCCAATAATCTCCATTGGGACTGCATCAAAAAAGTTATTATGTATCGAAAGTGAGTTCAGCTAATTTTTCAAAGAAGCCGTGCGAATTTTTTTTCCATCACAGCCGTAAGTAGGTGTAATTAAAAAAGTAAAGGAACAAGTGTAGAATGGTTTATTATAATGAAGACCAATTAACAGTATAATACAAAAAAGTGTGCAAGCTGTGTCTGCTATGTCCATTTTGTCGACTTTCAGTTACAAAAAGTCGAAGAAATTTTCATCAACTCCAGTGGAAAACCATATGAACCTGTCTGATATATTTTTCTAAAACAGTTTTTGATGGCAGAACAAGTGCTTTTTTCAAGAGCTTGTAACATTTGGGGCCCAAAAAATATAATAACAAAGCAAACTTTTTGAATTCATCAAGCTAACGTCGGCCATGGCAATTTCCTTTCAATGGATTGGCTTATTGCACTTCGGCTAGCTTGGATAATTCGGAATTTAAAAGTTTGTAACACAAAAATTGAAACTGGATTCATGTCCGAATCTTGACTACTTTTCCTAAAATTCTCCTCGATCTCTTTCTTCAAAGCCGCATTTTCTTTTTGGAGATGGACATTTTTTTCCAACAGCGTGACTTTTCTTGATGAGTTCTGCTTCAAAGCTTCGAGGAGTTTGAGTCTCAGCTGAAGACTCTCTTGTTTCGGAAATCTCAGTTTGAGCTGAAGACATCTGCGGCGGCTTTTCTCTCTGTTCATCTAAGTCACCGATCATCTCAGAAACTGAAACATTTTTATTGCTATGAAAAATTCTCATTTCATCTTTGATTAGGTACCTACCTCAAATATTCTGCAGTATTTTAGGTTTTTTCAACTGCTGGCTGGTCACATATTATGTCTCCACAAGAACTCGATCCTTCGTCGGAAACACTTGTGAAACAACCACTACTTGTAGATGGAAGTTGGTTCATCTTGCCAATGAAATCCATCGAAGTCCATCCATTGAAATGAAGTCCATCACGACCACTGTTCTCGATCCAAATTTTACACCTGAAGCAAAAATAAATCAAATACGTGCAAGATAACATAACACACGCCACGAAGCAGAATTAATGTGAATTTTTGGTGAAATAATACGAATGTAGAAACTGTACAATTGTGTATGTATGTAGGTACTTACATTGCTGTGTCTTTCGGAAATCGAAAGAACCGGCGATAAAGGCTCTCAGTCTTCACTGTCACTTTCAGAATAGAATCTGTAGCCGGAATCTTTGTACGAACATGCAACGCCCCATTTCCTTTTTAGCTCCACCTGTTCTGCATCGTTCATGGTGAAAATGTTTTGAAAATGCCGAAGAAAATGTTTTCGAAAATCGAAATGTCAGAGTGACATGAAAAATCAAATGCCAAATATTCCCAGTCTACTTGGCCATTTCAAACGCTTCGCGCGTCCTCATCGCTGTGCCCATCTCTCGCTCAGTGCCCAATAGTATTGCCCACATAACAGGAAAGGTAACGAAACTATACCGAATACTGCCGAGTAGCACTCAAGGACCGCCTTCTGGTCAATTTTTTTATCCCACTCTAATTTTTGATATCCTTTTCTAGTCACGCTTCTGTATATATAATCAGTTTCACGGCTATCTGCATTAGAGCAAGCTATGGAAAAATTATTTTTTGTTGGTAGGAATGAGTAGGAATCCATAACCGACGTCGCAGAAGGTTTGTATAAATGTGGTATGTGAAAAGGTTAGGTATTGTGGCGTTTGTGGCAGATGTCACCCGTCGCGCGGTGTGATGCACGTCAAGTCAAAATGTTCAGTTTATTTGGGGAAAACAGATAAACACGTTTTCCTCGGAGTGTCAATTATCTGGACACCTTCTTCACGGGTTGGTGGCTCTTTACTTGTGCTTTGGTAGTGGCGGCCAGTGAGCCAGTGTATAAAATGACGCCAAAGGAAGTCAGCGGCAGCATTAAAGGGAAGTAGGACTGATAGTAGGAAGTACTACGTGCTCTACAACACTAGAACAGCATACAAGCCAGAAAAAGATGAAGAAGGGAATACATACATGAAATGGTCAATAATTTCATATTGAGAAGATCTTCCAACACAGAGTAAACTCACGCGTCGTGTCTCGACTGTCTTGTCTTGTACAGTGCAACTCCATAAATCAATGTCCATGGAAGCGAATTTTCTCAACCTCACTGGGGCCACTGGACAGGCATTTTCATTAATTTTTCTTCCCTTTAGTGCTGCCGCTGACTTCCTTTGGGGTCACACTGGCTCACTGGCCGCAACTAGCAAAGCACAAGCAAAGAGCCACCAACCCGTGAAGACGGGTCCAGCAAATTTACACTCCGAGGAACACGTGTTTATCTATTTTCCCCAATAAAACTAAACATTTTGACTTGATGTGCATCACAGCGCGCGACGGGTGACATCTGCCACAATACCTAACCTTTTCACATACCACATTTACACAAACTATCTGCGACGACGGTTATGGATTCCTGCTCATTCCTACCAACAAAAAATATTTTTTCCATAGCTTGCTCTAATGCAGATAGCCGTGAAATTGATTATAGCTATTCTGTGGTTCTACAATGCATAATTGCCAGATTCATTGTTAGTCGTTGCGGTACGGGCCTAAAATCGTTCAAGTTCTGCACTTCTAACGATTTCGATTATTTTCGGCACAGACGATTATTGGACCTATTCAAGCGTTTTGACCCGCAGCACCACCAAATTTGCCCCTCGAGAACGGAGGGGTGGGGGTATCTTCAGAATTTGAAGCTCCAGGTCTGATATGGTCCAATGAAGACCCACAAAGGCAAGTGAGTAGTCATTTTCGAATGATTTTTATTCGCCGATATCGATTCTCACGTGAAAAATGAGTTGCGCTATCATTTGACAAAGATAATAATTAGTAATAATAAGAGACAAAGATGAAATCAAGTGGTCATCTACTGAACTCTGTAGGAACTTGTTATTTTGTGATAAATACATAAAACTTGGTAGGGCTGTTCATTATTACTCACTTTCCAAATATGGAGGGAGCACCACGCGTTGCGACGCATGACGTCGCGACGCAATATCAAAAAACATAGTGGTCGTCATTTCCAAAACAGTCAATATATTATCATAATTTATTGGATTTCTTTCATCAAGCCATATGCTTTCGAAATTCAATAACATATTTTTGTCGACTTGGGGGAACGCTGGGCTACCAGTGGTAAGTCAGGTGTCTGCTAGAGGGAACTGTGAGGTTTCTTTACTCCCAAATTTCCACGGTCAACATCTTCGGATAAAACTATAGTTAAGTTTTAACTAGTTAAAGGTGAACTAGTTTTAAGTTTGTCCATACGAATAATTATGTCATCTGGTCAACATTCTCCATGTTTCGTCCTTCTAAGGACTCCTCAGTATGGTTTATACAGAATTCGCAACCGCGCGAGATCATTCTATTCGGACTACCTAGTGAAGTAACCGATTTTGGAATACCGTTTTGTTTGAAATGGGTAAAAAATGAGTAAATGCAATTTCTGTGATTCCAGTGTTAAAGTGTGAAAAAAGTCAGCCGAATATGAATGAAGTAAATACGTCTAAAAAGCACCAATATGAAAATCTTGAATTCCACTTAGCCCAAAAGATGGTTCGGTAATGTGGAATACCCCTATATCCGAATGTGGACAACTGCATTCTCTGCGAAAAAGAAAAGGGTGTTCCACATTTGGTCCGGTATTCCACAATAATAATAAAATCAATAAAGCCCGCTAGTCGAGTGGAGTGCGTGAGCGCTCGGCAAGTGGACCTCCTGGGTTCGATTCCCGGCACAGTGCTTTGTGCTATAGAAACAAAGTTTCTCAGCTTGTGATATTTGGGAATCAAATTCAGCAAACTCTTATGACATAAGAAATGCCGATAAGGATAAAAACAAACAAATAAACAAACAATAATGGTTCAATCATTTGATACAGTCTCATACAAAGCGATTTCTTTCTTTCAGTTCGGTGGCACCGATATTAACAGGCGATTAATCGTTATAATAATTTATAGTTTAGTTTGTAAGAGTTGTGTAACCGAGTATGTACCTAATATGGTACAATATTGAAGATCACTTTCTTCCAGTCATCAAAAGTACCTTTCTGAGATCCTTTCATTTGATCGCTAGATCTGTATAAACATACTGAGGAGCCCCTGGAAGGACGAAACACGAGAAATGTTAACCAGATAACATATTCGTATGGACAGACTTCAAAATAGTTAGTTTTATCCTCGGTTTTATCCGAAGATGTTGACCGCGGAAATCTGGAGGTGAAGAAACCTCACAGTTCCCTTACAGGCACCTGGTTTACCTACCACTGGTAGCCCACCGTTTCCCCAAATCGACAGAAATATGTTATTGAATCTTGAAAGCATATGGCTTGATGGAAGAAATCAAAGTAATAATAATATTCCTATCGACTGTTCTGGAAATGGCGACCACTGTTTTTTGATATTGCGTCGCGACGTCATCCGTCGGAACGCGTGGTGCTCCCTCTATATTTGGGAAGTAAGTAATAATGAACAGTCACACCAAGTTTCATGTATTTATCACAAAAAACAAGTTCCTACAGAGCTCAATAGATGACCATTTGATTTCATCTTTATCTCTTATTATTACCAATTATCTTGGTCAAATGATTGCGCAACTCATTTTTCATGTCAGAATCGACATCAGCGGATGAAAATCATTCGAAAATGACTACTCACTTGCCTTTGTGGGTCTTCATTGGACCATACCAGACCTGGAGCTTCAAATTCTGAAGATACCCCCACCCCTCCGTTCCTGAAGGGCAAATTTGGTGGTGCTGCGGGTCAAAACGCTTGAATAGGTCCAATGATCATCTGTGCCAAAAATAATCGAAATCGTTAGAAGTGCAGAATAATTTGGTGTACCGCTACGACTATGTGAACTGCCATTACAAACAGATAATGTAATAATTGTTTCCTGCTTATAAATTCCACAATGTACAAAACGATGCTGCATTGTTTTGTTTTTCCGTCATTTTTAATCATAGCTAGTAATTATTCATGGACTGTAGACTGCCTATCAGACACCACCTGACAACAACGGTTGAAGCATGAATGGCAAGATGTCCTACTAGTGCGCACGCGCGGTACAGATTTTTGACGTCATCAATCTTCCAGTTGTAAACTTCACCTGTTGGTGTCCAAATTTTCAACATTTTATTCTGAAAAAAGTAAAGATTTGCAAGACGAAATATTTTTATGCCTGTAATGATCTCAGTTTGTACTTTCTTTCGAACATATAAAAGCAAAGTGGTGTAAGACCCCAATAATACATTTTTATTCACATCCTTAGGTAAATGTGACTACATAAAAAGTTGTAAAGCTTTAAAATACAGGATGCCCCAAAATAAAGTAGCCACTTCGGGATGGGATACACAATCCACTAGCGCGTAGGGACTCTTCGAAAATGGCGATATCGACTTCATAAAAGCCTTCCTAAGACGCGGACAAGTCTTTAAAACCCACACCTAGTACTGTTGAGCAAAGAAATACAAAATGTCCGCTTCTTCCTCAGAAGTTTCTCTTATCTCTCCTCTCCCTCTCCAGCCACCCCTTATCTGACACCTGTCAAGTGACCGTGATAGTGGTGTTTACACCTCAGACGAGAAAGCGTCACGAAAGAGAATGACAATAAGTAGATGACGGAGAAGGAACAGGAAAGCGGCAGAATGGGATAGTCAGGGATTTAATAGCTGTATTACACTACACAACTTCTCGTACAATCTGTCAGTTAAACAATCAAGTTCATTGTTTTTTGACACTATTTTGGCAGATTGTACAAGAAATTGTGTAGTGTAATACAGCTATATACGGGCAACTCAAATTGTGCCCATAACAATTAACGCTTGAATGAGGTTCTAGATGTGCCTTGCTCCAACTTCAATGCATTTTCTGCATCGCACCAACAAAATGCCGTGTGGCCTTTCTGATTGTTTCTTCATCATTTCGAATCTGATTGAAAGCTTGTATGACCCGCTGACGCCATTCCTTTCTTGTACTGTGCACAATTTGCTTCATATTGAAAAAAATATGTCCCCAAAGATATTAGTCCAGGACCGCCAGATCCGGTCCCCACCTAGAAGGTCAGGCATGCGGACCACCACGGTCTATCCAGCGATTCAGGACTGTCCATCAAGGTATTGCCTAACTTGGTGAGAAGAAGAGGGGGCGCCCCGTCGTGCTGGTAAAACAACCCTCTTCTGTTGACTTTTTCGGCTACCAAAGATCAGGAAGAACAGTTCGAAGGAAATTGAGGTACAGTTCTCCCGTTAGCCTTTTATCAAAAAAAGTCTGGACCGAATAACATATTCCACTACCCCACACCAAACGTTAAGAGAACATTGGTGTTGGGAATTTCTTTGCACAACGGCATGGGGATTTTCTTGGGCCCAAATGTGCGAGTTTCGGAAACTAGTAACGTTGTCCTTTGTAAACTGCGCCTCATCTATGAATAAAATCCGAACAGGTCGTGGATGGTTCACAATCCATCTGTAAAAGATGAGGCGTGGGGTTGGATCATTTGGCTCTAGTCACTGCACCTTCTGCAGGTGATAAGTATACAATAACGTTCGCCTTTCAATCCTCTCCACGCACGAGGATGGGGAATACCAAGGGCATGTCCTATCCTCCTCGTGCTTATGGAAGGATTTTCCTCTGTTATCTCCAGAGTTTCTTTCTGGCCATCAACTCTCGACCGTTCGATGTTCATTTAAGGTCAGCTACAACAGGAGTTCCAGGGAATCTCCCATCTTCACGACCGTATTGGAAAATTCTTCCAAACGTGTTTCGAGATGGTACTCCGCGACCTGGATATCTCAGCTCGTATCCCTTTTTGCGGCTCCTCCGTTGCGTCGCAGAACCCATACACGAAAATAATATCGGCGAATTCAGCGTTTGTGAATCGGTTGGCCATATTATAAGTGTGGGTACTGAAAGAACTGATTACTCCGGCCAAATGTGACAACAATGTTGACAAATGAAAGACAACAAACACGCAAATATAAATATTGCGCCTCTTATTAGGGCCATAATAGTGGACACGTTCCATTTCTAATGAAACAAAGCCCTCTGACTAAACTTCCCCGACCAGTAACAAAGGAACGGATGGAAATTTTTTTATGAGACGTCCCTTCGGGTAGGAAGTTGAAATTTGAGAAAAAGGTTGAAGAACTGAGATATTCTCCTCAATAAGGGCTTCATTTTGAATTCCACAAAATTGTTGGAAAAGACTTGGAGTCCAGTTACCTCTTGTTAAAAAAATAATGGTGAAAATTGATTCACGAGTTGAATACATGGGGCAGAGTTCTTATTATTCCTTATTATCTCCAGAGCTACAAACGAGAGGGAAGAAGTTTTAGGGGTCGCTACCAGGACCTAAATCTTGAGCATTAAAGAGAAAAGTCACAATTATTGTTAATTATTGTGACACGTTTACCATTGAAAATACTAACCTATCTCATGTCACTGTCAAGATCTTATACATTATACAGTAAGATTGTCCACACCACCGAGAAGGTGGCCCGTTATCAAGGAATGCAATACTATGTGAATTGTGAAGTGCTGAGAAAATGTTGAAAGATCCGTTTAGGTATGAGACCTCAAAGGGAGTCATTACCTTGAAAAACACGATCTGTAAAAAATGTTCCAAACAAACTTTCTTCTTCGACGGAAGTTTGGTGTTGGATAACTTTGGGTTGCTTTGCCCCACTAGCCAAATGTTGGTGAATTTTCGTGTCGATGCCATTCTTGGTGCATTTTTATCTCGGAAAGCACTTGAAACGACTGACAATATCAGTTTCTTTGGAAACGCAAAAACACTGATGAAACCGCTATTGATGAAAAATTTCTTCAAGGTTACAAAGGGCTATACTAACCGAGAGTTTACAGAATACTTGTGGACCACTTTTCATAGTCTTATGATTTATTATATGGGCACTGGGCAAAAGAGAAAATCCGGGAGGAGACTAAAAGAAAAAACGTTGTTCGACACACGAGCACTATGCTTTTTTAGGCCCTCAGCCTCTTTCGCAGCATTCGGCTACGCCTCGTGGTGGCAAACAAGGCTTCGGGACTGAAAACGCGCTCTTGTATCGAAAAATACTATGGTTGTATTTCATCACCTTATTACATCAGTCGCATTATTGTGTATTATTCAGTTTTGATAGCAGCTCCGCCATCGGCAACACTACCTAAGTGAAATAAACTATTCGTGCAAGAATTCTTTTTGGTGAATGCAGGTGCAATTGCTTTTTTGGTCCAACGGCAGTGAATTTTGTTGTAGAATAAATTCCGCCACATTAATATTTGAAAAATGGCGCGTTTATTGGGCAATATCTTATCCCGCAGCTAGGCGGCTTACAAATATATGCCCGCGCGCTCACAGGACCGACGCGATGACGTTTCTTCACCGCCGCCTGAGCGGAGGCCACGGAGGACGAGGAGGAAACGTAAACGTAACGCACGAACATGTTTGGGTGTGTATATATCATCGTTTCGTCGCGTTATTTTGCCTTTGCGCGGTTTTATCGCTTTCAGGCAGGCGGCCGGGCCGATGCACTTCAATCCCCGAACGGCCGCCATACATCAACCCGGAAATAAAACGCCCTGATGCTTTCAAAGACAGTGTTTTATGTCGCTTGTTTTCGATGATTTGTCAATGTTTCTGCGCCGACCCGGGGCTTTTTTCATCCACTTTTAAAAGTTTCAACATCAAAGCCGGGGGCTAATGGAAACACGGGGATTACCCCCATCAACCGAATTTTTGGTGATCTACCGAAAACTTCTTCTCCTATATACTCCCTGATCCGAGCTACGCCACGAATCCCCAAAGACATTTGGGCACCACGGCAGAGACTTTCACTCCTGGCGTGACACCTCCGCTCTGTTACCATTGTCATTGACATCTGCTTTATGGATCTCCGGAAAGCGAAGTTGGAGGAACACTATTCCGCCAAATGTATCTACTTTGCTTTTCCGCGAACAACAATACGCCGTTTTGAACGAACGAAACAGTAAAGTGAACAAATGATATCAGTGCATCAAGATTCAGAAGTTATCATGTTGCATCTAGCAGCGCTAATTATTCTGTAATTGCATTTGGCCTGACGTGGTCAATTTATTTGTTTGCATAGGTACACCAAATCTGATTATTTCAATACAACACAGTATGTATTGCTTTTGTTCGCAGATATATTACCCAGATACATGGATAGGGTGACTCTAGCTTTTATTATCAGAGTTTTATGTACGTACCTACTATACAGGGTGGTCCGACTTTAATGTCAATAAATTTAAGGATTGATAGAGAATGAAAAATAAAGGGGACTTTCTTCAGAAAACATATATATTTGAGAAATGCCTAATAACAGAGATACGGTTTTGAACCTAAAAAGTTAAACAAGTGAGTATGCTTTCACGTGCGTGAGTCTCAGTAGCGCATTTTCTCAAAGAGGCATATTGTGAACGTAAAGAAATTTGGTTGAAGGAGAAAGACCATTTCTTGGCCACTTTCTTCATTCGAAACTCATTGTGATATATCAACAGTAGTCTATTCTTTCCCATTTTTAGTCGGCTATCCATATAGCGAAAGAATTAGATCGCTATGTCTTCGGGTTTATGTTTTCCATTTATCTCTTACTTTGAGGGCAGCGTGTGGGGATGGCAGCATTCGGCAAAGTAACTGTTGCACAGGTTGAGTTACTGTTGAGTAAGGAGTTTCTAAATGTTTAAGGAAATATGACAATCAGTGAGAATTGTGAAAGTTGCATTTTTTTGTTTGGGGGCGGGAGCTGGAGGCGGCGACTAATCAAAAGTGGTCTATCTCTTCCCATTTTTAGTCAGCTATCTATATAGCGGAACAATTGGATCGCTATGTCTTCAGGTTCATGTTTTACATTTATCTCTCACTTTGGGGGCGGCGTGTGGGAGCGGCAGAGTTTGGCAAAGAAATTCTTGCACAGTTTGAGTCAAGAGTTTCTAAATGTTCGAGGTAACATTATCAGCTAAATCAGTGAAAATTGTTGAAGGTTGCACTTTTTTTCTTTTGGGGGCGGAAGCTGAAGGCGGCGCCATATTAAAAGTAGCCTATCCTTTTCCATTTTTAGTCAGCTATCGATATAGCGAAAAACTTAGATCGCTATGTCTTCGGGTTCATGTTTTTCATTTATCTCTTACTTTGGGGGCGGCGTGTGGGAGCGGCAGCGTTCGGCTGAGCAAATGTTGCACAATTTGAGCTGGCAGTTCCTAAATGTTGAAGGGAACATCTCAATCAGTAATATTCGTGAACGTTGCACTTTTTATCGTTTGGGGGCGGAACCTGGAGGCGGCGACTAACCAAAAGTAGCCTATCCTTTCCCATTTTTAGTCAGCTATTTATATACCGAAAGAATCAGATCGCTATGTCTTCGGGTTTATGTTTTTCATTTTAAAGTGATTGGGGGCGGTTTTTAGCAGTTTTTTCATGTCGGCGGCGCATATTGGAGACGGAATGTTTCTGGGCTTACGTTTATAAGTGGCAACTATGTATTATTCAAAAAATGAGAACACTAGAGCATCAGGTCTGGTAGAAAGTGCAATATTATGTTATTTCAAGTTTATCGGGGGCGGTTTTCTCTATGTTGGCGGCGCAATATGGACATCCAATATAGCCTAGCCCTCCTTTGGGAGTGGCAGCTATGTAACAGCGAAAAAATTAGAAAGCTAGGTCGTCTAGTTTGGGAGGAGTTCGAGGAACGGACGGACGGACGGACGGACGGACAAAGCGGTTGCAATAGCGATTTTCATCAAGATGGAAAATGCGCTAAAAATCGCACCAACAGGTGATTAAGTCGCACTAGGAGGGTGATAAAATCGCACTAGCATAGTACAGCGCCGGACTGGAATATTTTTTGTGTGCTGGAACTAAATTGAGCGTGAAATGCCCCGATTTCAGCTGATTATGTTTGAAAAACTAGCGGTATTGCCTGAAGAAATGACTTTTGTCAAGTGAACTATAGTTTTACCCCATTTGAGACACATTTCAGCAGTGTGGGCCTTCCCTAATTCGGGTCCTGTGCCTGGAAATTATGTAATGATAAATTAAGATGAACTTAATTAAATTGGCGATGATTGATTAATTCGTAATGAAGATTAGGTGTGGTGTTGAAGGACTTTGCTTATTTTTCAACATTTATTCAACTCATCCTCTTTCAAAGACGTGTGGTTACTATGGTATGATTGAGGTATTAGCACGACGGAAAATTGAGGTAAGTGGAAAATTTATTTAAGTGACTTAGTTAAAGGTAATTAGAAATCTACGGCAAAACGAAAAACACAACTTGGGTCAATGAAGGTATCACAGCTAATTAATTTAATGTAGGGGAAAGGGGGTTTATCACAGTACATACAAAGGTATGCACATACAAAGGTATAATTTGGGTATTCAATAGAGGATGGAGTTCTCCGGATGGAAGGATTCCGATGGAGCAGTCATTGTGGAAATGGACTGTTGGTTCGCTGTGCAAGTATGAGGCTTCACTTTGCTTGAATTTCGATTGACGATTTCGAATACTTCATCTGGGCCATCATAATTCAGGTCTCCGCTTTCAGTTGGGACTGAAGACAATCCCAGTGGAGATGTAGAAACTGTAGTGGATGTTGAGGCTGGATCATGGTGGAGTGGTCCACCATAGGCTGAATTCAAACGATCAACCTGACCTGAGCACCGAGTGATGGTACTTGAGCTGCTTGAACAAGACCTCATGCTGTTGACCAGTTTGGAGTGGTGTGTATTGTTATCATTGAACATCTTATTTTTACCCACAGGCGTATTTTTGTACTACTCTAATGACTTTGTTTTGTTCCAGTGTGAGCTTGTAGTTGAAAAAAGTCTGTCTGTTGTAATATGTCAGCCTCTGTGGCTCAACAGTTTCTTTAACAGCCGTGCAGGACAGATATTTTGCCTGGAGTTTGGTGTTAGTCATTTACGAGGGGGTAACCACTAAGACTTAAGGCGTCCCACACATGCAATATTGCACAAATATTGCATGTATTGCATGAATATTGCATGTATTGCATAAATATTGCATGTATTGCATGAATATTCCATGTATTGCATGAATATTGCATGTATTGCATCAATATTGCATGTATTGCATAGATATTGCATAACTATTGCATGTATTGCATCCATATTGCATGGATATTGCATAAATATTGCTTGTGTTGCATGCATATTGCATACATTTTGCATTACTAGTTGCCATCAAAATAACACGGTAACCGGCACTTGAATACCTACATGTAGGTGAGTACCTGCAGAGAAGTAACCTACAAACAGCCTACAGTTCATATTTCCCATACCTTCAACACTAATTTGACGAAGATAGGTAAATCTCGAGGTAAATGTAGAAGAGAAGCAATTATACAACAATTGAACAATGATAAGAAACTGCGAAGAATAATAACAGGCGAGATAACAGGTAGATAACTGGTATTAGTCGATGAGCCAGGAGCCAAAAATCACGATTTTCACCCCGGGGACTTGACGTGTCATACCTTTTTGGATTTCCCACAACACTAGCATTAAAATAAGCCATGATACGTTTTTGTATCGAGTAGCTTAAGGCCGCCATCTTGGAAAAACCGCGCTATACGTTGTTTCAGATTGATTGCTATCTCAGTAGGCATTGGAAGTATATGGTAAAAGTCGCTTTAGCTTTGTCTAGCTCTAAAACGTTAATTGTTTTAGTCCCAAGTCATTGTGACATGTCAATCAAAATCAACCGCGAAGTTTTTTACTGTCGTCTAACCGTCAGTTCCACAAAAAAGATGATCAGCGATCAAGGCTGATTGCAGATTAACTGAACTTTTTTCTGCTGAATGCTAGGTGATAATTCACAAAAAATGCCTGAAATCTGTACTAGACTCATCATCTTTCCATTATTAAGGGATAAACCAGCATTTCCATTGATCAGTCAGCTATAAATCGACAAACAAAAATCGTAAATCAACTAATCTCGTATCATCTGTTTTGTGGAACCCACGGTAAACTGTCATGTTTCTGTCCACCTAGATAGCTTTTGGAAAGAAAATCGTAATAAGCACCTATCGACGCAAGTTTTAAGAATCTGTACGTGTTACTTATACAGTTACTGTTGTTCCTGTTACGTTATACCTACTGTTACTGTTGTGTTGTTCCTTCATTGGTTTTGATTACCTGATAATTTTCACGCCATGTGTGGGGACCCAGTTCGTTTATCTGCGAGAGAACGTGAAATACTTTGACGCTGTTACGAAAAATTCTTCAGAGATTCCAACAATGCAGCTACCAGCATTTAGCGCGTTGCTTTGATCTTTAGTAACGTACTGCACGGTCATCGGTCAAACGCATACTGGCAAAAAGAAGCCAAGGTTTGTCACTACTTACAACCAAAAAGTGGCCGTGGATCCCTGAGCCAAGTCGAGAAAAAAATCAGCCAGGCGCCCGTTCTCAATCAAAAGAGTAGGTACAGTCACAGGGTACAGTACAGTCTGTTGTGCCATATCCTACCGGATTTCGTGCTTCTGTCTTCACTAAAAGGCTCAGTTGAAGTAGAACAGCGTAACTCGGCTTTAGAAGCAGATCTTCCTTGATATCTGATCCCTCTCAAGGCCATGGAGTTTGCTTTACTGCATTACTATCTACCTGTGTGATATGTGCACAATGTTGATTGAGACTGTGGCAAGAACGAAATCCGCTGACTCCCCAAGTGCCTATTTTTTAGCGCATTTTCCATCTTGATGAAAATCGCTATTGCAACCGCTTTGTCCGTCCGTCCGTCCGTCCGTCCGTCCGTCCGTCCGTTCCTCGAACTCCTCCCTAACTAGACGACCTAGCTTTCTAATTTTTTCGCTGTTACATAGCTGCCACTCCCAAAGGAGGGCTAGGCTATATTGGATGTCCATATTGCGCCGCCAACATAGAGAAAACCGCCCCCGATAAACTTGAAATAACATAATATTGCACTTTCTACCAGACCTGATGCTCTAGTGTTCTCATTTTTTGAATAATACATAGTTGACACTTATAAACGTAAGCCAAGAAACATTCCGTCTTCAATATGCGCCGCCAACATGAAAAAACTGCTGAAAACCGCCCCCAAGCACTTTAAAATGAAAAACATGAACCCGAAGACATAGCGATCTGATTCTTTCGGTATATAAATAGCTGACTAAAAATGGGAAAGGATAGGCTACTTTTGGTTAGTCGCCGCCCCCAGATTCTGCCCCCAAACGATAAAAAGTGCAACTTTCACAAATGTTACTCATTGAGATGTTCCCTTTAACATTTAGGAACTGCCAACTCAAATTGTGCAACATTTGCTCAGCCGAACGCTGCCGCTTCCACACGCCGCCCCCAAAGTAAGAGATAAATGAAAAACATGAACCTGAAGACATAGCGATCTAATTCTTTCACTATATTGATAGCTGACTGAAATTGGAAGAAGATAGGCTACTTTTGATTAGCCGCCGCCTCCAAGCAAAAAAATGCAACTTTCACAATTTTCACTGATTGTCATATTTCCCTTACATTTAGTAACTTCCAACTCAAACTGTGCAACAGTTACTTTGCCGAATGCTGCCGCCCCCAACGTGCCATCAAAGTGAGAGATGAATGAAAAACATAAACCCGAAGACATAACGATCTAATTCTTTCGCTATATAGATAGCTTACTAAAAATGGGAAAGAATAGGCTACTTTTGATATGACGCCGCCTCCAACTTCCACCCCCAAAAGGAAAAAAGTGCAACTTTCAATAATTTCCACTGATTTACATTTTAATGTTACCTCAAACATTCAGAAACTCCCAACTCAAACTGTGGAAGAATTTCTTTGCCAAACTCTGCCGCTCCCACACGCCGCCCCCAAAGTAAGATATAAATGTAAAACATAACCCTGAAGACATGGCGAACTAATTGTTCCGCTATATATAGATAGCTGACTAAAAGTGGGAAGAGATAGGCCACTTTTGATTAGTCGCCGCTCCCAGCTCCCGCCCTCAATCAAAAAAATATTGATGAGTGAAAGAATTTCCATTCAAATCTATTTCGTTGGCAAGTACCCCATTCTGATAACAAAATATCACAATGAGTTTCGAATGAAGAAAGTGGGCAAGGAATGGTGTTTCTCCTTCAACCAAATTTGTTTACGTTCACAATATGCCTCTTTGAGAAAATGCGCTACCGAGACTCACGCACGTGAAGGCATACTCACTTGTTTAGTCCTGAGATCAGAAACAGAGACGGTTCGACATCAAAACTGCATGTATCTTTCTTCAAGTGCACCTTGAACGTGGGGGTACGTGATACTCGATAAAAAACTGAAGAAATACTTCCTGACTGAAAGGAGTGAAAGATCTGACTTATAACCTGAAAATAAATAATGAAGTTTCCATGAGATTTACATTTTTAATTTGACGTTTTTTGTAACTAAATCGAAAGCTGCATTTAGATTTTCATGACCTACTGGGATAGCAATATTTCTGAAACAACGTATAAATATGTAGTTCTTGTGGTTTGTATTTTTTTTATCAACGGTACCTCCAATTAGAAAAATGAAACTAAATAAAATTGAACAACAAAATTTACTATAAACATCGTTTAGCACCGTTTCTCGACAGGTCTCGTTACTCCAAATATGACAGTTCATAGTTAAGCTATGAGGAGCTTGTGGTGTGGTTAGTTAGCGCGTTCGACTACCACTCCAGAGGTCGCGGGTTCGATCTCCGCCGGGGACGGATTTTCGGCCTCGAAAACAAGCTCCTTGGTTTAGTTGGAATGCTTGCTAAATGCAAGACGCGCCGTGTGTCGCATAGCACGTAAAATACGAACGATGGTGCCGACCCCATGCGATGTTGGTGGTCGTTAAAAATCCCTACCCTGTGTTGGAACACACAGGGGTTCGGCAAAATTTCCGGTATAGTGGAGGAAAGCATTCACCGGCGTCGGTGTTAGGCCTCGTTGCGGAAATAGGCCGACGTTAAATAAACGAATAAAAAAAAAAAAAAAAAAAAAAAAAAATAGTTAAGCTATGGCAAATTTTTTTATCTAACATTTTCGAGTACACCCGATGATATTTGTACAAACCGAACTTCACGTCATTGTTTTTCTAGCGTACTTTACTAGAAATGCTGCTCTTAGCGGCATTTTGATGTCCGTCTGTCCGTCCGTCCATCGGTCCAACTGTCTGTCTTATGAATTAATTGCCTCTGAACGAGAAGACCTAGCGAAAATCGACTTCTTGTGTGTAACATGTAGTCACCGGAGAATGGTAATTAAAAAAAAAATTCTCAAACCGTCGCCATCTTGATCCGCAATGTCAAATTTTCTTAAAAGTGATCCGATTTTCATGAAACTTGGAATACACTCATGTTTTATATGTTAAAGAATGATTTTAATGTTTTCTTTTTGATCCGCTGCCATTTTGTCCGCCATGTTGAAATTGGTTAAAGTGGTCCGATTTTGATGAAAACTGGAACCTAGTCGTGTCTTGTGTATGCACTGATACTGATGGTTTTTATGTTAGTTCCACGATTTGCGCCATATTGACGTGTCACATGGAAATTAATTTGTTAAACGTTGTGCGTTGACAAAGAAAAATTTTTTACTCATCATCCTTAAACCCTCAAAATTCGCCGAACTAGAATTTCATCCAATAAGACAAAAATACAAACGAATGGAAATTAATCTCCAGCTGTCCGTGGAGGATACCATTTATCACTTTAGTACGAGATACAGCGACAAAATGTCATCGCATCCGAACACGCTTGCCAACCAACTCTTGACCAAAGTGACGTAGTACAAAGACTAAATCGTCTTCAGCCAATCGACCTGGTTGATGGACTCAGATAACGAAGAATCACCCAAGTGTCAACAGTCGCATTGTACATTCTTTCATCATAATATGATTTTAATATGTATTGTATGTCATTTTGTTATGAAATAATATTTATTATTCATTATTGAGGCTACTTACTGGAGCACCTTCTACATGTCATGTACCTATAATGTTTAAAAAGATATGCTTATTGCTCGATGGGCAGATTTCTGTACCAAGCAGAAATAAAAAAAAAAGTTTCATGAAAATTTATTTTTTTCCTAATTCCATTCTCCGGTGACCACATGTTACACACAAGAAGTCGATTTTCGCTAGGTCTTCTCGTTCAGGGGCAATTAATTGATAAGACAGACAGTTAGACCGATGGACAGACGGACATCAAAATGCCGCGAAGAGCAGCATTCCTGGTAAAGTACGCTAGAAAGACAATGACGTGAAGTTCGGTTTGTATGAATATCATCGGGTGTACTCGAAAATGTTAAATAAAGAAATTTGCCATAGCTGAACTATGAACTGTGATATCTGCATGGAGTACCTAACGAGACCTGTCAAAAAACGGTGCTAAACGATGTTTATAGTAAATTCTGTTGTTTCATTTTATTCAGTTGCATTTTTCCAATTAGAGGTGCCGTTGATGCGAAAAAGAAAATACAAACCACAAGAACTACATATTTGGCGCGGTTTTTCCAAGATGACGGTCTTAAGCTACTCGATACAAAAACGTATGATGGCTTATTTATATGCTGGTGTTGTGGGGAATCCAAAAAGGTATGACACGTCAAGTCCCCAAGGTGAAAACCACTCGAGTCCCCTGACTCAACGACCCACACTTACGATATGGTATCAGCATGCGCGATGTGCTCTACTGCGTATTGATTGCATGCTTATTGCACACTTATTGCATACTTATTGCATATTTATTGCATACTTATTGCGCATTTATTGCATACTATTGCAACCTATTACATAGATATTGCACACTTATTGCATGTAGTGCAAGCGGTACACACCTAAAAACACATCGATACTGCATTTTAGAGTGCAGTAACGAGATTTGGTATAGGCATACTTTATACCAAGACAAGCGATTTGACCCGCAGCACTCGATATTTTGTCCCTTAGGGGGCCAATGGGGGCCCTCCAAATTTTCAAGATGCAAGAACTTTCACATGACGATCATTGAGTATCGTCATGTATGTCATAAGTGAAGCTTACGGGTCTATTGAAAATATTTTCATCAATTGTCGTTGTGTCCGATTCATTCTTCACACTTGAAAAAAAATTTCTTTGACAGAGGTCAAAAAAACTGTTTTTATTTTTTCTTCTATGCAAGGAGACGATAAATTCATATGTTCTGTTGCGTTCCCAACTAAATCGCATTCCCTGAACCTAATTATAAAGAAATTTTTCTTGTAATGGTATTTTTCAAAGAAGTGGTGACCTCTTCAGTACCTCTTTTCCAAGAGCATTTCTTTCTATGTCTCCACTGGATATCACTCGTAATTTTTGCAGGAATGGAGACCTCGAACTCTTTTCCTGGTGGTTGCAAAGCAACATGACTCTAAAACGCCCAAGGGAGCCCAAAAAAAAAATTTTTCTGCTGGGCCGTTCAACTTACGATATTTTGATTTTATAGTAGGAGAGACGCGGACCAGTATTCAATCCAGGCTGCAGGCACAGGCGATTTGGTTTCAACAGAAAATATTCTTCCATGACGTGTTTTATTGCAGTACAACAAAACGCAGAGTCGTTAGGTGGGTATATTTTCCAGTAGAACTTATTCGCCTAGACTAGATCTTATTTATTTGCGCGTCTCCCCTACTACAAAATCAACATGCCAAAAATTTGACGGCCCAGCAGAAAAAAAAAGTTTTCGGGCTCTCTCGTATGTTTTGAAGCCATGTTGCATGGAAATTACTAAGAAAAGAGTTCAAGCTTCTCATATCAGCGAAAATTGACAGTCTTATCCACTAGGAACATTGAAAAAAATGCTGTTGAAAAAAGTGTACTGAAGAGGTCACCTCTTCTTGGGAAAATGATATTGCGAAGAAATTGTCTTCATATTTGGGCTTACGGAACGCGATTTAGTTGGGAACGCAACAAAACATATGAATTTATTGTTTCCTTGCACAGCAGAAAAAATAAAAACAGTTTTTTTGACCTCTGCGGAAGAATTTTTTTTTCAAATGTGAAGAATGAATCCGACACGACGACATTTGATGAAAACATTTTGAATAGACCTGTAAGCTTCACTTATGACATACATCACGATAATCAATGATCATTTTGTGAAAGTTCTTGCATCTTGAAAATTTGGAGGGCCCCCATTGGCCCCCTAAGGGACGAAATATCGAGTGCTGCGGGTCAAATCGCTTGTCTTGGTATAAAGTACGCCCATGCAAAATCTCGTTACTGCACTCCAAAATGCGGTATGCTTTTGCGTGCCGCTCCCACTAATACTATTGCAACCTTTTGCATACTTATTGCATGTATTGCACACGTATTGCATATATTGCACACGTATTGCACACATATTGCAAACAAGGTGTCCCACATATTGCATGAGTGGTTACCCCCTCGGTCATTTACTCAGTGGCGTAACTAGAGGGGGGGTTTCGGGGTCGAAACCCCCCCCATTGACCATCGAATTCCCTAAAAAAGTTTCAAATGCGACGCTTTTTAATTCGTTTCGCTCGCATATTGGCATATTTTTCAGTCGTGACCCCCCCCATTGGACACTTCTAGTTACGCCACTATGGCTGGCCAGTTTGCTTGCTCCTCCTTGTGTTGTTTTCGAAAACACAGGATTGTATTCGACTCCTCCGGCAAACAAAAATGCATTTTTTATGAGATTTGTTCCATCAGCAGTCTCTGACGGTCCGTCCGTCCGTATAAAATATGGCCTATTTCCAGCTGCAAACTGCCAAACGATAGAAAATTAAGTAGGTACCTAGCAAATAGCCATGATTGACGGTTTGCTGTTCCATCAACGAGCAGCAGCCAGTCGGAAACTGGTCCGAAGAAAGGCATGCGTATTGCTTACAGTTTGCAAACTGTTGGTGACTAACTATTTCGGGATTTTTGATGGAACAAACCTATGATATATTGAAATCGGTGAGCACCTGAAAGTTGCACTCAGGTGCTACCATACCTATTAAAATAGATTTAATTTTAGCACACAAACCTAGCCTACCTGTCGGGATACCATCATTGTTGATTTCATCAATGAAGTGATACACCATACAGTTGGTAGCTTCTCCCCCTCGAAACGCAAGTTCGAACGCAGAAATATCAAAAAACTTCCGCTGAAGTCCCAGGGGTGTGTCTTCATCATAGGCCTGGACCATTCCAATGATGTCCTTCATTGATAGAGCTGAAGCGCTTTGTTTTCGCTTGCTTGGAATGACCTGTAACTAGTGGCGCTTCGCATCGCGAGCCTTCCGGGCTTGGGCAAATTCTATCCCGGAAAACGGATCAATTTTTTGGATTTTTTTCACTGAATGTGAAACATTTCCTGAACCATCTTCGCCGACACATTCCATAATGTTTTTACGGTGGACTCTTTGTAATCCTCGCCGTTGATCTTCTTCATGTTACACCCCCAGTCCTGTAAAATCGAAGCTATCTCCTCCGTTGTAGTTTCGGCCGCCAGTTTGTAATTTTTCTCATCCCAGAAATCAAGCCTTCCAGATTGAATGTTCGATACGCACCGTGTTTGCAGGTATGCTATTTTCAATGGCGTTATTGATTTCAGCCGTAGAAGAAAACCCAAAACGCGACATTTTTCTCAAAAAATCTACCACTAACTTGTTAACAAACCTGTTCTTCATTTGTTTTTGGTCATAGTCATCATAGATGCATGAAATGAAACAATTTTTAATATTGCTATTTTTTTATTCAAGTTTTCGAAAATTAACTTGCTTTTACCACTTTCACGTAGCACAGATAAAATCGTTTGTCAGTTCTTTTCCTGGCTCTCCTTTGTTCATGTCACAAATTGTTATCTCTACCGCAATTTTCCACGCGCCAAATGTTTAAATAAATTCGACCGTCTAGATTTTAAAGGTGTTTTAATTTTGGGGATAATCCTGATGTTATTATTGAATGAACGGTTTGTTGAAATAAACCGTTACACCTTGACGAACGACACACTTTCGTCATCAGGTTTCACTTTGTTGCCTTTGTGGCCTGTGCATCATCATATAGCCAAGTATGAGTAAAATGCGAAACAAACAGAAGTTATTAAACATCGATTTTTGTTTCGAGCTGCTCCTGTTTGCGTTACGTTGAATTATTATTGATAACATTCCATCAATATTGACAAACCCTGTTTGTTGCGTCCTCGTTTTATTGCTCGGCGTATAATGGGACGCGAATACAATCCATGACAGAAATAAATTAAATTCTCGCTCTCTTTTAAAATATTTAACGACCCTTGCGAATGCGGCCGAATAAAAATTCCCCGGCGGCATTTAAATCTCTCATTGTCTCGGCGAAAATGTGAAATGAAGAGAGATAATGCCTCCATTGATTATCCATTACCGCAGCACCAAGCATTATTATAAATTTCACCGCTTGCGAGAATTTTTACAAAAGTAAGTGAGCGGTGTGTGTCTGTGTGTGTGTGGTCGGTAGATAGGCATACGATTTGGTTCGATATAATCGTCTAGATTGTTTAAATTCTAATCTGCACAGAATCGCAAGATGATATAACCGTGTCTCTACCCTAACCTCCTAGCCTCAACTTTGCTCGGCATTTTGAGACACCGCCACCCACCGGTGAAGCGGTGACGGTAAGTTGAATCGTTCCACTGGCACACTGGTTATGAAGATAGACGCATAACAAGAATCTAGAAGAAAAGAAAATATAGGCGATTTTCAAAATCGTTATAACTTGATTGTCACCGGCTTTTTTAGTTCCGTTTCCAGTAAAAAAAAACTCCGCAGAAATACTGTCAGAACCACTTGTATAGATATTAGATTGCATGAAAGCATAATTCAATAATCTTTATTGCTCTTCTGGTAAAATAACAAAATGTTATATAGAGCCCGTCAAATAAAAGAGATATAAAAGAGATATCTGAACAAAATGGTAGATATCTTGATATCTAAGTAATATATAATCCATTCCAAGCTTAAAAAAAGCCACAGCTTGTAACGGGGGTTCTTTGGGTTCGCCCGTTATTTATGATGAGCGCTGATGCTCGGAGCGCTGATGCTCAGATTTTACTCAGGTAGTCAAGGGTTGTCAACTCTCCTTGCATAGGTTCAAGTTTCTCTCAGCTTAGATTGCTCGGGCGCCACCCTACTGACCGCAGGGAAAGTAAACTCGCATAGAGTTTAACAAGTATATTGAACACACAATTAATTTACGTACAAAAGGGTTTCACACAAAATGACAGTGATTGTTACACAAATATTTACAGCAATTGTTACACAAATAATTACAGCCAAGAGATGGGAATAACAAAAACCTATCCCGCAAAGGATCCTACCACAAAGCACGTGACGCGAGGGGAGGGTGTGACGTAGTACAGAGCGCAGTTCGGAGGGGAGTTTGATAACGATGCGGTGCGACGTGTGCAGCGTGCACCTGACTACCTCAAATTTACCCCCTCATTCACACATTTATTCGCACAGACTGTGCTGGCAAGATCCGGCCAGGACACTACCGGAGCTTTGTGTCCACGACCAGCCGATCTTCCAGCAACAATCGTAACTACTCACGCAATAACCCGGCCTGGACACGCCGGATCCACGACCTGCCGGTTACTCGGAGTAGCTCTGCTCATACAGTCATCCACGACTAAACTTGCTCCAGGACACGGAGTATCCACGAACGCCAGTAGCCAGGACAGACCTGATTCACACAGTCATCCACGACTAGACTTGCTCCAGGACACGGGGTATCCACGAACGCCAGTAGCCAGGACAGACCTCATTCACACAGTCATCCACGACTAGACTTGCTCCAGGACACGGGGTATCCACGAACGCCAGTAGCCAGGACAGACCTCATTCACGCTCCAACCCCAAATTCACTCAGTCTATCCACGACTAGACTTGCTCCAGGACACTGAGTATCCACGAACGCCAGTAGCCAGGACAGACCTCATTCACACAGTCATCCACGACTTGCTCCAGGACACGGAGTATCCACGAACGCCAGTAGCCAGGACAAACAACACATTCATACTCCCCAGTCAGGTGCACACCAGCGAATCTTTGAAGAAAAGACTCAGTGAACACCGTGGACATGGAGTTGGTACCTAGGTACAACGTTTGGAGATGTTAATTGTCATCTGGCTTCCCCACGACCTCTTGAGAGCGGTTATGCCCAATGAAGGACATGGTTGTTCTGCTTTGGAAGTGTTCGTCCAGTTGATTGCAACAACACTCCAACGAGTCAGTAGAATGACTGGTACCTATAACCGAAATCGGCCGAAGCCATGGAACAAGGAATGGGAAAGGTTATGTGAACAGTATGGATGGGAACTGTTGGAGATGCCACGCATCAAAAATGTCTTTACGCGTGATGGCGAGGCTGGTAATTGTAGGCAAGAGCGCCTGCGCCATCTGTAAATGATTCGTTGAACGGTACTAAAACTCTCTTACGCTGAGTCGCGGGGTCAGCCGTAGTAGGTTGGAGAGCGCGCGCCCATCTCGTGGCGGAACGCGGAACTAGTCGCGCGCTTGCTCTGTGCTCTCTGTGGCGCGTTTAATCGCCGTTTTGGGGCGGTTTATCACAAGCTGGCCATGAAAAATTCGAGTTCTGTTGGTGTCCTTGATTTTTTATGTTTATTGTCATATTGATACAAGAGAGGTTACGTTCAAATTTGTGTCCGTTTTCGTTTGACATGAAACCTTCACCTGAACCACAGAGTAGGCCAGAGTGTTTGGTATACCCAGAGAGGAAGGTAGGCGGGATTTTTTATCCGCAGTTATAGTTAGGGTTGCCAAATTCAGAGGCCGCTTCGAGCGCTGAAGTGCAGTGACGTTGCTAGGCAACGGTTCAAGAGGCCCGAAAGCGCGGGGTCCATGCTAGCTTGTTTATTTTCAAATTTTTTACACTTAAAATCAGTCTACAAAAACGTTCTCAACGAAAAATCGCGATATTTTTCTGAAAACATTTTTGTATACCTATTTTAACAATGTAAATAAGACTTAGATTGAGCATTGTGCTACTCATGCAATCGAAACAGATTATAGTACGTTGTTCATTTCATTTATTCTCATATTTTTAAAATAAATAAAATCCCCAGCATATTATGAGGTGAGGAATAAACCACTGCTGTTCAAAAGTGAGTACAATACATTTTTCGGAATTCACTTCACAACATCCTTGATAGAGTAAAATTATTTTAGGTACTAATATATTGAACATCATACATTATTCTAGATACTATTGAATCGAAATAATAGTAATAGTATTTTCAGGCACTAATGGTAGGTGCATATTACCACAGAATATCATATTACTATGTCACACATATTGTGATAGTAGATTACGATACGAGTTGGCCGTTACATAAAGTGGTTTTCACTCAAGGCTGGTCGACGTTATGTTGTACTATAGGTTGCCTCATCCAGTTTATGAGTGACGTCACAAGATACCCTCCGGGTACTTGATTTTGGCTGAAACTGATGTCGCTTTTTTCGTTTGACATTTCGGATCTTATTTCGACGGAAATCCACCAAATTTCTGAACTGGATGAAAAATGGTTGATGCACATTCAACGATTGGTGGTTTTTAGATGAATCGGGCATGCTTTTATCCACCAAAACACAATTTGAACCGCCGAACTGTCAAGACCAAAAACAAGGCGATAACGTTATCACGAGGTGAAGCGGACCGCGCATCTGTCACCGGGTAGCTCATTGGTTAAGAACCTGACTTTCAACAGGAAGATAGTGGGATCGAACCGCAGCTGTGCCGAACTTTTTTTTCTTCAAAAACACCCAAATTGCGATTTTAAAAATTAGAAAGAGAAAACAAAGTTCAAATTAGTGTTGCCCAACTCATATTTAATTTTAAAAATCACAATTTGGGCGTTTTTGAAGAAAAAAAAGTTCGGCACGGCTGCGGTTCGATCCCACTACCTTTCTGTTGAAAGTCAGGTTCTTAACCAATGAGCTACCCGGTGACAGATGCGCGGCCTGCTTCACCTCGTGATAACGTTATCGCCTTGTTTTTGGTCTTGACAATTCGGCGGTTCAAATTGTGTTTTGGTGGATAAAAGCATGCCCGATTCATCTAAAAACCACCAATCGTTGAATGTGCATCAACCATTTCTCGTCCAGTTCAGAAATTTGGTGGATTGCCGTCGAAATAAGATCCGAAATGTCAAACGAAAAAAGCGACATCAGTTTCAGCCAAAATCCAGTACCCGGAGGGTATCTTGTGACGTCACTCATAAACTGGATGAGGCAACCTATAGTACAACATAACGTCGACCAGCCTTGGTTTTCACTCGGGTTTTCAGACACAAAGCCCAAATTTTCAGAATTCACTTCACAACATCCTTAACAGATTGTAATTATTTTAGGTACTTATATTATTGAACATCATATTATTCGAGATATTATCGAAAGTTGAAGTCTCAGCATTTCCAAAAAGGTTCAATTTAAAGTATAAATTTTAACAGGGCTATTTCAATAAATTAATAAATTTTCGAGTGGAGTGAGCGTGGTTGAAAAATTAGCTATGTAACTTTTAAGTTAATTATCATTATTAATAATTTAGTAAAATTACTGTAGGCACTAATACATATATTAAACATCATAATTATCATATTATTAAGTTGATGAATCAAAAATTGAAGCCTCAGCATTTTCTAACAGTTTCAATTCAAGTATAAATTTCAACAGCGCTGTTGATTGATAAATTTTCAAGTAAAGTTAGCGTAGTTGAAAAATCAGCCACGGCGTGTATATGAAATTCTAAAGTTGATTAAGCTTCTCAGGAGCTGAGGGTACATATTACACACATATTGTAAAGGTCATTTCATGTTTGAAATCTGGTCCTGATCTTCGTTTTTCAACTCCATACAAGTTTATGTGGTCAGTTCACAAACAAAGGAACTGTTGCAGGCAATTCCAGATACAGGGATGAACTTCCAGCAGCATGAAGACATGAAATTCTCTGAGCATGAGAAGCATAGGTAAATGTCGTGGTAGAGGCATTCTCTAAAAAATAAACAAACAATATATTAGGTTGGCGATAGGAGGTAATTATTAATTATACTTAGATATAATTGTCGGCCAAAAATTATACAATAACGTTAGGTAGAATAAGACGTAGGTACTAGAGAATTTACGCGATGCAATTTTCGTTAGGCTTATGCTTATAATCCTCTCCTTATTTCTATCACAAAATTTGTCGTTTTGAAGCGGTGATAAATTATCATATAGGTTATAATTACAAATCCCTAATAACTGCAGCCCTATGTTTAAAATAACACATCCATTTGTCGTCTGTTATTGTAGGTACATTTCAAATGACCAAATCTATGCCGAAAATTGTTTAACATAAAAGAAAATTGCATTGCGCAAACCATATGTATCAATCCAGGATGCATTGATCTATGTAATATTCATACATATAGACATACCTAGGTATACATTACAATCCAGCAGTAGATACAGCTCAGAGACAAATATCACAAATACATTACTAAGTTAGGCCCTCGGGTACACAATAGAGTATTATACTAAAAAAAATTTTTGATTGGAATGGAAACTTTAAAATAATTGACCCGTATTTTTTTATTCAGTCAAAAATCGTATATCGTTTGGGCGCAATAAATAAATAGCATCCTATAGTTCTGACGTCACAGCGAGTCACCGCCTATACCGCCTGTGTAAATGACGTCAGAAATAGGCAGAATAAAGGAATTTCATTTATTTATTGCGGCCAAACGATACGATTTTTGGTTAGATAAAAAAATACTGGTCAGTTATTTTTCAGTATAGTTTCCAATTCCATCGAAAAAAGAGAATGTTTTCAAAAGTATAATACTCTATTATACAAGGTGTTTCAGGGATGATAGCAAAAAATTTAACTGTGAGTAGATCTCGTCAAAATATGACGAAAACCTATATACCATTTTCCAAAGTTCGGCCTAATGACGAAGATACAGCCCTCCAAAGTTCACTTTTTTCGGATTTCAAAAATTTGTAACTCAGGAACGTTCTGACAAATTCAGCTTTAATTCAGCAAAAACAGGTTTCTCATAATTATTTATCAACCTGGCAAATTTGGGAAGAATCCAACCAGTCGTGTAGGAGTTATGAGGGTCAATAATTTAGAAGCATCTGAAGAAAAGTTGACTTAAGGTGACCCCTCATAATTTCTACGCCACTGATTGGATTCTCTCCAAATTTGGCAGGTTGATAGATGATTATGACAAACTAGTTCTTGATAAATTAAAGCTGAATTTGTTGAAACATTCCTGAGTTGAAAAATTTTGAAATCCGAAAAAAGTGAACTTTGGAGGGTTGTATCTTCGTTAATAGGCTGAACTTTGCAAAATGGTATATAGGTTTTCGTCATATTTTGACGAGATCTACCCACAGTTGAATGTTTTGCTATCATCCCTGAAACACCCGGTATATTCGACTTGTTTGCAACTGGTTCGCCATTTTTTTCAATCTCGATCTAGATCTCTCAAGTTCTAGAGTTCGTTTTCTCTCTCCATCTTGAAAATCACAAGGATCTGGCAGTGGCGTTCTCTAGATAGTGAAAAACAATTCATTAGTTGGATACTTAGGCCTTGTAGAAGGTGATTAGTGGCAATTCTGTAAAATTTCAAGACCCATTAAAATTTCAAAGGGCGCTGGTCACATAGGAACGATCAGAAATCGCCTTCACGATTGGCAAAACATTTTGGCGATTCTGTATCAAACCCGTTAAAATTTGAAGGCCCTTAAAAAAATTCAGCCAATCGTAAAGCCGATTTCTGATCGTTCCTAGAATAGGTATCTGTTCCTAGGTGACCCAGCGCCTTTTAAAATTTCAAGGGGCCTTTAAATTTCACAGAATTGCCACTAATAGGGCCAATTCTGTATCGAACCCGTTTAAATTTAAAGGCCGTTAAAAGAAAATCAGCCAATCGTGAAGCCCATTTCTGATCGTTCCTAGGTGACCAACGCCTTTAAAAATTTTAAGGGGCATTTAAATTTTACAGAATTGCCACTATTAACACGTATTTTTATCAGGTGTTCGCGAAAAACGAACGAAAAAAAATAGGTACATCCCGTTCACTTTTTATTTTCAGTTGAATCACTTTTTGGAGCCGAAATGAAGTGTCAAGTTGGAGCATATACGGCTGATGGCCGCTGATAGTAGTTCCAAAACTGCAGGTGCCATCAGCTGTAGTAGTCGTATAGCCCCCCAGCTTGTCACTTCATTTTTGCTCCAAAAATTCATTCTCTGAAAATACAAAGTGAACGAGATATACTGAATTATTTTATTATACCTACTCACAGGGTGATTCGTAATTCGCGCACATGGGTTCCAGCACGTTGTAAAGGAGTCATCGGGGAGTCAGAAAATGAGATCATCACCATTCATTACCTATTATGTGTTCCGTGCTTCAATATTGAGATAAACAACAAGTATGACTAAATTAAATTTAGGGGCAAATTTGAGATTTTACTAGTTTCTTGTAACTCCCTGGTGACCCCTTCACAACGCACTGGAGCCCGTATGCGCGAATTATGAATCACTCTCGGAATCACCCCGCATGCAGAGGGTTTCGGTGACCTTGCATAAAAAACTCCGGCTGGTGATTCCTTCCAGAAAAATAAGGCGAAAAGTAAGAGTAAGATTTCTTCCTACAGTTCTCCCTAAGGGAGTTACGTACCCATAAAAGTAAAAAGTGAGACAAGAGTTTTCAATTATTTGCTCAAGAACTATCAAAGGTAGGAACTTCACATTTCTTGATACAAGTAAGTGTTTTCATAGTGCAAACGTACGGACAAGATTTTAGACAAATCTGATCAGTGCTGGCGGAGTTAAAGGAAGTTGAGGGGAGTTCAGATAAAATCATCGGTGGTCGGGTCGTATTTTTAAAAGTACATTTCCATTATACATTTCAAGCTTGAACTTTTATGTCTCCTGCATTTTTTCCTAGCATGCACCGTTCGCGAGTAAGAGTGAAAAACCATGGACGTGTCATAAGTAATTTTCTCTTAGCAGTTCAGCCTCACCAAACTCCTTTCAACTACGCCTAGACTGGTCAGATTTGTTGGAATATTATGCACTTGAATTTGCACTGTGAAAAAAGTTCCCTGCACCAAATTTAAAAATCCATCTTAATAATACGTGATAATACCTAGTTCTTGGGCGAAAAATCAAATACATACTTCGCTTTATTTTGTACCTTAGAGGGTCTGTAACTCCCTTTGGAAGCACTCTAAAAAAATGTTGCTCTTTTTGACAATTTTTGTAAGACTAATGTAAGAGTTAGAGTTACCTAGGTAAATCCAGAAATGCAGCTCAGAGACAAAGGTACTGGCTTAGTAGGCTCATGGACAGCATTCCTCAGCTGCTTGGTTTGCTCTGTTCTTCTTTCCAACTCGAACTAATCCTTTTAGCTTATGATGTCACTTGCCGATGTCTGCATTGTCCATCTCTTCTTTCCTCCATCTTGAAAAGCACAAAGATGCTGCCAGACGTTTCTCTGAAAAGTAGGACCAATGTATTACATAGGTATAATAGGTAGAGTACTCGGAATACCAGAGGGACCTGTGGGCGGAGCCTATAACTGCGCGAACTGAGTTTATCCAGTGGCGCACCTAGATTTGCAGTGGGCTCGCCTGTAGCCTGGTATTGGTCCAACACTCCAGACTCCAGCTGACGGTGTTGCTTTTTCCAATACATTGGACTCGTCCGAAACAATTTTGGTTTTTCTGTTCAGCCCCGTCCACAGGTGCCTCTGGTGTGCCGTCAACTCTATATCATAATGATAAGTGAATATTTTATAAATACATAAATTTTAGTGAATATTGAATAGGTATTTTTTCTGAAAGCCCAGTAAAAGATGTGTTGGAGGAACCTGACCCAATCAAATACTACTTCATCTCTCAAGTTCGCACGATCAGTTGAAAAAGAGACTTCACTGGTGAAAAAATAAACTCACTTGGGAATTCTCACTTGATTCCATCGATTTATAAACTGTCCCGTAAGAGGCTTCACATGAATTCATTGAAAAAATCATTATGGAAATTTTCACAGGATAGGTACCATACAACTTCCAAGCCCTCTCTCATGCATTTCCATGAGCATCCATTGGAACAATTACAAATTACCTTAGGTATGGAAATTTCCACTTGATTGCATCAATTTTGAAAATGTTGTTTTACGAAAAATACCGAGGGGCAAACCACGACTGGTCAAATTCTGTACAGCAGACTTCCCCCTCGTAAGGATTTCCCCCGGACTTCCCCTGGCATGTTTGCGGTTTGCCCCTCGAAAAATACATTTCGTGGTATGTATTGCATGGTTTCCGACTTTCTTGTATCAATTTTCAACAGAAACCACCAATTTGGGACACTGTATTGTACGACATACGCGAGGGCATAATATTGGTTTAGAGGCATAATGTGAATTTTGGAATCTAAAATAAATACAAGCCACATCAGGCTACAATCACGTTTCTGCATTTTTTTCAAAGGTCAAATAGAAATGCTGTGATGCTTTAAACTCATCAGCACTTGCGGTACTTGCCTTTTACCAAAATTAAGTTTTCAAGATAGAATTAACATCGCTATTCCGAGCGCTATTCATGGTTAAATTTTTTTGTACAACCAGGAGTAAGAAGATTATGAGGTACCTACCTATTTAAATACAATGTACAGTTCCATGTGACTTTATGTCATACTTATGGTGCTATTCTGTAAAAAAAATACATCGATGTAAGCGCTACATCGCTGTAAAATGACAAAAGTAATAATGTCTTGCTTTGTCACATGTGTCAACTTACAGCGATACAGCGCTTACATTTATGTATCTTTTTTACAAAAGCAATATTAAGTAGGTACCACGGATGTAGGTACTTACCTAATATTATTAAATCCAAAGCACTACAAACTCGGGAGACAAATATTGGCCTAACTCCCATGGTAGAGGCCCTCTGCACAGAATCTTTCGGTCATTGGTTTACTGTTCTTTACTTCTTTTCATCTCGCAAATCCTTCCTTCCAGCTGTTGATATCACTTTTGCTCTGCATTACGTATCGCTTGCCTCTCCCCATCTTTGTGTTCAGTCGTTCGATCTCTTCTTCCTCCCGGGTAGGCGGCGGCTGCCAGTTGGGACTGCTGATAGGTGATAGACCAAGAGAGATATCCTGGATATCCATTTTAGTCACCAGCCAGTACGACGGAATGCTGAAATAAGTGATTTCCCTTTTAAAATATGAAAAAATGCGGCCGTCGCGTCGCTAGCACGCGACCAGAATCTATGAATCACACAAATTTGAATCACTTACCTGGACTCATTTCTTGGAATATGGTGAATATTCTGTCCTTACGATGAGGTCCACATAGAAAACATTAGGTAAAGAGCATTTTCTTTTGAAAATAAATCCCCGTTTGACGAAATTCGTTACGAAAACTCGAAATAAACAACACATTTGCGTTTGACGTTTGCATTCCGCGTTACCTGGAAAGGCCTACTCTGTCCGTCATGGAATTTTCGAGCACGATTTTTGAATTATGCCGGTAAGCAGGAACCTGTTTCCTTGCCTGTTCCGAATTCAACATGAAGCGCCCTCTGAATTTGGCAACCCTAGTTAAAAAGCACCGCCCACTCTGATTGGATTCGTTTTTCGGGTGAGCTGCCTCCCCGTGACCTGAACTACGCTGTGTTGTCAAATTGTCATTCTGGGGACTGCGTCGCCGGCAGGTCACAGGTTCGCCCACAGATCTCAGCCGCTTTCCTTCGGTCAGGATCACAGTTCATGATCCTGGAAGAAAGGGTGAATTAACGTACCTAGGTTCTCACAGAGCGCGATGAGCTTAGATCACGAGATAACTTTGCGACGAAATCGCACTTTACGGCGGCAGAACTGGGTTCGCCTCGATCACTTTTGAAACTGTATATTCTTACTATTGCACTTCTCAATGCTTTCACTATTGAAATAACGTGCCTAACGGCGTTTTTAAGACGAAAACTAATGAAAATATTGTGTCAGTCTCAAAATCTGACCTAACAATTGAATTGAAACGGCAATCCAGCAGAGCAGACATCACTTTGACAAACTTGATTAAATCATCTTGACTTTTTCAATCCATCAACTTATGAGATTGTCCAACTTGAAGAAAGCATATCATAGGCAACTGTGTTTTTTTTAGCGCATTTTCCATCTTGATGAAAATCGCTATTGCAACCGCTTTGTCTGTCCGTCCGTCCGTCCGTCCGTCGATCCGTCCGTCCGTCCGTCCGTCCGTCCGTCCGTCCGTCCGTCCGTCCGTTCCTCGAACTCCTCCCAAACTAGACGACCTAGCTTTCTAATTTTTTCGCTGTTAGATAGCTGCCACTCCCAAAGGAGGGCTAGGCTATATTGGATGTCCATATTGCGCCGCCAACATAGAGAAAACCGCCCCCGATAAACTTGAAATAACATAATATTGCACTTTCTACCAGACCTGATGCTCTGGTGTTCTCATTTTTTGAATAATACATAGTCGCCACTTATCAACGTAAGCCAAGAAACATTCCGTCTTCAATATGCGCCGCCGACATGGAAAAACTGCTAAAAACCGCCCCCAATCACTTAAAAATGAAAAACATGAAGCCGAAGACATAGCGATCTGATTCTTTCGGTATATAAATAGCTGACTAAAAATGGGAAAGGATAGGCTACTTTTGGTTAGTCGCCGCCCCCAGATTCCGCCCCCAAACGATAAAAAGTGCAACTTTCACAAATGTTACTGATTGAGATGTTCCCTTAAACATTAGGAACTGCCAACTCAAATTATGCAATATTTGCTCAGCCGAACGCTGCCGCTCCCACACGCCGCCCCCAAGGTAAAAGATGAATGAAAAACATGAACCCGAAGACATAGCGATCTAAGTTTTTCGCTATATGGATAGCTAACTAAAAATGGAAAAGGATAGGCTACTTTTGATATGGCGCCGCCTCCAGCTTCTGCCCCCAAAAGAAAAAAAGTGCAACTTTCAACAATTTTCACTGATTTAGCTGATAATGTTACCTTGAACATTTAGAAACTCTTCACTCAAACTGTGCAAGAATTTCTTTGCCAAACTCTGCCGCTCCCACACGCCGCCCCTGAAGTGAGAGATGAATGTAAAACATGAACCTGAAGACATAGCGATCTAATTCTTTCACTATATTGATAGCTAACTGGAATTGGGAAAAGATAAGCCACTTCTAATTAGCGGCCGCCTCCAACCAAAAAAAAAACAACTTTCACAATTTTCACTGATTGTGTCATATTTCCCTTACATTCAGAAACTCTCAACTCAAACTGTGCAACAGTTACTTTGCCGAATGCTGCCACCCCCACACGCTGCCCTCAAAGTAAGAGATAAATGGAAAACATAAACCCGAAGACATAGCGATCTAATTGTTCCGCTAGCTACATAGATAGCTGACTAAAAATGGGAAGAGATAGGCCACTTTTGATTGGTCGCCGCCTCCAGCTCCCGCCCCCAAACAAAAAAATGCAACTTTCACAATTTTCACTGATTGTCATATTTCCTTGAACATTTAGAAACTCCTAACTCAAACTGTGCAACAGTTACTTTGCCGAATGCTGCCACCCCCACAGGCTACCCTCAAAGTAAGAGATAAATGGAAAACATGAACCCGAAGACATAGCGATCTAATTCTTTCGCTATTTGAATAGCCGACTAAAAATGGAGAAGAATAGACTACTGCTGATTAGTCGCCGCTCCCAGCTCCCGCCCTCAAACAAAAAAATATTGATGAGTGAAAGAATTTTCATTCAAATCTATTTCATTGGCAAGTACCCCATTCTGATAACAAAATCTCACAATGAGTTTCGAATGAAGAAAGTGGGCAAGGAATGGTGTTTCTCCTTCAACCAAATTTCTTTACGTCCACAATATGCCTCTTTGAGAAAATGCGCTACTGAGACTCACGCACGTGAAGGCATACTCACTTGTTTAAGCTTGGAATGGATAATAAGTGTAAAACACATTAAAATATTGTTATAAATAGTTGAAAGTCTAAAACAAAACTAAATTGTTATGAAATAGACGACTTAGCTATAGTTTCGGCTACTGGGCTATAGACATGATCACGTCCTGAAAATATACTTCAGCAGTAACGTTTGCAGTATCACTTGCATTAACTGTGATGTTCGCAGCTAAATTAATTCTGTGCCGAGAAAAATTATGCCCAAAGTCAACAGCCGAGCCAGCACTTGTCGCAGTCTGGTTGCCCACAGATTCAGTTATAAGGTTTGTGTTTGTATTATGATCAGACAGTGACTGCAGGACACTAGGATTTTCAAAGAAGTCTGAGGTCGAAGGCTCAAGCGAAAACATTTGAGCCACCTCAATTTTTCGCTTCATAGATGGCCGATGACCGCCAGCCCCCATGACGCTTAATAGTGACCAAATCATCACCCCTGTTTGCCAAATTAGTCACACTGGAGCGACGAAAGCAGTGTCCACTGTAATATTCTAATTTTGGACATTCTAATTGTTCGGCAATAATGCTGGGCATCTTTCCAATCGTGTTGATACCAATCGGGGAGTTAATGCAGTAACCTTGCGATATGTAGACAACTAGACACCATAATGACGTTATTTCAGAACCCAACATTATCTAATAGTAAGGAAGACGCACGCGGCTTTAGTACCCCTATCGAGTTATGTGTAGAGACTATCATCCATGTATCGAGAAAATATGTGTTACCATGGAATGGCAATCCTGCCTGAGTGAATCTTGCCGGAAATGCAATTGATTAAATAATTTAAAAATTGTAGAATACAACCTTAAAAATTCTTGCTAACAAATGTCAGTCACATTGTTGATGGCACACAACAATCACCCCTTTCACGGGCCACTGCCAGAAACTCATCTAATTTTGCGTATGCGTAACGATAGTTGCTTAGCAGCCCCATGTAAGTTCTGGCAGTGGCGCGTGAAAGGGGTGATTGTTGTGTGCCATCAACAATGTGACTGACATTTGTTGACAACAATTTTGAAGGTTCTATTCTACAATTTTTAAATCACTCAATTAATTGCATTTCCGGCAGGATTTACTTAGGCAGGATTGCCATTCCATGGTTGCACATATTTTCTCGATACATAGATGATAGTCTCAAAACATAACTCGATCGGGGTACTAAACATGCGTCCGTCTCCCGGACTATAATATTATGTTTGTGATTTCTTCTCTCCTACAAGCGCCACAATGAACGAGACTCAAAACAACCTCGAATGAATCATTTCAAGGTTATCATTTACGCTGCAAATGTTACGTCACACCAGAGCTTATATATTCTTTTATTGTCAAGTACCGTTCATCATCTGCTTCATTTATGAACCGGTTCACTTCTTCGGCCTCCAAAACTTTGTATTTCTTTGGCGTATCCTTTTGACAGTGATTTTAAGTAGGGTTTCAATTTTTTGAAATTTGAAAAGTCCACGTTCTTATATAATACCTTTGTATATTTAGACAAGCCTTGAGCATTGACTATGTCGTCCAAAAAAGTGGATGATTTTTTTTTTCAACTTTGAATTTCAAAATATGCAAGCATTGTGTTTTCGGTAAAAACGTTTACATTATTTGCTTCGCACCAGGTTTGAAAAATTTTATATTCTTTTTTGTACAGTGTCGAAATAGTATATTACCGAGTATATTACATAACAAGCAACGAAAGTGATACTTTTCGCATGAGTGTAAAAAATTACTCACGAGCGCTAGCGAATGCGGTAATGATGATAATGCGAGATACTCTCTTGCGAGTTATGTACACTATTTTTCCTTCGATCGATCTATTTTCCCTGTCCGAAGTCTGCTCATTGGCGATCGAAATATCAAAATACTCATGTCAGAAGGCGTCACCTACCGATACTACTTACTGATATCCTATTTTCTAATGTACCGTATGATCAAAAACTTTTCTACTTATTGCAGTAGGCTGTGGCCTGGCCAAAATCAGCCTTGTTTGCCTGCCAATGACCAGGCCACAGTCTACCGCAAGTGGAAAAGTTTTTGATCATATGGTATATTTTCGAATGTTGTATTGCCGCTGTCCCATTTTCATGTAAATTGAATTACCGAAAACCAGATGGAGTTCCTCCAATTTTGAGAAATTTCACAACAACCGGCAACGCTGCTTGACATTGACAGTTGCAAGGGATTTTTAAATATTCTGTTTAGATTTACTATGAATGACAAGTAACGCTTCACGTTTTAAAATACGTACCTGTATTATGGAAGCGCACATCAAAGTTTTGTTAACGCCTGCTTTTAGTTCGGGCATAGTAAGTTCGCTTTGCGAATGAATTTCGTAAAACTCTTCACGGTAGATGGATTAAAATCTCTAATTTTGCATAAATCTTACCGCGCTGCATAATGGGATTAGTTTTGACCATTTTCCACCTGGTTATAGGAAGTTGTATCTCGTTAGATAAAATCGGTTTTGCGCGCGCTCTGCATTTTCCGCGCAAATTCTCTCTCCCACCTCAATTATAACATTTGTTTACAACCTGGACTGAAAGGTCTAATAAGCAAACGGGCTGCAATATAATCCCCGACCAGGACTCGTTCCGTGGCTAACTGTTATTTCATGCATTGTTCCCGGCACGCTATCATGCGTATCTCTCTTCAATATGGCCGCAGCAAGCCTCGGGCCAGACCTGATTAAGATGAGGCAAATTGAGGCCATTCCATCTTGAATTGTGGCTGGTGGGCGCAGATAAAGAGCCGAAATTATGGCCCTACGAGTTCTTTGAATTATCACGACGTAATAATTTATAAGAGAAGGGAATATTCTGAAAATAACGAAAGAAAGAGGAATAGTATACGGATGCGCACCAAGATCTACAATAATATTAGCTTGGGGTTTTCCCGGGGAGTTTCCGCGGCTGCGGCGTGCATTTCACCATGTCCAAAGCTTCGGTCTTCGGCCACAACTCCTGGGCGTTTTGCAGTGAAAGCATTTTGCATTTCCATCCATAATTTGGACCTTTCCTTTTGATTCGCCCCGTTCCAAGAAACTTCATGCATCAATTAAATCTTCGCTAAAGCACCGGGCAGAGTCTATCGATTCGGAATCGCCAGGCTGTGTATATATATAGCTGCTTCGAATAGTTCATTCCATTTTAATCGGGTTCAAGACAAATGAAAAAGGTTGCAAGCTGCCCGGTTGGCCGGTTGCAACTGAAATATTGAATGTTGTGCCGCATGTGCATCGTTTGAAAAATTGAAGTGCCGCAGACACGCTAATATTAGGTACATAAATCAAATAAAATCAGTAGCTAACCTCGTACCTAGCAGTTCAACATCTTGGTGTTTTTTTATTTTTTTGAATTCCTTATTTTATGCAGCATGACATTCAGTCTTACAGATTCAAAACTTGGCGACAACAAACTCATGAATCTAGTTTTGTTTTACCCGTTCGCTAAAAAGCTAGCTGACTCGAAAACCTTTGGTCTGATTTCGAAAATTGTTTCTTCTTCCACCTATGACCCAGCAGCACGTCTACCTACACTACACTCAAAGGTAAATATTTCGTGCGGGGATCTAATAATGATTAGGTATCGATGGCGAAGAACAGCAACCTTCTATGTCACCATTTGCGGTAAAATCAACAACCTCCTATGTCAATTTCAGCAGGGTTGAAAATAATGAATCAAACAATCGACACTCCAGCCTTTTATCGACTGACAAAACCTCCGATTCCAATTAAGACTTATTCGTATGTCAAGTGCAAAATATCAACCTTCTATGTCAGACAAAGAGGGTTTTTTGCAGAAAATACGATGACAAGGCAGAAGATAATAACCTTCTATGTCAAAGATGGAAGGTTGTGGCACAAAACTTCAACGACAAGATGGAAAATAGCCTTCTATGTCAGACAAAAAAGCTGCTATAAAGCTTCTATTCTGCAAAAATTATCAATAAATTGCTGACAAAACCGTCTATGTCACGTTTTATAGCCAAATCTAGTGAATAATATAAAATCTCATTATGTCACCTTAATTTATAGTAAATATTATTTCAACCTAAAATGGAAGAAAATATAGTACATCACGTTTGAAGTACAATTTTGTTCCTCCTGAAAAGTACCCCTTTTTGACATAATTATAGGAGCTTGCTGAATTTATGCAAACGGTGACATATAGAAGGTTCTTTATATAGAAGGTTGCTGCTGTTCTTCGCCATCGGTATGTTCTTGTTTCGAAACATGATATAAGTAGTAAGACAGCTTCAGGAATCAATTCACTCAACTTCGGGATCAGGATGTTCTTTTCTGTATATGTTCTGTATTTTTTCCTCTACCTCTCGGCCTGAACCTTGTTGTTCGGGGTGTATATTCCCGGCAATCTAAACATAACTACATGTTATTTACGCCTAAATAGCGAGTTAAATAGGCATTGGTGAGTTATGTCTTATTTATAACCAAAATTATGAAGTAATATGTGCCTACTCATCTCAAAATGCACTAGAAGTTTTCCAAGATAATTTATGTTCAAGACACGATGTGGCATATAAAAAGATCGCACCGTTCGGATTTCGTTCCGGGCCCGAGTCCATAATATCCTCGGGCTAATATGCATGACTATTGTTTAAAGGGATGTGTACTCCCAGAGCGGCAGTGGGCCGGAACTCGACTACATAAAGACTAATTCTGTTGACGAAGTCTGGAGAATGCTAAAAAGCGACGCAGCGTGTTAAAACGCCGGAATACCCAAGAGATGCAGGTACTCGTACTCGGTTTCTTAGTGCGGATTGGCACGCAGGGATTTGAGGAGCCGTGTTCTGAATCGCAATATCGTCCTCCTGGCCGTAAAAATTCATTTCCACCGGCAGATATTTCCTGGGAACACGGGCCGATTTCCAAGAGCCCCCGAGTACTCTTTGTTTGTCCACAACAATACTGAAGCATGCGTATGTGTATTATAGAGGTATACTATGTCTTCCAGGAAGAGGAGTTGAAATGTAAATTTTGGGCCTAACGGCAGGGGCCCTTAAAACATGACGAATATTATAATGACTGGCTTGGCACGTCGCGCAGGATTCGTTGTTTAGAGGCAAGGATAGGATTCACAGTGCTTCCTGGTGCACACAGTCGTCCTTCCGGTCGCATTGTCCTGGATTTATGTCCTGGCCACGTACATTGTCCTGCTCGGCTGTCTGTCGGCTGCACATACAATGGCCGCAATGCAGCACCGAGACTTGTACCTCTCTAACCTAACATGTGCATTATTTAAGGACATCCACACGCAGGATCTCTGAGCCCGACTGCCAGGCCAGGACGCCCATGCCATCACCGCACCTGGTGGGGTGTCGCGGCATGCAGATCTCTGCTCTTACCACACAAAAACCTGTCGCTGATGCTGCTGCGCTCGGAACTGATTATGCAAATAACCGAAAACTGAGAAGTTCCCTTTGGAAACTTGCGGCTGGCTTTTGTGGTGCGTCTCTCTTGCTCGGAGATATTTCAATAAGTTCAAATATTGGATATCAAGGAAATTTTCGAAAGCAATCTCGTACGAGCATCAAGCGGGACTCAATCATACTTCTTTGTCAGCCTTGTCGCTGGCTACATCTCTTTTTAACTTGATCAAGCGTTTGCTTTAATCCAGCGATCTATGATCGCATTTTTCCCCACTACCCAGCAATGTGAGGAGGTTTTGTGTTCATTCATAGCTATAGGCAAACCATAGATAAGGAATGTCAAAACGCTGCCAGGGGCGGATTTAACAATAGGCAAAGTAGGCACGTGCCTAGGGCGGCATCGACATCGTTTTCTTGGAACAAAATGTGTGGTTTTATTTTTATTCCACGAAAATCGCGTTTGCACAATTTTTTTTGTTCAATTTTTGTTAATTTGTGTCAACTATGGGTCTTTCATATAAGGTTTGTACAGAGTGTTCAATAAGACAGTGCAAAATTTCTAAGCCGTCAAGAAGCTCCCGTTCGAGAAAGAATGTTCTTTTCTTGTGTTCCGATATTGTGGCTAACCTTGTCCTATGTAGTTAAAAACGCCTATTTATTTCAACTTTTTATATATCTGATTCTATGTCAAACGTCGTAACTATTACATTCTGAAAGTCTGTTGTTTTTTACACACTTGATTAATGGTGCTATTCTGTAAAAAATAACATTCCATAAACGCTCTGTTATGTAAAAATTCCGGTCGGCCATTGGCTGTTGCCTAGGTAATAATAGCGTAACAGAGCCTTTATGGAATGTAATTTTTTAGAGAATCGCACCATTAAATTCAAATTCTAACATCTTGAATTGTAACCACAAAGGTCACGTTCATGCGTTCATCAGCCGCATATTTTCTTTGTAATAGTGTGCTGTAGACTCTGATAGGTCTTTAAGCAGCAACTTAGAGCCAAGGGATTTTAATAATGTTCTTCTTGAAAAAATGTACAGCATAAGATAGATACAACATCTGAAAAGTATGAATAAATCAACTTACGTTTCCTTCTTAAGGGTAGGTATGTCCGCAAAGTCCTTTTCGGCTGTTGGAATTTGGAGGCTCATCCAATCAGCACAAACGGAATGATAAGGGGCGTTATCCATGATAAGAATGTGAATCACAAAAAGATCACAACTATCTATTTTGTTTCAGTATGAAGCACGGTAAATCGCTTTTCTTCGCTTTTTGTTCTTTTAAGATTAGCTTTGAGATCGGAGTTTTTCAGACACATTTTTACTTGTGATCCATTCCGGTAGATCCATGTTCTTTCAAGAAACACAAATACAGTTGTCGCAGGAACATTAAGAAATTAAAGCAAATGAAACTCAATCCCGGAGGGGGGCCTGCTTCGTCCAGCTGAACTGTGAATGTCGAAGTTGACGAGCACTGCACAGAACAAATGCGGAAACAAATGAAAAACGGGCGAGGCGGTACTCACATGAGGCCGTTCGGAGCGATGCAGCCTGAGGCTTCCACGGTGGCTGGAGACGGCGATGCGAACATCTCCGGAGCGGTCAAGGCTCCGTTTAATGATGGTGAATGGCGGGGTGCTGGGTGATGCGTACTGGCCAGGGATACTGACTCAACGCGATCGTCCACGGCGAAACGGCGTACGAACACCAACAGGAAAATGAGGTTGTTCTAACTAACTTTCAACAAACGCTCTTTACTTTTCACCTCCACCACCATCTTGCTTGCTTGTTCTCCTCGCCGGAAACGGAAAGACGAGCTAGGCCTGAAACTATGGCGCTGGGAGCGTTTCTTTCTGTCAAACGCCTCGGGCCTCATGGAGGTTAGGCACAGGAAAGAAGGAATGCGAGGATGCATTGTTGGCTGCATACATTACTCGTCAACAAATAAATTTTTGAATGAATAAATGAAAGCAGGGGCAGAACTACAGTGTCAGGATTGGCTTTCAAGTATTCCAAATACACTCACATGAATTTCGCAGGATGGAGGATACAAATTTTCAATGCGAAGGAAAGAGACAAAATATATGACATGATAAACAGTTTTCGGCATCATTTCAATGCGCGATTGTGCGTGTCTCAAGACTCAAGCTCTCTCAAGTTCACTCATTGTGATTTTGGTAGTGTTGGTCACGATTATTTTCAGATGTTTAGATGCGGCTTTGCAGATTTACGCGCGGTCTGAAAAAATCCGGGGTACAGACTCACCCTGTTCAATGATTGGTCTGTCTTTTGCACCTTGTAATATCATAAATGGATCACTCATAATTCCTCTAAAAAATGTTTTAAAAATTTTCTTAAATCAACGAAATACAGAGTGATTCATGAGTGACCTTACATAGGCTAATGGGAGATAGAGGACTTCGAGGCAAGTCAGAATCCACTGAAGAAATTTTATTTTCTCTAATGGTTACGAAAATACAGGGTGTTTTGTGTGTTTCGTATGAAACTTTGATAAGCGATATTCCTGAAACGGTCAGAGGTATTTTGTTGAAATTCACCAGTAATATTTCTCTATTGGAACTCATCCCGAAGCCATACCGGGTAAGTCAAAATCCAGGGCCGGGCTAGAAAAAAGGATCCCCTTTTTTGTTTCATCAAAAAGTACATTTTCTGACCGCTTTTCTAGAAAACTGCTATCGGATTCAAAAAGCTAAGGAAAAATGCTTTAAGAATCACTCTTCAATTTAGATGGCACACCTAAACCGTTTCGACAATAAAATTAAAAGTAAAATTTGTGGGTGAGCCCCCATTTTCGACCAGACATAATCGACTCATTGTTTGATTGAATTCATCAAAATTCATTTTTTGGCTTGTCTCTGTTGAATAGAAGAGCTTGGTTTAAAGAAAAATTCCAGAGACGACCATTTTTTTTATGACAAAATTGAGAGTGAAACCAAAATTAGACTCGATTTGGTCGTCAAAAAAAAACCTTCGGCTATGGAATTTATCTTACTGCCAAGCCCTTCTATTCCACAGAGACAAGCTAAGAAATGAATTTGAATGAATTCAATCAAACAATGAGTCGATTATGTCCGGTCAAAAATGGGAACTCACCCACAAATTTTACTTTTAATTTTATTGTCGAAACGGTTCAGGTGTGCCATCTAAATTGAAGAGTGATTCTTGAAGCCTTTTTTCCTTAGCTTTTTGAATCCGATAACAGATTTCTTGAAAAGCGATCAGAAAACGTACTTTTTGATCAAATAACAAAGAGGCTACTTTTTTCTAGCCCGGCCCTGTATTTTGACTTACCCGGTATGGCTTCGGGATGAGTTCCAATAGAGAAATATTACTGGTGAATTTCAACAAAATACCTCTGGCCGTTTCAGAAATATCGCTTATCAAAGTTTCATACGAAACACACAAAACACCTGTATCTTCGTAACCATTGGAGAAAATAAAATTTCTTCAGTGGATCCTGACTCGCCTCGAAGTCCTCTATCTCCCATTAGCTTATGTAAGGTCACTGTGCAAGTTGAGACTAGAGTATAGTGGTTGATGCCAAATTGTTCCTTAGATCATGCTGAACTAGGATCGCGATGGCGAACATCTGAGACCCGCGACTGGGCAGCGGGAGGGGGGGGGGGGTAAAATGTGATGAAAACATGAAAAATGTTAAATAATGAACCGAAAGAGGTACAGTTATGAAAGTTACCATACGTATTCACCATTTTACGCTATTGAAGGTTCAGCAAACCGATTTCAAAAATATCAATCATTCCTAGAGATATTTTCAAAAATATAATTTTTTTGTCAACATTTTATTGTTAAAAAAGTCGAAGAATTTTGAAGATGGAAAGATGAAACTCTAGATTTTGACAATTGACCTTTCCAATTTTAGGAGATAGATAATACATGGTTTTTCGAGGTCACCTTTGACGTTTTGACGTTTATGACGTTTGGACGTTTCGTTTCTGACTTTTGCGGGAATTTTGAATCGGATAGCTATACTGTTCCCATTATCATGTGGGGAAAGTCACTAGAGCCCATAAGAGAGTTTTTAATGGACGAAGTAATAGAGTTTTTTCGTAGTAAGATGCACGTGTCTGGTGCAGCCACACTTCCATCAAGTTTGGGTCTTTCGTGAACCGGTGCATGGTTATGCTGGGTGTATTCGTCTTATTCTCGACTCGCATAGAGCGACACAACACCCTTGAACCATTTCTGTAAGTATCTTCTCAGTTTTCCACTACATATAACACACTTATTGGTGAGAACGAGGGTAAGAACAAGTGAAATAATGAAATCCATGCTGAAATCAAATAAATACACGACAGACCGCTTGTCAGATTCGAAAAATTTCCCATTGTCAGAAACGAAATGTCATATCTCAAGAAACATAGGGCGCTTTCCAATAACTGCGACAAGACGGATACACAATGTCAAAGTGCACTTGCCAGCTCAATTCTAAACTCAGCCTCGCCAATGTTTCGATTGTGTCGACATGTGGTGCTATTACTGCTATTGGAACGCTAGCTGTGTCAAATTGTGTCCATATGTGTCGAAGTGTGTCCTTATACGCCTTATTGGAAAGCGCCCAATGACCTCGATTAACCGTCTCTTATACGCATGACGTCACAGTAAAGAGAGACAACGGAAAATTGGAGACCTCAATTAGTGATGTTAGAAATATAGTCGTGATTGGCGAAAATTCCTCGGCCTACTATTTTGGGAAACAAAACCGTCAACTGTTTTCAACAGCTTGGCCGCCATCTTGGATTTCGTTTTGGTGCAGTAGTCACAAAAACGACAGGGGGCTATTAGTATGGTAGCGTTAGATCATTTCAATATGAAAAGTAACTTCCCAGAGAGGGTTAGTTGCTTCTTTGGCAAGGAAAATAGCTATTCCATTATCTCCGGCTCCTGCGCGAATCCAGTACCAATGATGGCTGATTCGAAGCTGGAAGTGGCACAATACGTTTTGTACCATAAAACTTGATAGTTTGTGAAGTCAACCACTGAAATTTATGATCATGAATCAAATGGTTCATTGTTGGTGATTGGTTGAAGCAAAGTGTGCTCATTTCTGGCAGAAAATTCATAAAAACTGTGTTTTTAGTGGACATTACAAAGCTCTGGAGGAAGACCTGCGGCCCAGATTGGCGGCGAAAGTCATGTTACTAGTTAAAGTGAGTATGCTCTACAACAAGTAGCTGTCGTGAATGGTGTAGGTTTTTTGAAGATCTCTAGGGAGGTCGCCAAAGATGTTTTTTCATGATAATATTTTCAAGTACAGTCCCTTCCAAAAGTTTCTTTCTTCTCTAGGGACCAACTCTTTCGACCACGAAACATTCGCAACACTCGAACAATTCATTTGTTCGGTTTCTTCGAAATCACCGCAGTTCACGGAGCTGAAAGATGTGTGGTGGTGATTTTTCACAAACTCACAGACTTTTGGGGGGGACTGTACTTAAGAATATTATCATGAAAAAACATCTTTGTCGACTTCCCTAGAGGTCTTCAAGCGACCTACACGATTCATTATAGCTACTTGTTGTAGAGCATACTCACTTTAACTACATAGTTACATGACTTTCGCCTCCAATCTTGGCCGTAGGTCTCCCTCCAGAGCTTTGTATGTCCACTAAAAACTCAGTTTTTATGCATTTTCTGCCAAAAATTAGCACACCTTGCTTCAACCAATCACCAACAATAAACCGTTTGATTCATGATCATAAATTTTGGTGGTTGACTCCACAAACTATCAAGTTTTATGGTACAAAACGTATTGTGCCGCTTCCATCTCCAAATCAGCCATCATTGGTACTGGATTCGGCAGAAGCCGGAGATGACAAAATGACATTTTTTTTCGACAAAGAAGTAATTCACCCCCTCTGGGGAGTTACTTTCCATATTGAAATGATCTAATGCGACCACACCCACAGTCCCCTGTCGTTTTTGCGACTACTGCACCAAAAGGAAATCCAAGATGGCGGCTAAGCTGGTGAAAACAGTTGACGGTCTTGTTTCCTAAAATAGTAGGCCGAGGAGTTTTCGCCAATCACGACTATATTTCTAACATCCCTAATAGTCAAAATATCAATTTTCATCTTTCCATCTTCAAAATTCTTCGATTTTTTTTAAAGTAAAATGCCCACAAAAAGAATAATATTTTTGAAAATATCTCCGGAAACGATTGATATTTTTGAAATCGGTTTGCTAAACCCTCATTGGCGTAAAATGGCGAATACGTATGGTAACTTTCATCACTGTACCTCTTTCGGTTCATGATTTGACATTTTTTATGATTGTCTTCATCACATTTTACACCCCTCCCGCTGCCCAGTCGCGGGTCTCAGATGTTCGCCATCGCGATCCTAGTTCAGCATGATCTAAGGAACAATTTGTCACCAATCACTATACTCTAGTCTCAACTTGCACACGGGCCTCAAAAAATGAACATAAGAAAACCCACTAATGACCCCCCTCCCCATATTTTTTTAAGTGAAGGCCAACATTTTTTTTTAATATTATTATCCATTAACGAAGATTAACTAAACAGCACTGCATTTTAGTTTCTCGTGATTCTTCAAAAACACCGTGAGAAATGGTGGAGGAAATATCTCCTCCACGACTCACACCCTGACGCTCACAGGCCAATTTCTCCAAAGTTACGACAGATACGTGAAAGTGATAAGAAAACTTTTTTGTAGGCAATTTGAAGTCCTTTCATTTGAACCAAGCCGTTTTTTGATGGGATCGCCTTCAATCGAGATAATTGCAAAAAGTAGTTCAAATGTACCAATAATCCAAGATGGCGGCGATTTCACACCCTCTATCGATGGGGACTTTCTACACAGTAATCAGCAAGCTTTCGAGAACGTCTCTACCAATTTTCAGAGCTACACTATTTATTTTCGCTATTTTCTTGAATTATGCTTTCATTGACTGGGGCTACAGGTAGTTTGCAATAGGTCTGCTTTTTCGACGGTCACCTACTTTTTCATAAAAAGTTATTTCTCATTAGTTACGTTATATTTTTTCTTGACATGTGCAACGCCGATCACGGGCATCGGTGTATTTACCTGCACGTGAATTCATAAAGTCTATACATACAATATACATTCCTTGCAGCAAGCACAAAATGCAGTAACGTTTTAACTGGAATTATGTCTTTCCATACTCGTATGCGAGATTCTTGCGGCCACTATTCTTATAAATTATTATAACCAACTACACGGACTCTCTCCGTTTTAAAATATAAATATTTTACTTCGTTGTAGTATATATTAGCGTGTACGAGTACTGAGTAGATGTATGCACTCGACATGCGGGCTATGTTTGCCTATCACGAAGGTCCAGTTTTACATAGACACTACACTACTCGCTACACCAGGCAGCATTGGTCTGCAAAAATACTGGTAGGATTGCCTTGCTATTTGTTTAGAGATCCTTAATGGAAATAATTCAGGACTACTGGCAATTCTGAATTTAGAACTGAAACTGCTTTGCGGAAGCACAAGCTCTGATATATCAAAATCTGAATAATGTAGGTACAACGAAATATTACCCGATTGCGGTGCGTTGATTTAAAATTTGCGTCTGCAATACCATGTCTCGGAACATCACCTTGAATGTTGCGGTACGGGAGAGCATCCTTAAGCTCTCATATACACACAACATGCACGGTCTCTCAGGGAAACTAAAATTGCTTTAGCCTGATTTCCCTCAAGTTCCCGAAGTTTGGAATTATTATAATTGAAAGGATGATCTCGGGGATGCCGCACCGAAGATTTGATCTAGGATTTCCGCTGAATTATCGTGATGCGTGCGGATTTCGCTGTGATTTGTATACCTGCCCATGTTCCTACCTATATGTTTCGCCAACAACAATTATTATTTTTGCTTGCCACTGTTTTTGAATAATAATAGTTCAGCATGCGGTAATACAATGGAAAAATATCAATCAATCAAATTCGTCATAACTAATGGCTATTATTGAATTTTGGTGTCCGTATGCCGATGCCCGAATGCTGATGCTGGTTGGCTGTCGGTTAATTTCCGCAGATATTTATATAATAATATTTGACGGAAATATGCGTTGTATATTATGTATATTGTTCAGTTGGAAATAACACCACTCGGTCATGTGTATGGAGGCTCTCTCGCGTCAAATGTTTTGAGTGCACCGCAAACTCCAATGAATTTAAAATCAATTTGATGCTAAATATCTGTAGCGCTTGTCAAGTGCCATAATCACGTTAGAGCCTCGTTTAATGTTTCATTGGACATTAAATGCATGTTTCATTCCCGAAACCCAATAACGATGTAGCTTGTTAGTTCAGTTAGCAGTAGCTGCACACAGACATCAGCGAGATTATTGGTACTGGTCCAGGTGCTATAGCTGCATACCTACCCTACAGTGCGTTTTGTAGTTTTATAATTGAAGTGCTGGGGGCAAGAACCGAGCAGCTCCATTTTGATAAATTGTTGGGACATGGAAAAAAAACTGCAGAAAAAATGAACATCGTCCCTATAAGGATTTAATACCGCACTGCCGTAAACCTTTGTGCAACAATCTATTTGAGCCGTTATAAAGGATATTTCAGATAAGCAGGCATTCAAAATTGAAAAATAAATATTTTGGAGCTGCCTGTTTTTTTTTGACTAGAATGAATGAAATATGAATCTACGCCGGTTATGTTCTTTTCGTTATTATAAAAAAAAACACAACAAACATATACCCAACAACAATACCACAACAAGGATCTATTTTGTCGACAAAATTAAATTTCTCGATAACTGTTCGCTAGGAATTTTTCAAAAACCAGCTGCCACAGAAAAGAGTAACGAGTTCACAGCACGAGGCAATTTTCTATGACAGGTGGTTTGAGAGAAATGCCAAGACTAGTTTGAGGGAATGAACTCAATTTTTTATATGAGGACAACGAGATAATAATTATAGATTCTTCGAATCGTACTTAATGGACTTTTTAAACGTTAATTTCACATGATTTGACTGACGTATGAATATTGACACTCGAAAACAAGGCATCACAAAGTGAAAACAACAATCAAAGATTGAACAGTAAACAAAAAGATGTAGATATACTTCATCTGAAATACATTCAAAATATCCTGTCGACTACAGTAAAACAAACCTAGACTATCTTAAACCTAAGTATAGCGCGAATACATCTTATGCAGAGGCGAAGCTGGAAGAATATTGGTATGTGCAGTAGACATGAAAAACCCTATATCCTACCCGGTCCGCCAACCAAGAACAATCAACGTTACCATTCACCAACCCGTACAAAAACATCACAGCATTTGTATCACTCCGGCTCTTGAGAAGCTTCATGTCAAAGCGGTAGAGCAAAAAGTTCTTAGGGGTATCCTGGGGAAGACAAAAACCGTCGATCAAGCGAGGGCCGTCTTCAAAAAACCGTCGCTGGATTCTCTCAAGATCAGAAGCATGCACTATGTAAATTGGATTCCAAACGTTGAAAACACACTTTAACCGGAAACAGACAAATGCGTTGTATAACACCGCTAAGTATCAAAATTTCTGAAGCCAGCCCCATTACGCAAAATGAAATCCAGACCCGAAAAGCAGAGACGGTCACCAACTCAATGTGCATAGAAAAAGTGAGTCTGGAATCAAAAGTCACTCCCCAGGTCTTTGACATAATCAGGTTTCCGTTAGACAGCCTCATCCAGACTATGTTCATACAATGTTACACCATTCTTCCGAGTGAAGTCATAACATTACATTTTGAGACATTCAGGCGTAATCCATTCTCTGCACCACTCACGAACAATCACCAAATCACCCTGCAGAACAACACAGTCCTCGATCGTTCGTATCTCACAGAACAACTTGAGGTAATCCGCATAAAGCACAGACCCCACCGAGACTTTGACAAGGATGGCGTTGATTAAGACGTTGAAAAACATCGGCCCCAACACGAATTCCTGGGGCCCTATTTTTGGGACACGTGTGATCCAATCCTATGCGAAGTTGCTAGGCAACCAGGGCTGTGATTGGCTGTCGCCTAGGCAACATCACCTGATGATCTGTTCCCCGGTTCCGAAAATAGGGCCCCTGGGGACACCGGATGACTGACATTATGAGTTTGGAAAACAAATTTTGGAAAACGAAATATGAATAGGTCATTGAATGTGTCAAAATGTCAAAAGCAAGTGAAGCCCACCGCATGTCCGGGTCGAAAACACACGGCGGAAAAATCAATGAGTGTATTGGGAATCGAACGTGCGATATTCAAATTCACCACATGGTTAAAAGATGTCGCTCGTGGTGCAATTTACACGTAGAAAGTTGGAGAAGTAGTATAAAACAATTTAGCTATATCCAATCGTGAATCTCAGCTACCGCTACCGCCACCCATATGCGTTATGCGCTTGCCTCTCGTGTTTTGCGCTGCAAATTCTCCACTTATTGCCGGGCACCGAAACGCGGAATTCTGACGTCGCACCACTCGCGCTGGATTGCTCATCCGATGTTCCTAAATACCGGAATTGCACATTTGCTCGCGCGTTGCGTGAAAATTAGAATCCCTGACGGTATAGGTAGCCCACTGCACTGAAATTATTAGAAGTTTAAATCGCGCATCGTGCACACTTCATTTGCATGGCGTTGGGCGACGTCTCCTACCAGGAGGTTTTGAGCTAGAGCAAGAACTTATAGACTGTGGGACCATCGCCGAGAGACAGAAGGGCTTTCCAGGTGCGTCATTGGTAACGAAAGTTATCGTGAAATTTTGTCCGGGGTTTGGAAGCCAGCTTATACACACCGCGGTCTGCGCAAAGAGGAGTCTACCTCGAGGACTCGCATTTTATCACCATGAGCTAAGTAGATGAGACTTGACCCCTGCGGGTGAGTTCTGTCCTCTGTTGTGATGAGCCTTTACCCCTTCGGGTGAGTGCTGGCCTCCTTTAGCTGTAGAGCTGAGCTGTATCATCGGATGAGATGTGGGAAATCAAGAGGTGGAGTGACCGAGACTTCGACGGAGCTTTTGGGCGACACTTCTGAATACGCGCTGCTGAGTTTGGAGAACCGCGAAACGAATAATTGGGAATAACTAAAATCGCGTTTGGTCAAACCAGGGCTGGGACTCTTCCGTTGAGTCGCAATTGTTCATAATGATCGGTTTAGAACAACGACCCCCCCCCCCCCCTTCCTTGAGACTAATGACTTCGTTTCAGCGTGCAACTGCAGTATTTAGATTTCCATGTTGGTTGGGTTATCAATAGGGAGCGGATTTATATGTGGTAAAAAAGCTCAAAATATGTAGTTTATATGCGCTTAAAAAGTATCAAAATATGCGGTAAAAATGTTCAAATTCAAATTCAAATATATGCGAGTAAATATGTGATATAAACTGCAAAAATATGGTGAAAATTTTAACATCAACATGTTAAACCAACCAACAAACTTTGACCATCAGAGTGAAAAAAAAATTCTTCAAAAATTTTCAATTATTTTTCTCTTGAAATGAAAAAAATCGTGATTTTTCTATCACACTTATAGATAAAATGGCCAAAATATTAACAAATATTCATTTATATGCAAAAATATGGACTAAATATGTGACTATATGCGATTATATGGACTATCAATTTGTATGCGGTAAAAACTCAAAATAATAAATTATATGCGAAATAAAACTTGGTATTTAGGTTCCTTATAGATGGAAACGTCAAGCTGCAAGTCGATAGTTGCATCCAACTTAGCGCATAGAACATGTAAAAAATTATAAATCCGCTCTCTAGTTATCAAGTACAAGAGAATAATCATTAATGACGAATGTTATGGAGAGGAGTTTCACCTAGAGGGACGTCCGGTTTGGTATCGCGTAACTACTGAATTTGTTGCAGTATTCCCTGAAGTTGATAGAGATTGTTTAATCGTGAAATGGAAAATTGTATGATTACCTGGACATTCGACGACGCGACGATTCGATCAATTTGTACCTAAAATGAATTGTTACGGCTCAATAGTTGGTTAACGATCTGCTTTTTTATTTATAGGGAAAAATAGTTGTTTCGAAGCCCTCTCGCGTTAGTTCGTCGGCGAGCACCTTGTAGGTTTTTAGCAACAATGGGGCTCACTTCACACAAAACAGAATGGGGTTCAATCAAAGGGTCTTCACATGAGTGTTTGTACCTTGACTTGAGTACTTGTTCGCGTACACCATTGGTTCCGAAGTTTTTGGGAGGGTGAAATTGGGTTATACATTTCCGCGCGATATCCTTCTCAGCTTTAAGGACAATTCAAGGTGAAAATAGGTTCAGTTCTCCACAAAGGCACCGGCCATATCCAATCCCTTCCAAAACTGGCTAAAGATTACCATAGCCCAAAAAGAGCCAGCAAAAAGAATAGTCCAGATATAAGAGACGCAGCCTTTGAAAAGAGATTCATAATAGGAGGAGCCCCGCACACACCGGCCCACGAACTGAATCGCACGTAAAGACTATCTTCACTTATATTACATCGATGCTGGCGCTGCGGTCATTTGCACTGAACGAATGACGGATTAATCTTTTGTGTTTGGCATTGGTTTGGCTTTATTCCAATTTGAATATAGGTTTTGGGTGGTTTTGGGCGATTCTTCTTTCCAGTTAGTATTCATTGTGTATTATTGAAGAATGTTTTATTTATTATCTTATTGTTAGAATTTGTACGTATTAATTATGTTTTTTTTTTATACTTACACCTGACTCAATGTTATGAAAATATATTTTTTTTTAGAAACATTAAACATTGAATTGGATTGAATTGAACTTAGATTGTAGGGAACAGGGGAAGCAACAGAAAAGAGAGGGGAAGCTCCCATCGCTCGCAAAAGTCACTCACCCCTTTTTCGGTGTCTAGACGCTGGGGCATAACCCTAACATGACTATAACACTAACTTGAATGTTGAATCTGATGAAGCCACGATAAGAATTTCGAATCACGCCCCCAAACAAAGTTGAAATGTTGGTCAAGGTGTAGAATCAGGTGTTCATCAGAGTATTGATGTGTGACGGCTTTGAAATAATTATTAGGGGAAAGTCATCTTCTAGGGAACACTTTAGAAACTCAGCTATCCTAGTTACCAGCGTTGAGGTAAGGTCAGGTATAGAAACGAACCTTTATTTAAACACTTTGACATGTAAATAGAAGACAATATAATGATTTTATGTTGCTAATTAACTAATTTCTGTGTCTTACTGCGTTCAAACTTGAGGTTAATTCGATCTCAACACGCCCAGGAGCTCGCTCTATTCTCGAACCACAAGAAGGATGCACAACAGGATGGTGTCCTGATGCTAGATGATCACCGGCCAAAGCTGTCCCAAGAGCGAGAAAAGTGAATTAATTCAAATAAGTTGGATTAAATTGAAGTATGTTTGGTTGCCTAACCAGCCAGGCGCATAAAGCTAAAGAGTTAGGGTGTTTCACAAGGAATCTTTATTTTCAAAATTTAAATCTTGTGGTGTTACCAACAAAAAAAAACTGTCCCAACTTTTTTATTATAAATTTAAAAATCAGCATGTGAAACATTGTGTCGGTATGTAATAGCATATTACATACCGAGACGGGAAATACATCATTACTGCTGAGGGCACAGAGAGCCTCCAGGCATGATGTATTTACCGTCGAGAGTATGTATACTATTTTACTCACAACCATGTACTCAGCTTGCAGGATTACAGGCGTTCAAAAGTTGAAATCTGAAAATTAACTTTTTGTCATAACTTCCAGATAGGACGATTGATTGTGCTGAAACGTGGTTCAGGAAATACTGATTAACACACTTATTGTTTGGTTGGATGCATATTTTGAAATTTCCCTTCTAAAGCTACTATTTCTTCACTTTCTCGGGAGGTCGGCAATGGGTCACTTCCCGACCTCCTACTAGGTATGTAATGAATCAATTACCATAGTGGTTGTGAGTAAAATACTATTTCATCACCACGTCCAGAAACTGTTAAGGGAGTACTCGTATTTATAGGCCTCGACGTGAAACCTTACCGCACTCGCAAATATGCAGTTTCTGGCCTAGTGATACAAATTACTATTACTGTAGTAGAGCACAACTTATTGTTGCCTTGGCCGCGGTGTACAATGGCGTGCTTGGGCCACTGGCACGTCCAAGTCACTCCGTATACTTCAGGCTCTTTCGCGCTTAGCCGCAGTAAGGGAAATCATTTTGCAAAGTGAAATGAGATGCCAAATGGTCCAAGGAATATCAAGGAGAGTCAACAAAAGCTCGCACGCAGCCCGAACCATTAGAGAAATTATGATGAGCAGTCTCGGAGATGCGTCCTGTAGTAATTGCTCCGCTCACGTACATATTATTTTAAGGGCCTCCCGCAAGTATATCCCCAGCGACAATTACGACTGACTGGTCGATAAAAGTGATAATGTACAAGAAGAGAGTGAGAGATGTACGCCCGGGACTTTGAATCTTATGAAATATTTAGGGCGCATCTTAAAAATTCATCAGGTAATAACTCATTCAGGCAAACTCATTTCTTAAAAGTAACTTTCTGTTTTAAATTTCAAATTTGCCGAATGGGCTCGCGGTTCTTAATTAATGTACAGCGAAACACCTGCGCGTCGCAGTTGGACGGACGCGCCGTACACGCCCCGCCCTTGATTAATAAAGAAGGATTTCCAATTCTATTGTGTGTCTTTTGCCTCGCGTCTGATAGATTGATGGCGTGTCAGGCGGCGTTAAATATTGTACCATTGTTTCCGGGACACTGACACTCTCCGCCTGGGCTCCTCTTCCGGCCTCCCGAATTTACGACGAAAGGGTGACTTTCATCAGCCATCATCCCAGAGCGAGAGAGCCTGGGAGAACTGACTGGCTGCTGACGTATAATATAGTACACGGATGGATCCGCGCGCACTGAATGCCGGACCTGAATTAAAGTAATTGCACGACACGTATGAATTATTAATTATGCGCATTTACATTTCAGATTCAAGTAGTGCAGGATTTAATTACTACTTTGAAATCGTATAACTCGACTTGTGAAAATGTAGATTCCGGTTGAGTGGAAGTCATCTCGCGCGTTCTTCAGATGAAATTTTATTTGCGTCGCAAAGCCCGGAGCCAAGATGTTATTTGATCAAAACGGCAATAGTCAATGAATTGATCGTGGATAGCTGCAGCAGCATTCCATCATTCGGATGCTTTATTGGCACCATGCAGGCGGTCATGGGTTATAAGCTGATCCACAAATATGCTCGTCATCGACCAGAAAATGCGACCCATGAATATTTCTTCGTGTGCTAACGGAAACAAAAATTCACGGTACAGTAGGTTTGGGTTGGTGTGAATACTTTTGGGAAAATGCCTGGGGATGTTGTAAGGTTTCTGAGGTTGCCAAATCCTGAACGGTACCCTGGACACTGCTTCAGGCATGCATCCGCTACGCTTGTACCCGATGCAGGGGCCCACCTGGTTATACTTGGCGGTTCGGTGGCGCTCTTCCCTCTTCCTTGGTTTCCAGAGCTATATTGAGGATGCAGCAGAAAAGAAGAGAAAAGTGTCGCAATTGATCATAGGGGAAAAAGGACCCCATGATCTATCTATTAAGGCGTCAAGATCTATTTGACATCGGCGCTATTTTTGCCAACAAACATATTTTCTCCATGGCTTGACAATAATGAAGAGAGCCTTGAAGTAGATTGTGGATTATACATTCTGTTACCTTGGTTGCCTCTAACTCTTTGGATTAATGACGTTTCTCGTCAAAATTTGTATTTACATCAGGTTACCAATTGCCATGAATTAACGGAATTAAGGCGTTTATTTGTAACTTCTAATAGCCGGATTAGGTACTTCACCAGTCTTTGCCGATGGTCCTAGTTAATGCTGACCTCATTATGTAGCTCACCGGCGAACTTACCGGTGTTTAAAATCAACTGCATTGTGTTCGCACACTCAAGAGCCAAGGTACACAAAAAGGACGTAAAGTCAATTCATCACATTATACGACTAGGTACTCATATTTAGCACAGAGTCTGTAACGGATGTGAAGTTACAGTTTGCCCGTGTTTTAATCGAGGGGAAATCTTGAAAGCTCACTCAACTTCACCGGTGGCTTGGTGGTCGCCGACTCTTTTATGTTGTGTTGTCTTCGACTGAGTGATAAGACCAATTAAAGCAAAGCAATTCCGAGAGAAACGGAGTAATCACAACTTCTCTGAAGCAGTGTTTTATTCTGTGTGCTCTCTAGTTGCGCCAAAGTTACGATTCCTACCTTCGCATAAACAAAACGAGTCCGATGAGTACATCTACAAAACTCAAGTGTTAATAATTCCGTCTTCCTGATGGTGTCTTCCGACTATACCTTGTTTATTGCATACAACAAAAAGTCCCCTAAACGTCACCCCATTGTGTCTTGCAATGCCGTCTCTCGTTTTATAATATACTAGGTAGTGTACACGAGTGTGATCGGTGCATCCCAGAGATAAGAGCGCCGAACATATTTTCTCAATTTCCAATTTTATTCTTGCTGACGCAAAGTCGACAAGGTGAAGCATGTCGTAAAACAATAAAGATTATGTTTCAGTCTTGTGAGCTTTTCAATTTGCTCCGGGACCTGATTGCGAGAGAAGAGAGAGCAACATCCCATTGAAATATTGTCGATATGCTCGACAGCCGTGTTGTGCCGCCGTAATGAACAAAATAAATAAACTATAGGAGAGTATTATAGTGAGGAAGTACTCTAGTGTTTCAGACGCGCGCCAAGTTTGCTTGCACTATGGGAAGTGGGAACTATTACACGCGAACAATAATAATTGCTACTTGAACAACGCCATCCAAACAGATGGATTTATTTTCAAAAAGCTGCTATTTAAACAGCATGTAGCTCGAACTGATTTGCTATTCGAACAAACTCGTCGCCGTTGAACCATGTTTCATTTTTTATGGGCTTTTTCCGACTTTTTTTTTATCAAAAAAGGATTGTAGTAACGATTTATTTCACGATGCTCTCCAATATTTCAAGCGGAAGTCTGCGAGAAATGGCCTTTCAGTTAGCGATTAACTCCCATCAAAAGAGTACATGTCAGAATATGGTGACAGGTCAACTTCGTTATTATTACTGTGCAGTGCTGAAAAATGGCAGACGTTATTCCATTCTGGGTTATACATCGTGGAACGAATAATTAGGAAATTGCTCACGAGGGAAGGTTAATTGGTCAGTCGTACAAAATTTGAAAAACTCTGATTTTTTTATTGGTATTTTCTTAATACCATCTCAGTTTTCTATACTTTCAGAGGTAGGTGACGCTGCGTGGGAGCACGCTGGACACAAAATTGTGGGAGGTATCCTAAGAGTAGGTACCTCCCAAGTGCTCCGATAAAAATGCTCAGCGACAAAAACACAACTTAAACACGGATGCAAGGAGGAATGAAACACAACTGGATTGAAATTTGAGGGGAAAATGTATATTGAAGCCAAAGTTAATTGTATGGATGGATAGAGATGGGTTTTAACTGATTTGACGCCACTTTCCCACAGCCCGCCAAAATGGGGCGTGGCAGGAGGATTGAAGCGCCAAGTTATGGCTTCACTCTCGGCTGCGAGCTGAACGTATGAATTGAGCTGTTTGTTAGCGCCGACGAAATTCGCTCCACAATCGCTGAATATAGTTGAACACCTACCCCGCCGGGCAATGAACCTGCGAAGTGCGGCAAGGAAAGTATCAGACGAAAGGTCGGACGCGACTTCAACGTGAAACGCTTTGGTGGCAAAGCAGACAAAAAGACACAAGTACGCCTTTGTGGTTCGAACACCACGACCTCGAGACATAGCAACCGTGAAAGGCCCGGCGTAGTCCACGCCGACGCAACTAAATGGCTTAAGCTGCGAAATGCGCAAAGAGGGCAAGTTTCCCATAGACGGAGCCAACGCGAGAGGACGAGTTCGGAAACACCGGTAGCACTTTGACAAGTAATGACGTACCGCTCGTCGAGCAGACATGATCCAAAAGTTTTGTTGAATGAGAAAACAAGTATTATTGAGACCCGGATGGGAATGACGATAATGAATCTGGCGCACAACAAGCTCTGTAAGCGCATGTCGCTGAGGGAGCAAAGCAGGGTGCCTCGATTCGAACGGTAGTTCAGGGCAATGTTTTAGACGACCCCCCACGCGCAAAACACCATCACGGTCCAAAAAAGGAGTTAACTTTCGAAAAGGTTTGGCCAACGGTAGACCCTTGCTTATATTCGTCATTTCGACAGAAAATACTGCTAGCTGGACCTGTTTAACAACGCAAATCATGGCCGAGTGAAGTTCCACGTCAGACAAGGGCCCGACCATCAGTATCTTCTTCTTCGATTGGATATAGCGGGCAAAACGGAAGCAATAGGCGATAATACCCTGAATTTTCCGCAATGACGAAAAACGGCTCAACAAATCAACGACATTTATCCCGCGAGGTGTAGAAGTTCGCGCGGCCAAGACGACCTTGCGTTCTTCACACAAGGTATCTGTACAGGGCGGCAATGGCACATGATTAGGCCAAGAATCTGCTGGAGCCAACAAGAACGTTGGTCCACACCACCACTGAGAACACGTCGAAAGATCCCCTAGATAAAGTCCGCGAGACGCGGGGTCTGCAGAGTTGTCAGCAGAGCCGACATGTCTCCAGCACTGGGGAGGGACCCGTTGTTGGATATGCTCCACCCGGTGAGCCACGAAAGTCTTCCAACGGTGCGAGAAAGATCGCAACCAACTGAGGACAATGGTGGAGTCCGTCCACGCAAAAATTTCCTCAAAACGAATGACGTCAGAAAGAGCGTCAACAACAAAGGTAACAAGTTTGGATAAAAGTACCGCTGCACACAATTCGAGACGAGGGATGGTCAGTAATTTAACCGGAGCTACTTTCGATTTGGCGATCAAGAACCGAACGGTGGTAACACCATCCTGAAGATAGCGAGCGTATAAAACGCACGCGTACCCAGACTCCGATGCGTCACAGAATGCATGTAACTGACACTTGTCTACGGGCGACGAGAATGATAGACGAGGAATTTGCAACTGCGAAAGTTGCGTAAGTTCAGACTGGAAACGTGTCCATTGCTGACATATGACATCTGGCGGGGTGTCGTCCCAATCAAGTCCAAGTTTCCATAAACGCTGGATGATACACTTGGCAAAAAATGACACGGGACATATGAACCCGAGAGGATCGTAAATGCGAGCCACCTTAGACAAAATGGCACGTTTGGTGCATGATGCATCTGAGGGCTGAACAGTGAACGAGAAGGCGTCATTGTTCGCTTGCCACTGGAGGCCGAGAATTTTGACCGTATTGTCAGCAACATCACTGAAGGTGGACGGCTTTGTACGACAATGATCAGGAGGTATGTTTTGCAACACAGCTGGGTGATTGCTGGCCCATTTGCGCAGTTCAAAACAACCTGATTGAAGTAGGTTGATGATCTGAGTTAGTAACTCACGGGCCGATTCCACGGAGTCCGCACCGCAAAGTAAATCGTCTACATACAAACTGCGACGAATTGCCTGCGCAGCCAAAGGGAACTCTGAGGCGCCTTGTTCAGCCAAATGAAGCAAGGTGCGGATAGCGAGGAACGGTGACGAAGAAACACCATATGTAACGGTGTTTAGTTGGTAAGTTTCGATGGGTCCGTCAGAAGAAAAACGGAAACGAATGAGTTGGTACTTTCGGTGTTCAGGCAAGATAAGAATTTGCCGATACATTTGGCGAATGTCACAAGTAAACACGACGGGTTGACAACGGAACCGAAGTAGCAAGGCTACTATATCATGTTGCAGCTTAGCACCGACGAGAAGAGTCTCGTTGAGAGACAGACCATTCGCCGCTTGCGCCGAAGCATCAAACACAACACGAATTTTTTGTTTATCGTTTTCGATTTTGACGACAGGATGATGGGGGAGATAATAGCTCTCCGAATTATGAGGTTCCTCGTCCAACAACGTCATGTGACCTGAGTCAACATAATCGCGCATAAATTCCATATATAACTCACGGAGTGTATCCTGATTACCTAACCGCCGTTCAGTGGCTAACCAACGACGATCAGCTATGGGTTTGGAATTCTCAAACGTTGGTGAGGACACTTTGAATGGCAAAGCGACTCCAAAGCGACCGGAAGGACAGCGATAAACGGTGTCACGGAAAACGGCCTCTGCCTCTTGATCTTCAAGAGACATACGAGAACTCGACAGGGAATTAGGAATTTCTTCTATTTCCCAAAAACGTTGGAGAGCATCGTCCACGCCGGCCGACATACAGGCAAGAAATGACTGGCGAGACTTTGCGGGCGACTGAAAAGGACCCAGCAAAGCCCAACCGAAGATCGTGTTAATGGCAATCGGATTCCCACATCCAGTGGAGATAATACCATTTTGAATGATAGCGGGATAAACATCCGCGCCCAAAAGCATATGAATCGGTCCCGGCGTGTGCCAGCTTGGGTCAGCAAGATTTTGCAGACGAGCGTCTTGCAACCGCAGCGGATTCAAACGAGTGTCCGGCAAATCGCCACAAATGTTGCGCAATACAACAAAGTCAACTGCCGGAAGAGGCGGAGAATTCACAGCTTTGATTGAGCAAGACATTGTACCACATGTGGATTTGGAGGGAGTTAGACCCAAACCAAACACAGGTACTTGTTCAGAAGAACGTGAAAGGCCTAAGTTGCGTGCACTAGAGTCGAGAATGAAAGAGACTTGACTGCCCGGGTCGATGAGAGCACGAAGACGGCGGTAGCCTCCCCACCGGTCACAAACGTGAACGATCGCAGTGGCGAGCAGAACTTGAGACGCGAGAGCGTTTGCTGTGAGGTTGACTACGCAGCTCAGAGATGCTGGACTCTGTGCAGAACCAGACGGGGCCGGTGACGTATTAGAAAGAGACGATGCCGGCGAGTTTGCGGTTGGGAAATGCAGCAACGTGTGGTGCTTCATATTACACACGCGACACGAAAACTTGGAAGTACAATCAAAAGAATTATGATCAGACCTCAAGCAATTTCCACAGACCCTTTTGCTACGAGTAGCATTGAACCTTTCGCGTAGGGAAAGAGCTAGAAAGGACTTGCACTGAGAGGGCAAATGTTTGCCTTTGCAATAAAAGCACTCTGATCTGCCACCATCGGCTTGAGAGACAAGCGACTGTGAGAATCTCTGCTTGTGACCAGAATCGAATTTGGTTTTAGCAGGAGCAGACTTCGAAGAATTAGACGGCGTAAGAGACACGTCAGTCTCAGAATTCAACGAAGTGGCTTCAAATGCACGGCATTGATTGAGAATGAAAGATTGTAGATCCTCGAAGCGAGGAATATCTGAACCGGAATATTTCAACTCAAACCTCGTGCGGGTTGAACTGTCCAGTTTTTGTAGGAAAACACTAAAGAGTGTAAAATTCCACAAGTCAACTTGAGAGTACTGTTTCAAGGCCTCAAGGTTTTCCTTAAACGTGTTGAGCAATTCACGAAGAGACTTCACAGAATTTGAAGTTGCCGCAGGGGCATTCCAAAGCGCCTTCCAATAAAAAGTTACTAGAAGACGATCATTCTGGTAGCGTTCTACTAAAGCAGTATAACCAGTCTCGTAATTGTCCGCGTTGAGAGGAAGGTGCTTCACTAATGACAGAGGTTCCCCCGAAAGAGACGAAATGAGGTATTGAAAACGCTCAATGTCTGACAAGGACTCATTATTGTGAATGAGCGTATTGAACATGTCGAAAAATGTAGGCCAAGCCTTCAAAGAACCATCAAAGGAGGGTAGCGTGATTTTTGGCAACTTTATGTTGCTACGAGACTGATTCCCGTTTTGGTTTGAAGACCACTGTGAATCACCATGCTGAGATGGAGGGGGAGTTCGCCCCGATCGAATTCTCTGCTCAGCAAACTCATCACGAAGCGCAGACAGTTTGCAAAAGAGTTCATCCACTCGCGTAGTGGACGCAAGAAAGTGTTCTTCCTGTTCAGGAGCAGGAGTGAACTGAGACGCCTTCTCAAACTGCGTCCGAAAGTCAGAATAAATCTGCGAAATTCCGTCAAAGGATGACACAAAAGCGGGTTGCAACGTGACATCATCAGATGCATGCACACCAGCTTCAAGGCGCGATTCCAGGCGTGATGCCACCGAACGAATGCAAAACAAAATACCGTCCATGGCGAAAAGAACGCGACAATAGACGAATTAATGATTCGTATGGTCCGCAAATTATACCGACTGGTACCCAACTGGTCTTATCACACCGAAAGTTAAGCACAACACGAGCTTACGGTAGTGCCAGACGACTTAGAGAAAATCGTGGGAAACGATACCAACGATAAAATGGCGCTAAGTGACAACTCGAAGGCTCGAAAGCGCAACTAGAAAGAGCGTGGGCCGCAATGGACCGGACTAGCAGGCTCTCAAAGGCGCAGCTAGACCCCGATTTTCGCAAGAAACGCGTCAGCACAGCAATGTCACGAAACACTTAGGGACATGTGACACCTACACCGGTGAAAAGCGTATTAAACGGCACAAATTTTCGCAATTTGAGGACGAAAAAGTTGAAAATCTGCAAAAGTGCAGTGTGAACGCGGCTTTACCGAAGCAAAATGATGCACGATGAGCGGACCGAATGAAAGACCACGAGACGTACGAAGGTCAAGCTGAAATTTACCAAAAGAGCGCAAAAAAAAGAAATATAAAAAAAATAAAAAGATGCAAAATTTGGAAAAATGTGAAATTCCACCTTGCACCCCGTGTAGAAAAAGGCCAGAAGCACATCCGGCTCGAAGGACCAGTTTTATGACGCTGCGTGAGAGCACGCTGGACACAAAATTGTGGGAGGTATCCTAAGAGTAGGTACCTCCCAAGTGCTCCGATAAAAATGCTCAGCGACAAAAACACAACTTAAACACGGATGCAAGGAGGAATGAAACACAACTGGATTGAAATTTGAGGGGAAAATGTATATTGAAGCCAAAGTTAATTGTATGGATGAAGGGCAACGGGAATAGCGTCACCTGCGACGTGGCACCGGCGAAATCCAGGCACTCTGGGAAGTCGGCTCGCTGTGATGAATGTCACGCTCGACACAGAATCGCCGCCGCAGGCTTCTGCATGGGCCCGGCGACACTCAGCAGACCAGAACAGGCAGTAGACGTCGTGGATGCTCTTTTTTGATGTGTCGTGGATGCTTTTCGAGATCTTGCCAGCTGATGCCGACTTTTTTCGCTCCGCTTGACGGACGGACGCCTTTTTTCTGTCAACTCTCTGCGTCAATTGTTTTTTCCACAGCGCCGTGACTGTGATAAACATCACCCAACTTTCCCGCACCGCGCACAACCGAACGTGCAGGGACGCAACAGTAGGCGCTCTCCAGTTTGTCTAGCATAACTAGTAGGTACTCTTGAAATGCTGACCCACCATCCCTACACCCCAGTGGAAACACATTTTGCACCTCATGAATCACGGCGGCAAGGCAAGATAGCAGGGCGGCACTCTAGGCACTGGCAGGTTGCAGGGTAGCCTTCAGGATAATCTGGGAGTACTACAAGGCCCTGGAACAAATAGCACGGACTAATGTCGTCAAACATGAATGGGTTAAAGGACACAGCGGAGATCAGGGAAATGACTACACTGATGGGCTGGCGCGGCAGGCTACTCAGTCGCAATTTCAACAAAGTTCAAAGATATGATTTCTTCTGTACCTTTTATAACCCGATTTTAATCGCACGACGCAATCGCAATCATTTTAAGGATTTCAAGAAGTCGACAAATGAGGAGCTTGTGGTGTGGTAGTTAGCGCGTTAGACTACCACTCCAGAGGTCGCGGGTTCAATCTCCGCCGGGGACGGATTTTCGCCTCGAAAACAAGCTTCTTGGTTTAGTTGGAATCGAGGTTGGAATGCTTGCTATGTGTGTCGCATAGCACGTAAAATAGGAACGATGGTGCCGACCCCATGCGATGTTGGTGGTCGTTAAAAATCCCTACCCTGTGTTGGAACACACAGGGATTTGGCAAAATTTCCGGTATAGTGGAGCAAAGCCTTCACCGGCGTACGGTACATAGCCCAGGCGCCAGGGAAAACAATAAGGAAATTATTGTTTCCTGGCTGGAAACTAGCTTAAAACAATCTGTGTAGCTTGGGTTTTGACATACTAGTTTCCCCCCTTTCGGAAATGTCAGCGTCATGTCGCCATCATCAACAAGAAGTGCACCAGCGTGGTTTTTGCCCAATATCTTGATTTTGGGTCATCTGACAGCAAAAGATGTAAGGAGTCATTTTGAAGCCTATGAAATTCCCTACAGTTTGGTTTTTCAATCCATTTTCTGCGATCTATGGTCTTTGAGATAAAGCTTCTGGAAGCGAGAGTCATTGTCGTGGAAGCTCCATGGCCACTTGACTAAAAAACTAAAATGTCGATGTGACAAAAAAAAATTCAAAATGAGATTACTCGAGAATCCTTCATGCTATAGTTGCGGTGATGGTCTTAAACTCTTCCTCTTGAACCGTAGATCACGAATATTGGAAAGTCAAAAACGTCACATTGTACATATACAGGGTGTACTACGGGAATCAAATCAGAACAAATAAATTTGACATATTTCTTCGATTTAGCCTATGCGAAACTCTAAGCACTTATCACGAGTCCAATATCAATATGCATTGCTCTGTAAGCTTCACTTGATACACTTAAGAAGTGGTCAGCTCACAGCCTTCCTGTAAAATGTTTTGAAGGCCCTCTGAAATCATCAAAATTTACAGTAGCAAGAAATATATGTAGCAGTATATTATATACCACGGAACCAAAGTGAATTTTTGATCCCTTGGGTAAAGTTTGTTGCTTGAGGGCTCTTTGGGTCCAAATCCCCAAATTGAAAATTCACTTTGGTCCCTTGATATATAATATACTGTTATATACATTCCTTGGTACTGTAAATTTTTATTATTTTGATGATTTCAGAGAGCCTTCGAAACATTTTACAGTAAAGCTATGAGCTGACCACTTCTTTAGTGTATTAAGTGAAGCGTACAGAGCAAATTCATATTGATATTTGACTCGTGTTAGGTGCTTAGAGTGTCGCATATAGGCTAAATCGAAGCCTATATTATATATTAAGCCTTTTAATATGTAAAATTTCTCTTATCTGAATTGATTCCCTCAGTACACCCTGTATATGTACAATGTGACGTTTTTGGCTTTTCTATATTCGTAATGAACAGTTCAAGACAAAGAGTTTAAGACCATCACCGCAACTATAGCATGAAGGATTCTCGAGAAATCTCATTTTGGAATTTTTTTGTCACATCGACATTTTAGTTTTTCGAGTCAAGTGGCCATGGAGCTTTTACGACAATGCCTCTCGCTTCCAGAAGCTCTATCTCAAAGACCATAGGTCGCAGACAGGTCATTTGAAAACTATTCCGTAGGGAATTTCATTGCTTTCAAAATGACTCCTTACATCTTTTGCTGTCAGATGACCTAAAATTAAGATATTCGGCAAAAACCACGCTGGTGCACTTCTTGTTGATGATGGCGACATGACGCCGACATTTCCGAAAGGGGGGAAACTAGTATGTCAAAACCCAAGCTACACAGATCGTTTTTAGCTAGTTTCCAGCCAGGAAACAATTATTTCCTTATTGAGATGATTTTTGCTCCCTGGCGCCTGGGCTAACAGTATACTTGATCAACCTAATCGGAGTCTCATCCTCCCCCACTGACAAGATGTGTTTCAATGAAGTGATCACGTTTTAAACTTCCTCCCATTCAATCTAAGGGATTTCGTTCAAGTTTTATCTTACTCGTGGAGGTTCTCACCATAACCTTGGAGCAAAGCATTTATGAAGTACTCATTCGCCTTGTTGAGCAATGCCGCGGTGTTTCGGTGTCATTAGGTTTAAAATAGGATTCGGATAACTCTATTGAAGTTGTCATTCTTACTTTTGTAACATGATTGTGTGCGACGCTGGAAGAAGAGGAAAAGCTGCAAGCTCGGTTTTTACGATCAAAACGTTGAGAACGATAATAAGGTGAGTGGTTTTCCCTCATAAAGTATTTGTAGTCAATTATGCATGCGGGAATGGACGAGTTTTGATAACGTGAACTTGCAGCATAAATTAAAGGGATAGGTACTTTCGCTTTGCTGTAAGTATTGCGCTCTCCCATATTTTATACGAGTTGTAATTTCATTAGTTGCATGCGTTTTTGTCATTTTGGGTTTGTGTTGTCCAGGTGGTGAGTCCATAAGTGACGGTCCCTCGAAGTTCATTTCACATCGTGCCTCGTCTGTCGTATCCATAAATAATGTGATAATTGAATTGTCCTTACGCAATGGCATCAGATTCTTCGGCTCTTAGCGGCTGACATTTGGGTTTCAGCAGCTACAATGTGCTTTCTTGAACATAATTTCTGAATGTATGTCAGTGATGGTTTTTTTCAACTGCTGTGTCGGTTTCGGCTTTTTTGTATTTTTTAGCACTAGAGTATGTCAATGTGTATTGCGAGGGGTAAACCACCTTGGAAATCTGGTGCACAATTCCATGGAAATCATTTGGAAATCATTGGAAATCAGTGGAAATCATTCTAGAAATCATTCGGAAATCATTGGAAATCAATGGAAATCATCTCAGAAAACATTGGAAATCGGTGTACAAAAATTCCGTCAGAGGTTTACCCCTCGGTGTACTGATTGCGGCATTGTTTGAATTTATCTTGAGGTGGCCGCAATATTGGCCAAATAACATGTTTTTAGAGAACTTTATATTCGTGGAATTGGTGTTTAATCCTCTTGCCTACCTGATGCCTTTGTAATATAGCATCTGCGTAATACCTTTGATAGATGGCGCCGCTTGGGAGACTCACATATTAGGAGCCCCCCCCCCATGTGTACATTACTCAGATCTCTGACTGTCACAGTTCTGTTCAGTACTGGTCTTCTGATCGCCTGGTGTTGTGGTAGTCGGAGAGCCTTGTGTCTTTCAACGTTATATTGATGCAACCATTGCAACCAAATCACACTTTGAAAGATACCTGTCAAGTTTCTCACATTATTCATAGGCATCCCTGATTGAATTGCATACAAATTATCAAAACCCAGCTTTAAAAGAACCTAATCTCTTTTCTTGTTTCGTTGTAAGTAAAATAGCTTCCCGTATTTTTTCTTCGCGCATGACCAAACGGATAGTAGGTTCTGATTGCACTACATCGGTTTTCAGTTGGTCAACATCGGTGTCTAATTAATATATCGGTTTTTAACTTCTCCTGTTTCCTTTCTACAATTGAAAAAAAACCGACTTGAAACAAGTTCTTTCGGTTTTCGATATCTCGTGTTTGTTGTGAACTTGTTATGCTAGCCATTCAGTTTTGATTGTATCCGCCTCTTGCACGTAATCGATTACTCTCGGAGTAGGCTTGTTGGTGAGCTATAAAAAAATAACCAGAAATCAATATCTCAAAATTTTGAATGGAAAACTAACATTCCATTCTTTTTCTTTGAAAATTCAGAATTTTAGGACAAGATGTCTAGAACTTTTTTGTAGCTTTCCAGCTAGCCTACTCCGAGAGTAATGCTTGTGTGCTTCTCAAACTATGACTGTCACGTTATTTATGATCCTGTAAGCTTTATTCCTAAGTGAAAAGTCGCTTCTCCAATAATTGCACTTGGAAATCATACGGTTACTTTCTTATCTTTGAGAAACAAGAAGTAACTTTTTGCTAGTTGACAGTTTTAGTGAGAAAACAATGATGTATGTACAATAATTAATTGTACAAGGACTGCGGAAGACATGAATCATCTACTAGATGATTTCAAGCGGAGATCACTTTTTTGGAAGTCACCTGTCAACCCTGTCGTGTTTGTAACAGGTTGGAAAATGTTGTAAATATGATATTTGGACATTTCCACCTTCAGAAGTATTTCACCCTGGTGCCTGTATTCATAAGGTCTACATCTCTGCAGGCTCATGGACATAATGGAGACTCTTCAAGCTTGCTTCAAGAAAAATTTGAGGAACATTTATTGACAGATTATAGGGTTAGTCAATAAGAAGTTGAAAAAGTGTAATGCTAATTTTGCTCGCCAGTATATAGGTAATATAAAAAATAAAAAAAAATACATAAGAAATGTACATAGAATAAGAAACCAAAGCAGGAAAACTCTATGGGAGTTGAATTAAGGTACGGTTGCTATTTCCTAGACGTAAGATTTTCCTGGCCAATGCTATCCTATCGCCCTACCTTCCCCTATGCCGACAAGGGCTTTCAACACTACTACTGGCAATTTTCTGGAATGTGTCTGGAGCTTAGAGGTCTCGGATCAATTATAATGACGTCGGGCCACCCTACGTGCAAAACGCACCTGTAATGTGTGTATGTGGGGGGAATGATATATTCATGACGACCCTTGTCACGGGGATGAGTCTCAATGTTACGATCAAACGCATGCTGTCTGACTCTATTGTTGGCGTAATGTAAAACAAAATGGATATTGTAATGGCAAGAAACAAATTTAGCAAAGTACCCACACCTGAGCCCCCATTTTGCTGCCTCTCCTCTCGCACCTCGCACAGCTCTTGGCACTTTCCACGGCTTGATGGGAAATTCGCCCACGGAACAACAACAACGCCAACAACAACAAAATCAGTTTATTTCGTAGAGGAAAGCCCAAAGAACGTAACTCGGTTAAAATGTCACGTCACTTGCAGATGCGGGATTTTTTCTCTTATTTGTCATTTATTCCCGTACGTACACACGAAAAAGCCAATTCTCTTACACAGAAAGCTGATATTTCGAGCCCTGCGGATGATATGTGTTGTCTGCGAAATTTATTGCCGCCGCATATAAAAATCGAGTTCTGCTCCCAAAAAGCCATAACCGTCGAAATTAGGTAGGCAGGTACTCTTTTATCTGTCTAATGAATACGACTTCGTGCGATTTTCATTTCTTTTGGGAGAATGATTGATCTCTGATAAAGTTCATCTCGTGATTAATTTTCTTGGCCGGCTGTATAATACGTCTCGGAAGCTACTTGCAAGCTGCGTCCTGAGGTAATTCGACCTTTAGATGACGTAAAAGGCGAAATAAAAAGCTTAAGAGATTGTTTTTAATAAAATGTTTCAAATTGCCCGACTGACGTCAGGACAGAAAAAACCTCTGGGTAATTAACCGCTTTTAATTGCTGCCCCTGCGACGAAGAAACGCTCTAAAGTCGTGGGCAGAGAGAGAGGGCATCAGAGAAACGGGAAAAATTACTGTCGGACAAACAATATGACTGGGTGCAGATAAAGACCCGGACCATAAAATCTGCGGAATTGACAAAGTCGCTGGCGTGGAAATGCGATGGAGAAGCCACTGGCACAAAAATCTAATGCATGGCTGAATGTTTATGTAAAACGTGAAAAAGCGACCAGATTAAAAATCAACCGAGCGCAATTTGAAGCTACTTTTTTTTTTGTTGGAATGAAAACAAGAAGAGGTACGTGTGGAAGAACTGCAGAGTTCGGAAGAGGTTATCCGATACCTTATTAACTACATGTCAATTGTCATTATGACAGGGAGCTGGTGCCTCAAAACTGACGTCATGAGGTACATGATTTTAACCCTGTAGGTCTAATGTGCGTTGATGAGTTGTTAAAAATTGCTTTGTCTAACATGTCAGACCGGGGGCTTTAGGCTGGTATGAGCATGTCAGTTTTCGAAAAAAATGCCAAAAATTCACGTCATAAGGTACATGAATGAAATCAACTGGATTTTGTGTGGGAGCATCCCCTTGATCGAAAATCTGGTCGTAAGACAACATTCTTGGAGGCTTTCGGTCCATAAGACAAGTTTGAAATTTTCAAAAAAGGACCAAAATTCATCAATTTTTTCACAGGCGTTTTGTTGACTAACTCACCGAATGTGATATATCTTTGATATCAGGATGGAGAACGGAATCGATTTCCACGTTAAAATACAGGGTATACGATTTAAGAAAAAAAAATTCGATGTTGCACCCTGTAAGCGATGTACCATTAAAAATTTTTGTGAAACCTGAGATTCGAAGATTCGATGTGAGCCTGCAGATTCGAAACCTGCGTTAAAAATCACGTGAGAATCGTTTTTTATCCCTAAAATTATGCCAAAGGAGAAGTCTCCAGGAAGAGGTAAATTTTGGCCTTTTTTGAAAATTTCAAACTTGTCTTATGGACTGAGAGCCCCCAAAAATTTTGTCTTATGACCCGATTTTTGATTAAGGGGATGTTCCGACACAAAAGCCCGTTGGTTTTATTCATGGACCTTATGACATGAATTTTTGACATTTTTCGAAAATTAGCTTATACCAGCAAATAAATTTTGAACAACCTTATCAACGCACATTTGACCTACAGGGTTTAAATCATGTACCTTATGACGTAAGTTTTGAGGCACCAGCTCCTTGTCCATAATGTCATTGTAGTTTATGTAAAAACTATAGGCAGGGGCGCAAATTTTAAAACACACGAACTGATGTAGGCTATTTTATTTGTTTCATTTAGAGTGAAAATGTAGGTACCCATCTACTACAAATGTAGGCACCTACCCTACCTGCTATTATGTATAAGTATAATTAAGTTTTCAGAATTCTGAACCTTTATGCATTTTAAATTTCATTTAAGGGGTTTCTGATGCGACTAAAAAAATTGTTCACGGCAATCGATTTTTTTTGTCAAGTAGGAACTCCTCCAAAAAAAAATGTACGGGCAATGCTTTCAAATTACTATTGACTAATTACAAATTGACTACAGACTGTCAACTTTTTTAAATAACATTGAAATTCATACCAACATAAAAACATCGCGAAATATCCGCATTTTCTTATGTTTAAGTGTAAAAATGCATTTGTATAACAGTATTCTCTGAAAAAAAAATTAATTACCCCACTAAGTTCAAGTTGATGTCGGACAGATATCAAGGTTTAGTTGATCGTACACTTTTGCTAGTTAATTAATACTTACATCTACTGGGATTTTACGCTTCTTCTGTGACAAAACACAAGGACCTGATGAGCACGTACTTTTATTCACCTAACCCAAAAATGTTGACCCCTATTCAGGGCCGTCTCTAGACATTTTGCCGCCCTCGTGCAAAAACTGTTAGGCCGCCCCTTTCTCCATTTTTTTAAACGCTAAATTTTTTATACAGCTTCTTTAATTTAAATTTTATCTTATGAAAATAACAGAAACGGCGACTGGAATTGCAATTTTCGCAATGTCGGTTGACATGAATGTGCCCGTGACTGGATTTACTACACATGTCAACGCGCCAGGCGCGGTGTGGGCACAGCCCGGAAACAAGCGACAACGCGCTAGGCGCGTTGTGGGCGGCGAATGTGTTAAATAGGTAGTCAGTAACGATATTATAATAAACAAATAAACGAAAGTTAACTTACCTACCGGACGGTTCGTGAATAAGATAAAATGACGTCAAAATAAGACACCTGACTTTTTCTTGTATCTATTAGGAATAAACAATAACTACACTTGGATACCTAACTGCTTCTAGGTATTGTACTTATTACCAATCGATTACGATTCCACCGCCCTTTGGTAAAAATCAAGAATTTAGCAAGGATCTTGCACAATCTGATCTCATATTCACGTGTTTTAAAGGTAGGTATCCATCATACCGTTTGGAAAAAATGTTCAGGGGCGGCCGAGCCGCAGGGCGCAGGCGTAAAATATGAAAAAACAAACAAAAATTCCAAAATGTTCAGGGGCGGCCACGGAGGTAAAATATAAAAAGCAAAAAAAATAGAAAAAAAAACGCATTTCTGCCCCGAAATGCCGCCCCCTTAATCTGGCCGCCCCTGTGCCATGCACGAGTTGCACGCCCGCTTAAGACGGCCCTGCCCCTATACTCGACCCTATAACACCCTGCGATATATTTTTATTGATCAGTGTTATTTTAACGTACCGTTATATGCCGTGCTTTGATTTAGAGCTGGTGTGCTTGTTCAAGTTTGATAGCACTGCGTGTCGGCTCGAACAATTTTTATGTAACTATCAAGACCATTTAGCACGAGCGAGGCTTGACAAAACTGTGTAGGTTCACAATGTATTGTTATTTTTTCCTGTTTATTTCGAACCCGGTTACCTCTCGTGCCAAATTTCAGCATGAATATAGGTATAATATGTAATAATATGTAGGTACTGTCAGTTTCAGCTGATCAATTTCAAGTTTGATTTGATAGATTTTTTTTAATCCAGATTCCCTGAGAGAATTTAAGTTGGCCTTTTGTGAGGTGGTTGTGTTTGTACCTGTGGTAACACAAGGGTTTGGTAACTTCAAAATTACATCTGGGATATGAACGACAGCATTATCTAGCGCATTCGGGAAAACAAAGACAACAAAGACCCACGCAGTGGGTTTCTTTCTCAAGGATGATACCTCCATTTCCGAAAATCCAATCCATATTTGGAAACCACTTCTTCAACGTAGTACAAAACAGTTTTTTTTTTTTTTTTTTTTTTTTTTTTTTTTTTTTTTTTTGGTGAATGTTACTCTAACAAAAAGTTTCTAATCTCGAGAATTTTCAGTGCAGGTGGGACGACAATTTTTTCTTCGATTTCTTCAGAGTAACAAGACTCTTCTACTTCGTCTGAGTCTTTCACATCACTGTCGTCTGCTAAAACTGGAAGCTCAGATTCGCAACTGCTAGAATCTGAATCAGATTTGGACCTCCTTTTTTCTTTTCGTTTGTTGTAATCAAATCCAGAAGATTTTAAGCTGTTTTCAATTGCTTTTCTTTCTCCCTCATTTCTTTTTTCAGATGTTTATTGTTGGGCTTCTAGGTACGGCCGGACAGTTAGTTTTAGGTGTCATTACTAAGGTGGAACGAGGTGTGATGTGACGCGCGGGACTTCCGGGAATGTAGTGTTGGTACGACTATTTTCAGGTGCTTAGATGCACCTTCGCAGATTCACGCACGCTCTGAAAAGAATTAATTTTTTGGTATTTCCACGGACACTTAAGAGATTCAATCCATGCTGTATAAGCAGAAACAGTATAATTGATCTGGTTCTGTTAAAATTAGGTTCCTGGTCGATGGCGACAATAAAAAATTGACTGGTGAATTTGGTGTTGGCAATATTACATTTCTTGCTGTGCACCTTTGTCAACACATGCTGTTACAAAAAATTATGAGACCAAAACGAGCTCAAAAAGAAAGAAGATGATCGAAACCAAGTCAGTTTGTCATATTTTCGCATAAAAAAATCTCAAAAGAAGAATCAAAATCAAACTAGAAAAACTAGACGTTTGACGGAGAAATTATTTGTTTTTAACCGCGAAAAATGGCACTGGCGCACAGTGGGCTAAATCATCATTCTAGCTGGACAAAAGTCAAGAAATGCAAGACACTGGGATTTGATGTATATTCTTTTGGTTCTATTCCCAATACCTGTAGTGTATTAAAAATCATGATAGACAGGTACTGAAACAAATGCAACGACTTTAACAGATCAGTAAACATTGATATACCATTTATTCAGAAATTGGGTTCATCGAGATTTTGACGATCTCAGCTCAAAAACTGTAATACATTTTTGAAAAGTGGCTTCATTTCATGAAATGGACGTCCATAACAGAGGTAATTTGGTCTTATTCATCAGAAGCTCATGTATATTTCACTCTTTCTGATCCACATTAACTTTATGACTCACGTTCAGAAAATGTTTGTCAAACTTTGGAAGCTTGTTATAAAAAACTTCCACGAGTTTCCAATGATTTTCTTGTTTTACTGAACAGATTGATCCTTCCTGATCATGTGTACAAAGAATTGGCTGCCAGTTACTGCCTAAACTATTTTTTCATGGCCATGCGTGTTGAAATCGAAACACGAGATAATTTCTACAAAACTGATCATAATTAAATGAAACTTCGTGGTATTGTAGCTCATAAAAACTACTTTGAAAAAAAAGTATAACACTTGAGCAAGCTTCTTCGAGAAAATTTTGAAAAAAAAAATCCGACGCCAGGATTTGAACCCGCTCTGAATTTGAAAATTGGATCGGAATACTTTTGTCCAGTCAATGTAGCCATTCGTCCCACTGTGTGGCGTGGCAGCAAACACTATCAAGGGTTTCATTAGAGTCAAATGGTTCCATTGCGGTAGGTGAGACGGCAATGAAGAGTGCGTTGGTAAAAAGTGGTACTTTTTGGGTCCTTCGGCACCAACTTTTCGATGTGGGAGGACCAAGCGGCGGCTTGCCGAATTCGAAAAAACTCAATATGTTAATCAGGACACAAAACTGTACCAGAGTGAATTTTCGACTCTCCGCAACCTTTTGCAAGGTAGAACCTACCCATTGCCTGGACTAAAGATAGATGAGAGGGAACTATCAATTCGAAAGGCGGGACAGAAATTGAAATGTTTGAAAAAAAAAAGGAGATTTGGAAACAAGCATTTTCCACGTTACCGAAGTGTCGGAAGTCGTAGGAGTCAAGGCAAAGTAAATGCTCGAGGAGTGGCGGAGAAATTTCTTTTCATAGAAAGAATTGAAGACGGTAAAGGAAAACCATTCCACCAAAATATAAAGAGCACTAACAGCAGATTGAAGCTATCACGCTGACCGTCAGTTCCACAAAAAGATGATCAGCGATCAAGGCTGATTGCTGATTATTGAACTTTTTTCTGCTAAACTCCATGCAATTACCCACAAAAAATGCCTGAAATCTGTACTAGACCCATTAGTCCAGTAAAATAAGGATTTAACTTGGAACAAATTAGGGGCAGGATGAAAAAAATATGGCGATGTAGAGAATGAAAAACTGAATAAGAAAAACCAAAGTTTCACTTCCAGTCATCCCGGGAACCATGGAAAACAAAATGGAGAAGATGGAAAAACATGCGCCGCGATCTTTCTTTTGAAACGGTGAGAGAACGGTGAGAGATGTGTGAAAACTGTCAGAGACAAAGTTGTAAGGAATTCAATAATCTACAAAAAAGTCCCTGAAGGCATATGTCTAACTTCTTCAGTTTAGCCGTTTATTGCAGTCAAAGTTGCGCGCCGGTCTAGTGACGTGGAAAAACTGTCCGTGTGACCTTCCTTCTTGGATGCTGTGAGAACGACAAGAGATATCAAAAAATTGTGGGCGACAAAGTTGTAGAGAATTGAATGCTCCACTATAAAATCTTCATGGCCAATTATTATCTTCTCTAGTTTAGCCGTGAACCACGTTTGAAGTTGCGCGACAATCCTGTTGATAAAGTGGTTTTTCTGGAAAACTTACAAAAACCCTAGACTCGTTGAAAAAACTATGACAATGTAGAGGATGAAAAACTGGATCTAAAAAAACAAAGTTTCATTTCACACCGTTTCGGGAAACCTGAGAAAAAAAAAGAAAAACTTGAAAAATAGTGATTTGCACTCGCAGCTTCCTCATTGAATACTGAAATAAACGTGATAAATATGAAAAATCTGAACAAACTAGCTTGTAGAGGATTAAATGATCTATAGAAAATCCCGTGATGTCATGCATGCATCTTTGTCGACTTAGCTGCGGAGCGCTATCAAAGTTGGGGTACATGACTCGTGACGCGTCGCATATGTGGTGAAACTGGCACGACGTTGCGATCATTGTTTAATTGATTATAAAACATGATCAAATGATTTGAAAAAATTGCGTACTTTGTTTACGTCTGGGTAGCTACTTATTGTTAGAATTATCATTGTAGTCATCATCATCGTCTTCCGAAACGACAATGCAGGAAGCGTGAGAACAGGTGGTTCCACGGCAGTGGTGGCAAAACTTGGTACACTTGAGGTTAGCTTTTCTGCATCCACAAAGCTTCTCGCAGTTTTTAAAGCATCTGCAAGCAATCAGCCGTAGCAGATTTTCGAGAGCTACGTTATCCTGGGTTCTAATAGGCATCAACAGAGAAATGTTCAATTTCCAACCTCATTGCTCAGGTGGACAGTTGTTGTTGTTGAATGATCATTGTTCATCAGAAATCAGTTGAAAAACATCTCATTATCTAACGTGAATCACGTTTTTCAATTATTATACACATTGTGCTACAAAATACGAGTACTTTCTCAGTTTTAAGCCTGAGTGCCACGATACTATTTTCGTACTATTTCGATTCTATAAATATATGATTAGAAACGACAAATTCAGAAATTCCCCAGAAACCTAGTCTCTTGTACTAGATTTCTAGAATGAAAATATGACGAAAATAGTACAGTGACACTCACGACTTCAATTTTGCCAAACAAGAAACTTTATACATAACAAAGCGTTCATTCGCGGAGTTACATTTCCAACAATAGTTACCAGACGTTCAACAAAGCACGCAATTTTTTCAAATCATTCAATTATGTTTTATAATCAATTGAACAATGACCGCAACGTCGTGCCAGTTTGACCACATATGTGACGCGTCACTAGTCACGTACCCCAACTTTGATAGCGCTCCGCAGCTAAGTCGACAAAGATGCATACATGTCATTACGGCATTTTCTATAGATGATTTAATCCTCTACAAGCTAGTTTGTTCAGATTTTCCATATTCATTACGTTTATTTCAGTATTCAATAAGGAAGCTGGGAGTGCAAATCACTATTTTCCAACTTTTTCTTTTTTTTTCTTAGATTTCCCAAAACGGTGTGAAATGAAACTTTGGTTTTTTAGATCCAGTTTTTCATCCTCTACATTGTCATAGTTTTTTCATCGAGTCTAGGGTTTTTGTAAGTTTTCCAGAAGAACCACTTTATCAACAGGATTGTCACGCAACTTCGAACGTGGTTCACGGCTGAACTAGAAGTGATAATAATTGACCTTGAAGATTTTCCAGTGGAGCATTCAATTCTCTACAACTTTGTCGCTCACAATTTTTTGATATCTCTTGTCGTTCTCACAGCATCCAAGAAGGAAGGTCACGCGGACAGTTTTTCCACTTCACTAGACCGGCGCGCAACTTTGACTGCGATAAACGGCTAAACCAAAGAAGTTAGACATATGCCTCCAGGGACTTTTTTGTAGATTATTGAGTTCCCTACAACTTTGTCCCTGACAGTTTTTACACATCTTTCACCGTTCTCTCACCGTTTCAAAAGAAAGATCGCGGCGCATGTTTTTCCATTTTCTCCATTTTTTTTTCCATGGTTCCCGGGATGACTGGGAATGGAAGTTTGGTTTTTCTTATTCAGTTTTTCATTCTCTACATCGTCATATATTTTTCATCTTGCCCCTAATTTGTTCCAACTTTGGCCTAAAAATCGCCTCATTTTACTGGACTACATCATCTTTTCATAATTGAGGGATTAACCAGCATTTCCATTGATCAGTCAGCTACAAATTACAAACAAAAATCGCGAATCAACTAATCTTGTATTATCTGTTTTGTGGAACCCACGGTGACAGTTATTGTGCACCAGCCAATAGAACGGCAAGTTGCTTAGTTACTATGAGAGTGATAAAGTTATCATGTTGATTAAAGTTTGGTGGAACTCGAGGTATGATGGGTAGTGATCTGATCGGCATTTTCATGAAATAAAATGCAAATTCGATTACTTTGGAGAAAGAACATGATGGGAATAGAAAACATAGCTCCGCTCCATGCAGTAATTGCATTTCGAAACAAACGTGGGATACCTAACACTCATTGAACGCTTATTTTTCATTACAAAGAAGATCTAACAGTTCCGATAAAATATATTCTACAAGCCAAATTCTAAAATAAGGGCGCTCTCACGTGGGTGTTGGTACCCGAATAATTGCCTGAAGCTGAAGCAGTTGTTGGAGCTCTATTTTGTATTCCCATCTACATAATACCGTGTGTTTTTCGGAAACCGCACCAGCCCATAACTTTTTTCCTTTGGGATATATGAATTTGAGACCACTTTTGCTATTCTTTGCGTTGATCATGAAGCTTCTCGCACTTCCGGAAGTGACATCAACTTTTTATTTTCGAATAAAACACCCTGTATATTTTTTGACATTCGGATAGTTTTTTTTTATTGACACAGTGGTGGTCTTGAAAATTGTCTGTGATGAAAAATGACGATTTCATAGCGGATTAAATCCTACAGAAATTTATCAAGTTATTGGCACCAGAGATGGCTGCGACAACAAATGAAAATCTGAAGTGGAAAGTTTGTTCATTGTTCATGTCAGGAAGCATTGCCAGTTGAAATCGACATAAAGAATTAACAAACTTACAACTTTGGATTTTTATTTGTACAAAATTGAGTGGTGAATCTTTTTCTATTTACTTGTATACAATATAACATTTAAAGAGTAAATATAAACAATCCTATAAACAAGAATTTAGCGAAGAATATAGAAAATTTCGTCCAAAGATCTTTGAGCAGGAAGAGTAGACAGTATGGCAATAGCGTTGCCTCTCTGAATCTCCAAACTGACCCTCTGCGTCAAGAATTCTTTGGAGCGAAACTCACCAGTCTTTTCAAAAATTCTACGACTAATTTCCGAAATAAAAGATTTGGCCGACGGACCCCAGGAACCCAATGTCTCTACACCGAAAAGACAAACGATGTAATTGTTGGCCATTTCCGAATATTTTTCGGATTTCAGCTCTTCAGCTTTGGCTGCTGCTGCTCCTCCTTTTTTCGACGACAAAGTGATGTTACTTTGACACATAGTGTCGCAGCATGTAGCGTCCCAAACCAGCTGGCGACCATTTCTCCACGGGGCGTACGTCAAACCATCTGGACGTTTACCATCATTTCTTAATACTCCTGGAGGCTCAAGAAGAGAAGGCACTCCTGCAAACTTCAGAGCACGTTGGATGGTCTCATTTAGAGCTGCATGGCGGCTGAGTCGGCCAGAAGTTATCTTGTTACATGCTAACCCATGGTATCCAAACTCGTCAACACTGGCTCCACAATATATACAGCTGTTCCATTTGAAAACCAAAAGTTGATGTCACGTCCGGTTACTTCCGGAAGCAAAAGTTGCTTCATGATCAACGCGAAAAATAGCAAAAGTGGTCTCAAATAACCCGTAAAAATTTCGTTGGAAAGCTACAAAAAAATTCTGATATTCGCATCCCCAAATTTGTTTTTCCCCCATATTGGAATTTTTCGATTATTTTACCAGTAGATACAAGGGCACTTAAGAATGCCACTTTTTAGGGTTGTTACACAGACCTCAGAGCACCAAATAAGCCCGGTTGCCGCGACCGGAGCCTCCATACCTGAGTCAAATGTGTCGATTTCCATTTCCGAATTCTTCTCTACAGACTTTTTCGAAACGGTTTCAACGGATGTGGTCTTTCTCCTATACCTCATCCATGTAGGTACCTGTTTGTGCACAAAATGCAGCTCAGCGCATCTAGGTTAGGATCATATCCGTAGCCGGGCATACATATTTGAACGTCCAGGAACGCTTAGTCCAATCTTTCGCATCAAAAGCAATAAGGCGGGTCTCCAAATCCGATTGGAAACCTCAGCAGATTATTGGGATTCGTTCAGTCGTCCTCTGGGCAGAAGCCGAAGCGACAGGGCCAGAGGTAAATCCTTCCCGTGGGACAGGGGAAGATTTTCAAAGAACTTTGGGAGTGAGCCGCTGCCTGCCTCTGCTTGTCGACAGAGTTCAGCGGGCAAGAGCGCGCTATCTCTCCAAATATGATGGCCCCTCTTAATATGTTTCCTGTAGGATTTAAGGCCGTCCCCGGACCGAACGAATCGATATAGTGAGCTGGCAACGTCAGTTTTTTTCCCAACAATCCAGTTCCTCACTTATTATGTGAAAATGCTTGCTTGTTGTTTACCTTAAGAAAATCCTTACACACCGTAAACAAGTGCACGTAAAGTGTCAACACGCCGAAACGCCAATTATCCCATAAATTAATTTTAATAGTCGCCGCGACGTTATTCATGAGGGTGAGTTTTTTGCCGTTCTTGCAAGTTCTTGCAAGAAGCTACTTCCTTGCGAGGTCCAATAACGCCGAGCATCTTTCAGGGGGCATGCACACATAACAGCCGCTTGCGCGCTATTTTATTCTAGTTTCCTATATATTTGCAAGTCATTAATTCGCAGTTAAAAGCCCTTTAGCTCAGGTTAAGCATCGTTGTAGAAGCAAATTTATATTGCTTCACCCATGCATTTGTCGCTATATTACAAGTTTACTGCTTAAATGAAAATTTTAATAATGCCAGTTTTACGACGCCGTCTACATCATCCCGTAAAACATACTCATACTAGTACCTAGTTCCAGCATTAACAAACAGCCATGGGCGATGTACATACACTTGCCGGAAAAACTGATGTTGGCACGTATCGATTTCTTAAGTTGAAATTTATATGCTTCTGCATGCATACACTTCGAAATAATGATTTGAATAAGCAGGTTTTTTTTAGTACATGATAGGTACAGTAGGTAGGTAGAGAACCAAGGCCTTCGAAATAGGTTTATTCAACAAATCTGTGAACAAATACAAATTAATTAAAAAGCGTGACTTTGCCTTGGCGCGGTCGGGTCAATACTGGTGCAGCTCCCGCTCGATATATCCCATCCGCTGCGCTGCTATCCTTTTTACGTGCAGCGCCATCTCGCGTCCTCCGTGCTGTACTCCCTCGCTGTATAGTCAGGGCCGTACTGGCCTATTCCACAGGCTGCTGACACGGCCATCCTGACGGCTGGCGTCCTCGACAGCAAGCCACTTAGGAACCAATGGCGAAGCGACCTCCTGACAGCAGACACTCCAACGTGAAGGAGTGCGAAGCACACAAAGGTGGTGTGGTCGGCTGCGAACAATTTGTAAGCACGAAGGGGAATGGCAAAATGGGGCAACGAAACAGAGGTATTCAAGGTTGGGAGGAACCACTGAGGGCACTGATACAGAACACTCTGAACACTAGCAGTGATCAGATCCTGATACAGTCTACCTCAGGACAGAGGTATTCAAGGTTGGGAGGAACCACTGAGGGCACTGATACAGAACACTCTGAACACTAGCAGTGATCAGATCCTGATACAGTCTACCTCAGGACAGAGGTATTCAAGGTTGGGAGGAACCACTGAGGGCACTGATACAGAACACTCTGAACACTAGCAGTGATCAGATCCTGATACAGTCTACCTCAGGACAGACCTGGCACAGGTCACATGAGTCGAAGTGAGAACTTTTGGGTACCTACCTAACAATAGAAAGTTCAATTTCTCAGCGAGTTTGGGAAATACAGAGAACTCGACATTTGCAGAATAATGAGAGTTATTTGTAGAGGCGATAATAAATATGGTAACATATTTTAGTCAGAATCTGATGACGGGTAGGAAGACCAATATTTGAGGTGTTCTACCGCACAGACACCAACGTAGCGGCGTTGTTTTGGAATGGTTTTAATTTGTTGGACCACGTAACGGTCGCGCGGGAAAGACACTTGGTAAATTGGAAGGGCCCTTTCCATTTGGCGAGGAGGTTTTTTTTGCTTTCACCTGTAGTGATAATGTTAGCTATGTTTACTACGACAAGGTCACCAACTTTGTTTTGAGTGGGGCGAGCGCGAGCGCGTTTTGAGTCGAATTTGATTTTACCTGTATGTTGTCGTTCAGTGGTAAGTTTGCTGGCATCTGCTCTGAGTTGTGTGATATCCAGAGAACCCGGTCCAGTGGAGGTGTCGATTACCGAGGAAAGGGTGCCAGTAGGTTGGGCACGGTATCCCATCAGGAGTTCCTGGGGTGTTGCATTCAGCTCCTGATTCAGGGTGGTGTTCAAGCTTAATTGGACAGAACTAAGGTGTGATGGCCAGTTGGCTGCGGCAGCTGCTGTGGTAGCGGCCAAACTCTCCTGGATAGTTCGGCAGTAGCGTTCAATTTGGCCATTTCCCCTTGGCATGCCCACCGGAATTACAAATTGGCGAATACCAGTAGTTTCGCAAAACTCTTTGAATTTCTTTGATGCAAAGGAAGAAGCTGCATCACAAATTAGGCGACAGGGTGCCCCAAATGTTGCGATAATTTCTTTTAATTCGTGAATTGCGTGGGAAGATTTGGTGGAACGTACTGGTCGGATAATTATGAATTTTGTGAAAGCATCGATGACTAGAAAAAGATAGATGTAACCTTTGGAGGACTTGGGGAAGGGCCCCAAGTGATCAATGTGTATAGTATAAACGGAATGGCGATTTTGTTGATGGGATGGAGGTAGCCGGGCTGCTTGCCTCCTTCAAGATTATGAAAGGTTCATGGTATACAACATTAGATGTATGTTTTTTTTTATGAAACGGCGCATTTTCGGGAACCAAAAGAGAGCTTGTATTGCGGCGAGGGTTTTGTCGAGCGCAAAGTGGCCTAAGTCGTCATGGTAGTGTTTTGTTAGCTGCTAACGGCAATGTTTTGGGATGACTAGTTTCGGTCCTTGGGACGAGTTGTGGTATAATTTTCCGCCTTTGACCTGTATGTTTGAAAAGGTCTTTGTTTTTGCCGCTCGCCGGACATGATGAGTTTGATAATTTTGGCCGTTTCTGTATCCGACTGTTGAACACAAGAACCCAATCTTGCTGATTGATAACATGGCAGTTCATTTCGTTACTGGAAACAGGATTGCGACTTAACGCGTCAACAAATGCCAACTGTACTCCGGGTTTGTGTATCACCTTGAACTGATACTCTTGTAGTGCAATAATCCATCTTGCGATGCGCGAGTTCATTTCTTTTTATTTCGAGAGCATTTTTTTAACGAGTTACAATCGGTGACTAGGGTAAGGGGGTGTCCTAACAAATGATGGCAGAAGTTTCTGATGGATTTAACCACTGCTAGTGTCTTAAGTTCAAATAAGTGGTAACGACTTTCGGAAGGGGTGGTTTGGACGCTATAATATGCTATCGGTGTTTCTTTTTTTGTTCACGAGTGGAACCAGAACTCCGGCGAGACTCTGGCTACTGGCGTCTGTGTACAGAAGCGTTTTATGGAGGGGGTTGAACAGATGTAATAGACATTTTGATGTGAGGATGTTTTTGAATTCAGAAACGACACGATCTTGGTCTGAAGGAGTTCTTGGATGATACTCACAGTTCTTGGACAGGTGTATCGGTGGTCAGTTCGATTGAAAAATTAATGTTGCATTTGCCTACGTCGGTAAGTTTATCAGTGGCAAAACAGTCCTCAAATTGTGTGAAAAGTTTTTGGAGAGAGGTGGAGACATTAGTGGGGAATGACCCTGTATAACATGTTAGCGCCAGGCGCTCACCGGCCGGAGAAAACAATATGCCGTTGGGACCCTTTTCATAATAAATGTCGGAAGATTCGGAAAAATTGCGGCCGATGAGAACATCTGCAGCGTCAAGACATTTTTCACCCAAGAAAAATTCAAGTCGCTTTGTAACTTTGTCGAGAGTGATGACCGTAGGTGTTTGCAGGGTCGTTTCGGTGATGTGACCTCCAAGGTGCTGTAATTTTACCAGGGGAATAGACGTTTGTGGAAGTTGTAAAGATTTGGCCAAGGTCAAGGACATCAACGACACCTCGCTGCCGAGATCAACATAGCACGGGACAGTAACATCTGAGATGGTCATGGGTTTGATGAAAGGGTTTAGTCAGGGTGACGCAATAAAGTGGACCTGTTTGGAATTTTGTCCCTTATTTGAGGGATATTCGATGGCGAATTGTTTGCGAGTATCGCGGGAGTGGTCCTCGTTTTTGGATTGGTTATGGTAATAGCACATTTCGTGGAACTTATGCGCAAGCGTGATATCGAACATTGACGGATAAGCGAGTCTGCCGTCAACTGTCGAATTTTGCGCGAGATCCGTTTTCTCAGAGACTCTCACCTGCTCTCTGCTTTGTGATGTTTCGAAATGGTACAGACACGCGCCTGCTGTCTGATTTGCAGCCCCCATAAGCGCACCATTTTGTAGCGCCTTGTTTTAAACGATGCACGTTCATTTCCATGTGGAAATTAGCACGTTGGAGTTCCACGGTTTGTTGGTTATGTCGGTTTGTTATTGTTATTGACTCGCAGGACTGTCATTTTCTGCCAAAAATCTCGTGCATGCGCTCAGTTCCGTGCAAAAAGTGTGACCTTGAAAATTCCATGAAATGACCTATTGGTGTCGTCCCCTCTGTGTTTAGTTTCGCGATAAGAAAGGCAGTCGCAACGTTTATGGCCGTTTTTCTTGGAGTAAAAGCAAACCAGGGTGTTTTTGTATTGCTGAGCATTCCTGGGAATTTTTGAAAGGCCCGATGGGTTGTAACAAGTGTGCTTTCGCTGCGCAAGGACTGATCAGAGTCGAACGTTTTCAAATAGGTGGCTAATTCACCGGGGCCGGAGACTTTAGCAGTTCGAACTGCGAACTTGACATTTTTGTCGGTTATACCACCCATTATCAAATTGATGACGTCATCATTAATGAAATTCAGTTTCAACGAATTGACCATTGCTAACTTTTTGAACGTGTAGTCATAATACGAAGGGCGTCGCACGCTTTGTATTTCAACAAGTTTTCCAGCAGCGAATGTAGATCGCGAGTGGGTACGAAGGTTTTCGCCAACAAATGCTTCCATTCAAGCCAATTGCGACTGACGCTGGAAATACCTTCATAAAAAATTTTACAGCTCCCGCAAGCTTCGGTAATGCGTAACAACACGTTTCTTGGTCAGACCATTGGGGTACGTTCGCCCATTCGTCTACTTTACTCAACCATTCGTTGATGTTGGTGGTAGACGGATCAAAATCGGTTACAATGTTTGTCAGAAAAGATGAACTTACAGTCGGCCTCGTCACTTGTGGTGCACCTGTTGTTGTACCAAACCTTGGATCGTTTCCGTGAAAATCCTTACTGAATCCGGGGTGGTACTGGCGGCGCCGTGCAGTTCATTTGTTGTGATGGTACTCGGCCTTGACCCTGAACGCTGGAGCTGTTCTTCTCGCTCTCGCCGTTCAAGCACCTGCGGCAGCTCAGCTAACGGGGGGTGTACGATAGCCGGCGAAGAAATTGGCGCCGGCCGTCCTCGCTCTAGCGCTCGGCCATCCGGCTATAAAATACTGTCAGGACGGAGACGAATGATCATCAGCACTGAATCCGTGACCACTTCTGATGATAGGTACAGTAGGTAGGTAGAGAACCAAGGCCTTCGAAATAGGTTTATTCAACAAATCTGTGAACAAATACAAATTAATTAAAAAGCGTGACTTTGCCTTGGCGCGGTCGGGTCGATACTGGTGCAGCTCCCGCTCGATATATCCCATCCGCTGCGCTGCTATCCTTTTTACGTGCAGCGCCATCTCGCGTCCTCCGTGCTGTACTCCCTCGCTGTATAGTCAGGGCCGTACTGGCCTATTCCACAGGCTGCTGACATACATAAAAGCCAAGTGTAAAGTTTGAGAACAAAACTGCTCTCATAACGTGTGATCAAAAACTGTGGACTTGCCGGGCATTGTTCTTTTTAATCCTTGTATTTTTTCTTGTTTCTGTGATTTCTTGAGGTTGGCGATTCACAACGAAGGATACACCATGGCATAGGTACTATGAGTGAAGAAAAGGTAGAGACAGTTTTGGCGCTACCAGTGCTCCAAACACACAAAAAACGTGGGTGCGTGACCATAGGCGATTGAATTTAAGATCCCAGCGCCAGGTGGCCAATTACGGAACTGTCCGAAACAACTTTACAGATGACAATTTGACCTTGAACTTGACAGTTCGGATTTATATTTCAAATGACTGTCACCTCGACTGACACTTTTCAAGTTGAAAACTCGCGCTTCGTTTTCATCGTGATAAAATACCAACAAGAATTCCTGTTCTCGAGGAGATTCTGCCTAAAGGATCCAACAGCTGATGCGGACGTCCCAGGACTCTCAGGGTGTCGGTGTCAATAATAATGTGGGCGCTGAAATGACCGGCATGTTGGAAAATACCTCTTGGATTTGAAGGATTTCTTGTCTAGGACTTCGTCCTTAGCTGGCGGATGTCCATCGAAGCAACATCCTCCCCGAAAATGGCATGAAAATAAAAGCCTTTGCCACTCACAAGGGTGCTGTGTGCTTGTCGATGATGATGGTAAAAGGAACCCAAGGTGTGAGGTTATGTTTTAATCTTGTTTTGCTTTCAGTTTTTAGGGAGAATTTCCAGGTTCAGAGAGCGTTGTAGCCCGTATCCTGTTCCCAAGTGGCTCCCCGAAATTTTCCCTGTTTCCTTCTGGTTTCCCCCCTTCGTTCTCATCGGAATGAAAAACGTCCTTCCCTCAACCGGCTGATATATTTCGCCCCAATTTATTAGGGCTTCTTTAGAGCATCTACATGGTACATGGATGTTACTACAATGTTACAATACAAAAATGTGAACTACAATAATAAACTTTTCAATCTATAACGGCTTCTCTTTCTCGGATGAATGTTTCAAGAGGGTGTACCCCGAGGTGTACCCGCACATTTCTCAACACAATTTCGAATTTTGGGGCGGATCACTAGCACTTGCTTCCATTTCAAAATCCTCTTGATTACATTTCCGTGTGCCAGTGACAATTTCTTCACTGTGTAGTCATCTCAGGAGATAACTGGAAAGCGATGTTCCGGAGTATGGAAAACTTCAGAACTTTTTTCAACTTTTGACGTACCTACTCATGTCAAATATCAATTTCGCGCCACAGCCATCGTGACTGTGCGCTCCGGGCGCCGGGCCGAGCGGGTTTAAGTTGGTTCACAGATCTCACACCAGGGTGCGTAGTCCTTATTTTCTATCGCCTATAGTCACTCTCGGGAGAAGTGAAACTTCTATAGGTATGAATCAATTAGCAAACAACGTTCGAAGAGGTGTTCTTTTCGTGCTCCCGCTCCGCTCCCTATAGTCCTGTCCCTAGCAGTACTTCTGTAGGAAAAACGATGTAATCAATTTTTTTTTTGGAATCGATAGAGGGTCATCCCAGGACAAATAATCACTCGGGTGCTTTCGCGATTTCTGGTACATTTTCCAGCAATATCGCATCAAAGTTGGCGGCTGGTCAATTCTTCAGTTCGCTGATATTTCTTCGAGTTTTCGCGATTTTCTTCAAATAAAAGTACTGATCCACCCAACAAACAATTCTGGATTGAATGGTGCTGTCAGATATTGGGTACTTACCTTATACCGGGTGAAAAAAAAAATAAGAGGAGTTTCACTATTTTTTCCAACTTTTTAGTTTCTTGGCCGATTTTCACAAACTTGGTGTCAAAAGCTCGCTGACTGAATCGTCTACTCAAATCGAATGTATATTTTTATTCCCAACAAATTTTTCTTGCATGGCCACTGTTCGCTTCACCAACGGACTCTTGCTTTTGCCCCCCTTCCTCTCCCGCTTCCAAATCTTGGCTACGCCACTGCAGTAAACGTAGAGTTGAGTCCCAACATGATGGTGGCATTACAATTGCAAATGCAGTTTGTTGAGTAAACCGAACTATGTATATTACACGCTTCCGGCTAAATCTTGTAATTATTGTCTCTCCAAATAATAATGATGAAGCAGGAGAATAACAGAGCTCAAGTTGTGCCAACTTGGCAAATTCGAACGCATAACTTCATCAGTTTGATTGATTCCGACCAAAGTATAGATTATTATCTGCTCGTATTGTTCATAGAAACTTACCATTCTACCTTCAACCTATACCTCGACTTATATGTTGAATATTTATGGAACTTATATGTCAGGTACCTGTTCATAGAGGAAACTATTCATGTTCGCGTTTTGGTATTTCCTCTACCTACACTGTTTATTTGTATTTTGAAAGTGAAATAGTTACTTTGTAAGGCACTGGTACAAAGCGAAGGGCTGATCAAGGGGCTGATTTGGTCGACTAATTTGAAAATCAAACAGTCTTTGCCGACACTGGCTGAAATTATTCTTGGCAATTTCAGAAAACGACCATATTCCTTTTTAGCGCACTCCCCCAAACAGGAAGGCGCCTATGTTCTCGCTTTGTCTGTCTGTCCGTCACAGCATCTAATCCCAGACGAAAGAAGTTTCGCGGAAAATTCAAACTCTAATGGGTAGCCACGGCCTTGGGGCCCGAGCAAACAAAATCTTGGCGAAATAACGATTAACAATTACAATAATAAAGATTTAGTGTGGATCTTATAAGTTATGACATGCATGACATGAGATCCGTTTTAGAATACGGCCCTTTATGGATAGTTCATAGTCTTGAGAAAAGATATATACAGGTTGGCCCGGCCTTAACTCATTGAATTGAAGAATCGACAGAGAATCATAAATCATAATAGGTATATTGCGACTGAAGGTTTTACATTTTTGATCAAGAAAATTTTCGTAAGGAAACCAGGACCTTTAGGGTTCATGCCATAATGCGCCTCTGGCTTTTCAAAATAGTTTAAGGCGATGAGAGATAAGGAGTGAGGGCGTTCGTCTTCTTTGACTGCGTCACTGTTCACTATATACAGGATGTTCCAAGACTCCTGTGCCAAACGAAAGGCTCAGATCCTGGGTCAAAGTGACGGCGATTAAACCCAACTGTGCCCTTGTTTGCCCTGTGCTCAACATTATTTTCACGTTTCAACCTCGGAAAACATAATGACGGGCTCAAAAATTTGCACACAGGCTAAACAACAGCAGATTTCCAGCCCGTTCCTGAAGTTTCTAGGCTGGATTCTGGATTTATTGGGGAGAGTTGATGGAACATAGTTCCACCTGGCACGTAGGCCTTGCTATTGGGCCCACTGTACCCCTTCCCAGACCAGCCGGACTCACCGATCCACAATGTGGTGCCTGCATGTTGATTGATAGGTCTCTCCCTGACTGTGCCGTCCGTTCTCTACACATTGCCGTACTGCCGGTTGGAGGCGTATTGCACTCGGGGGATTTGCCCACGACCACCTGAGGAGGAGTTTTAGCCGGCTTAGAATCAGATAAGACCCGTACGGGGATCTTCTGAAACTCTTACGAATGTTGACAGCATTTTTTGTGATATCCGTGCCATCTTTCGTACAAAAAAAATTCTTCGACATATCATAAAAATCATCTTCTTTTTTCTTGCGCAAAAGGCTGGGAAGTTGAGTTTTTTCAGTCGATCCCGAACAAACCGCATCCAATAAATTATGCTTAGAAATGATATGGAGCGGTGGTGACCAGTGGTATAATACAAAACAAGAAAATTGAACAAATAAAAAATAAATAAAACATACGATATTGTGATCTCCGGAATTTTCAACAACAAAAACTATATTCCATTTTCAACGCCTCTTTTTTAACGATATAAATAGTTCATAATTTTATCTGCCTTCAAATGTCTTCCAACGGTACCTTATGTAACAGCACACATGATGTCATATTTTTTGCTCTTAATCAGAACACAACGACTTTCGCAAACATAAAAAGCTTTTATGTGAGTGATAGATTCACGTCCCCAAATTGACAACTTGATATTATTCCTGGATTTAATACTCAGTTCGGAAATATTCCCAGAAAAGCCCTCTTCGTCTCCGAGAATGCCTTTACAATTTTTTTAATTTGTCTTGAAAAAAAAATCGCTCCCACATTGAAGTAAAACCTTATTGTGTGCATGTCGTTTGTGAATGCGAGTTTTCCAATAATATTAATACTTTGAATAAAAGAAGAGACGTATTACCGACCTACCTACGGAGGGATAGGTAGGAACAGGGCATCAATAACAAATCCCAACGCATATGTTATCAAACGATAAAATACAAAAGGAGCCAAAAATTGAATGAGTATTGGAGTGTATCAGTCTTCTGAAGGGGCATTAGGAATAATTATTTTTTCGAGAACTGCAAAATCGTTTCCCATTTGAGCGTCAAGTAGCTTCTCCATTTCATTTTGTTATAAATATTTTGTACTTTGACCATGCTCATCTTGATCAGAAAAGAATCAGGCAACATTCTTGGTGAAAATGAGTTATTGCCACCAAGAAACTCAGTGAGTAGTGCATCTGCAGTTATTCTGGGCAACCCAATTTATCCAGGACAAATAAAATACAACACTTGAATACATCCCTTCAGTCGGTATACTGAGTCAAATCTCCCAATATTAGGCAGGTCACCGGTCACCGGCAAGATCATTTTTGCGTTGTTGTAGCCTCTGGCGTGGCCTGAGCTTCTTTTACGTTATACATCCGTTTGAGATTTCGATATTCATCGATCAGTTTCCCTTTTGAATTAACCGGCTTGGATGTTTTTGTGCCTTGTATGCGAGGTATATAATAGGTAGATTCATGGGCATATCCAGCATTTTATCTTACCCTGGGCAACGCTTTAAGGTAAAGGTTAGAGTTAAAACAATGGGGGGTCTAGTTGGCGCCGTAGGCGAATTTTTTTTGCGGAATCTAGGAAGGCTGGTGTCAAAATTGGACCTTTCATTCAAAAAAAATTGTCAAAATAAAAACTTGATAACTGCTTGAAACGAATAAGAGAATAAAACTGGAATATTGAACTTTTCAAGGTGCATAAGGTGTTTCAGTTGCGAACTCTGCCCCACAAAATGCATCACATTTAGGTTTGGCACATCCATTACACATTTTCATTGCTTATTGTTTGTAGTAGGTATATTGAAAAAAGAAGATTGAAAATTCCTACATCGGGCAGATGCCCGGGCTTGCCCATAGCTGTATACGCCCATTCGAACATGTTCCAAATTTCATCAAAATCGGTTCGTTTGCGTATAGAAGTTCAATATGGCTGGCCAAGAATCATGAAACTGATCTGTACATCATAGATTGTTATACAAAGCAAACTTGATGTTCCAAAGTTCCATCAAGATCGCTTCACTTATGAAAAACTTCAATATGGCGGCGGGGTCAAGATGACGGCAAATTGTAAAATCGATTTTACAGCCATGAATCGTTACACGAAAGCAAAAAATGCTGCAACTTTTATTAGGATCGCTCCGCTTACAAAAAAGTTCAATATGCATGGCGGACTTGCTCCGTTTTACGATTCTCACTATTCTCAATATAAGGCACAAATATGTTCCATATTCCATCAAAATCGGTCAGTTAATACGGAAGTATAGTGGCGGGCCAAGAAGACGTCATTATTGAAAAACAAGAATGCCCAATGTCCACTCTTTTGGGCATAAGGTATCAATCGGAAAAAGTTGCAGGGCTCTAACTTTATTCCTTGAGGAGTTCAACTGCAAAAGTTTGTACACAGACGGCTAGACACTTAGACAGACATACAAATTTGATTTTAGAACCTATAATTGATCATACAGATGAGATCTCAGGTGAAAATACGCTTGAAGAGTGCGACTACAGAAAGACGGCCTTTGATACTGTGAACCATGAAAATTTGCTTGAGAAATTAAACTATTACGGCGTGAGAGGTTTACCTCGCGCTCTCCTGCGGTCATACCTGGAAGGAAGAGAACAGATCGTGTCCCGGGGGACCCACCTCTCGTCATCAAGAAGGGTCAAGTTGGGCGTTCCCCAGGGTTCAATACTGGGACCTATATTATTCATAATATACATCAATGACCTACCCTCCAATGTACCATCATCGCAAGTCACCTTGTATGCTGACGACACTACAATTTTGCTGAAAAGTACCAACCCCGTAGAACTGGAGGAGGATGCCAGGATATCGACCACCAAACTGGGGCAGTATGGTTCAACAGCAATCAACTCATGAACAATACCAATACTAGTAAGCTCCAGCGCATCGTCCTTTCGTCCAGACATATACGGGATGAGGGATACGTCCCCTGCAATCGGTCAAGTTTCTGGGCCTAACGATAGACGGCAGATTGAGGTGGACCAGTCACATACAACACTTATGCAAGAGGCTGTCAGCGTCGCTTTACGCGATCAGAAGAATAAGTTCCATATCGACTCACCAGGCGGCGGCCCTTATGACGTATTATGCCAGTTTTCATTCTGCTGCCCCATGGCGTTCTTTTGTGGGGAGCATCTCCGAAAGCCCGAAACGTTCTGGTCATGCAGAAGAAGGCGGTGAGGATTTTATGCGGTCTAAAACAGCACGAATCTGCCAGAGCTACCTTCAAGAACCTGAGGATACTCACCATTTCCAGTGTTTTTATACTGGAAAGCTTTAAATGGGTACACCAGCACCACACTAAGTTCATCAAAAATGGGAACAATCACGAGCACTACACACGTACAAGAGACACCCTGCGTACAGAGCGCCACAGGCTGACAACAATACAGAACGCAACAAAACACCTTGCAATAAAGTTTTATAACCATTTGCCCGTTCCTGTTCAGCAGATGAACCTCCAGATGTTTAAGAAGATTGTGAAGAGCTTCCTCGTGGAACACGCTTTCTATTATCTCGAGAAATTCCTAAATGTGCCTTTCAAAATGTAAATTCGTCAAACTTGACTGTAATAATTGTCCTTATTTTTGACGTGTTATACAATATGACTGTAATCGATATGTACTTTTATATACGGGGTGTTTATAAACGACTGTGATCGCATCGCCTTTGGAATCCGCTTTCGATCACTACAATTGCGTCTGTTCCCTGCTGCAAATGCCCATCAGAGCCCAACAAAAAAAAAACATTGGATTCTGATGGGCTGATGTGGGTTTTTGTCCTGGGAGTTCCCATCAGAACCCAACTAAAACCTAAGGTGTTATTTTGACTGGGAAATCCCAGCAAATCCCAACAGAAACATCCACTTGTTCAGAAATGGTTGGGTTTTCCCAACAAAAAACGGAACGGTCCTATTGGTCGTTTCTTCACCCCTCCGTCTTGGTGCAGCCGACCGTTTGAAAGCTAGCGGCCGTTATTCTTGTGAAACACGTCAACATGGAACCATCCACGACGCCTGAAAGAAAAAAAAGAAAATATAAACAATATTTAGAGCCCACAGGGTCAGTGGCAATAGACATTTCGTACAGGACCCAAAAAAGATGGGAAAAGAAGTTTGCCGATACTGAAGTTGGTATGTATGATCATTATTTAATTATATTCATTCAAATTGTTTATTTACTTGACTTTTTTTTACAAGAGGAGACAATTATTAATGAATGTGGGATTGCTGTTGAAGAAAACGAAAATGAAACATCTTTTACTGACGACAATAATGATGACAATGGGTACGATCATGACCATGATGATAACAATTATTCCAGTTATGATGATGGAGATAACGATTTTCACGATGATGATGATGATGATGATGATGATGATGATGATGATGATGATGATGATGATGATGATGATGATGATGATGATGATGATGATGATGATGATGATGATGATGATGATGATGATGATGATGATGATGATGATGATGATGATGATGATGATGATGATGATGATGATGATGATGATGATGATGATGATGATGATGATGGACAAAACGGTTTTCACGATCATGACGAAGATAATGGCTTACACGATGATGAAGATATTCATTCACACGATGAAGATAATGATTTCAACGATGAAGATATTCATTCACACGATGATGAAGATATTGATTCAAGCGATGAAGAAGATATTGATTTAAGCAATGATGAAGATAATGAATCCCAGGACGACGATGATGATGATCTTAAAATACTATTCCAAGAGTCAGGCCTCACTAAAAGAGATGTTTTTAAAATGATTCATGGACTGACAGTAGCACATAATTTGAACAACGCAGTCAGAACGGACATTTTGGAAATCATAAGGATATGCGCTAATGAATCAAATGAAAATTTCAAGACTTCTCGCTACAATTTTTCAAAAAAATTTGACCCTGATCAAGAAGACCTACAGTACTACTTTTATTGCAAAGAATGTCACTGTCTCTTGCATGATAACAAAATCACCAAAAAAGACATCAAATGTCTGAATATTACATGCCCGAACGAACAATGTGAAGTTGAGCAGACCATTTCTGCACAAAGTACTGACTTTTTTATTATGGCAAATTGCACGAAACAAATTAAGTCGGTTTTGCAAAACAAAAACCTGCTGGGCCAATTGAAAGAACCATTGTATAAAGTTCAAGTTGAAAAAATATGCGACGTTTATGACTCAGAAATGTACCAAGAAATGTTGCGCCAATATAACTTCGATTTAACCTACAATTACAGCATTGACGGGGCCCCTGTTTTCACGTCGTCAAAATGTTCAATGTGGCCTATTCAGGCAGTAATTAATGAATTACCAGCAAAAAAGCGCTTCAAGAATGTGATATTCATGAGTATTTGGGTGGGATATAAAGAGCCTGAAGTAAGCTTAATGAACAGTATCATGGAGGCATTTGTAAAAGAAGCAGCAACACTTTACAATGTTGGGGTTAAAGTGAATAGAAATCAAGAAGTCAATTTCAAGCTATTACCTTTCTTGTGTTGTGTGGATTCGAAAGCTCGCCCTGTACTTCAAAACCGGAAACAGTTCAACGGCTATTTCGGGTGCACATGGTGTTATCATCCCGGCAATGTTGTAAACGGCCAAGTCAAGTACACCATGCAGTGCGAAGAACCGCCTCTTAGAACTTTGGATTCATACAAACGAGATTTAAATGAAGTAGTCAACGATGGCTATCAACATGCAGTCCGTGGAATTATAGGACCTTCATCACTGATGCATCTTCCACACAATGACATGATTTGGAGTTTCCCTCCAGATTAAATGCATTGAGTTCTTTTGGGTAAGACTTCAACTATTGATAGATATTTAGGCGTTCTGTAATCACAACAAGTATGACGACAAGTATCATTGCTGTCAATCAGACTGCTCAGAATTTACCTTAAAATGATAAAGGTGCTCCATTTTTTAAAGACTTTTTTACTTTCATCTTCACAGGTGTGGTTCGTCAACTTTGGGAGCTATGGACAACATACACACCTGAAAACAGACACACATATTATATCGGCAAACCAACAAAGGCAAGAATCATCAATGAAAGGCTAAGTAGCATAAAACCACCTCATGAGATTCACCGTTTGCCCAGATCTATAACAACAGAAAAAGCGAAATGGAAAGCCAGCGAATGGCGCTCGTGGCTGTTGTTATATAGTTTACCTTGTTTGGAGGGTATCCTTGATGAAAAATACTGGATTCACTTTGCTCTGCTTGTTAAATCCATATACACACTTCTACAGGAGGAAATTCCATTTGCACAGCTAAACGAAGCTAAAGCAATGCTGCAATTATTTGTTGGGCAATTTGAAGTTTTATATGGAAAATGTGCTATGACTTTCAATGTTCATTCAATGCTGCATTTAGCGGAAAGCGTCAAAAAAACAGGGCCTCTTTGGTCAAGTAGTACATTTCCATATGAATCCGGTATTTATCAGGTGAAGCAACAAGTAAAGGGCCCTGCTCATGTCGCTAAGCAAATTGCAAAAAAAATGTTCAACAGAAACACGTTTAGGTCTGAACTTGAAAATGGTCGATATAACAAAAAAACTGAAATATATTGCCATAATTTGTGGTCTAGAAACAAACTGAAACACGTATTCAAATCTGAAAGCATCACTTTTTTGGGTTCAGCAATAAAACTTTCAACATCAGAAACAACGGCTACATTCAAAGATCCAGATAAGAATGTTTTTTGTTACAAGAGATGTATTTTTAAAAACATTCTGCTGCACTCTATGCTTTACACTAAACCAAAAAGGACCAACGACACAATTATTGAAACAATTGATGGCACTTTTGGGCGAATAATAAAATTTCTTGTGGATGAAACTGAAAATTACATGTTATTAAATAAAATTATAGTTCAACCATACAGCTGTGGAGATATTGTTTTGTCACATATATTTGAGGCCTGTACTGAAACTGAAGAAGTACTGTTACCTGTAAGTTTATTCAAAGAAAAATGTGTACTAATCATAGTAAATAAACGAAAACAATTTATCTGTAAATTTCCAAACAATTTTGAAATTCAGTGAATAAAAATCAAAATAAACATTGTATTATTAATTAATAACCAATGTTTTTACTGCAATAGGGGCTTATTTGTAAATAAATCAAAAACAAAGCCTAAAACAAAATATACTACCGAAATAATAAAGGGCGCAGCCCATGGGTTCAACTACTCAAATAAAATATCTTCAGCTGCCGCAATTTCCTGCTGTAGTAAATCCTCTGCCTCCTTTGCTTTCCCACTACATACAGGCTTACCATCACCAACTCCAGAAATTCTTCCACCAACACATGCTCTTCTAACTACTATGTCACCATTTGCAACTTCTTCATTATCTGTAACCTCTTCATCACCAATCTGTTCGCCAGCTATGAAAACCTTACGTAAATACCCAAATATTTGGAGAAAAAACTGCCTTTCATACCTTCATCACATTTTTTGGCCTTCCTGTTTGGTGGCCTGATAATGTCTTGAATCTTCTCGCCAATTTTGTGGTTTACTTGAAGAATCATTTTGTTTATTTGGTCCTCTGTACAGCCTCTTGCTGCCATTCTGTACCTTAAAATATCTGAAACATTTTGCTTTATGAAAACTGCATACCTACCTACTTCGATGTTAAAATAAAAACTGGTAGGTACTACAAAACTGTTAAAAATGTCAAGCTAAAATTACTGTTTTGTGTCTCAAAAAAGCGTTCTTGTTGTAAAATCGACAGTACAATTGGTAGGCCAGAGTGCATAATTCAATACATTTCATAATAGTATATTATTGAACGAGTGTAATATACTATTTTATCTATTTGGTCTCGAATATTTGGAAGAAGTTGGAAAATTCGGCACTAGTTATTGCCTTGCGGTTGCATAAAATACGAGAGTTATCTTTCAGTGTCACAAAGGAACTATTATGACACCCAAATAGAATAGTGAGGGGTTGAAAGTAAAACATAACATACCACATATTGCCAGTCTCTTGGTTGCGTCCAAAGGTGGTTTTGGAGCACTATGATATTTGTTGTTTGAAGCCCCTGTGACGGATGACTCGGCCAGGACTTTATTGCCAAAAACAGCTGCGGCTAGCTCCTTTACAAATAATCCGTCCTTTTTTGGGCCCCTAGCATCAATGCTGTCGAATATGTGAATTGGTAGAAATACACCCCGTCCCAAATGCACCTGAAAATTACTTGCATTGAATGACAATAAGTTAACCACAAATTAGAAAATGTACTTGTCCGTTTTTACGATTTCCTATAGCTGTTTCTTCATCCTTAGGTGCACGGACTTCGTTTGTTGCGGCCACAGACAATTTTTTTTCAAAATCTGAAAATTAAATGAGAAAATAGAAACATATCAAACAAATGTACCATTATCATAAAATCATTCGAAAGTTATGCAGTTTTATGTTCAACTGATAACGCCGTTGAATGCGCCTTAAAAAAGAACCTTAAAATGTCCACCAAGTGTATGTATGTGTATGTACCAAATGTCTATTAACCAAGTTACCCATAGTGGTGTCACCATTTGGAACATACGGTATGTGAGAGTACCTTCGAATTTGTCGATAACTTTCTTCTACAACTCCTTATTCATTTTATGCAATTCCTCACTCCTTTTCTGCAATTCCTCATTCCTTTTCTGCAATTCCTCATTTCTTTCCTGCAATACTTTATTCTTTTCTTGTAACTTTTCATTCTTTTCTTGCAACTGTCCATTCTTTTCTTGCAACTCATCCCTTCTTCCCAATCCTTCAACTTTCGAAGTTTTCGCATTGCAATCAGTGTAGATCCTATTGAAGTTCGCGTGGACAGCAGCATTCGCATCAGCTTTTTTCTTTCCCTGTTGGAAATTTTCAAATGGCAATGAATAGAAGTAGTTATTTTCGATACAAGAGTGCGATTTCAAGCCCGAGGTCGTGTTCGCTAAACAACGTTTCGCGTAATCGTACATTGCAGTAAGAAAAAACCTATGAGGTTTAGTAGACAGAACATACAAAATGAAAAAAAAATGAAAATAAAAAGTAGTCACATTTGAAAAAAACGAGTTATCATTTTGAATATGGCAAAGTTTGATAGCCTAATTATCAAAATGTTTTTCTTTAGAGGACTAGCATTATTGCTAAAAATTAGTTCTTGCCTACAAAAGAGGCTACGATTCTTTCAAAGTTGAACCTTACTGAAAACTTTTCGGAAAAAATTATAAGTTGGCAACAAATACAAAATCAAAAAATAAACACATTAATGTAGAGCTTAAAAAATGACATCGCCAGACTTGAAAAAATACAGTATGTTCATTTAAAAAATCGTAAGTTTTTATTATGACGCAAAAATGGGACACCTGTGTTATTGAAAATTATTTTACGACGTAGATCTATCTACAATAAGAAAGGGGACTAGAAAGCGGGACGCACTGTTGCAGGACCCTGTAGGCATAACTAATGATTTTAAAAATAACTTACTGACGCTGTTCGTTTTCCGCTTTTCTCAGTAGCAGCAGCTTCTGAAGTAGCCTGTTGGAAATTAATGGTGATGTTAATGATCAGTATAAGCTATCAAGTGTCTAGCATACAGGTGTCCCAGTAAAGATGGGCAACCTCTTACTTAACCGATGATTCCCCTGAAAAAAATTAGCTGATTTACCAAAAATCACTTTAATAAAATATTTACCCCTGACGAGATATTCACCCCTAAAGTTTATTTCTCAAATACCTACTTTTTTTCAATAACTTCTGAACGGTTTGAAGATATTTATTGATTTTTGGAACAATAACAAGCAGATATTGAGAACAATTGTATTGGTATGAGTTTTGTTTTGATTGCATCTTTGAGGTCCCAGGGCCAACTATTCCTACCAACTTCATCCCACAAACTTTTTGGGAGGTTGATTTTTTTCATTTTTGAACCCATTTTTGGATTCCTTAATTATTCTACAAAAAAGGTTCTCTTACTAAATTTCGATAAGTGTTTCCGAGAAAAATCCATCAAAAATGAAAAACAATGACGAAAAAAGTCAACCACCCAAAAAATTAGGTTCAAAATGGTAGGGGTAGTATTGGCCCTGGTGACCCCAAAAATGCAATCAAAACCAAACTCACACCAAAACAGGTCTTCAATCTGCTTATTATTGTTCCAAAAACCAATAAAGTTTCGTTCAGAAGTTATTAAAAAATGACTAATTTGGGAGATCAACTTTAAGGGTGAATATTTTACTAAGGTGATTTTTGGTAAGTCAGCTTATTTCTGTCAGAGTAATAATCTCCTAAGAGGTTGCCCACCCTTACAGGAACACCCTGTATAAATACTTTATAATAAAAAGGAAAGCACCTTTGGATAAACATTTTCTATTCCGCTGGTGTCCGATTCTGGCATGCAGTATTTTATGTTTGGCAGGCGAATCCTCCCCATAGCCTCTTGTTTTCTATATGCATCATCGGGAGAATCTAGAATAGAATTGAAAAATTGTTTAGCTTTTGGAGCCAAAATTAGCAATTATCACCGATGAACTTTTTCATGAAAATAAAATCTCAATACATTTAGTAAACATTGATGAGAATAATACTCGTCTCCAGCACTGTAGCCACAATTATTGAATTATCAATATCAAAAAGTGTTGCTCAGTGCTGTAAACGAATATACCTACTGACAAACGGTTCTAATACTCAGCACTGGGGGTACATTATTGTGACACCCTGTACAAATTAGGATTGATTATTATTATTATTAACACTCACCCCTGTTGTGTTTGTTGCTGGTCAAATTAAACTCGGGGTTCGGTTTTATGTGGGTTTATTTGGCTTCTCTCATCTATACCACCGGTCTCGTACGTGCCGTTCTTCTTATCTATCTACCTTTTTTATTTCATGCGCTATCATTCCTAATTCATATCAAATGCCACCGCCATCTACCACTATGTTATACATTTATAATATATATATCCATTACAGGACACTACATCCCTCGGGGACTTTACACATTTCGAACTGGGAATCACAGTTCACATCAAATAACATAAAACATAACAATACTTATAACAGTATTTTAAACAAATTTTACACATTAAAATTCACTGCAAATATTTCTGTGGCGGTCTTCTTACTCGTGTTGATCTTCGAGTCTCAGGACTGGGGTTGAGCTCAGCTCTCTGCGCTGGGGTCGGCTGTTGACTCTCTGGAGCAATGTTGAGCTGGGTCTGTTGAGATGGTAATGAAGGCACGCTCTCAGAAATAGAGAGTTTCTCTTTCTGCTGTGAAGTCGGCTTTGGATTCTCAGATGCAGTGCCGGACCGGGCTTCTGGAGAAGGTAAATTCTCTGGGATGGAGATCATCTTGGGGCGGCTTGGAGCCAGCACGACTGGAGGCACCTCGGGAGTGGAGTGCGTCTTGGGCCGGTTTCCATCACATTCGCCGAAACTTGACCATTGAATAGGCACCGCAAAAGGAGCAACAGATGGGGGTCGAAGAGTTCCTTTAAAACTCTGGCGGCTTACTGGAATCATGCTGGAATTGGAGTCGCTTTTGGGATGTTGTTGAGGTTTCTCGGTGTCGTTTGTTGGCTTTGAAGGTCTTCCTACGTAATGTTTGAAAAACGACGAATTTCTAATTACGTATTTTCCTTCTCTCGCAGCGTGTATTTGAGAACCTATTGTCTTTTCGATTGTGTATGGGTCTGGGTCATATTTTGGTGTGAGTGTATTCCTCTTCTTCTGTTTGAGCAGCACCAAGTCGCGAACCTTGAAGTCGTGATGTTTGGTTCTTCTTCGCACGTTCTCCCTCTCATACGTCTGTTTGTCGCGATGTTGAGAATAGATGTTGCTCTTGAAGTGTGGATCAATTATCGTCGGTAGATATGCTCGCACTTCTCTCTGGAAAACGAGATAGTATGGTGACTTGCCTGTTGTGGAGTGTGGAGTACTTCGATAGTTCGTCAGGAAGTGCTGTAGCTGTTCCGTCATGTTGTTGGTTTCTAGTGCCGAACAAATCAGCGCCTTCTTCAATGTCTTGACGAACCTTTCCGGTAGACCATTCGCTTCGGGCCATTCGGGTGTCACCCTGTGATGCTTGATGTTCATGCTTCGACAGTACTCTTGGATTTCATTTCCGTTAAAAGGCGGTCCATTATCCGATTGGAGTTGCGCTGGTATGCCAAATAGTGCAAAGGTTTTGTCTAAAATTGGCTTCAGATGTTTAAAACTTGTTGATGACACAACTTCAATTACGGGGAACCGTGAATATTCGTCTATCATCAGAAAAAAATATCTTCCATCTGGAAACGGTCCTGCATAGTCACAATCAACATACTGAAACGGGTAAGTGGCTCTTGAACTGGAAACTGTCTGGATTGGATCCCTGTGTTTAATCGTTGTTGTGGCTTGACACGCTCTGCATCTCTTCACGAATTCTTCAACCATCTCACCAATCTTTGGGAACCAAACTTTGGTGCGTAATAAGTGCTTCGTTTTAACGATTCCCTGGTGTCCTTTATGGGCCAGCTCGATGACGTGTTGTTGAAGGTTTGCTGGAATGACTATACGGTGTCCTCTAACCAGTATTCCATCATGTTCTGAAATTTCGCTTTTGAACATGCTATATGGTTGTAGTTCGGGTCTTCTCCATAATTTATAGTCATCAGTTTTGAGTGCTGTTGTCAACAATACTAGGACTTCATCTTTGCTGGTCTCTTTTTCGATTTCTTCAAGTGACATCAGTTTTGGAATATTGTTCAACGTGATGAAGTTGACATATTCTTTAACCTTTGTTTCCAATCTTCGGTCTTCTTTTCTTGCTGTTTGTCTCACGTACCTAGACAGATAATCCGACGGATTAGTTGATCCTTCTTGGTGTCTTGGAATGAAACTAAATTCCTGGATCTTTAAACACATGCGTTCTATCCTAGCGCTCGGGCTTGATTTTGCGTTTGCCAAAATCTGAACTAGTGGCTTGGAGTCTGTGTGTAACGTAAATGTCGTGCCCAGAAGGTAGATCCTAAAATGAAGGGTTGCCCAGACTGCGGCCAATGTCTCTCTTTCGATCTGACTATATCGACGTTCTGTATCGCTCAAAGATCGACTGGCAAAAGCGATTATCTTGATGTTGTCTCTGTAGCCCTGCGATAATATAGCACCCAATCCATGCGGGCTTGCATCTACTATCAGATGTGTCGGTTTTGTGGTGTCATAGTAGGCTAGTTTGTCCGCACAGCTAAGCTGATTCTTCACAAAATCAAAAGCATGTTGTTGATCAGCGGTCCATTCCCATTTTGAGTTTTTGACTAAAAGCTTGCGAAGTGTTTCAGTGTTGCTTGAAAGATTCGGTAGGAATTTTCCAACATAATTCAAAATCCCTAGGAAACTTCTCAGCTCATGTTGATCTTCTGGTGGTTTGAGGTTCACAACGCTCTCTACTTTTTCTGGATCCGGGTGGATGCCCTCTGAAGAAAATATGTATCCAAAAAAATTTATTCTACTGGTACTGAAAACGCATTTTCTTGTGTTGATCGTCAGGTTGTTACTATGGAGGCGTTGCAGAACTTGTTCGAGTGTTCTGTCGTGGTGCTTCTGGTCCTCTCCGTATATTAGGATATCGTCACTGACGTTTATAACTCCGCTGATGTTGGATAACAGTTGTCTAATCGAGTTTTGAAATATCTCAGCAGCCGAATTGATGCCGAAATTTAATCTTTTGTAACGGTATAATCCCATGTGTGTTGAAAAGGTGGTGATATACCGTGAGTTTTCGTCTAGAGTTAGCTGATGATAGCCTTCATTCAAATCAAGTTTTGAAAACACTCTTGCTCCGTTCAACACGGATATAATTTCATCAATCGTCGGCGTTGGATGTCTTTCTCTTTTTATGGCTTTGTTCGGCTCTCGCATATCTACACAAATTCTCAGTCTTCCTTTGTCAGCTCGTGGGACAATGACAATCGGTGATATCCAGGGTGTTTGACCTCTTGCCTTCTCTATAATGTCTTCCTGTTCAAGTCGTTGGATTTCTTGTTCCAGCTGTGATCGTAAATGGAAAGGTGTTCTTCGGTGTTTATTAGCTACTGGTGGTACAGTTGAATCAATGTGCAACTTGATTTTGACATTCTTCATCCGGCCTATTCCTTGACATAAATCTGGATATTTGTTTCTCACGGAGTCAAGTCCACGATGCTTGATGTTGTTGAAAAATGACATCCGGATTAACTTGAGACGTTCTGATGTTCCATAGCTGAGGAGCGATTCACCATGGCCTTTGACTACCAATATTTCCGCCTTTGTTTGTGTGTTTTTGTGTCGCAGAACTGCTTGAAATTTTCCGACCACTTCCAAATGTTTTTCCGAATTATATGGCAGTACTGTTGTTGTTGCTGGCATCAGATCTTGATCAGGTAGCTGGTTAAGAGTCTCGGTGCTGACAATATTCACAGATGAGCCCGTATCAACGATGAAGGGGACTGGAATCTCGTTTAGTTGTATCGTAATCCTGGGAAGTTTGACATTTCTGATTGTTGTCACAGCGAATGTACTTTCCGAACTAGACTCATCTGAAACATCGTTATGATTCACTTGATGTTGTTTATGATGTTGTTTATAATCTTGATTATATCTTTTATTACAATCTACATTGTATTGTTTGGATATACACATAGCTGCAAAATGATTTCTTTTGTGGCATGCATTGCACTTCAAACCAAAAGCGGGGCATGTTTCTCTGCCGTTTGTGTGCCACCGGTTGCCACAATTCTTACATAACTTCGCACTTTGCTTGTTCGATGTTATTTCCTGTCTTCTGCTGTCTAAGTTGCTGTTATAAAGACGTTTGGATTGTTGTGCTGGAGCCCTTTGTCGGAAGTTGTAGTTCTTGCTTACAGACTTTACCCTGTTGCTAAATTCACTCTCTGGCTGCACTTCTCGAAATCTGTTTTCAATTTCCTTAATCTGTCTTTTCGTGACTTCTATTGTTCTTCCCTTGTTTAGCAGATTATCAAGTGTTGGCTGTTCTGTGAGTCCAAATTTGCGCAATTCGAGATATTTTGTGCTCATTATGATCTGTGACTTTATTTCTTCATTCGCGTTGTTGAAGTTACATGTTTTTGAAGCTTTCAGCAGTCTTGCATAGTACTGATCAATGCTTTCTTCTTGTTGCTGCACACTCTTCCTGAAATTAAACTTTTCAAACTCGGTGTTTACCCTGGGATGAAAGTAACTCTGCAGCTTTCTTCTTGCGGTTTCATATTCTGTAGGGTTTTGACCTGGATTTGGTGCGGCATCGGGAAGCGAAAGAAATAAATCGTGCACATCTTCACCCGCCAAATGCAATAACATCGCCTTCATGCGTGCTGGGTCTTGCACGTTTGCTGCCAACAGGTAATTTTCGAAGCGATTCATCCACTTTTCCCAACGTGCGCCCACGTTTGATGAGTCTTCGTACATCTGGAACTGAGGGATTGGAATTCCTGCCAACACGGCGTCCATTTTATTCCCTTTGATTGTTCCACGTGTCTTCTCGATCTATGCCAGTTATCTACAAATATCTGTGTTAGTTTTGCTCATCGCCAAATCAAACCGTTGACATCTTCGTCGCCATTCTTTGTTGTGTTTGTTGCTGGTCAAATTAAACTCGGGGTTCGGTTTTATGTGGGTTTATTTGGCTTCTCTCATCTATACCACCGGTCTCGCACGTGCCGTTCTTCTTATCTATCTACCTTTTTTATTTCATGCGCTATCATTCCTAATTCATATCAAATGCCACCGCCATCTACCACTATGTTATACATTTATAATATATATATCCATTACAGGACACTACAACCCCCTAAACACACAACTAAGGCTTTATAGTATCTTCCGTCTGCCCATTTTGTTTTGAAAAGCCTGCTCTTGTCAAGTTTCCAGGACTCAACGGTAAATTTTTTAATGTCAACGATAGCGACAACAAGAGTGTCTCCATCTTCCAAGAATTTTACGAATGCATATGATTCAGATTCAGTTGATGCAGATGCAGATATCATCTCTGTGGAGGGTGGAGGAAATGTAATGTTAGTATTAATGCGTATTAGGGCCACTTGTAGTTATAACCACAGTTTAACTTTAAACTTTGTTTCGTTGCCGTGGAAATAATTGTGGCAACAATATAAATTAAGTTAATAAAACTAAGTTTCAAGTTTAACTGTGGTTATACAAGTGGCCCTCAATGGCACAATTTAATTAATAGCACCTGATGTAACGCGAAAAACCTCAGCTCTACACAGTACACCAATACGACACCACACACAACAAGCCTTCAGGTTCAGGCTAGAAGGGCTGCCGGCTGACTATGTTGACTACGGCACTTCGCACTCTCTGCTAGTCTTGCTTTGCTACTGGCTGAACTGTTGTGTGGAAGACATCATCACTCCTAAAACAGAGAAAAACTTAGTGGATCAATTTACCGCATTGACTGTTGTCATGAGTCTTGGTTTATGTCGTACGCTGCCTTATTTTGGCCTCCTTTTTTGATAGTAATTACCTTTATTTCCTTGAACTTGATATTGCAATTGCAAACACAGTAGTTGAGAACAGCACACACACACAGAACTAGCCAGAGGGGGGCACAGGCCGCCCGTACCGTACGCGTGAGTGGCACTTGGGGCACCGAAGAACAGGCTGGGGCACTTGGAGGCAGAGAGCAGAGACGCGGAATGCGAAAAGCGAAAACGCCGGAAACGGAAACTCTCTGCTGCCGAATGGACTGTCACATTAATGACAAATGACAGGCGAAAAACGCGGGAAGTTCGACACACGTCCTGCTTGGCCGATTGGCAATCACGGTGGCGCTCGCATCACCGTAGCGCGTAATTCAAATATTCCAATTGACACTGCACCGAGTTACATTTTTCATCAGAAACCATCATAGCCCATCACAAAAACTTGACGTTGGGAATCCCCAACAAAAATGCGGACTAGATTCCAGATGAGCCCAATGCACCCAACACAGCCCAACACAAAAACAAGAAACTTTGTGTTGGGCTCTGTGTTGATTCTGATGGTCATTTGCACCAGGGTTACTGCGTTTTTCGGCCTGACCCATGCCTGCCGCGATCACAGCTTCTTATAAACACCCCGTACAATGCTTACTCCGAAGACTTTGTCATGTATAATTTGATGGCATAATAAAGTTATCTTCTTATCTTAACAATAGAGACACAATAGAGCACTTTCTTCGAAAATGCGCTAAAAAGGATCTATGATTCTTTGTTTAGGAGTCACCTCGGGAGTTACCTACATACGTAAGAAGACGGACGGTCGGACTTCGAATGGCGGCTGGTAATTCCACAGCTAACTGCATTCCTAATTTTAAAAACATGCGGTAAATCCAATATTTTCTTAACAAAATGTTGATGTAGACATTGATCGGTTGACAAGAGTTTTATCCAAAAATTTGTGCGAAAAACTACCTACCTACCACACGCTTATGGCAAACTGACTTGATTTTGCAGATCTCATGCAGCGATATAATTAATGTCGAGGTATTGCTTGGGTATGGAACGGATTCGGGCGTGCTTTATATAAATCTATCCTGGTTCTCTCTGGACCATAGCCTGTAGATTATGAATGTGTAATCCTATTGTCGTGACACAATGTACGGACGCGCCACGAGAGAGAGCGGGACTCCATCCTATAAAATGTACAAAGCGCATAGGAAAGTGTTATTACCGGGTCCTACAATGGGAGGCTCGCGCGGTCCGACTGCGATAAATATGAGATATATTGTAACGCCCTCACGGACTCTGCGTTCTCCTGAATACAATATTGGCTCATTCGGAAATTTATATTGTCTGCACCGATGATAAGGGTCCCGGCGATAAATTACCGTGGCCCCCAAAAAAATGCCATTTGTAAAAGTCCCACACCGCGATTCCGTTTGTTTTAGGAGAAGACGAAGAAGGAAGAGAAGGTAGAAGAGGGTCGCTTCTTTTTACCGTGCCAATGCCAAATAGTGCTGCCCCCTCCCCCATATTCGAATATTATTAGATTGATACGGGTGCGGAGTTTTCGCAGCATTGATCTATTGTTTTGGGTATGAGACGTCAAATTATTTCGATCATTCTTTCAAACATTTTTGCAAGTCCATTTTTATAAAACACGGGCCTGCAGGTGTAGGCTTGCTTATTCAGTTATTACGTAGGTAGTACGTAATTATTCAACCAAATATGTAGGTAATCTTATACCTAGGTACATAATCATGTTTTTGTGATGAAGTGGAAAATGCCTTTTATCTCTGATTAAAAAATGTGTTGTAGTTGTGCACGAAGCCATTCAGCAGTAAGTAGTAGTGCCTTCTAGCTAGTGCACCCTAAAATTATTCCACAGATAATGGTGTGTTTACACCTATTTACACTATCTGTTTTATCATACCTATTATAAATCATATGACAAATCACAAGGTAGCAGAACATGACAGAACTTTTAGCATTTTATCACTGTCGTGTTTACACCTTGTGATTTCTCTCATGACCCGTCGTCTATGACCGATCTGCCTAGGGAGCCTTGCCCTGACAATGGGTTTACTTTGCAGCATCAGATCATTCATTTTGGTACATTATAACAAAAAGTAGGTATAATTTAAGACATATACCTACATACATATAGACAATACAAATAGAAAAGACACATGTCGTCACGGATTTTTACGGTTGCGTAAGAACCAGGTGAGTCCATCATTCAAAAAAAGGTTGGCTGATTTTTGATGCCCCAATATCCGTGACGACGGTGGTGATAACATATGGTCTTCTCTATTTGTATTGTCTATACATGCATTTATTAATGGCTGTAAAAAATTACATTCCATAAACGCTCTGTTATGTAAAAATTCGTGTCAGCCATTGGCTGTTGCCTAGGTAACAACAACGTAACAGAGCCTTTATGGAATGTAATTTTTCAGAGAATCGCACCATAAGTATCATTATTGCTTCGTTATTATCCAGGAAACTCATAAAAAGGCTGGTTGGCAAAAAATTATTAATAATGGTCTGAAGGTGCGATGAAGAGATAGCGAAATATATAGGTACTTGCCAAAAGTCACCGGAGATGAAATAGCCGTTTATTCAAAAAGTAAGGAAAGAAGAAGAAAAATTGTATGCAACACGTACCTAAAGAATTTCATCTACGGATGATTATTCCACTAATTTCAAGTTATTCATTTTCATTTATTCGTTTCATTGATTTGAGTTGAGCAATGCCCGTTACGTGGAGGAGAGGTACTTTTTGGATAGGTACTCAACCCACCCAAGTGCCCGGCTTTTCAGAGAACTCACAAATATTTGAAAGTGTTCCACTTCCCACCATATCCAATAGGAATCCACTTGCACCCTATTGACCATCGATAATCCTTGATGTCTTGGAAAACTTGAACTGACCAGACGCTAGGTACCCACTGACATGCGTTTCGTTCACAACACTTCTGCAAGTGCGAAACAATCCCCCCAAAAACGACAGAAAACATCATCTATACGACTTCGCTTGCCACCTGTCTTCAGTGTCTACTATCAGTCGCTTTCGTCCCTGGTCATTTCTCATCTGTGATCATCTCAGCTGACTAGACCACTGCTCTCATTCATTTTCACACAACGGATGTACCGTATGATCAAAAACTTTTCTACCTGCGCGCAGTGGGACGAATGGCTACATTGACTGGACAAAAGTATTCCGATCCAATTTTCAAAATCAGAGCGGGTTCGAATCCCAGCTTCGGCAATTTTTTTTTTTTCGAAGTTTTATCCAAGGAACTCGCCAAGTATTATACTTTTTTTCAGAGAAGCTTTTATGAGCTACAGTACCACAAAGTTTCATTTCATTATGGTCAGTTTTGTGGAAATTATGCCGTATTTAGTTTTCAACACACCAGCTCAAAGAAAATTACCAAAAAGCCTTTGTCGCAAGCCGTCGCAAAAAGTACTATAAGAAGATCATAACAGAAGGATGGTGGATCATCCTGAAGGTATTTTCATAATGACCCACCATGACCCGCTCTTGAAAACCGTGCTCAAAGTTCCGCATCTATAGAGTTTTTCTGCGACCATATCATTATGTGTTGTTATACTTACCTGGAGTTGATGAAGTACGGGATACGTACTTAATACTTTTTGTTATAGAGTTGTTTTCTTAGGTACTATACTGTATCCCCTACTTTATCAACTCTAGGTAAGTTTATCAACTCAGATTGATATGATTGCAGAAATACCTTATAGATACGGAACTTTGAGTACGGTTTTCAAGAGCGGGTCATGGTGGGTCATTGTGAAAATACCTTCAGGATGATCCAGCACCCTTCTATTATGATCTTCTTATGGTACTTTTTGCGACGGCTTGCGACAAAGGCGTTTTGGTAATTTTCTTTGAGCTGGTGTGTTGAAAACTAAAGACGGCATATTTTCCACAAAACTGACCATAATGGAATGAAACTTTGTTGTATTGTAGATTATAAAAACTACTTCGAAAAAACAAGTATAACACTCGGCGAGTTCCTTGAATGAAACTTCGAAAAAAAAATTGCCGAAGCTGGGATTTGAACCCGCTCTGATTGTGAAAATTGGATCGGGATACTTTTGTCCAGTCAATGTAGCCATTCGCCCCACTGTGCTGCGGGGTTGGCTGTGGCCTGGTCATTGGCAGGCAAACGAGGCTGATTTTCGAGGTGGATAGGTTTTTGATCATACGGTATTACCGAACTTACTTTAATCCAAGTTGAGAGGTGAATAAAGCTCCTCCTGTGATGAATTATGGCGTTTTGTTGTAAATCAACTTGCTCTTCATGTTAGTTCTATAAATAATTTTACTCGTAATTTTATAAAACAAAAGCGCTTGTCCAAACATTCGGTTGCGGGGGCTTGTGTTACATTATAATCAAAGCAACAAGTACACAAGCAGCAGGTGATGACGGAGACATGTAACAAAAAACAAAATAATTATACGGTGAGAAAGGGTAAAGAGCTCTCATTACTGGAACGCCCGTAATCTGACATTTTCGCGAAAAATGGATATGAATCTAATTGGCAACGTAAGAAGCTTCTCTCGTTCGTGTCAGATAACATAGGTCAATTAATTACAACAGTAATAATTGGACAGCTTCATATGGCATAGGGTCAAGGGCCAAGCAATTCTGTACGTCTCCAGCAACTTTATTTTCGTAAATCGCAAAGGTAACATGCAAATAAAACGAGAGGTTGAAGCGTTATTCGGACACGATTTAATCTATTTCGGCTCTCAATACTACGAGCTATCCATCAGGGGTTATACTGGAATTCAGGAGATGAAACTTATACTCATTATGAATGCTTCCAATTTACCAGTTATGTCTAGTTATGGCATGACCCGGTTAACAACCAAAAAGTGATTGTGATTTCCTACTAATAAGAAAAAAGTTCTATAAAATTGTTTCGTCTAGGACAAGATGCTGTTACAAATAGACGGACAGACAGACAAAGCGGGGACATAATTATGCGCTTCCAGACATGTCGATTTCAAAATTTCTGCGATTTTTAGTGCTACCTATATTTTTTGTTTGATGAGACGCATCCACATAGGATTACTGCAGTGGCAACGGTATGGTAGAAAAACTAAACTATAGGTTTTTGCATTGAGCGTTCACATAGACTTGCGGTAAGAAACGAGTGGCAGTGGGAGTGCAGTTGGGATGGCAGAAGTTTGAAGTTTTCTGGCATTCTGCACTGCCCTTGTCAATTTTCTTGCCATCGCCAATCACAATTCACGATTCCGTTGCTGAGCTATTATTGCGGCGTGATGACTTGACTGATAATGCGAATCTGCTACTGTGAGATGCGAATGCCAAATTTTAGACGTTACAAGAAAGAGCCGTTTGACGGTTGTTGCCTCAGGTCGGCAGCTGACGTGTCAAGTTGCTAGTTCCGCCATAATTCTATGTGAACGCTCGTGGTAAGATTGATTTATGGCGCGATGTGACGGAGAAAAAGGTGTCTGCCCTGAGCAGGATTCGAACCTGCGTCTTCCATTTGCCGGATCGATACTTTAACCACTAAGCTATCAAGGGAGACAACAGTTCTTCCGTCACATGCCCATATGAGAGCCGCCACAGTACTCCCCCTCCAGAGACGTCGTTCGTCTCGTATGTCATCCGTGTTCACCGTTCTTATAAACCGTTGTTCGGTACCCCCCAGCTAGGGCGACGGATAGGACGTGGGTGGACGTAGGAAGAGAAGTGGCGGTGCTATTCAATTGTTCGCTGTTACTTGTTTATTTAAGTAGCGTGTTGCGTACGTGTTATTGTTGTTTGGGGTCACCATTTATGGCGCGATGTGACGGAGAAAAAGTGTCCGCCCTGAGCAGGATTCGAACCTGCGTCTTCCATTTGCCGGATGGATAGTTTAACCACTAAGCTATCAAGGGAGACAACAGTTCCTCCGTCACATGCCCATATGAGAGCCGCCACAGTTTATTACCTACGCAGTTCCCCTGCAGTCCAACTGCACTAATCCTATGTGGATGCGGCTTTATTGAGCCGAGCGAAAATGTTTCTTAGTTTGGGTGCCAATATATCCTTCAGGTTATTGACCAAAATTGACCTAAAGCACCTACCGATAATGTGGCGGACTCGTGAGAGGGCCCTTGTTTTCTTGGAAAAAAATTGCACGTTACCTCGTTCTCGCATTCCTACTTAAATAGAATACCTAATAATAGAATACACTCGGCTTCTCTCCGTATTCGAAAATATGATGGTTGTGTACGATTCACAGTTAGGAATCTTGAGTTGCTCGAACAACTCGCAAAACACTTTCTTTTCGATCGCACCTTACACTGAACGTGTCTCAGTGTAGCGCACATCAAAGCCAGCCGTCTTTATTCGAATTATTATAACTGTCCTAATATGAAATTTATGGAAATACATAATATAGACCTGAATGTCCCGCGCGTTCCCTCTCTAACACGAGGAGCAACTCATGAGGGGTCGTCTTCTTTGGCATAAATTACGAGGCGGTAGTACATTACAATTTAATATGGGACTAAACAGGAATTTAATAAAGTGATGAAAACCTAGAGCCGTATATAAGTCACGGATATAGCAGCGGAAATGATAAATGAAGACAATTTCATGTGAGAGGGCGAGTGCTAATGCTTAATTTAATCATGATAGCCGTGCCGAGAACCTGATGTTGGCAGAAGGCAAGGTTCATAGTAACGATCTTGTTCCAGGAGTAATTTGTAATCGAAGTGATGATGAGTTCTAATTGTCGGAATTTCATTAGTCAAACGACAATTTCCTTTGTACCGTTTGTGTCAAAGAGGAGAAAAAATAGGGAAACAACCGTGAGCGAGCGACTTGGCTTTCGCCTCACTCGAAAAGCACGCTTCAACACAATGCAACCGCACTGCCACCAAGCCTCGTATGGGATGGGCACATTTAAAAAGATATTGAGGTGCAGTTTTTTGTCTTTGATAGCGAAAAGGTTGACAATGCCAACCGCATCTTGAAAATTTGAGTCCGATAAGAAACAAATATTCTAAGTGGTAGCAAGTTTGAACCAATAACCATTATCAATCGAGATCAGTCAGAAAAAGCTGAACGACATGATAGCTTATTTGCTGCTGTAGTGTATTCTGGTCACGGGACTATTTCTGTAGTGTATCCTGGTCACGGCGCCATTTCTGTAGTGTAATCCTGGTCACGGCACCATTTCTGTAGTGTACCCCCGTTTTCGATGTTGGCAGTGATCGTCGTTGTTCCTTCCCTTCGCAACGTTGTTCACCTTTTACCTACGTTGTGTGAGTCCTTACTCTAGATGAGAATGTGTCGTTGGGGATAAGGTTTGATTCTTGAATGAAACGCGAATGAAATGCAAGCAAAATGAATGTTTTATTGAAAATCAATTAGCAAAGTTTTAAATGCATTTGTTTCGTTTCTCAAAACACCTCACAACATTTTAAACTGACAGTGATAAAATGACAACACATGAATAAAGAACAACAAAACACCAAGACAAATGAAACAAGAAATCATTACAAATTATTTGACAATGCAGGAATTTAAAACAACAATGGAATGAACACAAAATTAGATTAGCAAAACAAAACAAGAAATCATGAAACATATTGAACTGTCAATTTAATCAAAAAGGAAAAGTGACGTATTCGCTGACAGGCACACATGGGAAGAACACGCCAAAGAAACCCCTGCGTATTGCCTGGTTGGTTGCTGAAAAAATCCCGTCCCAAATGATTAAAGAAAAGTCAAGTGTGAATGAGTCATGATGAAATGTCACTCCAGTGATGCATTGATCAAGTCAGCGTGAATCGGTGCTTGAATCTTTTTGAAACGTTTGCTTTGTTCACAAGTTATTTACGTAACAACAAAAGGAAACTTCACGCTCAGCAATTAATGTTACACTTTACAAACAAAAGAAGTCAAATTGATAGATGAATAAACAATAAAGAAACGATCGGTAAATAAGTTAATAAATCAGCACGAAACAAATGATAGGTAATGGTGTAGATAAATATAAACAAGAAACAAATGATAAGTTATGGTGGAGGTAAATAAACGAGAAACAAATCAGAGATAAATAGGTAAATAAATGAACAAGAAACAGCAGGTGAGAGAGGAATAAGTAGAGAAGTTGGATTTGGTCATACCTTTGTAAGCAATTGGAAGGAAGAAGTATCTATAACGTATTCGCCCGAAATTCCCCAGAAGTTACCCATCACAAACCTCACAGATACATACTTACAGACAAAACAGAACAATGGTTAGTAAACAGTAATCACATACAGTAAATACAAGAAAATCGACTCGCGAGCCAACCTGTGGCCCTCTCTTCGTCGTTTTACATAATCCCTCCCAAATAAGAAAAGGTTTGTAGACTCGACAAGGCAGATTCATACAAGTGGTGGACCCCCCTCAGGACACGGAGAAGCGGCAAGTCTCTCTTTTCTCTTTCTTTTTTACTTTCATGTATAACCCGACAATGAACAATGAAATGTGAATGAATCATGAAACGTACTGTTCTCTACTTAGCGGCTGATTTTGGCGTAGCAGAGTTCTTTTTTGTCGTCTTACTGTTTGTGACGTAACTTGTGGAAAAGAAACATTAATGAAACCTCAAAATATGCGCAGTTCGGAGGCCACGTCATGAGTGCGCAAAGTGCACACCCACTAAATTACGGCTTTTGCCATATTGAGATCATTTGGGGAGTAGATAAATTACACAAAATTCAAAGCAGTGCAAAGCACCTTGATTTCAAAGGGGGGAAGCTACGAGTTATGCAAGCCCGTTGAGAACAAAGAGAACAAAGAATTTCGGGCTATGTACAATAATTTTGCGGACAAAATAGGTATCGAAATGCATGATTAAGTGAGTGGGTGGAAGCCAAAATTACGGTACAATAATCAAAGAAAGACCGACCTTATATTCATTAAAACGACGTACACTTGTTGCATTTGAAATCACGTGTTCTTCACCACAGCTGATTCTCTTCTCTGTGTGTCCGTGGCTGCCGCTAGCGCGCCAGCGCCATCTCCCTCTCCCATCGGCAAACGCTACCGACGTCAACGACCGTACCTACTTCAAGTACCAACGTATAAACAAAACAACGGGGGAATACCACACTGCGGATGCATGGGAATAGACTCAAACGTAAATTTATTTGGCCGCGTGATTGCCAAAAAGTGGAATAATGTTTAGAAGTGATTCTGATTAATTTACGCTGCGCTCTAAACTTTGGCATACATCCAGCGAGTAAAATGTGGGAAAAAAAATGGAGGAATTTTCAGTTGAAGAATAATTTTGATTCCTTTATTGCTATGAAAGATGGAACTTTTTTTGTCGGATAATGTTTGAGGAGTGCGTATTTTGAACTGCGGTCTGGACTTCACAATCGAGGTCCGTTACGAATCATTTCAGATACATGCAGACATCTAACGAAATGAAATCTGCAAGAAGAAAAATGGAGGAAATTTCAATGATAGAATTGTTTTGCTTGCTTTATGGCCAAAGAAGATATAATTTTTTTGTGTGGTGAATCTATACGAACAGGGAGCCCCATCGTGCCGGTAAGCTTGAGGATGCTCATGTCGCGCGATCGCGTCCTGTTGATATCTCTCCAAATATCAAACGACAGAATTTAATATGTTATCCAAAGCATTTTCTGATCTGTAATGTCTGTTGACTCATCTAATAACAGGCTGAATGGACTGTTTTTCAGGTCAAACCAAATCGCTCAAGAAGTGGTCGCTCAAAATGTTTGTTTTAATGGCTTTACACTTCGCCCGATGGAGTTCAAAGTTGTTTGTCGTTTGTGTGCTCCTGGAAAATCCTTTTTCCAGGTGGGAAAATGATGATAAAAAAGACTTCTTGGCTGTGAAAAACCTGTGCCTGAGTTGAATGTAACCGTTTCAAATTCTCGCGCCAGCGCATACTGCAAAGTCCGCTTGGATGCGGAATAGGGTGGCGCCGCCTGGCGGGACGCTTAGTGAGTTAGGCCCCATGGTTTTCAAGCGAAAAGAACGATGAGGGAGTAGCTCCAAAGAACGAAGCCCCATCCGGGGGCACCAGCGCTTGAGACGAGCTCCTAGACCAGCCAGCTCCAGCCTGCAACCGCTTATGCGACCCAGTAGCTAGCAGAATCCGCCGAATTGTTCCGCCGAGCCCGTCCACGTCATCCTTTCATCGTCATCTCTGCTTCAGGCCTGCCGATCGCCTGGAGAACTGCATGGGGGGTCCACCGTCACAGCAATCGCTCACATCGTGGCCCCCATGTAAGCCATCACCATCGCAGCGGCCGTTTTCGTGACAACTCCAGTTACGCCGACTCGCCGTAAGGCCGCTGCCGCCGGAGGCATCAGCTGTTCTCATCCCCAACACCCGCACGCCAGAAAACCCAAGCCCGGGGTCATCAGCTGTTTGTCACCGAAGTCGCCGTTACGTCCTGTTAGCCCTTGCAGCCGAAATTCGGCCAAATTTCTTGTCAGGCGTTGACAAAAGTCAAGTAGTGTCCCCATTGTTCATATCCAACCTACTCAAAACTATTTTTGAAAATTGTTTGCGCTATCGACCACGTCCCGGTCCCATTTCAGTAGATAGAGAAGAGGGCGACTGAATCAAGTCTCATTACTTGTAATTACAGAGGATGTAATTACGACGTCGGTAATTAGACCGGTCCTACCGCTCTACAGTACACTCTTTAGGGTACGACGCCGGGTGCTATAGAGACGTGATATGGGTGAGGATCCTGAAACCGAGCTCATTAATTATTGAGGTAATTACTAGAGAGGTAATAACACCGCGAGAGTATGTGCATACCAGCTTTACCGGTGCGGGCTTGGACCCGCGGTTTACCTCGACCGTCGCTTTAGTCCTCCTCCTCTTCATGCCTACCGCTGCAGGTGCAAAGCAGAACAGTGGCAGGTGCATGTGCCATCGTGTCTTCTCAGTCGAACCTCCTCCGACACCGTTTGCGCTATATTGGTAAGAGCGAGATGAAGCGCTGCCATCCTCTTAACACAGCTCGACCAAGCGCACAGCGGTAGGTCTTCTCCTCTCGCGCTCGGTTCTACCTGCTCCGCATGGCACAAAACCGCCGGATCGTGTTTTATGGCTGCTTCCAATCGAACATGCGAAGGAGTCGCAAAGGTAGGTCCTTCGCAAGGTCCTGATGGTCGGAGGTCCTTGCACATATTGGGGGGCATGAGCGCTGCATCTGAGAGAGAGAGAGAGAGAGAGAGAGAGAGAGAGAGAGAGAGAGAGAGAGAGAGAGCTATTTCGCTCCCACATCTCTGTCTATCATCCTATGCAGTGGTGGCCCGGCCAAACGCAGAGGTTTGAGAGAGAACCGTGTGCTGTGCTCTTACTTACCTACAGAGAGGCGCACAACGTTTTAAAAAAATTAGATGAGGTACCTAATTTTTCTGAGATGAGGTACCTAATTTTTCTATTTGCTCGCGCTTCGGTGTACGGTTTCATTTATCGACGCTCACAACATGGGAACGAAGGGATGCACGACGCTTTAAAAAAAACACTGAGAGGAGATACCTAATTTTTCTATATGACCGCTACGTCGCAATGTTTTAATCATAGCAAGGAGGGAGAATATGAAATAGATAGCTCTTACTTACCTACAGAGAGGCGCACAACGTTTTAAAAAAATTAGATGAGGTACCTAATTTTTCTGAGATGAGGTACCTAATTTTTCTATTTGCTCGCTACGTCGGAATACATTATCCATAACAAATCGAGATGCTCTGGACAGATGAGCCGATACAAAACTAGCTGTTGTACTAAACATCATGATGTTTTTGATGGTAGGGGGTAATAGATACCTCGGTACATCATCTAGATATGTTTTAACCCAGTGATTTCGAGATAGCTAAATTAGTTTCGCATGACTAGGTACGGCCATTTCTACCTTCTTCACAATTCAAAAATTCAAATATTCAAATCCACTATTGGTATGATATCCCCTGCCAGAGGGTGGAGGGTAGGGAGCGGCGGGTGGCAACCGGGATTGTTCGATAAGGTGAACGAAACTGCTGGTTATATAGATATTGCTCGTTTATGGTTTTGTAAATTGCCGAATTAAGGGCTTTTTCTCGCGAGAAGACCTAAGCGCCGCATATGACAAAGCGCGCTATATCGGCTCCATCCCTGTCTATCATCCCACATCGAGATGGATATATTTGAGGCCTGTTAGATACATAAGGTTAGGTTTCCGACCGAGGGTCTGCAGGTATAAAGTGCTATTATCATACAAAACCGGTAGGTAGCTGCTCTTTAAAAAATTCATGCTCTCAAAGCTCGGGGTATATTATAGAATTATGTGCCATCATAGTTTCGAGGAAAATGGTGATATGATGGTGGTGTATGGAGATAATTCTACGAGCACTTTGGAAAAACCATATAGCAACACAACGAGACGGCTTCTATACCACTTTCTAAAGCATGGGGAAGCAGTGCCACTTGAATGAAAACTACGAGTGCACTCGCTTTTTTTTATAAACCCAGCTGTGAATGAGCATAATGAGCACCGTTTACCTGGAATCGCATGGTTTAGCTGTAAAGATGTTGTGGGGTATGAGACAGTTCGGCATGCGTTAATTAGCAGTAGCCGTTGAAAAAAACCAGGCAATCATTTTTTCAAGAGTTTTATTCAAAAATTAATACATGTCTTCAGTCGTTCATAATCCGATAATACATCGTCGTAGTGTAGTTCGAGGAACTCTAGCATGCATGAAACTTTTTCATTAGATTTGAAACCATCCAAAATCTGTTTGAGAACTTTATACATAGAAACGTTCGAGTTCGATACATCGCTCGTTATTTTAAAGGAGCTTGATAATAAATCAGTATAAAATTTTTTAAAATTCATTGATTCTAGAGCCTCTAATCTATAGCTAATGATATCTCTCATTCGTGCAATTTGTTGTAGAAAATTTTCATGCAGATAGACGGTCTGGGCCCTGCTATGTAGATGTCCGATGCCTGCAGATGAACCCAATTTTAGAGTATAGTTCTCGAAAATTTTCATATCACCATTCGGAACGTTCGAAGTTGATGCAGTCGAAGAGGGCAAGAGCTCTATTAATTCACTCCATTCCCGCATGGTGAAAGATATTCGGCTCGAATTTGCATGCGATATGATGATGATTGCTGGTGAGAGTCCTCTGGCGATGCTAAGCCCAACTCGTATCCTTGCAGCTGATCCGTTCAGAGTTGTTTGATATAGTAATTCGGTCTCTTGAACGATGGCTTCGTCATAATACCGTAACATTTTTTCGATAGACTGCCAGGGGCTGAACAAGGTGGGCATCTCTCTTTGTTTGACGTTGGTGCTGGCGATGCTATGAAGATGTTTACGATGCTTATAATGCTAGCTGCTTATCTCGATATGCCGGTGATGATCCTTACGTTGATATGACGATAGAGGTGATGATGCTTGCGATGATATGACGATAGCGAGGGTGATGAATATGATAATATGACGTTGTTTTATGATGAAATGACGTTAGCGGTGATGATGCTTGTGATGATATGGCGATAGCGGTGATGATCCTTACGTTGATATGACGATAGAGATGATGATGCTTGCGATGATATGACGATAACAGTGATGATGCTTTATGATGATATGGAGTTGCTGGTGATGATATCACGTTGTTGGTGATGATGGCTACGTTGCTTATGGCGATAGCGCCGATGGAGTTTATGACGGCTGTGATCGGGACGTTTTTGCTCCAGACACCTTATTTCACCGGCTCTCTGACGTTAAGTGTGATCGACGAGGTTGCTGGTTCAAACAACGTCTGCTCTCGCAATCCACCCTCGATCGGGCATGCCCAAATATTTAACGTAAAGCCTCGAACCGGTTTTTTTCAAAACTTTTTCCACCAGATAGATCTCGGGATGTTTAGTTTTCTGTAGTTCTCGTTCGTAAAAACATCCCATGATCGGCGAACCCTTTAGATCTTCAATAAGATATGTAGGTGGATTGCTATTCGGTTTCACTCGTCTGATGCGAAACAGCTCCGTCGTCCAGTTGGGGGTATAACCTTTTTCAAAAAGTACTTTGTATTTACTCAGACGTACCACATCGCCAACTTTGAATTTCGTTTTTCCGACTATTTTCAAATTTGCATATGTATCGCGGAGAACCTGTTTCTCGTTCAACACGTTAACGTCGCACGGTTTTAAACCCGTCGTACGATGCTTTGTATTATTATATTCAGATGTTACTCTAGCCAGAAGACTATCGATCCAATTATAGCTTGCATGTAGGGTGAAGAGTTTGTAGAGTTTTGACTTAATCGTCCGAATCACTCGCTCCACGATCGCAGCTTTGATTATGCTAAATGAGTGGTAGTGATTTATTTTAAACTCTTTCATCAGAGCTTTGAATTTTGAATTGAAAAATTCCGTCCCCTGGTCGCTCTGGATATTCTTAGGTACTCTTCCGTCGGAGTTTTCCAATATATATTTCATCGCACCTGCTACCTCGGCCATAGATTTCGACTTGAGCCCTCGAGTCCATAGATACTTTGAGAAGCAGTCAATCACGACAAGAACATATCTATATCCTCTATTATCTCCGCTATAGTTGCCAAATTCAGCAAGATCTATCTGCCAGAGATCATCTAAACCTTTTATAATTGTTCGACGTCGATTAAATTTTCTAATTGCGGGTTTAAACAGCTCATCAACTATCTGTTTTTTCTCCATCTCGACGTATTTTAAAGACGCTGCTTACGTCAGAGGCTGTTCGAAAGCGTCTGAACAGGTCGATACTTGTTCGGACGTGTCTAAACAAGTCTAAACTTGTTCGAACGTGTCTGAGCAGCACAATACATGCAATGAGGAACATGCCGTTGAGGTGCGCGTAGCGCACACGTGTTCATTCAACACCTGTGAAATGCTTCTACTCGTCCGAGGACGTGACAGGTCGATTACTAATTAGCATAATTCTCTTATTGAGGATGTCGGCAAGATTCAATATGTTCTTAATTTCTTCATCGGCTAGGCGCTGTGCTTCTCGAACGGTTTCAATTTCACCCTGCAATTCCGTAATAGTTTTAAGCAGCTGGTCAATCACAAATTGCTTCGTTGCACAGTCGGTACTCTTCTCAGGATATTTGATGTTTGACAGGCGGCGGTTTTCCCAATCAATATCACCCTTTTCCGTTAATTTGAAATATTTTCGGCACTGTTGGCGTTGAGCAGCAGAAGCGGATTTTGTTCTTGGTATCGTTCGTCCAAACTTGTCTATAGACATTTCTATACTGGCAGCTAATCACTATATAGTGTGGGTATATATCAAGTATTTGTTTTTCTATTGATGATATCTAATAAAATATTGATCTTCCTAACATGCTCGGCCATCAAAGTGGATGCTTCGCGCATTTCACCAATTTCGCCGCGCATATCTTTATCAAGCTCTCCGATATTATTAAGCACAAATTGTTTTGTAGCACAGTCAGACTCTTCCTCAGGATATTTGACGTTAGTCAGCTTTCGCTCTTCCCAGTCGATAACCCCTCCATTCCCCCCTATTTTGAAGTAGTGCTGATGTTGGACGTGTGTTAGAGCACTGGCTGATGATGCTGCAAAGGATCGGCCAAACTTATCCACGGACATTTTCACGCTATCGCAGTGTGCTGAATCTTAGTATATTATATTAGCTTCTCTCAGTTCTTCCTCGATGAACAATATCTCGTCTGATACTGAGCTGTTTCCTGCCTGACGTGAACCGTGAAGCAGTATCAAGCGGTCTATGAGCTCGTTCGGGTCATTCCAGAATTTATATTCAATAGGTTTTTCAGAATACTGTAAATACTTCATTCCACTTCCTGAAGACGGATTCAGTATAGGTTTAATAACACGCGTGTACTTATAACCCTTGCTTGCTTTAAGACGTCCTGTTGATGAAAAACCGTCTCTAGCAACGTTGGTTAGATGAAGAATCTGACCATATTTTCTCAGATCCATGTTGTTATAAACTGTAGGACGTTTCAAAAATATTAGCTCATATAGCCCAGGAGTTGCTTTAAATCGCTGGCCTTGGATGTGAATATCTGATGTTTTTTCTTCGATATTGATAGGAGTGTTTCCCATAAGGAGTTCTCCTGATACAGCTAACGGTCCATACATTCTGTCATACTCTGCATCTGCAGAGGTGTTCATGAATTCTCTAACTTGTCGCAGTAAGGGCGTTTCTCCAGTGAATGTAAAATCAGATTTGGAAACGGTAAATGAGGGTGCCTCTCCAATTCTAGCTTTATCAGCGGCAGCCACAGCGGCATTATCGTCATCGATAACTTCACGAACATCACCATCTGCACGTTCATCATTATCAGCATCATCACCGGTATAGATCGTGGATAAGGACGGTTGAGGAGTTGAAGCTAGTGAGGAAGTGGATTGCTGGGTTGATAAATTTTTCAAAAATGATGATAGCCGGGTGCTCGTCCGCGGTGTCGATGATACAGGCGGGGCGAAGCGCCTACGAACGTTACGAGCTGATGTCTGAGGTGTTGGTGATAGTGGCAGATGGGTTGGCGACTGGGATGGCTGTGTCGGAGGCGTAGGAGTTGGAAGATGGATATTTTTGCTCATTTTTTCCAGCGGCTCAATTATCGGCTGCATCGCCTTTCTCACGCCTGCATTCATATCGAGATCGCGTGATTTTAACATTAAAAACTTTTGACGCACATTTTTTCTGGCTGCGATTACGCGCTTCTTCAGCTTAATTTCATCGGCAGTCTTCATACTGGTGAAAGATTTATTGGAAACTAACTTGGCGCTCGCCTGCCGCGGCTTATATATACTTTTTGGGATAAATGACATGGGAATAAAACAAACAAATCAGCTATCTCGAATTTATTCTGGAAGTAAATTGATCAACCAATTATAAAGTAGCATGCAATTATTTAAAGAACAGATACAGGTTTTCAAGAAATGGTGATTACATGACGGTAATATCTTATCAAATTTTAACATTCTATCATCTCTTGCAACATCTACAATTTTAATACATAATTCATTTTCATAACATCTTCCAATAATTTCCTCGATGAAGGCCTTCTTCTGATATCCTTTCACAAAAATAATATCCACGTTGGAAGCCATGTGGTGTACTAAGGAGTAGATTTCTTCATATGGAATATCCCCATCGCTGTATCTGAGCCCGTGATATTTATTCTCCAGATACCTCGCATTTTTCTTGCTCCTCCGGTCTAATGCTGCGAATGGTTTGGGTGGCTTCAGGTGATAGTGTCCGAAATTCTCACTTCCGTATCCTTTAACGTATGTGATTTCCTTTGCAACAAATTCCGGGATATTGAAGCCCTGTATATCAACGGCGAGGAATTTCATGATAGCGGTGTAGATGTTCGTGCGCAGGATGTATGTGAGCGAATGACGAAAAGAGACGCCGTTGTTTATGCTTTATTATTGAATTTCTCTAACCGTGCCGAGTAATGGTGAATATTCCACAATTTTCTCATGAATAATTAAAGCATATGCTCTGGTGTTTGCAGGGAAATTAACTTCTGATTCAAACGAGAGTTTCACATCCACAGCAGACGACTGGATTGCGTCAGCTTGTTTCGTGCTATCGATTATGAAGATTGCATTATTCGTAAACGATGTGAAGGATAGAATCGGGTCTGCGATCATTTTCCCGGTGAAATTTCTAGCAAAGTCGGTATAGCTCTGATACGCCTCAGCAAATTTCGAATTAGCAAAGTCGAAATTCTGATTTTCAAATGGGTAGCGAACGCTGTTTAGCAGAAGATGCACGTTGCGTATCCCAATGTTATCAAATATTGCAGCACTCTGGTCGGCACTTTCCCGGCGATTGGTTTGATATCCTGCAATGACTCCGACCACTTTCTCCACTCTTAATGCAGTCTTCAGAGACCAATTTTCCTTATTGGTGGTTCTTAACGCAGGCAATTCGTGCAATTCATAGACTCTGTAGGGGATTTTGAAAGTCGTACCATCACCGATGCTTTTCAGCAATTCCAGCTTGATCTCATCACTGGGATATACGTGTAGCACTTTGAGAGCGATTTTCTGAATTTCGATGGTTGCTCGACTCGTCCCGGTACTTGTATAGCAGTCGGTATCCGAGCGATGTCTCACAAGCCGAATTTTATGTCTACCCATCAGAACTCGTGGATAATCGTTGAAGAGGTTGAAAATGAACCAAAGAGGGATTCTCAAGCAAAATCTCCGGTTGATTCGGTTGAACGTTACGCATCCGGCACCGTTTGGATACCATCCAGACGCTGCTAGTGCCTCGGTCTCTCCCTTACCGTAGCATGCTAATGCTCGCATGCTAGTTGCGATCCCCGGGTCACGCACCACCTCCAGCTCATGGCCGTTTAATTCATATGAGATCCTGTCAAATAGGAACATACCACAATTATTTGACAGAACACATACACCTCCAGCCCCTCCAACCTCCTCACCCGTCGGTGCAAACACGCATTCGAGTGAGAGATATGCTTCACGAAAGTCTATGAGCGCATCTTGTTGATTTATGGCGATTTCGATTTCGTCATTATGGGCAAAAGCACTTGTTTGTGGCTGGTATGTATGCCCTTCTTCCCGCCATATGCTCTCATCCAAGATTGGGTCGTTGAAAATATTTAGCTTGCTTGCTATCGCGGACATTATAGCCTAAAGATCGAAGTCTCAGAATTCGATCGAGTGTTACCTTCGGAGCGTTCACTCTAACTGGTTTGGACGGCTGTGTGATCGTGCTTTTATAGCAGCAATCAAATACTAAGCCCATCTTTTTTTAGTACTAGTCGAATTACAATTTCCTCTCCTCTCAAATTCACAAGGTTCGAATTTTGGTCGATGATTCTCAGCGAAATATTATTAATATAATGCTGATTACTCAGCGGGAGATAGATGGGATTAGATGGTTCGATGTTTATTGAAAACCCCGGATCAACCGTTGGAGAAAACTCATAGATCGTGTGCGACGGGCTGCTGCTATAATATGAACCACTTATTATATTACACTCAACTCGAATGGTCGCGATGGACGTAATATTCACCGTTATGTCCGAAAAATGAGCTTTATATGCAGGAAGGACTTTTTTTGAAAATCCCAATAATGACCCGATACTATCCTCTTGCTCAAAATCGATTTCGAATTTAGATTTCACTTCACACTTTAGCGTATTGTTGTTAGGCTTGAGTGTAAAAGATTCGGCGCTCCCTAGGGAGTTCTGAATAAATCTCTCGATATCAGAAATTTCGTATGAACCAGTTGGAAGCGATATGTTTTTGTAATCAGTATGGCTAGGTGGTTTATAATAAAACCTATTATTTACACCCTCTTGAACGTTAGGGATGCTGTTGAAGGTGTATAAACCAATCAGTGCTAGCGAGTATTCGTATCTGGAGTCGAGCTCGATCACCGGATGAAAGTCCGCACTCAGCTGGGACGATGAACCTTTCAGCGTGAAGGTTTTAGACATGACTGAGAACACCTGCTTCAGCGCATGTATTTAACGACTAGGGGTTATGGAGACGAGTGAGAACAATTTATCACATTCACATGTATTTATTGATTAAAAATTCTAAACATAGATGACCACAATTGTAGGTATTGAATTTCTGACATGCATCGTAATTAAAGTAAATTTTACAACCATTTCCGAGATATTTTACCAGCTCCGGCGGCGGTTTCAAGCTTCCAAAGCTATCGAAATAGTGTACGGTGTTCAGACTCTTGCGATAAGCTACCCAATGAGTTCCGACGCCCTCTGACGTATCCAAGTTAACGATGCCTGATTCATGCTTGCGAACGGGATGTGTAATAGCACCTAACTCATCTCGCATGAATACTCCTCGAAAATGTGGAATATTGAATTCCTCAGCATATTTCAATATATCCGCGTCAGTTAATGCTCTCTTGGGCAGCTTCTTTATTAGTTTTTTGTATCGATAGTGCAGAAGATCCCATATCCTGAACGATGCTTTCTTAAATAGATTCCCCGGCCCATGGCTATGGCCTCCATTTGCCTGTTGTGACGTTCACTTTCTTGAAGACGTTTTCGACCGTCTTTAGCTTCTAGAATTGTTTTCGTGATCGCAGCAGCACCTCCGCCTAAAGCTCCGACAGCTGATAATGCTGCGAATATAGGTATCAGCGGTAGGAATCCCCCGCTTTTCGGGAGAGGTAATATCCGAGGCGTCCTGATACGCGGCCGTCCTCCGGCTTCTTTAATGATGCGACGAGCTGCATGAAGGGATTTTTCCGAAATATTTCTTAAATCTTCGGAATTCCGGATTCTATGGTGCTGAATGAGTTTTTTCAACGGATCTATGAGAACTTTCCGGAATGCAACCTCCCTTTCCAGCACGACACCTGTCTTCCTCTGTTTCACCCTTTCCTTCTTTCTCGCCAGCTCCGCGGCATCATTCTTTCTCTTCTTCTCGAGATCTAACCGTCTCTTTTGCACACCCATGCCCAATTTTCGTTTGACCTTCATGATGTTAGTGGTAAACCATGCGGCGGTCCTCTCTCCAATCGGAACGTCTTTCGACTTCACTATCTCCCAAGCTCGATTCTCTAGAATTTTATCGGATAAATGTCGATCAGACAGCTTTTTCGAAATCGAATATGATATGTCGTGGGATCTAGCAGCCTGATCTAATCGGTTCACACCAGGGTCCCCGCGTTTCAACCGCTTATGCAGCTTGGTACCGGGGCCTAGATATTGATAGCCCGGAACGTGGAGTTCGAACGGTAGGTTGTTTATTATATTATTAACCAGACCATCACCTTTGAAAGCCTGCATTGGACTGACTGATTTGAATGTGATATAAAGAGTTTATTTATACTCAGCACTTCAGTCTTGATCACGATGCGATTCGAGAAGCACGATTTATCATTACCCGTTATAAATCATGATAATGCCGGATTCGTTAAGAATCGCCGACATGGAGAGCTATTTCCGAGCTCTATTCGTGCGATTTTCTGCGGGCCGAGCCAGTGTGGGAAGACAAACGCTCTCTTGAGCTGCATCCTCGATTCGAACGGATTACGTTTTCAGAACGTGTATATTTTCTCAAAATCTCTTTTCCAGCCGAAATATATGATGCTGGGCAAAGTTTTGGAGGGGATCGAGGGATTGGGATATTTTCCGTGTAGTGATAATACGTCGATAATCGATCCTTCCGAAGCTTTGGATAATTCTCTGATGATTTTCGACGACGTTGCCTGTGACAAGCAGGATAAAATCAGAGCATACTTTGCAATGGGCCGACATAAGAATGTGGACTCCTTCTATCTATCCCAATCTTATGGGCGCATAGGAAAACATCTTGTACGTGATAATACAAACTTTCTCGTATTATTCAGACAGGATGAAATGAATCTTCGACATGTATATGATGATCATGTGAATTCTGACATGACATTTGTTAAGTTCAAGGATATGTGTAGGGAGTGTTGGCGAGGGAAGTTTGGATTCGTGGTGATTTCCAAAGACGATGAAATAGGTTCAGGACGCTACCGCTGCGGGTTCGATGTAAACATAATGCTGGATTAATTTACGAAAAATAAAGCATAATAAATGAGAAAATTCTGATTTTTATTTAAAATTAACATACCAAAAATTTAATAGCCTATCTAACACGGTTCTCTCTCAAACCTCTGCTTCCATATCTATTTCATATTCTCCCTCCTTGCTATGATTAAAACATTGCGACGTAGCGGTCATATAGAAAAATTAGGTACCTCATCTCAGAAAAATTAGGTACCTCATCTAATTTTTTTAAAACGTTGTGCGCCTCTCTGTAGGTAAGTAAGAGCACAGCACACGGTTCTCTCTCAAACCTCTGCGTTTGGCCGGGCCACCACTGCATAGGATGATAGACAGAGATGTGGGAGCGAAATAGCTCTCTCTCTAAACACGATCCGGCGGTTTTGGGTCATGCGGAGCAGGTAATACCGAGCGCGAGAGGAGAAGACCTACCGCTGTGCGCTTGGTCGAGCTGTGTTAAGAGGATGGCAGCGCTTCATCTCGCTCTTACCAATATAGCGCAAACGGTGTCGGAGGAGGTTCGACTGAGAAGACACGATGGCACATGCACCTGCCACTGTTCTGCTTTGCACCTGCAGCGGTAGGCATGAAGAGGAGGAGGACTAAAGCGACGGTCGAGGTAAACCGCGGGTCCAAGCCCGCACCGGTAAAGCTGGTATGCACATACTCTCGCGGTGTTATTACCTCTCTAGTAATTACCTCAATAATTAATGAGCTCGGTTTCAGGATCCTCACCCATATCACGTCTCTATAGCACCCGGCGTCGTACCCTAAAGAGTGTACTGTAGAGCGGTAGGACCGGTCTAATTACCGACGTCGTAATTACATCCTCTGTAATTACAAGTAATGAGACTTGATTCAGTCGCCCTCTTCTCTATCTACTCATTTCACATAATTATGTCTGTCGTTGTCTTTTCCACATTTTAGGGCCCATTTTCCTCGAAATGTATATTCCAAATTCCGTATTTCCATCCGTTGTATCTAGTGTTCGTACAGCAACAATTGTTTTGCCATGTAAAATATGTGTGTGAACCTTATTTCTAGGTACCGGCCGTAGAAAAGTCCACGACAGCTGGCGGAGCAGCCGAACTCTTCACTTCCTCGCCGAACTGCTAGACCTGGGAAAGAACTTCGTGAAGATGGCGCCCACACTTGATATCAGTACCCGCCGCATAGAGCAACGCTGCGGCATTCCCCAGGTCAGCATGCAGTGGCCGAGATTCCGTCAGGCTGGGCTTTTTCTGCGGCCGGCCTAGGAGTTCACCCACCGCAGTACTCGTAGTCTTCATCGCCGGTTCCGGATGAGTAATACGTTTTGATCCTAGTTTATTATTACATTTTATTTATTTACATAACACATTCTTCCAAAATTTAATTGTGTACCGCCACTGTAACCTGGTGAGTAGATGACTGCTCGCCACGTCATCAAATATATTTGTTAAATTGTTCAAATGGCGTTCACCTTTCCTAGCCCAATTTCACACCCATCCTTCTCCAAATCACAACCCTCTGCTCTACGCTACTAGCCGGCAACGAGTCCAGGGCTTGTACCTGGGTGGTGGTCATGAGCGGCCAACCTCCAGCCCTTCTTCCATGGAGCGAACCACTCCACCACTACCCTCGGGAGTGGAAAGGTTACAATGTGTCGAAAGCCACTAAAGTATACAGGGGACAAAATTTACAATTGCGGTTTCAGAAAAGCCTGATTTGCGGAATATGAGTGGTTGTGCAGAAGTTTCTATTTGAACAAACTTTTTTGTGTAAGTACCATGTCTCTCGTCAGTATGAATGTGAAATCGAATGTGTGGAGTAAACCTCGATTCGACGATTGGAGAAACATGACTCGTGCTCTACGTAAATACGAAGCATCGTCTGACCACATCAGGTGTGCGATGGGATTTTCAAAGCTCAAGAAAAACTTGATTACGATCGAAGATGCCCTCAAAGAAAAGTCCAGGTTAAACATGCACCACTTCAACGAAAATTTGCAGCTCAATAGACGTTTCATGCAGTTGCCAATTCGAACAGCTCTTTTTCTAGGTGAGCAACAATTATGATTCTGGGGTCATAACGAAGAAATATCATCCAGCAATCGCGGAAACTTCAAGGAGCTGTTGGAAAGCTACATATCCTTGTCCATGTCCCCGGTTGACATCCAAGAGCATTGTTACAAAAAATCTTCACCCGTGTTCGCCGGAAAACAATAGGTACAAAATGAAATCATGGGAAGCATTTCCCAATACAGGGTGTCCCGTTTTTCAACGCTCACTATATGTATCTCGGAAACGGTAAGAGATACAAAGTCGGTTAAATTACAAAAAAGTTGCGCAATTTTATAACTATCTCAAATATGTCAAGATATCCAAGATATCTTTGGTCATTTCTGAAATATCCCAAAAAAACTGAAAAATGCCGAATTCGAAAATTTCAAACCACCTCTTTATTATGACAGCTATCAATTTGAAAATTGGTATTCTGACATTTTCAAAGGTCCTTGATCGACTGACGGTCATAATTTTTTCCTACGCCTACTAGTTTTTAAGATATGACAGTTAACTTTATTTTTTCTTATGGACACCATATTATTTCTCCACCCCATAAAACTCACCTCTTCTTTCTCTTTACAAAGATATAAAACACATTTTATTGCATTTTTGCATTTTTGTCAAAATAACCTATAAAAATTGGAAAAACCATTTCTGGGGCGAAAAAATCTAGTTACCGGTTCGGTTGCCATGCTCTCGTGACATAATAAAATGGCATTCGGTTGCCATGGTCGGTTGATTTTGGAAAAAGTTGGGTTACATTCCGTTTTTATGTATTTGATAATGATAATAAATAGAAATAAAACAAATACAAAACCAAGTATAACAAAACCAAGTATAACACAAAATAACATAGCAGTAGCAATAAACATTTATAATTCACAATTGCTCGAATTGGAGTTCATTTTGCTCTGTGCAGAGTTGTGTGCCTTTTAGCCATATTTTCAACGGCTGCGCTGATATCGTGCGAGTTAATTGACTGGAACGCATCATCAACTCCTTGCTTCCAGCTCTTGGTTGCTTTGGGATGTTCTGTCATGAACCATAAATGCGATCTTGGAGCGTTCTTCGCAAAATAGACCCCATCTCGAGTAATTGTAAATTATAAATGTTTATTGCTATTGCGATGTTATTTTGTGTTATACTTGGTTTTGTATTTGTTTTATTTTCATTTATTATCATCCTTAAATTCATAAAAACGGAATGTAACCCAACTTTTTCCAAAATCAACCGACCTTGGCAACCGAATGCCATTTTATTATGTCACGAGAGCATGGCAACGAAACCGGTAACTAGATTTTTCCGCCCCAGAAATGGTTTTTCCAATTTTTATAGGCTATTTTGGCAAAAATGCTACTAGTGTTTTATATCTTTGTAAAGAGAAATGGAAGGTGAGTTTTATGTGGTGGAAAAATAATATGGTGTCCATAAGAAAAAATAAAGTTAACTGTCATATCTCAAAAACTAGTAGGCGTAGGAAAAAATCATGACCATCAGTCGATCAAGGACCTTCAAAAATGTCAGAATACCAATTTTCAAATTGATAGCTGTCATAATGAAGAAGTGATTTGAAATTTTCGAATTCGGCATTTTTCTGTTTTTTTTTTGGGATATTTCAGAAACGACCAAAGATATCTTGGATGTCTTGACATATTTGAGATAGTCATAAAATTGCGCAACTTTTTTGTAATTTAACCGACTTTGTATCTCTTACCGTTTCCGAGATACCAATAGTGAGCGTTGAAAAACGGGACACCTGTATATGGATTTAAATATGCACTTGCGATTTTCGTTCGCTTCAAATGAAGAATATTTATTTACGAGTTTATTTACTCAGCTAGATTTGAAATTTTTCCAACACTAATACTACTATACTTTGGCCTAAAATTTCTGAATTGCTTGCCTCCGAGAGTTGAGACAGCAGTTTGATTCACAAATTTTTAACAGATAGGGCTTTTTATCCTATTAATGAATTCTTGACAGCCAAATATTGTGATATTGTGTAACAATTCCTGTGTTATGAACGATTTTGTTGATTGTTATGTGTATACAGGTGTCCCAGGTGTCCCAGGTTTCCATGCACAAAAAAAACTGCGGTATTCTGGATGTGCAAATAAGGCAAAAAACCGTTTAATTTTTTTTTTTTTTTGAGCAACTAGGAAGTTCTATTCAAAAACCCTCTTATCCGCCCCAGCCGAGCCGGCTAATCAGTGTAGATGTACATTTTAAGTTATTAAAGACACCGTGCATGGGCGGGTTACTGTTACCTCTGACTGTCACTGTCATACCTACTACTGTCATAGACAAGCTACCATCATTAGGTCTGTTCATGATGGTCTGTTCGTTTGCTTGGTGCGAATTGCACTGGCTGCCAACTCCGCTGTCTGTGAGGCGAACGAAAAAATCTATTGTATTTTATTATTAAAACATTGCGGAGTCAGAGAAGAAAATAAAAACCAAATTTATTGGAAGAAATTGTTCGAACTGTGCACCCTGATGCTCTAGGCAACTGCGTGCTCTTTTTTCCATGGATATCCTTACATTTTCCATGATATTTTCGTTGTCTCGAATTGATGCGGCAGCCTCTTCCACGCGTGCCGTGAGATCTTCAATTGAATTGACAGGAGTGGCATACACGAGTTCTTCCATATGACCCCACAGATAGAAATCACAGGGGTTAAGATCTGTAGAACGTGGGGGCAACGGTACTGGACCACTTCTGCCGATCCATCGATTGGGAAATTCATTGTTCAACCAATTTCTCACAACAAGGCCGTGATGGGCCGGAGCTCCGTACTGCATGAACCACATTCTTCTCAAGGTGGCTAGAGGCACATCTTCCAGTAAGTTGAACAACTCATTATCCAAAAAGTCCAGATAGTCAACAGCATTCAACCTGTCTGGTGGGATATGAAGGCCAATCAGTTGATCACCGACAATGTCCGCCCATACATTCAAAGAAAATACTTTGCTGGAAATGGCTTGGCCGTACTGCATGAGGATTTTCGGCAGACCAAACATGTGTGTTGTGCATGTTGAAGACGCCTTCACGTGTAAATCCGGCTCCATCGCTGAATAGTACAAACTTGAGGAAATCTGGTTCTTCAGCAATCTGGTGCAGTAGCCACTGACCAATAAACCACTCTCCTTGGTTGATCTTCTGGCAGCAATGCTTGAACACGCTGGACATGATAGGAATGCAAACGTTCGCGGCGAAGAACTCGGCCCACCATTGATTTGGATATGTCGAACTGAGCTGCAACCCTTCGAATGATCGTTTCCGGCCGATTTTTTATCGCTTCCAAAATTTCATTTTCCCTATTAAGATCTCGATTAGGCTCTCGATTGTGGTCGCTTGGCTTAAATTGTCCAACTTCACGGAGATCTCTCGCACTAATTTTCTAATTTTTAAGTTCGTCCGTCGGGCAGGCGACGATCCAGGAAGCGGTCCTGGTAGATACGACGAGCTAGTCGCCCATTGCAGCGCGCTTCTCCGTAGATTAACAGCATATCAGTTTTATCACTGTTTGTGAATGCCATTATTGTCGATTACAATGACAATTCAACTGTCAAAAATGTAACCAATAAAGAAGGGTTATTTCAGCAATTTTCACCAATCAGGCTATGATTAGATGAAAATTGCACTAGTGTAATTTCCGGTACGGAAATACAATTATGGAGGATGAAAATGGAAAATCGTTGTGTTCGAATTGTCATGCCAAATACATGTCGAGACTTCGTAATTACAGGAAATTTTTGGCTTTCAATAATTCGTGCTTGTTGGATACAGAAATGTCCACTCGCGCTTCGCGCTCGTGATCATTTCAGTTACCAACAGGCACTCCATATTTTACAGCTCAAAAATTTCCGGTAATTACTTAGTCTCTTGTTGTATTATCTATGAAAATCTGATGACACTTTTGAAAAATTCGATGTCAACTTTTTAAAGTGACATAATGTAACGGGGGAAATGAGAGAGGGGTTTCTTCTCTCTCTCTCTTTCAACTGGTCCCTGCTCGGGCGCCAGTTTTGTAACGGGGGAAATGAGAAGCGTCAGCCTTGTAACGACTCAAATGTGTCGCTCTTATCCTTCAACTCGGATAAACTCGCGGGTTCTTACTCTTCCCACATGAATTGATGCGTTTCTCTCTATTGGGTTTGCTCGGGCGCCACCTTACTCTACCGCAAGGAATTAAACAAGATTCGGGTTTTACTTTAGTATATTGAACACACAACAATATATCAAACAAGTATCAAAGACAACAATTACATCTACAATTTACAACATTACTTAGAGAGAAATGTGACCGCACCTATCCACCCTGTGGGAATCTACTACAACAACACGACTACCGTCAATTATCCAATCTCAGTGCAATGCGCTACTCGTTTGGTGTGAAGCACCGATAGGTTCCGACCCCGCAACGGTCTAGGGTACTCTTCGTATCCGCTCCACCCCGCAACAGTGTAAGGTGGAGTAAGCCTACTAGAGCAATCCACACCGCAGTCCCCTTCAGGTCAGTCGACCGGTACCCAAGTCCAAGACAACCGCGTTATCCTTAGACAAGACACCAGAGAGTGCACCGCGAAGAGGACCCGCAGGACGCGGTATTAACACGGAGGGACATCCACACAGTCGCCCCCTTTCGGTTGATGTAGCTTTGACACCGCTAATTACCCAGAAGGTGACCCGCAGGACACTACTGCATCTCGATGCAAAGTGGCGAAATGTGCGATTCCGGCATCACTGCGTCAGTTGGCCGTCGTCGGCTTGGTTCGAACAAACTAGTTTGGTACTGGTGTACAAATTGGTCGGCCGCGGCCAGTTAAGAGTCCTCTGTACGCTCAGAGTGGCTCCAACTAAAATGCTTCTAAATCGAAGCCGGTGATTTTCTTTGAACTGGCATTTGGAGATTCCACTTCATATCTCTATATAAACATGTTAACGGAAAAAAATCCGAGAAAAACCGATCACAGCCGAAGATAGTCAAATCTTACGCGCGCCACCCTAGGGCCTCTATTTGACTTGAAACAATAATCATTTTTTCAGGGTGAACTCTCAACAGTATTCTGCACAATCGTACCGGGTGGTTTTTCAGTAAAAAAATTTCAGCTGAAGATATGAGGCTCCAAATTTTTGAGCATTTTTTCAACAATTTTCACAGCCAAATAACTTCGGCTCCAGATATTTTATTGAAAAATCACCCGGTACGTTGGTGCAGAATACTGTAGAGAGTCCACCTTGGAAAAAGGAATTTTCTTCCAAGTCAAATAAAGGCTCTAGGATGGCGCCCGTAAAATTTTACTATCTTCGGCTGTGATCGGCTTTTCTCGGATTTTCTCCTTTTACATGTTTTTATGGAGATATTAAGTATAATCACCAAATATCAGTTGGAAGAGAATAACCGCCTTCGATTTAGAGGCCTTTTAGTCAAAGCTGCTTAAAGGGTACAGAGGACTCTTAACTAGTCTAGCACCGTTCATGTATCCTCCCTAGATGTTGCCTTGCCGATTGCGACTGGCACAAACTGCGTGTCTTTTTATGACTGATGCATTCTCTGTACAACGTCTTCACAAAGACATGTATACATGCGATCCAGTGGAATTGGATGAATTTTTTCAATTTCAATTTCAAGCCCTTTCGGGCACATTTATTCAGGACTTTTTCGAAATTAACAAAATGTGGAGAGGTACCGATGACCCTCTCAGACCACGAAAAAAAAAAAAAAAGACTCAAGATAATATGATGTAACATAAGATGGCTTCTTCTTGATATAGCACATATGGACGGCACAGGTTTGACTCTGGATTCGATTCAGCGGCGGTCGAGACTTTTCTTGCTTCTCGCCCCAGGTGTAACAACCTGAGGCCGGTGGGTTACGTCGGAGTGGCGGCGAGCATCCCCGGTTCCAGATGGTGATTTCCTCGAAGTGGGTTGTTGTCAGGAGTGTTGCGTGTAACAGAAATTCAGAGACAAAGGAGAATTAGTAAGTGGCAGACCCAAGAGGACCTGCCACTGCAAGGAGACATGGGAGTGCAGCACCACCACTTTCATCGTTTCTTTTTGGTGACTCAACATAACTTTTGGACATAATTGGTATTTAATGACATAATCGGGTTTGACATAACAGGTTATTTTCCAAAACCACACCAGTTCGCCTGACTGGCTCTGCTGAAACAGCAGAAGTGGAGTTGGACGTAAACTCCAAGAGTTTAAATGTCTTAGAGAATTGGATGAAGTGGCCGTACGCCACAACTTTATTTACGTTGGGTCGTTGGGCGCGGTGCGGTGGCCTTAGGGTTGCTAGATTATCGACAGCTTTGGCTGTACAAGGGTTACGCAATCATCCGTTGCTAAGGGCCGATGGGAGGGGCTAAAATTCAGCTATGTGTCAAAATTTATCATGACCGGAGAGAAAAGGAAATTGGCGGGGTCCGGTGCTGTTGCTTGATGTCCGCAACCGAACATACATGAAAATTTCATTCATATAGCGGCATAAAAGACGTGTTTTGAAACTCATCGGGCAAGTCATATCCACCTCTCACACGAATTTGTACACCTAAATTCAAAATAAACACGCTCCTGACAGCTAGAGCCCGTTGAGACGGACGCCTATGGCCTTCCGTGAGGCCGACAGACGTCAGTCCCTAACTCCGTGAGGCCGATCGGTAAACAAACGCTCAGCCAGAATGCAGTACCCTTACGCCGGCCGACCGGTCGCGTGATAATTAGGTTCCCTAGGTGGCTTTAGGGAACCTGATTATCACGCGACCGGTCGGCCGGCGTAAGGGTACCGCATTCTGGCTGAGCGTTTGTTTACTAAATGGCCTCACGGAGTTAGGGAGTGACAGCTGTCGGCATCACGGAAGGCCATAGGCGTCCGTCCCAGCGGGTTCTAGCTGTCAAGAGCGTGTTTATTTTGGTTTTAGGTGTACAAATTCGTGTGAGAGGTGGATATGACTTGCCCGATGAGTTTCAAAACACGTCTTTTATGCCGCTATATGCATGAAATTTTCATGTATGTTCGGTTGCGGACATCAAGCAACAGCACCGGACCCCGCAAATTTCCTTTTCTCTCCGCTCATGATAAATTTTGACACATAGCTGAATTTTAGCTTCTCCCATCGGCCCTTAGCAACGGATGATTGCGTAACCCTTGTACAGCCAAAGCTGTCGATAATCTAGCAACCCTAGGTGGCTTGGCCGCACGGCGCCCTCTCTTGGTCACCGTTGGGACCTTCTATTTACCGCGGGACGAGTGCGCTTGCTACCTATTTATCCTGCGTTGCCTAGACGCTTTATCACACCCCCTCCCTGCTTGGGGGGGAGAAAAAGGAAAATTCCCTCGGGAGTTTCCTTTTTCTAGTGACCTTCCGTCCTATAGGTAATACACCCCGCCCCACAACAAATGTTTTATTGGGTCTTTTCCTTAGATTAAAGAAACTGCTATTTACAAACTTATTAACTACCTATGTGCGAGTCACGGTAATCCTAAGACACAAGTAGAAAATACACATGGCCTCAGCCGAATCACAATTCACATGGCCGCAGCCAAATAAAAACAAAACACAAATTACTTTATACAATAGTTCCTTGCAATAACAAGTCTCCCTTCAAAAAAAACTTTATTTAGGGAACTTCTCCCATACAGAACATACCTAATCTATTTAATCAATAATCATAAACATTTAGTTTGCCGCGGCCGAGGTTAGCGGCCGTCAGGGGTCGCCTCGTTGTTGCCACTCAGTGGGTCCATGTCGGGGGCGGCGGTCTGTGCACTAATGCTGCACTCCATGGCATCATTGGCCTCTTCGTTGGCGCCGGCGTTTTTTTTGGCAGCGGCTTCTGCTGCCTGTCGTTTTAGCCGTCGCTTGAGACCGCGATGCCGGTTACGATTTCGATGATTGTTTCGCCGCTTCTTCGGCCTGTCTTCGGGGGACGTCTGGGTTTTGGCGTCAGCGGCGGTTGGGTAGGCGACGTCTGGGTTTCCGTGCTGGCTGTCGCTTTCGTTTGAAGTGCGGCGGTTAATGCCACTACCTCGGCCTCGCACTCGGTCGCCATTTGCTCCAGCTTGTTCCGCCGCCTAGCCAGCGCTTCCGTCACTCGGCGTGCTCCAGTCGGGGCAGGGGTTGGGGCGGACGCCGGGGTCACCTTTTTCTGCTCCCAAGCGGCTGATGACGACCCTTGTATGGCGTTCATCCCCGTCAGTGGGGTGGCGGGTGGCCGCGCGTCGGCTCGAGGGTTCCACTTCGGCCCCGCCTTGGCCGATGGGTCTCCCCGCTTCCGTTTGCGGGACTCGACCGGCGTCGGGGTCTTGGCTGCCGGGGTCGTCTTCTCGGGCGGAAGCCCTATTATGGCGGCCCCTGGGCGGCGCTTGGGTACTACCATTTTTTTAAGAATCTTTCGGCGGGCCGTAGGATCATCCATCTTGCGAACTAGTCGTGGTTCGACTTGTTACCGCGGCCCCCAAAAATCCACCCGTTTCCATGGCTAGCCGCGATAATATGTTTAGCGAAGAGACCTTGTTGTGGTAGGCCTGGCTTAGCCCGAATCGAACGAGGGCGGGGCCAAGATAAGCGTACTGCTTATAAAAGAGCAGGCTTTCGAGAGAATCGCCAGTGGTCATTGAACCTTCAAAGTGTGTCTTCCTTCAACCCATAACAATTGGCCCCCAACGTAAAAAACCCACACCATGCCTATCGACAGGACCCCGATAAGGCAAAGAAACGACACCGTCATCCAAATGGAGAACGTGCCGGCAGTGCAGCAGCCCGCCGGGAACCTGGGAAATAGCAGGAGGACCGAGCCGGCCGACGACCAGGAGCGCCGCCAGATCAACGAGTCCCACGTGCAGATCAACAACTCCCACGTGGCCTTGTCCCACGTGGAAGACCACTTGACGCAGCACAGCCGATACAACACGCACATGGTGGAGGACCAAAGGCTGTACCCCGACATCGGTGAGCATAGTGAGTGGTACCGGCACGGGACTCACGGGGACGGGCACGCATCCTCGCCACTAGTGAGAGACCACATGGGATGGAGCCAGCAACAACTAGGAGAAGGGGCACCGCCGCCCAGATACCCTGCAGTCCCATGGAGAGAGTACGCGAGGGTCTACAGCGGGGAACTCCACGACGACTTGGATGGATGGTACGACATGATGTGGCCCATCGCAAGCAGCGCGCACCCGGACCCAGCCTGCCAAACCAGACTAATGGCGTCCCAGCTACGAGGTCAGGCCCACAAGTTTTACAAGCCCTACTTGGACTTGTATGAATCCCCCCAATGCATGCGGCGACGACTGGAGAGGAAATTTTGCGGTGCGAACCGGCTCCAGGCAGTCACGGAAGCCTACTTTGCGGCACGATGCGGCGACGAGGACGACGTCCGCATTTTCTTCCATAAACAACACCAGCTGTTCCGGCAAGCGTTTCCCATGGGCAACACGCAGTCATTCATCCGGCAAGTTATCCAGCAACTGCCTAGAGACCTGTGCATAGCAATGGCCAGCGGCTACTATGGCACGGTGGAAGAAGCTTGCGACGCCGCCGAAAGGACCAGCGAGATTCTAGCGGGGAGGCGACAGGTAACGTCGCGAAGAGCCCAGCCATACAATGGGCCGCGGGAAAACTGGCGCGAGCCGCGCAACGCCCAGCACAGACCCGACAACAATCGAGACCAGGGAAACGGAGGCAGGACCGGGTACACGAACAATGCACCCCGGTCCGCGCGCAACAACTAGGCGGTAAAGCGCCGCGCGTCCAAGTCCAGGTAGCGGAGCGCAATTTGGACGCGCTAATAGACACGGCGGCCTCGGCGAATTTTGTGAGCGGGAAAATAGTTCAACCGGACCAACGTTGCCAGACGATAGTCGAACTGGCGAACGCAACAGGAACCGCGGAATGTACGGGACGAGCCAACCTGACATTTGTATTGGACGGAATCGAATACGTGGAGCAGTTCGTAGTGATGCCAGATCTAAGAGAAGACATCATCCTGGGATACCCATGGCTGATGTCGGCCAAGGTGACGCTGAGCTACCAGCAGGAATGCGTGCATCACGGAGCCAAACACCGGACTACATCCTACTGGAACACGTGTCGCGGTGTAACGTCAATACAAAACGGGCCAATCGAATTCGACCACGGATTTGAACCGAGCGCGGCGCGTAGGTTCCGGGACCTAACAACAAAGTTCGCGAAAGTGTTTGACGGGAACGTTACAGGCACGGTCGCCGCAGTGTCTCACCGGATACAGCTCAAAGACAAAACCCCATTCGCTATACGGCCGTATCCCTTGAACGAGGAAAAGACTCGAGTGTTATACGAGCAAGTGAAAGAAATGTTAGCGGATGGCATTATTGAACGCTCAAATAGTGAATATTGCTCGCCAGTGGTCCTGATTCCGAAAAAGGACGGTACGAGACGGTTCTGCGTTGATTTCAGAAAGCTCAACGACAAAACAATAGGCGAGGCGGCACCGCTGCCGAAAATCACGGAAGCCGTCGCGGGCTTCGGTGCGGCCAGAATATTCTCGTGTTTGGACCTTAAATCGGGATACTGGCAAATTCCAATGTGCAAAGAGGACAGGAAGTTGACAGCATTTGCCACACCGGACGGAGCCACATATCACTTTTGCGTCATGCCGTTCGGACTAAAATGCGCACCGGCAACTTTCCAAAAACTGATGGCACGAGTGTTGGAAGGGTTGCTGGATAAGTGCGTAAAAGTATATTTGGACGACATTTTGATTTATAGTGCGAACGAAAAGGAACATTTAGAACATCTCCACTACGTGTTCGAGAGACTCGAAGAATTTGGACTAAAGTGCGCGGCTAAAAAGTGTGTTTTCGCGAAAAAAACGCTGAATTTTTTGGGACACGTGATAACAGCAACCGGTAATGGACCGCAAGAAGGACACTTGCGGCAAATTCAAGAAGCGCGTCCACCACCATCCAGAAAACACCTCCAGGCATTCCTTGGACTCACGGGATGGCTCCGCGGGTACGTGCAGGACTTTGCCACAATTGCGGCACCACTCACCGACTTGTTGAAAGCAAAGAGGGCATACAGGTGGACAGAAAAGGCGCAACAGGCGTTCGACCGAGTGAAGGAAGCTCTAGGTAGACCGCTACAATTACACCGGCCGGATACAAAACTACCATTTGTGCTACAAACAGATGCCAGCGGCGTCGGGGTGGGGGCAGTACTCTTCCAGGAAAGAGATGGGGAAAGGAAAGTAATTTCCTTCGCCAGTGCCAGACTCACACCAGCCCAGGAGAGGTACCACATCAATGAGCAAGAGTGCCTCGCGATCGTCTGGGGGGTGCAGAAGTACCGTCAGTACCTAGAAGACCGGCCATTTACACTCAGAACGGACAACAAGAGTCTCACATGGCTACAAACTACCAAGGTGACGAATAACAAGTTGACAAGATGGTCACTAATTCTGCAGGAGTTCAATTTCACGGTAGAACACTGCGAAGGCCGCACAAACGAGCTCCCGGACGTACTCTCGCGCAGCCCGGAAGAAACTTGGGTACCACAATCGACGGAAGATTTTTCCAAATTGCTACCACCGCAGAGAGTCAAGTCACAACACGCACTCGCAGAACAACTTCTAGCCGTGGACGTGCCGACATTAAGAGACGAGATCATCGCGGCGCAAGCAGAGGATCAGACATGCCTGGACCTCGTGGCGAGAATGCAAGAACGGGACGACAACGACGGCGATCCCCCAGCTGGAGCCAGGATGTTTGGAGCACTGTACGAGAGGCGAGATGGTGCGGTAATGAGGAACTCACCGCAAGGGTGGCAACTGGTCGTACCAGAGGCAATGAAGCTCCGAGTGCTATACGAACATCATGACGCACCATTGGCGGGACATCCAGGTGCAGAAGAAACGCACAGAGCCATCAAGCAGCATTTTACATGGCAAAACATGCAGGCAGAAATTCGAGCGTACGTCAGAAGCTGTCTCATATGCGCCAGCACAAAACGAGGACCGGTACAACAGCTTGCTCCCATGAAAGCTCACCAACCAAGATTTCCATTCGAGACGATTGCGGTGGATTATATGGGACCACTCGATGAGACCCCAGGAGGATACAAATGCATTTTGCTGATTACGGACCTATTTACGCGCTGGATTGAGGCGTTCGCAACAAAAACGGCCAGCACAGGTGCAGCGGTGGACGTCCTGCAAAATGAGGTATTTTTCCGGTACGGGTATCCTCGCGCCATTCTGACGGACAACGGAGGCCATTTCACAAGTGATGCATGGTCACGAGCCTGCAGGAGATGGCAAGTTAGGCACTGGACAACGGCAACGTACCACGCTCGAGCCAACCCTGCCGAACGCAGGAATCAAGAAGTAAAGAAAGGGTTGCGCATAATGGCTCAAGAGTTGCCTCACCTGCCATGGACTCGGCATTTGCCATATATTTTACATAATATGCGACACAGGAAGAACGCCGCTACGGGTCAGTCGCCCGCGAAACTTTTGTTGGGCTATGAAATCCCCAAAATCGGTGAATGGGATTTGCGGGCCCGTGACGCAGAACACCAACCCGATCATGAAAACCAGAGGGAAGAAGCGCGAGAACATCAAGCCCAGTATCAACGAGGCTATCTACCGCAGCGACCTGAACCAGCGGAATTGATGGCCGGTACCAGAGTCCTGCTGCGAAACCAAAGACGGCTATTGGATCCAAGGAAGGCACCGAAATGGTTAGGACCATTTCGAATCCTAGGCGAGGCCGGCGGGAACTGCTTTTGGGTCAGCACCGAAGGACGACCCACCAAAATTCATATCGACGATATGAGAAAAGCACCCCCGCCAGGCGAACGTTACGTGCCGGACGAGGACGAGACAGAGAACGAAGAAGAAGACGACTCAGATGACCACAGAGCCGAGTCAGCCGACGATGGGGCCGACAGCCTCAGCGATACGGTCTCCTACGTGGAAGACCACAACCTGGACGACCAACCAGCAGTGTCACCAGCACAAGCGGGAAGCGAGCCAGAGGACGTGCCCGTAGAAGAGTACGAGGTACCAGAAGTCCTACACATAGGAGGCCTAGACGGAGACGAACCAACGCCGCCATATGAGGTACTAGCCAGAGTACACCGGCGCTGGCAGAGGCGCCGCCAAAGAGCGCAAAGAAGACGGGCACAACAATAAGAAGACGAGGATTATTATTATTCAAATTGAAAGTAATTGTGATGTAACTTGTAATTATAGCTCTATGTTTTGTCTGAATAAACACCGTGTGCGATTCGGTCTCCGCCGGGGGGGCGATTGTTGTGGTAGGCCTGGCTTAGCCCGAATCGAACGAGGGCGGGGCCAAGATAAGCGTACTGCTTATAAAAGAGCAGGCTTTCGAGAGAATCGCCAGTGGTCATTGAACCTTCAAAGTGTGTCTTCCTTCAACCCATAACAACCTTTGCCTTACGCGCGCGGACGCGAAAAGCGTTCAGTCATCGGTCCGCACCGCTACACGTACTCTCTCGCTAACGACGCCTATTGGTCACAGCAGGCGCCAGCGCCTACTATAAAATACGCGTTCTTCAAAATTCAAGTTCAGTTCGTAGAATCCCAGCGTACCGCGAGGTCGTTGCATCTCCGGCGTGCCCTCTTCGAACTCGTCTCTCTTCAAGGGACTAATCCCCATGTTACACCCCCTTTCCCTTTTTGAGACGGCGCAATTAATTCGAAACTGTGGTTTTATTTAATCTGCGCCAACAATCTCAAGTCATTCTGCGAAAGAGTATATCACAAAGAAAGCGTCAACTCCTTGAAGAAGCTGCCACCGGCGTGACAGACCCCACTACTTGAGACTGAGCTGCCGGATCGTTGTTGCCGCCCATTCCGGAGAGTCCACCAGCCGACTACGACCCGAGGCGATAACATCTTGACTGCCCGCAACGTGGGGCCCGCTTCTCCAAGTGACATCTCGGCCGCCGACACGAGCACCGCAGACTTTCCAGATCTTCGGGATCACCGTCTCGATACAGAGTTTTAGCATCATCTAAGCGCTTGGCGTACTAGATGCGCTCTGTATCGACCAACAACGTGTAAAGCAGCGGCTTTTACACGCCGTGGACCTGAGCAAACCTACCCTGTTGCGAGGCATGTATCCCTAGATTCAAGAGATCGATGCTCTCGTATACGGCACTCGAGTTCCACGTGGATGGTAAGACTCTGCCCCAAGCTCCCCTTGTATCGCGAACCGCGCACGAGACCAAAGCTTCCGCCATGCCGCGACGCGCTACTAGACAACGCCGTTCCCGTCTGGACTCGAGAACTGAAACATCACTTCCAGTGGCGCCCACTCCCACAAACCGTCCGACGACGACCCCACCGACGCTTGCTGCAGTGACGACACCTCCGTCAATTGCGCCGACGACGCCGCTTGTCGTCAATGTCCCGGTAGTCGCCGCGACACCTCCGATAAACGGTCCTGACCACCCCGACGATCTCGGTTACACGTCTACACCGACAACGACGCCCATCGTCGCGACGCCAAGCATCGCGACGCCATACACAATCACGCCTGTCGCGCATAATTACGCCCCGTTACGTCGAGACGCTCCGCCGCCGCCGACGCCTGACGCGCGCGAACGCCGGCCAGTACATGGCCATACACCGACGCCGCTCGATCACCATGGTGACGGCCCTGAACGCCAGACCACATTTCCGCATAGTTCTCGCACGGAACAACTCCTAGTAGAATTACTGTCCGAAATGCACCGTGAGCGCACCACCGCCGAAAAACCCGTCGATATTCCGCTATTTGCCGGCCATCTCCATCAAGACGCGCACACCCACCTGGAAAATTGCGAAGAGCTGTTGCAAACCGCGAGAATCCCCCGAACGAAATGGGTACGCCACGTGACAAAACACTTTGAAGATGACGCCCGCAAATGGTACGCATCGTACGAATTACTCGAGCTAAACTGGGACGATTTTTGCCGCGCAGTTATCGCGGAATTCGATTCCAATAAACGAAAAAACGCTGCCATCGTCAAATTACGCACGGAGCACCAACGCGACGAGCCCGTAACGTTGTTCATCCTCAAGAAGCTTCAGCTAATGCGCCGATTTGACCCATACATGTCAACTCCTGAGTTTGTGGACCTGGTGATCTCTCTCGCCGACGTCGATCTCAGTAAATCGCCACTAGCCACGAGCGTACAATCCGTGGAGGACCTGCTTCAGGCGGCACAGCTCATTGAGAGCCGTCGCGAGCCAGCTTTTCGCGAAAAAGCACAGCGACCTGTACCTGCGGCCCCTGCTTGCCAGGCTCCTCGGCAACAGCCACCACTTCCACAATGCCGATTCTGTCCTGAACGACACTTCCACCGCGACTGTCCGGTGCGCCGCGCTCGGTATGAACCGACGTCGCGACGCCGCGAAGACCAGCAGCATCCGGAAAACCAGCAAGGGGCCGGTGCTACGCGGGACAGATCCGCGCCCCCACGACATTAAACTCTCTTCCCCACGTTCCGCTACGCCTCGGCCAACAAGTCTACGACTGTCTCGTCGACAGCGGAGCCTCCAGAAATTTTGTAAATCTCGCCATCGTCCGCGACAGAAAACTGGATAGCTCCGAGTCCGTGCCACTTCGACTCGCCGTCGGCACCGGTTGCCAGCAACACACGCTGGGCCGCGTTAAGGTAGCCTGCCACCTGGGGGACAGACCGCACCATATCGAATTTAACGTGGTGGACGGTCTCTCAGAATCCATTATACTCGGGTACCCCTTTTTACGAGAGCAGCACGCCAGCCTCGACTTCGAGCGTCGTTGCTTACACATTGGAATCGCCGAGCGCCGCACCATACATTGGATCGACCGCCACGACACTCCTCGCGTCTAGCGCCACCGCCGCTAAGCCTGGCCGACGTCGACCATAGTATTGCACCTCTATTCCAGGCCACGTTTCAACGTCCACTCGACGCCGTCGCTGCCACTCTCAATCAGGACCCTCGCCCTTCAACGACCTTGAACGCCACGCGCGCTCCACCGGACAAGCCCCTGACGCTCGTCCGCAACGCCACACCGCCGTCCAAGAAACGTCAGCTCAAGAGCTTCCTCGGCAACTGCAAGCAGCTTCGCGAGTACGTAGAGAACTTCGCCGAAATCGCCGCGCCTCTCACCGACCTGCTCGCCGCTAAACGCCGTTTCTCTTGGGGGAATTCCCAACAACAAGCCTTCGACGGCCTCAAACAAGCCCTCGCTGCGCCGCGACGCCTGAGCCGTCCCGATCCGACGCTCCCGTTCGTCTTACAAACAGACGCTAGCAGCATTGGCATGGCTGCCGTGCTTTACCAGGAACGATCAGACAAAACGCGTGCCGTTATTTCGTACGCAAGCGCTCGCTTCAATGCGACAGAACGCCGTCTGCACATAAACGAGCAGGAATGCCTGGCAATTTTGTGGGGTATAAAGCACTACCGGCCATACCTGGAGGACCATCATTTCACCGTCCGCACGGACAATCGAGCCTTGCTCTGGCTTCACCGGTCCAAGGACACAAAAGCGAAGTTGACGCGTTGGTCACTTCTGCTCCAAGAATTTTCATTTACCGTTGAACACGTGCCCGGCAAAACCAACGAATTGGCCGACGCCCTCTCCAGAGAGCCCGAGCTCCCAGAGACGCCGTTCAATTATGAGGACCTGGAGCGCCTCCTACCTCCGGAACCGTTGACGACGCACCCGCTCGCAGAGCCTACACGGCAAGCCGCCGCGAACCTGCTCGGAGTGCGCTCCCTCGGCGACGAAGTTAAGGAATGCCAGGATCATGACCGGAGCACTCAGCAACTCATACGACAGCGCCGTGAGCTGGAAACTCGGCCCGATAGCCTCGACTGGCACCCTGGATTCCGCGCAACCTACAGCGTCGACGACGATCACCTGTACAAGGTTCGAGATTATGGACGTCATCTCCTGTACGTCCCAGCGGGCGTACGGCCACGCGTTTTCCACGAGCACCACGATTCGGTGTTAGCCGGCCATCCGGGCGAAGACGAGACGCTCCGCTCAATCGCTTAACATTTTCACTGGCCGTCCTTGCCAACCGACACGCGTCACCACGTTCGCTCCTGCCTCCTTTGCGCGAGGTACAAGGCTCGTTTAAGCCGAAATCACGCCGAGCAGCGTCCGCGTCAACCACAAAGACCGTTCGAAGTAGTCGCGTGCGACATTATGGGCCCCTACGACGTCTCCGCCAGCGGTAACCGATTTATCCTGGTAGTCACAGACCTGTTTACTCGGTGGGTGGACGCCTGGCCGCTACAAAACAGTACTACGGGAACCATCATCACGACGCTCGACAACTACTTTTTTCCGATGCATGGATACCCTCGCGCGATCCTATCGGACAACGGATCTCAATTCACGTCAGTTGCTTGGTCTCGTGCGTGCGCTCGTTGGCAGAGTCTGCCCTGGACCACCGCGGTCTATCATGCCCGCGCTAACCCCACGGAGCGGCGAAACCAGGACCTCAAAAAAAGGGCTCCGTCTCCGACTAGACGGACGCCCCGCAAACGAATGGGATCTGCATTTGCCCGCCACGCTCTTTAGCGTGCGCCGCAGACGCAATGCAGCCACTGGCCAGAGCCCTTCCGAGCTCCTCCAAGGCCACACGCTCCCATTCCCCGGCGAATGGACGACGCAGCAGCCGCTGCCGCCCGTCGCAGCAGAACAGCGAGAGCAGCAAGCCCGCCAACATCAACGACACTACGTGGAAGCCCGCCACCAGGTCCCGGAGCGACCGGCTCCAAACTTTGTACCCGGCGACGCTGTCCTGGTACATCATCCGCCCGCACCTGGTGCCTTCCATCCCAAGTGGCTTGGGCCACACAGCATCATAAGGCGATTCGCGCCACACATCTTCCTGGTCAACATCGACGGCCGCAGCGTCAAGTACCACGTCGACAAGCTCAGGCGAGCTCTGTCGAACGACGCCGTCGATAGTGCTGCGGAATGTGCGCGAATTGTGCGTGAACCCAAGGACACTGAATCCCCCTTGTATATATCGCTAGTTTTAAATTGTCGCGACCATGAATTTGTGCTACACCTCCTTTCGACAAAGTGCGGGTCCCTTGCGCCAAAACTCATGTATCCCCTTTCGTTGCGCTCCGACGAAGTGACAGACATTGCGGAACACCCCTTATGTACCCCAGTAGGGCCTACAATACTTAGTTGCGTCATAACTGATAAGGGTGTATCTTAATGAATTTCGATACTTGTCCGACGTTATTTTCGTCGAAAACGCCATGTTTCACCCTAGCTTTAAAACGTTATTGTTCAACCTTAGTTTTAAACAATTTTTCTGCAAGAATTTCTGCAAATTTCACCTTTTTGAACTCGGCATGTATGTAAAATTGAAGTATTCAATAAAGTGCCCAATAGTCTCAAAAAGGGGGGCGATTGTTACCGCGGCCCCCAAAAATCCACCCGTTTCCATGGCTAACCGCGATAATATGTTTAGCGAAGAGGCCTTGTTGTGGTAGACCTGGCTTAGCCCGAATCGAACGAGGGCGGGGCCAAGATAAGCGTTCTGCCTATAAAAGAGCAGGCTTGAGAGAGAATCGCCAGTGGTCATTGAACCTTCAAAGTGTGTCTTCTTTCAACCCATAACAATTGGCGCCCAACGTAAAAAACCCACACCATGCCTATCGACAGGACCCCGATAAGGCAAAGAAACGACACCGTCATCCAAATGGAGAACGTGCCGGCAGTGCAGCAGCCCGCCGGGAACCTGGGAAATAGCAGGAGGACCGAGCCGGCCGACAACCAGGAGCGCCGCCAGATCAACGAGTCCCACGTGCAGATCAACAACTCCCACGTGGCCTTGTCCCACGTGGAAGACCACTTGACGCAGCACAGCCGATACAACACACACGTGGTGGAGGACCAAAGGCTGTACCCCGACATCGGTGAGCATAGCGAGTGGTACCGGCACGGGACTCACGGGGACGGGCACGCATCCTCGCCACTAGTGAGAGACCACATGGCATGGAGCCAGCAACAACTAGGAGAAGTGGCACCGCCGCCCAGATACCCTGCAGTCCCATGGAGAGAGTACGCGAGGGTCTACAGCGGGGAACTCCACGACGACTTGGATGGATGGTACGACATGATGTGGCCCATCGCAAGCAGCGCACACCCGGATCCAGCCTGCCAAACCAGACTAATGGCGTCCCAGCTACGAGGTCAGGCCTACAAGTTTTACAAGCCCTACTTGGACTTGTATGAATCCCCCCAATGCATGCGGCGACGACTGGAGAGGAAATTCTGCGGCGCGAACCGGCTCCAGGCAGTCACCGAAGCCTACTTTGCGGCACGATGCGGCGACGAGGACGACGTCCGCATTTTCTTCCATAAACAACACCAGCTGTTCCGGCAAGCGTTTCCCATGGGCGACACGCAGTCATTCATCCGGCAAGTTATCCAGCAACTGCCTAGAGACCTGTGCATAGCAATGGCCAGCGGCTACTATGGCACGGTGGAGGAAGCTTGCGACGCCGCCGAAAGGACCAGCGAGATTCTAGCGGGGAGGCGACAGGCAGTGTCGCGAAGAGCCCAGCCATACAATGGGCCGCGGGAAAACTGGCGCGAGCCGCGCAACGCTCAGGACAACAATCGAGACCAGGGAAACGGAGGCAGGACCGGGTACACGAACAATGCACCCCGGTCCGCGCGCAACAACTAGGCGGTAAAGCGCCGCGCGTCCAAGTCCAGGTAGCGGAGCGCAATTTGGACGCGCTAATAGACACGGCGGCCTCGGCGAATTTTGTGAGCGGGAAAATAGTTCAACCGGACCAACGTTGCCAGACGATGGTCGAACTGGCGAACGCAACAGGAACCGCGGAATGTACGGGACGAGCCAACCTGACATTTTTATTGGACGGAATCGAATACGTGGAGCAGTTTGTAGTGATGCCAGATCTAAGAGAAGACATCATCCTGGGATACCCATGGCTGATGTCGGCCAAGGTGACGCTGAGCTACCAGCAGGAATGCGTGCATCACGGAGCCAAACACCGGACTACATCCTACTGGAACACGTGTCGCGATGTGACGTCAATACAAAACGGGCCAATCGAATTCGACCATGGATTTGAACCGAGCGCGGCGCGTAGGTTCCGGGACCTAACAACAAAGTTCGCGAAAGTGTTTGACGGGAACGTTACAGGCACGGTCGCCGCAGTGTCTCACCGGATACAGCTCAAAGACAAAACCCCATTCGCTATACGGCCGTATCCCTTAAACGAGGAAAAGACTCGAGTGTTATACGAGCAAGTGAAAGAAATGTTAGCGGATGGCATTATTGAACGCTCAAATAGTGAATATTGCTCGCCAGTGGTCCTGATTCCGAAAAAGGACGGTACGAGACGGTTCTGCGTTGATTTCAGAAAACTTAACGACAAAACGATAGGCGAGGCGGCACCGCTGCCGAAAATCACGGAAGCCGTCGCGGGCTTCGATGAGGCCAGAATATTCTCGTGTTTGGACCTTAAATCGGGATACTGGCAAATTCCAATGTGCAAAGAGGACAGGAAGTTGACAGCATTTGCCACACCGGACGGAGCCACATATCACTTTTGCGTCATGCCGTTCGGACTAAAATGCGCACCGGCAACGTTCCAAAAACTGATGGCACGAGTGTTGGAAGGGTTGCTGGATAAGTGCGTGAAAGTATATTTGGACGACATTTTGATTTATAGTGCGAACGAAAAGGAACATTTAGAACATCTCCACTACGTGTTCGAGAGACTCGAAGAATTTGGACTAAAGTGCGCGGCTAAAAAATGTGTTTTCGCGAAACAAACGCTGAATTTTTTGGGACACGTGATAACAGCAACCGGTAATGGACCGCAAGAAGGACACTTGCGGCAAATTCAAGAAGCGCGTCCGCCACCATCCAAAAAACACCTCCAGGCATTCCTTGGACTCACGGGATGGCTCCGCGGGTACGTGCAGGACTTTGCCACAATTGCGGCACCACTCACCGACTTGTTGAAAGCAAAGAGGGCATACAGATGGACAGAAAAGGCGCAACAGGCGTTCGACCGAGTGAAGGAAGCTCTAGGTAGACCGCTACAATTACACCGGCCGGATACAAAACTACCATTTGTGCTACAAACAGATGCCAGCGGCGTCGGGGTGGGGGCAGTACTCTTCCAGGAAAGAGATGGGGAAAGGAAAGTAATTTCTTTCGCCAGTGCCAGACTCACACCAGCCCAGGAAAGGTACCATATCAATGAGCAAGAGTGCCTCGCGATCGTCTGGGGGGTGCAGAAGTACCGTCAGTACCTAGAAGACCGGCCATTTACACTGAGAACGGACAACAAGAGTCTCACATGGCTACAAACTACCAAGGTGACGAATAACAAGTTGACGAGATGGTCACTAATTCTGCAGGAGTTCAATTTCACGGTAGAACACTGCGAAGGCCGCACAAACGAGCTCCCGGACGTACTCTCGCGCAGCCCGGAAGAGACTTGGGTACCACAATCGACGGAAGATTTTTCCAAATTGCTACCACCGCAGAGAGTCAAGTCACAACAAGCACCCGCAGAACAACTTCTAGCCGTGGACGTGCCGACATTAAGAGACGAGATCATCGCGGCGCAAGCAGAGGACCAGATATGCCTGGACCTCGTGGCGAGAATGCAAGAACGGGACGACAACGACGGCGATCCCCCAGCTGGAGCCAGGATGTTTGGAGCACTGTACGAGAGGCGAGATGGTGCGGTAATGAGGAACTCACCGCAAGGGTGGCAACTGGTCGTACCAGAGGCAATGAAGCTCCGAGTGCTATACGAACATCATGACGCACCATTGGCGGGACATCCAGGTGCAGAAGAAACGCACAGAGCCATCAAGCAGCATTTTACGTGGCAAAACATGCAGGCAGAAATGCGAGCGTACGTCAGAAGCTGTCTCATATGCGCCAGCACAAAACGAGGACCGGTACAACAGCTTGCTCCCATGAAAGCTCACCAACCAAGATTTCCATTCGAGACGATTGCGGTGGATTATATGGGACCACTCGACGAGACCCCAGGAGGATACAAATGCATTTTGCTGATTACGGACCTATTTACGCGCTGGACTGAGGCGTTCGCAACAAAAACGGCCAGCACAGGTGCAGCGGTGGACGTCCTGCAAAATGAGGTATTTTTCCGGTACGGGTATCCTCGCGCCATTCTGACGGACAACGGAGGCCATTTCACAAGTGATGCATGGTCACGAGCCTGCAGGAGATGGCAAGTTAGGCACTGGACAACGGCAACATACCACGCTCGAGCCAACCCTGCCGAACGCAGGAATCAAGAAGTAAAGAAAGGGTTGCGCATAATGGCTCAAGAGTTGCCTCACCTGCCATGGACTCGGCATTTGCCGTATATTTTACATAATATGCGACACAGGAAGAACGCCGCTACGGGTCAGTCGCCCGCGAAACTTTTGTTGGGCTATGAAATCCCCAAAATCGGTGAATGGGATTTGCGGGCCCGCGACGCAGAACACCAACCCGATCATGAAAACCAGAGGGAAGAAGCGCGAGAACACCAAGCCCAGTATCAACGAGGCTATCTACCGCAGCGACCTGAACCAGCGGAATTGATAGCCGGTACCAGAGTCCTGCTGCGAAACCAAAGACGGCTATTGGATCCAAGGAAGGCACCGAAATGGTTAGGACCATTTCGAATCCTAGGCGAGGCCGGCGGGAACTGCTTTTGGGTCAGCACCGAAGGACGACCCACAAAAATTCATATCGACGATATGAGAAAAGCACCCCCGCCAGGCGAACGTTACGTGCCGGACGAGGACGAGACAGAAAACGAAGAAGAAGACGACTCAGATGACCACAGAGCCGAGTCAGCCGACGATGGGGCCGACAGCCTCAGCGATACGGTCTCCTACGTGGAAGACCACAACCTGGACGACCAACCAGCAGTGTCACCAGCACAAGCGGGAAGCGAGCCAGAGGACGTGCCCGTAGAAGAGTACGAGGTACCAGAGGTCCTACACATAGGAGGCCTAGACGGAGACGAACCAACGCCGCCATATGAGGTACTAGCCAGAGTACACCGGCGCTGGCAGAGGCGCCGCCAAAGAGCGCAAAGAAGACGGGCACAACAATGAGAAGACGAGGATTATTATTTGATACCAATCTGTATTGCGCTTCTTATTCAAATTTAAAGTAATTGTGATGTAACTTGTAATTATAGCTCTATGTTTTGTCTGAATAAACACCGTGTGCGATTCGGTCTCCGCCGGGGGGGGCGATTGTTGTGGTAGACCTGGCTTAGCCCGAATCGAACGAGGGCGGGGCCAAGATAAGCGTTCTGCCTATAAAAGAGCAGGCTTGAGAGAGAATCGCCAGTGGTCATTGAACCTTCAAAGTGTGTCTTCTTTCAACCCATAACAGCCTTTGCCTTACGCGCGCGGACGCGAAAAGCGTTCAGTCATCGGTCCGCGCCGCTACACGTACTCTCTCGCTAACGAAGCCTATTGGTCACAGCAGGCGCCAGCGCCTACTATAAAATACGCGTTCCTCGAAATTCAAGTTCAGTTCGTAGAATCCCAGCGTACCGCGAGGTCGTTGCATCTCCGGCGTTCCCTCTTCGAACTCGTCTCTCTTCAAGGGACTAATCCCCATGTTACACCCCCTTTCCCTTTTTGAGACGGCGCAATTAATTCGAAACTATGATTTTATTTAATCTGCGCCAACAATCTCAAGTCATTCTGCGAAAGAGTATATCACAAAGAAAGCGTCGACTCCTTGAAGAAGCTGCCACCGGCGTGACAGACCCCACTACTTGAGACTGAGCTGCCGGATCGTTGTTGCCGCCCATTCCGGAGAGTCCACCAGCCGACTACGACCCGAGGCGATAACAGACTGACACTGCTGCTCTGCAGCTGCTGGTTAATATAGCCGTTGGACTGGAGGGGGAGTAATCCCCTCTCCTGTTCGGATGCGTTTTCTTCGAATCTTTTTCGTGAGCTTGAAAAGATCGATTTTTAGGATCTCGGGGCGGTTCGGTTCCCTCATTCTTGCCCGTGCTTTCGCTGTCTCCGTCCCCCATAAACACTATCCGGCGGCTTGTATTCACCACTATCTGCATCTCTGTCATGGAATTTATGCCCAACACCATGTCGGTTGTGAGAGGCGACACGTGAGATGCTTGTATCGTCCACACGCTACCATCTTCCGTGGCCATTGGGAACGTGAAGTTTCCTTTCGTCTTGATACATTTTCCGTTGGCTAGCTGTACCGCTCCACTCTCCAGGGGCGTGAATTTCTCCTTTCGCAGCGCTGCTGCGAGTTTATCTCCGACGTGTGACCAGCATGCTCCGGTGTCTACCAAGGTGCGCCATTTTCTGCCACAAACGTTGACCGTTATCATTGGTCGGGTGTCTTCATATGGCGTGTCCAGCGCAAAGTTTGCCGCTGGAGGGGCCTTGTTTCTTTCTTGCTTGATTACTGGGTGACAGCTCCGTGTGAACACGTCCAGTTTTCCACAAGTCCAACAGAACAGTCGGGCCCGATTATCGCACCGCATCCGATTGTGGCTGGCATCTCCACAGCGTTGACAATTTCGGTTGCGGTCATAATTCGGAATGTACTTTGCTACTTTTTGAGCCGGCTGGGGCCTTGAGTCGGTGGCCGGCGCCGAGGGCGTCCACCGCTGGTTACCTCCTTGCTCTTCGAGCGTTTTACAATCCCGCGTCCGTTTTTCTTCTGGCTCTTTGTAGGCCGTCTCGTCGTATATGCCTGTGCTGCTCGAGGAGGTGGTCTAAAGGAACTCGTCTCCGTTTGCAGCTGTTCGAACTCCTCCGTCATCTGGACAAGTTCCTCCATGGTGTCGAAATCTCGCCATCGCACATATCCCTTATATTCCGGACGAAGATTCCGGTAAATCCGGGCCAGCTCGGTTCGCTCGTTGCAACCACCGTGCCGCCGCATCAGGGTCTGCATGGCGGTGAGATAGTCTCGGGCTTTCTCGCGCGCGCCTTGAGTCTGTGAACGGATTTCCTCTTCCATTCGGAATTCAAAATCATGAGGCAAGAAATAGCGTCGAAAATCTGCTTCGAATTCGTTCCACCATATCCATCTTTGCCTGTTGTTGCGATACCACAGCAGCGCACTGCCTCGCAATAACTCTGGAAGGGCCTTCAATAGCGCCTCTCGTGGCAGATCATACGCTTCTCGTAATTCTTCTAGCCTCTCCAAAAATGTTACTGTTTCGCCGACCTGGCCTTCGAAATGCAGGTTCCATTTTCTGACAACGTTGAGCACGTCTCCGATGCGTCGCGTCGGCGGCATCTCTTCCGGACCCCACGGCAGGTCTTGCTGCTGCTCCGTGTGTCTTCTCGGTGGATGCGCTCGGTGGACGTCGTATCGTGGTCTCTCGTACTGTTGTAAGAAGGGATTTTGCGGCGGCGCCGTCCAAACTCGTCGCTCTGCATCTCTTGGTAACGTATTTTGGACAAGCTGTCTTTGTGCGCCACAGCGCTCTTCATGGCTTGCCACCCTCTCTATTGGTGGTCTTCGTGCGCCACAGCCTCCTCCGCAGCATGCCACCTGACTCCGTGGGGGCACCTGGGAGTATGTCGGTCTCGCACTTCGTTGCTCGAAGCTCTCCCGTATCATGAGGCTTCTTGATTCTTTGTTGTGATGCGCTCGCATCGAAGCTTCCTCATATCATGCCGTCGGACTTGTGATATCCACGACGCATCGTGAGTGAGGGGTATGCACTGATCCAATTGACGAGGTTCCTCCGCCTCTTCTGAGCCCGGTATCGTCGTGCGATTCTCCCGGTTCATCTTCTACTCGGCGAGATGATAGGCTCTGCGGTGTCAAGCTCGATCGGGTCATGTGTTCGCTTCTTTCGTCCACTTCTCCTGCCGCGGACTCTTGTTGCTCACCAGCTTCTCCCATGTCTTGAAGTGTTGGCGGCGTTTGTCTTTCAACTTCTTCGGCCCTATTAACCGCTGCTGCCGTTCTTCTGCCTGCAAGCCATGGAATCGCGCCCGGACCATGCTCCAAGTAAAAAATTAGGCGTCGTCGCAGTTCTTCTATGGCGCCGGTTTCATTGATGCCAAACTTTTGCAGTTCCGCCTGCACTTCTTTCTTCTTAAGCCGTTGGATCTAACCGTATCGGTTGTCCGTGGCATTCCCCATTTCTTGGGGTACTGGTGATTTCTGTCGTCGTCGCGTCATTGTCAAGGAGGAAAGGATAGGATGAGTCTACGCTTTGCACTGGTGTGTGTTTTGTAGCAGAAACGTGTCCCTGCTCGGTAGCGTCAGTTTTGTAACGGGGGAAATGAGAAGGGTTTCTCTTCTCTTCTCTTTCAACTGGTCCCTGCTCGGGCGCCAGTTTTGTAACGGGGGAAATGAGAAGCGTCAGCCTTGTAACGACTCAAATGTGTCGCTCTTATCCTTCAACTCGGATAAACTCGCGGGTTCTTACTCTTCCCACATGAATCGATGCGTTTCTCTTTATTGGGTTTGCTCGGGCGCCACCTTACTCTACCGCAAGGAATTAAACAAGATTCGGGTTTTACTTTAGTATATTGAACACACAACAATATATCAGACAAGTATCAAAGACAACAATTACATCTACAATTTACAACATTACTTAGAGAGAAATGTGACCGCACCTATCCACCCTGTGGGAATCTACTACAACAACACGACTACCGTCAATTATCCAATCTCAGTGCAATGCGCTACTCGTTTGGTGTGAAGCACCGATAGGTTCCGACCCCGCAACAGTCTAGGGTACTCTTCGTATCCGCTCCACCCCGCAACAGTGTAAGGTGGAGTAAGCCTACTAGAGCAATCCACACCGTAGTCCCCTTCAGGTCAGTCGACCGGTACCCAAGTCCAAGACAACCGCGTCATCCTTAGACAAGACACCGGAGAGTGCACCGCGAAGAGGACCCGCAGGACGCGGTATTAACACGGAGGGACATCCACACAGTCGCCCCCTTTCGGTTGATGTCGCAGTATCGAGGCTCAGGACAACGGTCAGGTTGTTGTCCACAGCTTTGACGCCGCTAGTCCCCCACAAAGGTGACCCGCAGGACACTATTGCATCTCAATGCAAAGTGGTGAAATGTGCGATTCCGGCTCCACCCCGCAACAGTGTAAGGTGGAGTATAGCCTACAAGAGAGCGATCCACACAGTGGTCCTCTTCAGGTCAGTCGACCGGCCTCCAAGTCTAGGACAACCGCGTTATCCGTAGACAGGACACCAGAGAGTGCACCACGAAGACGATCCGCAGGACGCGGTATTAACACGGAGGGACATCCACACAGCCGCCCCCTTTAAGTCAATGTAGTTTTGACACCGCTAATTACCCAGAAGGTGACCCGCAGGACACTACTCCACTACTGCATCTCGATGCAAAGTGGCGAAATGTGCGATTCCGGCATCACCGCGTCAGTTGGCCGTCGTCGGCTTGGTTCGAACAAACTAGTTTGGTACTGGTGTACAAATTGGTCGGCCGCGGCCAGTTAACTCGTCAAGAACCGTTCATGTACCCTCCCTAGATGTTGCCTTGCCGATTGCGAGATTGCGACTGGCACAAACTGCGTGTCTTTTTATGACTGATGCATTCTCTGTACAACGTCTTCACAAAGACATGTATACATGCGATCCAGTGGGATTGGATGAAGTGGCCGTACGCCACAACTTTATTTACGTTGGGTCGTTGGGCGCGGTGCGGTGGCTTGGCCGCACGGCGCCCTCTCTTGGTCACCGTTGGGACCTTCTATTTACTGCGGGACGAGTGCGCTTGCTACCTATTTATCCTGCGTTGCCTAGACGCTTTATCACAATAACAGGTCAAGGTATAACAGGAATAGGTAGCAACGAGGGTAGCAACGAAACAATGGTGAAATCGCAGTAGCGCATCTGAAGTTTTTCGCCAAAACTTTGATCATTTTTCATTCATCAGCAACGCATGATCTGATTTCCATAATATTTGAGGAACTGAATCGTCTCTTTGTTCTCTCTTATGTTTGTTTTTTGTGCATAGAAACCTGGGACACCTGTATATTGTGAATAGTACTTGCAGGTTGTACAGGTCACAGATGGCTATCCCATGGCGATGACTGTGATTTTGTTAGACATAATGGGTAGTATTGATGAAAAATAAGCATAAGCATTTGCTTAGGTTTTTGAGGAGTTTCTAAGCAGACTTTCCCTAGCAACGCCTATGAAATCCAAGCAATTGCTTATGCTTATTTTTCATCAATACCACCCATTGGTTGGTTCTCTTCACAACTGATTCTACGTGGTATCTTGCACTGGCGGCTCCAGCATTTTCGAATAGAGGGTACGGTTCACCGGTCACGCGCCCTTGAGGTGACACGTGCAAAACGGGGTACAGGCGAAATTTGTTTGGACAATGATGGAGCTACGATCAAAATAAGCTCGATTGTAAGTAACACTGGCGCTAGAAAACAAAATACAAATGAACTGAAGTTTTCAAACAAAAATGTCCAATAGTATGATGACTGTGATGTGGAGTGCGATAATTTCACGTGGCCCAGTGCTTCTTGAAGCTTGTAGCTTGTACTGTATACTGTGTTCTGTTTTCGCGGACTTTATGTTCATTATTGGCAACACACTTCCATTTAGCCAAGACAAATCGCCAATATTCTAGCGCGCGAACTAATCGTAGTGCCAATGAATAATTCAGCTTCAATTAGACCAAAATGCGCTGCAACGCAATCGAAATCATTGTCACACCTCGTCCCAAGATGCAGTCCTGAATAAATTACCTACCGCTTGGCTCCTTGAAGCGGCCTATCGCCATCCCAGACCGGTCGGGGGCTATCGCCGAGTGTTGGATTGATAAAAGGGAGACCTGAAAAGCAACAGTTTTCCGTTTGCAACTAAGAGCGTCATTCAAGGTATAAACGCATGAGTGGAGTTGAACATGAGACCCGGAGTAATCTAGGGGAGCTTTGACTATTTCTCCCTTCTTCGCTGTGTGTGTGTGTGTGCGCGCGCGTGTGTTGGTGAATGTGTGTGTGGATGGATGTGTGCTACTTCTATTTCTCTTCCTCGCCAGCACAATCCGCAAAGGTAGCGGTGCACATGGCAATAAACTGCTTATCCAATGGCGACGTCAAAAGCTCCTTTAGCACATTGTAGCTTGAAGTGGCATTTCATTATGGTCGCTTCAAGCCGGCCTGCACAAACCGCATTCAGTTGCATTTACGACTCTGCCTCCGCCACCATACATGGCAATCCTTGGGAGTGGCTGCCTGCATCAGTATACTCTCCCGCCGAATAAACCAAATATTCCTATGCGAAATTTCCACCGCAAGGCGCAAACGGCTCTGCATTTACCTATACCTACATCTCGAAAAGCAAAATCGTTCGACGGGAGTTGCATAGGAAATTCCGTTGATGTCTTCATCAATGGAAAGTAGGGTAACTGGTTGACGACACGAGTTTTGAGTTTGGTACGTTTCGACATTTTAAATTACCAGTGCGGCTAGAGAGAAATATTTTTCAATGCTTGAGAATGCTCACTTGTGTACCGGTAAGTAGGTATGTTGCAAATTGCTTCGATACGGCAAATCTGTTAGTAGATACCTAACAGACAGTAATTTTCTGCTGACTTGTGTGATGCATCTTTCTCCGTTTCTGCGTGTGGGTAGGAGGGTAGGGGTAACCGGTACATACTGGGCCGATTTTTTTCAAAACCCTGTAGTTTCGGCAAATTTTGGTACAGGATCACGCTTTTGGGCTTAGATGATAGAGCTAGTCTTAGACCTCATAATTTTGGTCAAACTGAGACAACTTGTGTATTCCAATCCCACCGTTCTACCAAAGATTAATCGGCATCTTCATCTGCAGTTTTATGGCTGTTTAAAAATTGCCCAAACTGGTTCATTGCATTCCTAATGCTTTGGGATAGAGCATCAACATCAGCCCCTCTTTTTGCTTTCTTTCTTTGTCTCACTTCTGTTCTAAACCTTCCTTCTCGCTCCTGCGGTGCCTGCTCCTGTGCTGCCTCGTCCTGCAGGCCTTCGTCAGGTGGCTTAATCTGCTCTGTGTCGTGCAAATCCTGAGGCCATGATAATTGTTATGTGGTGTCACCATCATCCTGTGACACCTCTGGCTTTCAGTTTGTGGTGGGATCTGCACTATGGGAAGTGTCCCATCATCTCCGCTCTCTGATGACTGCGAAATGGTTGATCTCTGTCTTGCTGAGGACAAGGCTTGTCTTGAACTGTTAATTGTCCAAATAAATGTTCCGGGCTTCGATGACACTGAAGTGGCGGATCTTTGTGTCCCTGAGACGGTGGCTTTACTCATATTTCCAGTTGTTCTAAAAACAACAAGTATTAAAGGATAGGAGTGTCTAAATTATTTACTTTCTTGTAGACATGTGTTTGTCAAGAAATCTCATTTGGGTGAGCAAGGTCCACTGAGGCGAAACTACTCTCCTTGACCCAGACGGTAGTGTTGGTATAACCTGTTTCTCATTACCATACCTATTTCGCAAAACGGTCCACCTCTGTTGAACAGAGTTTGCAACAAAAATGTTGATGAATGGTGATGTTGAAATCGTAGGATCAAGTTCCTTCCTGTCGTTGACGAAGTGGCAACTACACAAACGATCATTTTTTCCAGGGTCTCGATCTAGTCGCCTGAAATATTTTAATTATGCATATTATAATTAAACCCTGGAGTAAATAAGTTGGTATATTACACTTCATTTACCCTGACGCTTGTCTCCAAATGTTATACAAGTACAGAGTGTTTACACGAGACGGATACCCCCCCCCCCTCCTTCCATAAAAAAACTTTCCCTTCACGATAGTTCAAAAATGAAAAAACTTTTCTGGAACAATTTTTTCCGTAGTTTCTGAATATGTCAAGTATAATTATCCATTGCGTGCCGTATACAGGGTGTCACATTTTTTTCTCGAAACACCCTGTATTCTATCAGCACACGCGATCCACATTGTTACTCTGATCACGAATATGCATAACACTTCTCAATTTTTTTCTTAAAAAAAATAAAAATTCACGGTGGCATCACAAAAAGTATTTTTTTAAAATCGATTCATTTCAGGAATTCAATATGTCCTGATATTTGTTGAGTCATTTCATGTATTCCATGTTATTTGAGAGTAAAACAAAATATTCTGGATAAGTTTGAATTCTGAAATGAGTCCATCATTCTGAAAAAAAAAACGTTTTGGGAAATTGTGAATTTTTCAACTTTTTTCCAAAACAAATTGAGAAGTTCAATGAATATTTAGTAATCAAGAAAACAGGATAACGGAGTGTTTCGATAGAATGCAAAATAAAATACCACAGCCCGTATATGGCACGAAATAGAGAATGATATTGACATATTCAGAAACTGAGAAAAAAATTGTTCCAGGAAAGTTTTCTTTTTTTTGAATTATCGTGAAGGGGAAGTTTTTCATAAGGGGGTATCCGTCCTGCGTGAACACCCTGTACTTAGTTTTTGGAAAGCGATGAAATTTGCAGTTCTCACGTCCTCCTCTGTGATGGCATGAAGGCGCGAAGCAATATACAGTCATTTTAATATTCTACAAGAATGACTCTTTTATTATTTATTTCCGTTATCTATTCACCTTTATGAAAATTTGCCAAACACAAACAAACACAGAAACGTCACGTTTATGTCACGTTTGTTTGCCTCCAGAAAATGTCAAAAATTTGCAGCATATTTGTCAACCGCCATGTTGTTAGTCACTTCTTCGGTCTTTATGGGAATAAACAACAAAAACAACTGTGAACAAAACATATCAAAATATGTCAAACTGTCAGTCAAAGAAAAAAGGAGAGTGGCGGATTCAAAAAGTAGGCAGCAGGGGAAGAATTCGTCAAAGAAACCTCTGAGTATCGGCTACAGGGAAGACTTCCAATTCTACATCATTTTTTCTCTTTATTTCTAATCGGGAAATGTACTAGATGTTCCAACTGCTGCACGATCACATTAGTTATCTCTGAAAGGCATCTACTGACTGAACTTTGTGACATACTTATTGAAAAGTCCCGACCTACAGCCTTTTTATACGAACCTCAGGCCATAAACTGAAGAGCTGTAAAAATTTTAGAATTTGTATAATCAATTAGCTTACGCATATTCGTAGGTATACTTACTCTCATTCATGAATGCTTACTCGAAGACTTTTGGGTACCTATATAATATTGTCCTCAATAGACAAAGATGGTTCTTTGTACATCTTCCGTGTAGGGGGAGATTTCGATTAATAACCAGCGAGCTGTTTCTCTGCTTAGACGATAAAGCTTTAACGATTGTTCCGGTATAGTAAGGGGATCGTTAACATCTCCAAGAATCCTCCTGTTTTGATTCAAGGAAGGCCTGTCTGAAATGGAATGATGATTTTGAGAGTGATTCGACATCAAACTAAGCACTTCCATTTGGGGAGCTGGTGGAACAAAGTTTCACCTGGCACGTAGGCCTCATTATTGGGCTCATTGTACCCAAACTAAGTATTTATGATGCTAACATGATTATTTCGCTTACCTCTGCAATTCATTCTTCACTAATCAAATGCAAAAATGGTAAATCCATGTTTTGTCACTACAAGAATTCATCAAATCGAGCAAAAACCCAAGTCAATATTTGTAGCAAGTGAGGTAGGTATACCTAGTGGACTTGCCAAGAAGTGTCAATTGAATTGAATCAACTTCTGTCTTGTAGCTGTATTACACTGCACAATTTCTTGTACAACTTCTTGTACAATCTGTCAGTTAAGCAAACAATTTCATTGTTTTTTGACACTATTTTGGCAGATTGTACAAGAAATTGTGTAGTGTAATACAGCTATTACAAGTCAATTGAAAACATGGTTACAAAATAAGAAACAGAACTAAGGTCACTTGACCAACTTGAAATCGACTTTGAAATATCCTAAATTTTTTAATAATAGAGACTGTTGACTATTCTTCAAATATCTGTCAGATGCTAATTTCGTGTCAACATACCGTTGCAACCTTTTTAAAGTGGACGACAGTTGACAGATTTTTTTAGGATTTAGGCCTGAACGTCGCATGACAGCAAGCCAACTCGTTGACATTGTCGTCTACTTTATTATGGCCGCAATCGTACCAAAGTTGACTGAAGTCATTCAGAACCATTCTGTATGGATATTGACTTGAGTGAACATTGATATTGTGACATCAAATTGGCATTTTTCATTGCGTTTCATTATTAAAATGACAATTTAGTGTCACAGTATCATCAATGTTGACTTGAGTCAATGTGCCATACAGAATAGCCCTCAATGTTCATACAAAATAGGCTTGAATGAAGAGAATGAAAAACTGATCAATACATACCAGAGTTACCATGCGGCATGCATTGATAATAATTGGTTGCCACTGTTGTCACTTTCATGTAATTGGCAGTTCGGTTGTCACTCCTCATTTCAATCCGCATTTGGAAGCCACATCCATTTTGTGCGCACTTATAGCAGCTATACGACGACGGTTGTAAATCCCCAGAGTATAAACACGTCTTATACGGATAAAACGCTTTTGTTAAACCGAGCAATAAGGTTCTAAGTGGCAAAATCCATAAACGTGAGTAAATGGGAAATAATATTAAAAAAAATCATGGTTTTATGTGGGTTTTTCCACATATGGATTTTTACACATTAAATAATTTGAAACCAAAATGTTCCTATTTAGTCGTAATGGTTTCAAAGGGTCAATTACAACAGGAATGGCCACTGCGGACGGGGCGCTACTAGTCACATATCGATAAGTTCCGCCTTTCTGCCGGTAGTCTATACACTACATACAACTTTCACTAAGGTGGAAATATGAGAAACTTGCTGAGTTTTGTAGGTACATGTAACGGCACATCAACATAGCATGAATACAGCATGGATAGTGGATACATCAAGGACACGCTCCTGTTCAGCGTGGAAAAAATGTTAGTCAGCAAAAAACAAGAGGCTAAAAAACAAGTAGGTACAAAATTTTGACGGAGAGAGCAGACAGGGGAGGCAGGAAATCACCGACCTGAATGAACCATCAGAAATGCGAATCGATTTCTGAATAATTAGAATTCCGTCGAAAAATAGGTGTGCTCAAGCGTTGCGCTCTTGGACGCAATCAGTGTAAAAGGAACAAATTAAAACGAGAAATGAGAAGGAGCGGCGGGCGCCGAGGCTCTTGAGCTAGCGACTCCTTCCCGCCGCCGCTGCCGACAAAACATCTAACATCCAACCCAGCCAGTGGTACTCACCTGCTTAGCTAACACAAAAATGTTATCTTATTTCGCGCACGTACTCGACAATATTCAAACATCTCGAAAGTTGAGTTTGAGCTCCCGAAAGAAATACCTGAAGTTCAATTTACACTTAAAAAGAGGAACAGATAAGAGCGCCGCGTCTTTTATCCGGGACGACGAGCGATGTTTCGTATCAATCAAAGGGACAGAGCGAGGCTTAAAGGCCGAAATGAGGAAGTGTGTGTGTCACTGGGGGACTCACACACAGCACACTACGATAGCGAGACGGCGACGGCTACGACGACAACGACGACCTTTTTATATTGGCACCGGAACGTGTCCTTAATATTGTAAAGCTTTACTACGTATACGACGTTACCCTCAAATTACATTACATTGATGATGCGATGCGCCCCCAACTCAAATTTTCTACACGGTATAATCATCATCAAAATGGGAAACGATATTTTCCTTGCTCGTGTGTGTGCGTATGTGTGAGTATGTGCCGTGCCGCTCCCACCCAGCTTTTGTGTATCCCCTATACACACATCCTTGCAAGTTTCATAACGTTAGCTTTTCACATTTCATCTTATATTTGCCTCGCATCCATCGCGCGGTGCAGGATTATTTCCAAAGTGCCCACGCAAATTATCCCACATCTTGTTCCATTTTCTCAAATTTAGAGCCAAAGCTCCTTTCCAGTCAGAGCTCTGCACGTCGTACAACATCAGGTTTCTTTTTTTTTCTATCAAATTCTGGTCTCAGTCATGCACATCGCAGTTCGGCAATTGAAGCCAAAATTGTGAGTTGGAGGAGCGAACTTCGTCATTGGAATTTTTCATTATGCATATTGGTGCTTGTATAGGAAAATTATTTAGTTCAACTTTTTATATGTGTAGCGGGGGAGCACACAGAAAGGTTCAATCCAGACTGAATATCCCATATTGGAAAAACCCTAACAAAAGTTTGTTACTTTCACGAACTTCAGGGGTTTCAGTGAGGATGCGTTTATGAATGACTTACGAGGGGTTCTTTGGGATAACGTATTCGATCTTCCAAATATTGATCGAAAGATAAAGTTACTCACCTCGTTCCTCACTGACTCAATGTTGAGTTTATTTTTTGATATGTGTATTGTACAGGTACCAATAGGTGGTATCGATGCGACGTCACGGCGGCCATACTGTGTGTAAATAGCATGAGTGTTGTCTTTACAGTTTACATCAAATCGTGTAGTGTGTTTCACGTTTGACGCGTCATCTACATTTTGGCGAAAATTCAATTCATCTGTCAAATCTGACATTCTAACAATGAAAGTGACAGTTTTTTATTGCTGTTTGAACCAATCAGATTCGAATTAGGCGATAATTTTGCACTAGTACAATTATCTGGTAAAATATACCTCGTGCAATGAAAATTCATCTATATATTTTGACAAATCTTCACACATGCAAGTTTAACTGGGAAAGAGCACGAGTGCACGTCTACTAAACTGCATATTTCCCAAAAATTATCGATAATTTTCATTGCACTTGGTATATTACTACTGATCATTTTCAAGTGAAGGATGTCTTTTTTAAAGTGAACCTTTTTAAAACTTGAATAAAAATTGAACAATTATGAGGATTTTATTGAAAGCATAAGGTGAATGAAGGGCAAATATTAAAGTTTTGATTTGTAAAGTTAGGTATTTAAAGTGGTTTTGAACATCACTTCCAGTAAATGGCCACCACGTCTCTGAATGCATATTTCCGGTCTTCGTAACAAATCACGCACTGCACGCCTGCATATTTCGACAGGAATTCCAGCAATATAAAATCGAATGGGGTTTTTCAACTCCTCCAAATCATTCAGAGGTTTCAAGAAGACTTTCGATTTTACGTAGCCCCACAAAAAGAAATCCAAGACTCTCAAATCGGGAGAGCGCGACGCGAAGATTACGAAGTTGTAGGTGATGCATATTGCATATAGCGTCCACTAAAAATTGCTGTCGCAGAAGGAGCGATATCTTCTTGTAACTACTGGCAAAAATCTCTCTTAGCTTGAACAATGGAGCCACTTCTCAAGAAGAGCAGAGCTCCACCATTTTTATCCGGTCTTCTATCTGCCAGCGCTCCATATCACACAAAAGTTGATACTTGGAGCTACATGACGACCTGTCACGTAAAGTTTTTCGACAACCGGAGTCATCATGGGTAGGGGGGCTTCTTGAGTAAAACTCCAATATAGGTCGGAACAGATTTATTTCTTTTCTCTTCTCTACGATGCCTTTCTCAATGTCTTTGTGCCTGAATGTGGTTTTCTTTTCAGCGAGTCCCAGTAGTTTTGTAACTTTGGTGTCTATTAACGTGAATCCCGAAAAAGTATCCAACGCCGCGTAAATGGCTATCCTCCTTCCTTCAGTATTCGATATTTCCAGTTCAACTACTTGGTACAATATCTTACTGCTTTTGCTTCTATTCACGTGCGCTATCATTTCAGGGTTCTTCGTTCCTCCCTCCCGGTCCTCGTGTAACAGCTCGTGGTGTCTTCCTCTGCACCCGTTTTTTCCGCAATTTTTATTCTTCCTACAGGAGTCCACGTTGTGCCCGCCATTCAAACGTAGGTAGCATAGTCTCTTCTCCCGTATGATTTTGCGTCTTTCTGCGACAGATTTCTTGCTGAATTTCGCACATTTTTGTATTTCGTGTTCTTCAGAACAGTCACTTCTTCACATATTTACTATCAGTCGTCTTTCCAATTAAGCCTTTGGGTTTGTAGTCAAATCTTTTAGGTTTTTCTTCGAAGTTTCTCTTCCTTCTGGAGTTATCCCCACTGATGAATAGGTAAAACTTTGCATGCTAGTAGTGCTTCCTCCTCTAACCAATTTGTAAGATAGATTAGATTTCCTTTCTCATTGTCTTTACGTAACCAGCGATACCATCTGATCTTCATAGCTACCGTCATTTTCCTTTCAATGTTCTTCATGGCCAAAACGCTTTCCAGTTCCGTTGTCATCCCAAGTGCTTGCAGTGTAGAAGTGACATTATTAACTTCTGCAGCAACTTTCACCGTTGCTTCTAATCTGTCCCCTTTTTCTAATGCCTGTTCTACCTTCTTCATCAAGTTCTCAATGATGCTGAGAGGTTGTCTGAAGCGCATTTCTAATTTTTTGATTATTCTTGGCACGTTTTCTGGCAGACCCATGAGATCTTTAACTAAGTCTAATGCATCACCTTTGAGGCATTTCTGAAGCCTTTGTAAGTTGCAGATGTTGCTGTACTGACATTTCTTGTTTGTCTCTTCATACATCCGGATAAACGGGAACCAATCTTCTGGCGTTCCATGAAAATGAGGTAGATCTTGACCACACACGATTCTTGCGCATAAGGTCTTGAAGGGGATGTCTTCCCTTGTCAACTGTACGGTATTGTTTTTAAGTAGATAAAATAGGGGCTAGTAGTCGGAGGTGGGGGGAGTGACCTTGACCTTGACAGGTCATTGACCCCTGACCTTGACCTTGTCAGGTCATTGACCCCTGACCTTGACCTTGACAGGTCATTGACCCCTGACCTTGACCTTGACGGGTCATTCACCTGACCTTGACAGGTCATTGACCTTGACGGGTCATTCACCTGACCTTGACAGAGGTCATTCATCTCAACCTTGACAGGCCGGAGGTGGGGGGAGTGACCTTGACAGATCATTGAACTCTGACCATGAACGTGTCTGAACGTGTCTGAACGTGTCTGAACTTGTCTGAACTTGCATACTGAAGGAACGACCTCAGGGGGTCGTTAACCTCAATTTGACCGTGACCTTGACCTTGAAAATTTTTTTTTGGGGGGCTGCGCCCCCCAAAACCCCCCCCCCCTTGCTCCGGGGGGGCTGCGCCCCCCCGGGCCCCCCCCCCCCCCTTGGAAGTTTCCCCAACTTGAGCTGGGGCGTACCTCGACGGGAGCATAGGAAGGTAAGGTTGACCTTGAATCGAATAATGGTGGGGGGGAAGAAATGGTGGGGATGGAATATATATAATGAATATTGTCAGCAGTTCAGTTCAGTTCTCATTATCATGGAGAAATCCAATAGCAACAATAAACAACCTCCTGGTTATTTACCTTTGTTAAATGAAACAACGCATTTTTTGAGTAAATCAAAACGCAAATACATCAGCGTCGGTTTAAGTATTGAACAACAGTTTGCTCCAGTCGTGAGATTGTGTGGTGGTAGTCAATATGTCAACTTTGAAGAAGAAGACTGGATTGAGTTCCAGGAAATTTTCGACCTCCTTCTCGATTACCTGCAACACCAATCTCCTTCTGATAAACCGATGCCTCTACATCTGAAAAACATAAGCACTCACTTCGCTGAAGTAAACAACGTTCGAGTTATTCAAATTATTAAGGACCATCAACAGGTGTTTTTGGCAAGAGAAACAGCTGCAGAATGGCGCACCATATGTGAAATCATCAACAATAGATTGAACATCCTCAAACATCAGGAGTTCAACAGTTTCTACTTCAACTTACTGAAAGGTCTGAGGAAGCTGAATGGCGACTTAATTTCAAATGTGTACTGCGTGTTAACTCCATTGTTGCAAACATATTCGGAAAATGCTAATTGTTTGTTGTTTATGCTACACCACTGTCCAATTGTAATACGTATGGACTATGAAAATCTTAAATTTCAATAGTTCAAATGATTTGAGAGAAGTTGTTATTGGGATAAGCGAAGAATGTGAATATCTGTTATTCAACGCATCTCACAGCATCAACAAACAAAATGAATTTATAATTTATAGTTTAGGTTTTAATTTGTGTTTAAGTTATCTGGAATCTAGAATAACATTAGAATATCTTTGTGAGCATTTCAACTGTAATAGTTATAGAAAATACTTATATAAGCTAGAACCATATCTATCTTATGATCTAATTATACTCTATAAATTATTTTAAAATAAAAGTATATATCAAATAATGCGTATTATTATTTAAAAATGTCAGATGTGGGATTTGAACCCACGAGTCCGAGGGGACCAGAGCTTAAATCTAGCCCCTTAGACCACTCGGCTAATCTGGCTATGAGTAGTTCAACTGGTATAATTCCTGAAAATATATCCTATAGCCTAATGTATTTATTAAAAACAGGTGTTTAAAAAAAAATATATTTATTCCATGTAAATTTCCATATTACAAAATATTATTCGCGAACTTAAATTTGCTTGATTTGTTTTGTAAACGCATTGTAGGTGAATCTCCGATCATGCAGAATCAAGGCATAGGCTGCCGTATCTGCAGGAACTGTATCCTTGGTGTCGAATTCTATCCTAAGAACCACTGAATTGGAAAGACTTTCTCTTTGATTTGAAAAGTCTATGACAACCATGGGAGCGTTCTTAAATTCATCGGTGTTCAGTGCAGGGTGTGATGAATCGTGATAATAATAGGACTTTTGGAAATTTAAATATAACTGATACAATGCAGCGTAACAATTGTTTCCAAAATCTATATTTAAATTTGAGTACGGTTTACGTTGGGAATTTAGATAAACTCGAATATTTTGAAAACTTATGTGATCAAATTTACTCATGTCCTTGTTGAACTTTTTCTCGCGATCTGTTTGGAACACAAGGATAACGTATCTGGGAGCCTCGCTTGCAGTGGTTGTTTTGATGGGCCACGTATGACTTCTGGTTTGGGGTACTGATGGTAAATAGTGCATTTCCCATGAACGGAAAGCAACTGCGGTGTCAACATTTTTACCAATGTATTTTGTAAGAGCCAATTCTCGAGCAAGATTAGGTGTGATGTGGGGTACATTCCAGTAAATTTTGTCGAAAGCAATCTTAGGTTCAGCTCCGGTGGTCATATTCAAAACCGCATCATGATCCGTATTGCTTCTTATGAGTACGAGTTCCTGCCTTACGTTTAACATAATTTTCTTATAATCTTCCGCAAAACCCAGCAACGTGTTGAGTGGTACGCAAATATTGAATTTCCCATGATATTTGTCAGTAAACTCTTTACCCCACCCCGCATTTTCCAATCCCTTAAGATCATTTTCCGTAAATGCGCAATAACCCTTAATAGTTGCTGCCAGTCCCGGCTTGATAGTAGAATCGATCGGTATACCGTTTACTTCATAACGAATTTCACTCAAACAGTGTGCGAAAAAATTATTTACCAATTTAGTATCTTTACTGACGGAACCATCTTTATCCAAAACTCTCCCTTCTACATAAATATAACTTTGAGACGGTAACGTGCACAAATCTTCGGCAATTGGAATTCGAATTTCATCATTGTTGTTGAATTTTTGCGTGTACGCTTGATGCTCGTGATAATCCCATGAAATAATGGAATCATCAGAGATCACTTTTTCTGTTATGTTTAGTACATCGACCATTACGCTCAACTGATTGTATCCAACTGATGCTATTCACGATTATTTTCATATTAATACTACATATCCTAAAGATCTTAAAAATTTACGATTCGTTTGAGTTAAAGTCATAACTTTATTACAACGTGTAGGTCGGCGGGAAATTACCTTAAAAATAATACCCATCGCGTTTTAGGTGTAGTCCTACACTTACGACTTCTTCCCCAAAACTGACCAAATCACCGTCTTGATCTAATATTTTAATGGTTATATCAGAAATTATGTTGGTTGTGATTGGTAAATAAATAATATTTTTTGGCACTTCGATAATTTTATATCCCGGAGGAACGCGAGGGAAAAATTGGTGAATGTAGTGAACAACTTGTCCGTTATGATAGGATCCTGTGGCAATGTTACAATCTATACATAGAGAATTAATTTTCAAAATATTGCTTTGATTTGAAGATTGGTGAGTAATATTGGGTGGTTGAAGTTTTTCACTATCAAATCCCAAGAGTGGTCCGATCGAATTTTCTACGTTGAAATCGACGGTTTCCGAACTGAATAAATGTGTCTTCATCGTATTGTTATTGCCAAGTAATTCAAACTGAGGATTAGTAAATTTCTTCTCTTTCATAGCTTTATTCACATAGTCGGATATATCGCTAATTTCGTATGCGCCGACGGGTATGCTCAGTTTTGTTTTCCCAATCAAGATAACATTGTTTTCTTTGGTAACGTTCGCGATGGAATTAAAAGACTCAAAATCAGTCAAACCTATCACGTATGTTTCGTTTTTTGGTAAAACAATGGGTGGGGTGAACTTTGAAGTTAAAATGGAATTTTTCCCAGAGAGCGTCAAAAAAGTTGACATTTTGTTCACGCCAAAGTCAAGACTCAACTGACAAATTTTACTGATGTGAATTTAAATATAGGAATTTTAGACATAAATGGCCACATTCATAAGAATTAAAATCTTGATATCTGTTATAGTTATAAATTATGTTAGGGCTACCAACACTCCGAAAATATTTGATTACCTCTAGAGGAGGTTTCAAACTGCCCATACTATCGAAATATTTTATACTTTTCCCGTTTATGACAAAGGCTGTCCAATGAGTGCCAGGATTATTTTTATCATCCAAATTGAGGATTGCACACTCGTTTTTACGTGGTTTGGATGGAAGGTTGTTGCGCATGTAGACACCACGAAAATGAGGAATTTGTAACACCTTTGCAAAATATTTCAAGTCCAAGTCTGTTAGAGCACGTGATGGTAGCTTTATTGGTAGTTTTTTTTATACGGAGCAAGGTACAGCCCGAAACCTTTCTTATGCGATTTCACACGTAAACCTTTTCCTAGTGCTATGGACTCCATTGTTTGATTATGTCTCTGGGATTCTTTGAGTTGTTCGGTAGCATTTTTTGCATCGTTGACTGCCTTGGCAATTCCTGCGGCTCCACCACCTAAAGCCCCCAGGGCAGACAATGCAGCAAAAATCGGAATGAGAGGTAGAAAACCACCAATTTTTGGTATGGGAATGATGCGTTGCTTGGGATGTAAGACTTTTCTATTTTTCATAGAACGCAATGCGTCTTGAACCGAAGTCAACAAATTGTTATTTGGTTTTCCTCTGAGACGTTTCCGTACTGCAGCAACGGCTTTGTTAAAACTGAAAACACCACCAACATATTTTTTTCCACGATGTTTTCTACGTCTTATTTTCGTTCGGGTGTCAATCTTTACAGAACTCATTTCCGTAAATTATCTAAACTTGTGTAGATAATTCGCTCTTTACCCGGCTATATATACACTTTTGACCGAACTGTAGTTTTGTGCCCCGATGGGAGCGCCATCGTGTGCGAAAACAACAAAACAATATTATTCATTGTAACTTTTTATTCATAGCAATAATAACAAATTTGCAATTTTTTGAATATTTTTCATGTTCCCTCAACGGTAAATCGTCACGTCTCCATTTGAATACTTCAATTCGACAGAAAGGACAAGCCACCATGTCTCCATATTTTGTGTAAAAGAATCCTGCAAACGCTAAAGATTCTGACGTCAGCGGGCCTTCCCAGTTGTTAAAAGTTTTCAGTCGATTATGATATGCATACAACTCAGTAGTATGGTCTTCAAGACACATGTCAAACTGTGTTTGTTACGGAAATGTTGTTTTTTTGTTGCAACAAATCTTTTATACAGGTAGTAATGGTAGGGATAACCTTGAAGAACCGGGGGCGAGCTCTAGCTGGTGGTAGGGGGATTGTTATAAAGCTATAAGTACGAAACTGTGGGTACTAAAAGACTCATAATGTGTGATGTAGACTGGAAGTTTGTGAGTGATTGCATCAGAGTTGTACGGTCTGAGCTGTATGACTTGCGACTAGAATTTCTGGAAGACGCCATCATTCGATATTGTGACGTCGATGAACAGAAACTAAACTTTGACGAATCTATAAGACATCGTCAAGGAGAAGAGTACTGCACAAAATATCTTGAAAACAAGATATCCCTGCTTCGTTTGCATAAATTGCTGTCGGGAATAAACTTATCAATATTTTTGAAAGAAGTGGAGCAGTTCATACCTAAAGAAGAAGAAGAAGAAGAAGAAGAAGACGAAGATGAAGAAGAAGACGAAGATGAAGAAGATTAATCCTGAACCGCAAGAAACATCTAATCCATCAACCTGGGAAGAATTATACATCATACCGGAAGTACAGTGTGACATGCAAAGTATTGAAGCTGTTTATTCGGAATTGATGCAGCTGGAACAAAACTACATGCATGAAGCCGTCTATGGGATGGACCGGCTGTTCAGTTCTCAGTATTGTTATGAACAAGCCATAACATTTGGAAAAGCAGCAAAATTGTGTTGTTTATATATTGATGGCGAGATCTGTTTCATGTGTTTATATAAACAAATGTGTACACTTGACTTGGCAAACTATTTGCCAAAATATTTAATACCTTAATATGTAGGTAGGTACTAAAAATAAAAACTTGTATGAAGCAATGCCTTTTATTCCATTTTAAAATAATCATGTAAAAAAAATACATTTGATAAAGCGCAAACAGAAGGTGTACTTGTATGATAAAAGCATGCAGGTTTGCCAGCTGTAATGGTTGGTTGATCAGGTAGTAGTAAAATTGGAGTCTTTGTATATTTTTGCAAGTACTCCGCCTTTTCCTGCCCTTTTATGTAGACTGCTTCTTCAAGACGCGTAAGTTTTTCCACTATCTCACCAAAGCGATGCATAGGTGTGTGACCTTGAATCCAATCAATTGTATGGTGATTGCTCATTACCCAGCGAGCCTCTTTCTGTTGCGCCAATGGTAGATGATCCATAGGGAATGGTGGTTTGAACACGTAATGTCCAATTCTATGTCCATCATATGCCGCTAACTCTTTAGCCAAAAAACTATTGTTGTCATTTTTAAAACATTGAACGTCCAAAATTAACATATTACTTATTACAGTGTCTTTTGTCTTGTATTCAAGTGAGCTCAACAAAATGTTTGTGAACAATGCACAATCATTCACATCAACATTACAATATATACTGGCGGATGACTTGACAACTAACTCAACAAATTCAAATTACTCTAAACTTTCTTTAAATACAACACTGTCTGGATATATCTATTTATCATTGTAGAATAAGTCAGGGAAAATGATACAATCAGGTAAGCTAGATAAATGGTATATATTTAACAATTAAAACACTCAACAACAACAATAACAACCACTACAAATTTCTACAATTTACGTCATCAATTACATAATAAATGATGTAACCTTAGAAACACTGAGCAACTGAAGACTATACAAAATCAATACACATTTTACAATTATTACATAAAAAATAATTGTTACATTAGAAATACTTAGCAACTAGACTACACAAAATCTTTTACAATGCGCGTACTTGATTGAAAACAATAGATAATTAAATCAGTTCTTCACACATGCTTATCAATAAATCTAAATTTTTATCTACTATGATGTCACAATGCCCTAAAGCATATGTGCTCATGGAATTGTATTTTTTTATTCGTTTGTTATCAGTAGTGCTTAAAGCAAGCTTATATTGCAATTGGGTGTAAACCGTGTGTAATTTTGACCGAAATTTGACAGTCTTGCAAAATTTAGGAATATCGTTTAAAACAGCATTTTTATAATCTTCCTGTGTAATTTTTGTTTTTACTGCCGAATAAGGAACTCCTTTTGCTTTTTTGACCACCTTATCATCCCCATCCACCTTATCATCCCCATCCACCAATATCATATACGTCTTTGCACAAAGACCTAGGAACTGTTTAATGTACTTATTTGCATATTCGTCTTTCATCAAGCCGATTGTTGGTGGTGAAATTGGAATACCATGCGGATTGTCTGGCTTGAAATTACTGGTGTCGAATTTGCAATTGTATTTTTTTATATCCTGGTACACGTCAGGAGTAAAAATTTCCAAAATCAAACTGTCCGTGTCGGTATACAAAAGCTCCACATTGTCTTTGTACAAAGGTTTTATGAAATCATATAAAAAGCTATATATGATTGATTTAGCAATTTCCAGTATACAAAATCCCACATAAAGAGGGCGGTTGTAGAATATTTTGGTTTTTTTCATCTTAATGGCACACAATGATTCAGAGAAAACTGTCACGTTTTCAAAACTAGGTTTTGCAATTAAACTACCAGCTCCACATCGTTTTCGCTGATTTTCCCAATGTGTTACCAGGTGCATAACCATTCTTTTGTCCAAATTTTCCAAAAATTTCCCGAAAATGCTATTTATCATTAGTTTGAAAAAATCCTTTTCAAAAGAAGTAAGAGCTGCGTTTCTAAGCATTGTGTTTAAATCCACATACGTTTTCAACCATGGTGATTGATTAAACATTAGAACTCTGTGAACCTTTTTAAGAATTAGTCCATGTAACATCGCTTGTTTTAAAGCTCGATAATGCACAACATATTTTGTTTTATCGTATAAATTTGGAATTAATTTAGGTACATTTGAATTTTCAGGTTTTAAGGTTTGCGGGAGAAAAGGTAAACAATTGTGTAATTTGTGTAGACTTTTAGGGTACTCGACATCTACTTCAAATACGTATCCACTCTCTGACATATCAGGAATATTTACAATGTCCAATTTGGCAATTTCCTCCCAATCAAGCCATTTAAAACCACCGGTAGGTAAAAATTCTGATTGACTTTTCCCATATAGATTCGTTGCGTCTAAGTACAAGATATGTGATTCTGGCTTAGAAGCATCAAAATCATTTAAAAATTTATTATTAGCGGTGGCTTCTCTTTTGCAACAAAGAGAAACCCCTCCTCTGATGGAATTTTTGAAAAAATGGAGCATTTCAAGGTCTGTTAAAAGTTCTAGCTCAACACCGGTTTTTTTAAGCATGGCAGCCCAACTGAGAGAGGGACTTGTGAAGAATTGACAAGGATCTAATTGATATGCTTCCAGACAAACCTTCCTGAAATTTTCAAATATATCGGTCAAAAGTAAAACGTCTGAGGTTAAGTACAGATCTGAATATTCACCTAAGGTGTTGCATTCAAACAAATTCCAGACAGTGACTGCTCTAGCATAATCTTCATCTGTTATTATTTCTTCAGTGAGGTTATTGGTGAATTTATCTATGGATGGTAATTTTGTATCATCCAATTTATTTAAATTGTCGACATATGAATACGGGAAAACACCTTTTTGTCGAATCAAATCGAACTTGTCAGTGTCACGGAAAAATTTTCTCACTGCTGAACATTGGTCAGAATTTAAATTTTTAGATAACTCATCAAGTGATGACGACATAAACCGAAAAGAGTCTAGAAATCTCAATTTAAGATATACATCTTCTACACCATCAGAACCTGTTCTTTGCCTTGTACCCACATAAATATGTTTTGAGAACGAAATATACTTCTCGGTGCTTGTGGGAATGACATCGACTTTTTCCTTGTCTAGACACAGAGTTTTAATAAATAAATGGCTATCATACCCGCTGAGGTTATGGAAAAACACTGGTATAAAATAAGGAATTTTGTAATTCAAGTTACAACTGACGTGAGCCGATCCGCGATAGAGTCCGCTGACGTGACAGTGATCCCTTATCTTAACATCGTTTACGTTGAATGGTTTGTCACAAATATGGCATGTAATTGAATTTTCGAATTCTCTTTCTTGCTGAGGTGTTATAATCATGGGTTTCACATGTTTTAAATGAGAATGATAAAGTCTTCTAACATCTGCTTCCAATGTTGCAATAAATACTTGGGAACAATCTGCACCTCGATACAATTCAAACTTCGATAACGTATCATCAAAGGAACATTTTATGTAATACGCGAACGCATATGGAATATGTTCTTGAACATCCACCGTATAAGAGTTCTTATCGTTTGAAAGAGGTGATTGAATTGGAGAAAGGTATGATTCAAAATCAGCATAGACCGAAAAAGGTACAACAAGCTGTTTTTCAAAATTTTCAAACTTCAAAATATTTTCAGGAATACTTTCGCCAAATTTATTAATTTTTAAGTCAGAAGTAGGTAACTGCACGCAAACATAATCACAGTCATGCTCTATGTGTCTATATAATTTTTCAGAGCTCGCGAAATATTGAATACACCCATCGCAAAAGTATTTAGTGCAATGATGGTTGGATAATTGCTTAGAGACAAGTCTAGAAAAATTTTTGATCCATGTGTAATGCTGATTGCCCTCATCATCATCAATTAATAATAAATTTACATGCACAAGTTGCTTACATGAGGTGTAATGTAAAGGTCCTATAATCAGGTGTTGAACTTTGTCATTAATATATTTTTTTTCTAAGCCATACACGTTGATAGACAGGTTGTGGCTGGATTCAAATCTCGCTATGTCAGTAAGTTTCATTGGAAATTCGAATCCATCCAAATTAAAACAAGAAGAAAACTTTGGATATGAATAAGTAACTGATGGATCACCTTTTGGGGGAAAAACAGATGACATGATGCTCCAGAGGAAACAAAACTGATCTGCATTTCTCACGTTTACAACAGCTTTTCTTCGTTTGATATCCACCGGCAAATCAATGAATGAAGAACCTCGAAGCGGGGTGTATTTGTTGATGTTCAGTTCTAAATATTCAATGTTTTGCAGACTCCAGCCTGTAAATACCAATAATTAATAATAATAATATACCGCTTAAAATTGTTTTGAAACTTACCGCTATCCCGCTCCAAAAATTCAGATAATTTTTCGTCTAGTACTTGGATCAGGTTCTCATAATACTGCCTTAAATCGGTTGATTTCGTGATTATCAAATTTTTTGTGCGAAAGGATTTGACATCAGTGATATCTTTGCTTTGAAGAATATAGCTCCCAAATAGTTCCGTGTTTACTTTGATGCTAATCAATTTCTCGAGCTGCTCTCGAATTAACCGATTAAATTGATCCCATATATCGTTCATGAACTCTCGCACGATTATGTGTTGTTGAGGGGATGTTAGCCTGTATGATATAATGCGGCTTTTGAAAAGAGACGTAATGATGTGGACGTTGTCTCCCATAGGCGCACAACAGTTGTTTTTGTGTTCTATGGAATTTTGATGACTGTGAAAATCGATGACGTTGCGGTTGCATTGTTCACAAAATCTTCCATCTAAAATTGACAAATTAATTTATGGTGTTCCAAGTTGACTGCCAATTGTATTACCTGCTTTCCGAACTCGTTTGGCCGGATGACTACAACTTTGCTCCAGGTGACGTTTCAAATTCCAGCTTGATGAAAATTTTTTCGTGCATACAGTGCAGCGGTTTGGTGAAACCTCATCGGTAAAGTCAGTCTGTAATGGTGCAGGTACCTTGAGTTTAGTTTTTCCTCAATTTTAGTAGCTCATGTTGTTGAAAATTAATGTTTGTTTTTAATTTTTTGACCCGGCTCTCCAAATTTCTCAATTCTTTTATATTTAGAGCTCTTGCTCTTGAAATAGTTAAAATTTTATCCAAATTTTCCGTTTGTCGCCTTTCCTCCGCTTCAGCACATTGCACAAACAGATCATCATCCGTCTGCGAAAATTCAGTTTCCACGGATGTTGATTCACTTGGCATTTGTTTACAAAAAACGTTCAAATCATGTTCCAAATCTTGTATATCATACTCAACTGCTTCTGACGGACGAAACAATTGGGTAATTGAAATGTCTTCAATCCCTTGAGAATATGGAGTGTTAGTCGTATTAGTTAGGTCTATTACGTCATCTTTTGTTTGGTTTTCAACCACCAGTCCAAATGCACTGGACTTTCCCCAATTCTCAAGGTATTGTTTCAAAACGGAAGCGTTGGAATTAATGACCGGAGGAGGAAAAACATAATGGCTCAAGATTTGTACCTTAGATTGTTGTTGTTGTCTGTTAGAACTTTCACCATTTTCGCACATTTTTGATAACTGGAGTACACACTACTATAACTGAGAGAAACTGCGGGAGCGTTGTTGTTGTTGTTGGCACAGTGTATGAGCTACTAATGCTCTCCGACCGCCACATCTTCTTATGAAAGACACTTCCCCCACCTCCTTCAAGAGTGAATGAACTCTAAAGGCGAAGGGTGAATGAACTTTTAAGGTCATGTAAATATTATAATGAACCTGAAGGTTACTGAACTTTGGTGATTGAGGTCAAATTAAGTCAATAAGGTGAATGAACTTTCGAGTTTGCGTACAGTCAATGAACTGTGAAGGTCAAGAGTGAATGAACTTTCAAGGCTATGCAAAGATAATGAACCGGAAGGTTACTGAACTTTGGTGATCAAGGTCAATTTAAGTCAATAAGGTGAATGAACTTTCGAGTTTGCATACAGTCAATGAACTGTGAAGGTCAAGAGTGAATGAACTTTCAAGGCCATGCAAAGATAATGAACCTGAAGGTTACTGAACTTTGGTGATCGAGGTCAAATTAAGTCAATGAACTCGAGGGGTTTCGAGAAGATGAAATATTCATTCGATCGAAAACGTTCAGAAATAACGGTTTTGTGCTCAAGCAGTGATGAATTCAGATTTGAAAAAATGTTACTGGTAAAGTTGGAAAACCATGAAACTTACCGCTTCTATTGTGATATCAAATAAAACAGCTTTTTAAAAAAAAATATATTCATTTATTTAAACTACCTATACAAGGGCATTTTTATCAATCCAGCTAGGTTGTTGTATCCCTAACCACTTCACAAAAATATTAGGACCTTTACGACGGAGGATGCGTTCAACCAAATAAGCGTCTGCATGCTTCACTAACTGGAGTTCCGATGAGTAAAATCCGCCTAATATTTCTTCATTTTTATCGTCTTTCAGCATGTAGTGCCGAGGGTTAGTCTCCTTTATCTTAGCAACAGTGAATATTTCGTTAGACCAGTTTGGACGGTATCCTTTATTAAACGCTTCCCTATGCTTGCTTATTCTAACTTTATCGCCAACTCGAAACTTGGGTTTTCTCACATCCACGGTCTTTATAAAACTATATGAGTTTTTTAAAATTTTCTTCTCGTTGCTTTTTTTTACATCAATTGGTTTGAAGCCTGTTGTTCCATGTTTCGTTTCATTATATTTTTTGACAATTTTCGGTAATAAATTCAGCCACTTGTAATTTCCCTGCAAACTAAACTGTTTCCACATGAGACCCTTAAGGGTTTTATTCACCCTTTCTACGACGGAAGCTTTCATCGTTGAATATGTGCTGTAATGATTGATGTTGTGTTTTTTAAATAAGTCCTTCACACTTTGATTATAGAATTCTTTTCCCATATCCGTATGCACATGAGCTGGAATATATGTCTTGAAAACTTTCTTTAGTGCATCAGCCACATCCGCACCGGTTTTGCGTTTCACAGGTATCGCCCAAACATACTTTGAAAATACATTGATTGAAACAAGTATGTATCTATAACCCTTGTTAACTCTTGCATAGGGTATCATTTCCACGAGGTCACATTGTAATAAATCATTCAGACCCTTAACAATCACTCGTCTGCGTTTAAAGTTTTTTCTCGCTGGTCTATGTAATTCATCAACAATGTCTTTTTTCACCGACATTATTTTTTACATTTAAATACAAGAGTTGCAACTAGCGTTGGTGGACTTTTAACACTAGTAGAATAGAATGAAAATTTGAATCGTCTTTCGTACGGAACCTTTTTGATATCTTCGTAAAAACTTATTGTGTTGGTTATTGGATTGAGCGTTGCAACTCCTACCTTTGCAGTTATGCTTGCGTCAACGAGCTCAACCACTTCAAAAGGAATTTCATAATGGTTGAAACCAGGAATATTGTATAATTTATATAAAAAGTATTTTTTATCTGGATCCGTAAATCCTAGGGTATTACTAAAAAAATTCAGTGTTACATAAAAATATTGATCTGTAGTAGTTTGGTGATGTGATATCTTTTGTTCTAAGTTTTTCATTGCTTTTTCTGAGTCATCACTCTTTTTCTTATGCACCAGTGATCTGCCAAACTTGTCAATCATGTTAACTGTCTCTGATATAACTGCGTGTTGATTGAGCTTTCACTTCATTTTATAATGCGTGATTGTTTGAGTTCTTGCACTATATGTAATATTTCATTATCCACTGCTGTATTGCCAGCATGCTGTGCAGCAATCAGCAATCTCAATCTGTTGACCAATTTATTCGGGTTTTTCCATGGGATGAATTCTACTTCTTTATTATTCAAATGAAGAAATGCTCCTGCACCTGACTTGGTACGTGAGCGTTTGTTTAGAGATGTGGGTGTTGTGAAACGTCGTGGTGTCATGTCTGGTTGAGATAAAATTCGTTTTACTATGGAATACTTTCTTCCACCGTTTCCGGCTAGGCGATGTGTAGGATCATAGTGTTGTCTTGCCGCACTAGAGACTTCCATAATTGCTTTATAATTTCTTTCGTCTTCGAGTGTATAGTTTCCAGGTTCCTTCTTAAAAAGGAACTCATACAGACCGGGTGTTCCTTTATATGTCACACCATCAATTTTAACATCATCACCAATAAACTGTACTATTTTGTTACCAATAGAGAATTTTTCTGTAGAGCGATCTAGTCGAATTCCATATTGATGATCAAATTGATTTTCAGTATCTCCAATCATATTCCTGATATATTCTTTAGCTAAACCACTATACTGCTCTAAATATTCATTCATTACTTCTTCATGTTTGGATATTTCATGCAATGACACATATTGATCATCTTCCTGAGTTTCCATATCGCTGCCAACAGCATCATCATCATCATCGTTGGTAAAAACATCTTCCGAGAATGAAGGAGCACTTTTGCGACCGGGGAACTTTTCTTTGTAACTAATTTCACTTTTTATTTCATTTTTTATTTCATTTTTTATGGGGGTTGGAGGGGTTTTCACTTCTGATTTGATATTACTCAATAAATCCTTCAACGGTTTTGTGATAGGTGCCAAATTTTTTTCTCGTTCAAAAGTCATACGCGTTATATCGGAGCGTAAACTGTGGAGTTTTTTTCTAACTGCCGCACGACTCTTAATCAACTGACGTGCTATCTGTTCATTCATTGTACTAACGATGATGTTGCTTCTTAGATGTCTGTTATGAAACAATCAAGTCCTTTGCGATACCTCCCGTTATTTATAGGTGAATCTTTATTTATTGTTAAAAAGCCGTGCGGTTCCTGCCAACACTGTGCGCACATATGTCTAAACTGTTCTTTGCTCATGTCCGCCCCGAGATGATTGTTAAATATGTGATCCAAGTTTAATGCGTCTTGTTTGAAAAGGACTATGAAGTTTCCATTGTCTCTCACCAATTGCTTTGGTATTGAGGAATATGTTTGTGCTAAATAGAAACAATCAATATTTCTATGTCTGCCAAAACTGAAGTAGTCCCTTATAATGTTTTGATTGCAAGATATAACATCATCGAAAATTATTATTGAATTCTCTTTTGCTTGATTTGGTGGTATAACGTCGGCTCCATCTTGAAATTCAAAAAATCCAATTTCTTTAATTGGGTTTAGAATTTTTTTTAAGTGCAAATATTTTGGTTGGAAAAGAGTTTTGCAGTATAAATAAATATTTTGAAATCGCAAACCGTTAGGATGTGCTAATAAAGTGAGCATTAAATTTGTTTTGCCACAACCACTTCCACCAACTATCAAACCACGTTTACACCCTCCCAATAGCGCACCATGTTTGTTGAAATTTTGTGTATTTGAAACCTCATCATAGTTTGTAACAGGGAGGACAAGGTTTTGCTTTTCCAGTTTCATATTCTCAACTGAGTGGAATTGCAAAGGATTGCTATTATATAATAAAATTGTTTTGGAGTGGTAGCAGCCTCTCTGCCAAAAAAGATAAACACAAATTTATGTAAAATAAATTTTTATTTTTCAAAGTAATTGCAACGCTTGCTGTATTTTCAATTCAAAGAAATTGTCCAGCTCCAGAAATAATCGATGGATGGCCATTTGCTCATCCTTGAATAGCTTTTTCTGCTTCTGTTTCTTCGCAATCCTCGGAGGAATTTTACGAATGATTTTCAAATCCGGCTTCGGTGTGAAGGTCTCAAAAGTATCCTCTCCCCAACACTCTTCATCGATTTCTAAAACAACACAATAGTAGTATATTTTCATTTTAAATTACTGACTTACCTTCTGTATCAACAAAATTCAGACGGCGACGGGGCAGTAAATCCCGATCAGCTAGAATTATGAAATGACAACTGGGGTATGGCTATAATAACAATGACCTACTTTGCACCAGCATTTTCGGTGTCTCAGTTTTCGTTATCTCACAACACTGTGGCATAGGGCAGGGCACTGGAGTGCAAAATTCACTAGTTTCGGAAGACATGGTGGTTTGATGATCGTACTAGAGCTACAGTAAGGATGAAACCTATATATACCTATTGATTCCCCCACTATTCAGCTTTTATGAAGGTCAAGAGTCCACTCCTTCGTTCCCGGGTTTAATGTCCTGACCGTTGAGGTACGCCCCAGCTCAAGTTGGGGAAACTTCCAAGGGGGGGCCCGGGGGGCGCAGCCCCCCGGAGCAAGGGGGGGGTTTTGGGGGGCGCAGCCCCCCAAAAAAAAATTTTCAAGGTCAAGGTCACGGTCAAATTGAGGTTAACGACCCCCTGAGGTCGTTCCTTCAGTATGCAAGTTCAGACAAGTTCAGACAAGTTCAGACACGTTCAGACACGTTCAGACACGTTCATGGTCAGAGTTCAATGATCTGTCAAGGTCACTCCCCCCACCTCCGGCCTGTCAAGGTTGAGATGAATGACCTCTGTCAAGGTCAGGTGAATGACCCGTCAAGGTCAATGACCTGTCAAGGTCAGGTGAATGACCCGTCAAGGTCAAGGTCAGGGGTCAATGACCCGTCAAGGTCAAGGTCAGGGGTCAATGACCTGTCAAGGTCAAGGTCAGGGGTCAATGACCTGTCAAGGTCAAGGTCAGGGGTCAATGACCTGACAAGGTCAAGGTCAGGGGTCAATGACCTGTCAAGGTCAAGGTCACTCCCCCCACCTCCGACTACTAGCCCCTATTTTATCTACTTTTTTAACTATTTGGGTAAGTACGTTGAGGTTGTTGGTCAAGTTCTCTTCGATTGTCATCTGCGAGGTGACTCTATTTACGGCTACATTGTTGTCAGGCTCTGGTTGGTTTTGCACCCAATTCTGAGTCATCTCGTTTACCTCAACCAATTCCCTCAAATCTGCAACGCCGTTTTTCCCATCACTCCCTGCTAACAACCTAATTTAATTCTCTCTGCGCATCCTAACAAGTTCCCTTTCTCTTGTCAACAATCTGTTCTGTACTTAGCTTCAGTTTGTCTTCTTGCGGCTTCAATTTCAGCTTGTCTTTCATCTAATCTTAACAGAGCTTCTTGTTCTGTCATATACGCTTGTCTTCTCATTCTATAGCTTCACTTCTAGCTATACTATTTACACTACTAGTTGCATCTGTTTTACTTGTCACCCTGAATAATCGTTCACTTACCCGGTCATCTTCCTGTTCGGCAATTCGGCTGGAGTTCTCGGGCAGTATTCTTCCTTCCATAATTTCTGCTACTCGATTCTCCTGCGGAGGCGCTTCCTCGCTTTCTTCCTCGTGCCTCCTCGGAATGCTGGGTTTATTTGTCCATGATCCAAACCGCGGTTTGGTGGTATTCCCGCGCTCTCTCTTCTGGGACGATGATTCAACGATCGTGACTGCGACATTAGATAGGATGACACAAACAAACGAGAATTACACGTCTCCACAGTCCACATGCTTCGGTTATTTAAATATTATTTTTCAACTTTTTTTCTGTTTCACCCTGTATACGCCGCCGGCATCGTGGCGCTGATGGCTACCTTTCTGGATCGGAAGAGTACGATGCAAAGAACATTTCCACAAAGTGGCATCTTCTCATCAAAAAATGCAAGATACTTGCAACTAGCATCCGGACTAACAGTTTTAATTTGGAAGCAAGGGCCCAATCTTGAATTGCTTAGGACTGCTTAGCAACACACCAGCAATGAAGAGGTGTATTTTCACCGGACGTGCGGCGTTTAAAATTTGAACCCACGTAGTCCCGTAAGACCACCGTTCGCATCTTGCAGTAAAATTCAAGAGAACAGTTTATCAAAGAAGTATGCAGGTATGCAACAGCCCTATGCTATTTTGTTTGTTCAAGACTTAACAATCAGATGACGATGCAAGAAAACGAAAGGAAATTCTTGCTCGAGAATAAATAATTAGCTGAGTAATTGTTAAATTGCCGCAGTGAATAAAGCAGTTTGCATCAAGAAAGGCTAATTACTGCCTCGGGAAGCTAAGTAGCGGCCGATAAGTGTTTATAATTTACTTTTCACATCATGCGTGAGGCGAAATAACGAAATTAATAACGATAAATTATCACAATGTGGAGTGCAAGCATGCGATTCGCCCTCCCTCGCTGCCGGGTAGGTAGGTACTTCACCCTCGGAGCTCTTGCGTTGCATAGCATGCAGAAATCACTACCTCGCGGTGTATGTTTAAGCTTTATTTATGCGTTGTGTTCACGGTCAATTTTTAATTTGAAGATAATCCACGTTCATGACTATGGTTCCATTGATTTTATTCAAATCAACTCTCCCGTGAAAAGGTAAAACCATTGTTTAATTATATCCAGTTAGCCAACTGAATAGGCCGATTGTACTTCAACGAAATAGTTCAAGATTCTTCCGGTAGATGGCGCTGCGATTAACAATGTCGATTTAATTAGTGTGAGGACGTAAACAACAACGAAAGCTACGACATGCGTGCAAATATGTTGATGGTAGAGTGATTTTAAGTGTTTCCGACTTTTCGGTCTGATTTCGGTTGTGCCTCTCTGATTGCAAAATGTCATACACGAAATGCAATCATTTTGGTGTCCAAAAAGTGACAGGAAATTTTATAAATTTCCAAAGAATGATCCCAACAGGCTGTAGAAATGGATAGACGCAGCAGGGAACTAAAAATTGCGCGGTAAGTTTTCATGTTCATACCTTTTTATAGAATAATGTTAAGTACCTATCTAATGATTTTTGTTAATATGAAGCTCCACAAAGTCACAGAGACCCCACCTCAACTTTGAGGTGCTCCATAATATATTTTTCCTGAAGTCACAATAAAGATTAGCTGGCTCGGCTGAGTCCAAGCAGCGGCTGAAAGAAAGTTCAAATAGTTGACAATCTCTTGAAATTGCATGGGGATCCTCGCCTAATCATTATTTCAACTTTTTAGAGTATCAGCCCGTCCAATTGTCCGAAATGAGTATCTGCAAGAATCATTTTGACAGAAGCGCCTTCGTCAATCCGACCCACGTTAGATTGAACCGGAATGCCATATACCCAAACACTTTGATATGCCGTCTACACCAGTCCATCTAGAAGTCGAGGGCCAACAACTGAGCCAACAACAACAACAACAACATAATCCATGGTAATTACTTTGGGTAGGTACGGGTACTCGCTTATTTATAACACTATTTAAACATAGGAATAAATATGGAAAAAAAAACATACTTGTAACTAAGCAACCTAGAGCATCAAACTAGAAAAAAATAGCTCCTCATAGTATTGACTATTGCATACAGCAAAAATAAAAATTATAGGGTGGCAACAAAAAGTCCTGCACCATTTCAAAAAAGTACAAAGTTGTAAGGTATCCTTTACCACCATGTATTAAGCATATCGCTGTCACAAGCCTGTCACAAGCCAACAAGTACCTACTTGCAGATGGTGGAGGTAGAAAGATTTATCTTGAAGTTGGTGGAAGCCGCTTCAGAATTCGATAACTTTCAAGAACTTGACGGCTGTTTGGAGGCGAATAATTTTTCGGATGTCCTCCCAAATTGTGACCAGTATAATACTTATGGTGCTATTCTGTAAAAAAGATACATCGATGTAAGCGCTGTATCGGTGTCGCTGTAAGATGAGATGACACATGTGACAATGCAAAACATTATTACCTACTTTTGTCATTGTACAGCGATGTAGCGCTTACATCGATGTATCTTTTTGACATAATAGCACCATAAGTTGAGATTTATAATAATTCAAAATTACAATTATAATAAAAATTTTATAACTTTTTTCACATTTTCAGGAAATTCCACAAGAGAAGGTACATCAGATACCGCCAAAGACCGGACGCCAAAACAAACCTACTCGCGGGAAGATGTTGTGTCAAAGGTGTTGAATTTTTCGCCATCAACAAGAAGTGTGCCAGCTGAGATACCAGCAAAGTAGAAACGAGTTTTCATATGGTTATTATTCCACCATGTCCAACTTCTCCGTCTTTGTCGTTACAAAATAACTCCAAGATTTGCTCAACAAAACATCATTTGTTGAGCAAATTGATTCCTATTTGATCAGAAACATGAGGCCGTTATCGCAGCAGAGATTGTAGATTTGTAGATAGATAACATTTTTTGATTTATTGCGATAGAATCTATGTTGTGCCTATGCAGACAGTGCTATAAAGATAGGTTTTGGAGTTGAAAAAATAAATTCATGAAATTTTGAAGCACTGTTACCGATTCAGAATTCACACCACCATGTAATTAAATTCCCCGAAAATCCCAGTTGAGCATTTTTTCGACGCTGTAAAAATATATCATGTTTGCTGCAACAAGTCCAAAAATTGTGTCCTCGTTGTCGCATTAGAGCCATACTGCTAGCTCACAGCTGTTGGTCCTACCGCAGGCGCAGGACATGACTAGACCGTCGTTTGAACCGTCAAAATCGTATTTCTCGCAAAAAGAAACACGTAACTCGCTTCAATTCGCAAATAACAGTGTTAATTAAGTATAGTCCGGGGATAAGTGGCCAAATTTGATAAATTTTTCATTGTATGATAAAGACATAAAATTTGGTGTGAGTGGTCATGGTCCTCCTTTAAAATGTAGACATGGCACCTCCGCTTTATTTTGGTTAGGGAACTCCTACGAACCACCGTAATTATCGTCACACATATCAGAAAATAATCATTCGACTCTACACTAAACCTTGACAAGAGACACACGAGTTCTCGCCATACGCACTGTTAATAAGGCTTTGCGGAATCAATCTGTACAAGCTTATTCCTTGACAAAAATTTACCTTCGAAACCGATCTCTTTCGAAACCTTCAAAGATGCACTTTGGTTTGAGCCCGTAGACATTTCCAAAATCCGAAAAAATTCAAATTTTGAAAAAATTCTAATTTAGAAAAGAATCAAATTAAGAGAAAATTTATATTTCGAAAAATTCAAATTTTGAAAAAAAAAAACTATTGAAAAACTTGTTATCAAGAAAAAATTTCAATTTTGAAAAAATTTCAATTTTGAAAAAATTCAAATTTTCAAGAAATTCAAACTTTGAAAAAAAATTTAATTTTGAAAAAATTCAATTCTTGAAAAAAATCAAATTTTGGAGAAATTCCAATTTTGAAAAAATTCAAATTTTGAAGAAATTCAAATTTTGAAAGAATTCTAATTTAGAAAAAAAATCAAATTTAGAGAAAGTTTATATGTATTTCGAGAAATTCAAATTTTGAAAAAAAAAAGTTGAGAAAAAATTCTTGAAAAAATTTCAATTTTGGAAAAATTCAAATTTTAAAAAAAAATCAAATTTTGAAAAAAATTCAAATTTTGAAGAAATTCAGTTCTTGAAAAAATTCAAATTTTGAAAAAAATTCAAATTAAAGGAAAAAAATTTAAGATTCAAATTTTGAGAACAAATCATTTTTGGATTTTAGAAATGTCTGATCTCAAACCAAAGTACACCTTGTAAATCTCGAAAGAGACCTGAATGGTGAATTTCTGTTGAGGAATAGCCCGTACGGATTGATTCCGCAAAGCATTATTTTACCAATTTAACTCTTCAACACCACTATGCTGGAATCGATACAGTTTTCCATTATTTTATATGCATCAGAGCCGCGGTAGTATCTGGATAACCTCCAAATATCCTTGCAATTGAGTGATAGAATAGTTCCAGAAACCAAAAACAACTTTGTTCCTTGCCTTTTTGACACAAACATCAGTTAACTTGATTCTTGAGTGCTTTAAAACCAATTTTAAACTCTTTGACAGAGTTTTAAAATTTATTACTTGAAAAATATTATTCTTATTCTCCTATTTTTTACTACCCTGGATATTTTTGGGAATCGTTCTAGTTTTTGGATTCTACGTTCAGTATAATAGTAGTATAGATAAAAAGATGCTCTTGCAAAATTTTGATTGGAGGCTTCGTTTTCGAGATATTTGGATTTGAAACTTGAAAAAACATCTTGAAAATGAAACTTTCAAGTCTAAAAATTAAAATCTAAAAAGCTCATGATTTCCCAGCTGACAGATTTTCTAGGTTTTCTAAGTCAGTAAACCACCATTTTTTTCCAGAGAAACGGGAAGTTTTCAGGAAAAAAAGGGGTCTTAGAAAGTGGAGATTTCGGGGTGTTTTTAAAAGTTTCAAACCCAAATATCTCGAAAACGAAGCCTCTAATCAAAATTTGGCAATGAGAACCTTGTTTTCTAAATGAACCGTAAAATCCAAAATTTATATCGATTCCTAAAATTAGTCAGGGGAGTAAAAATGGGGTGGAGAAACCCATACTACCTATGTGAAGTGCGCAACCCTAGCGGAATGTGTGCCCAAATGTAAAGGTCACCAGAGTCGTGAGCGAAACAGTGCTCAAAAGTAGACGGAAATCAAGCATGAATGTTACGAAAGACAGTATATTTTTATTCATGTATGAAATATTATTCACAAAAAATTAGTGGAAATAACCATAGGTATTATTATTTGACAACAATAATGTACATTTTAAAAATGTAACCATATACACCATTTTACATTAATCTTTTTATACTTTTATACGTAGAACATGTATTTTATATTCGATGTAAACTGCTCCACAATAAAAAATTTAACATTAACATTATTATCCACTTTGAAATTTGAACCACATCGCAATGCCCGAACAGAAATCAGATATGCTGCTACGAAACATGAAAATATGAATAATTAAAACCCGAACTATTTCATCAGAAGCTTAACGTCTTGGCGGCTATTGGAATGGGCCGCTAGGCAACCCAGATCTTTCAGTCTCAAATTTAGGCTGGGAATAGCACTATATTTCAACAGTTTTTCATGTAACTTCATTTTAACCTCATCTGGTTTGTGGCCGGACGGCTAGCACGGCTGGTACAGTTTCATTTTTTTGCTGCAATGTTGATGGGGCTTTTGATTATATGTCAAATGCATTAATTCAGTCTCCATGCACTAAAGTTGGCCTAGGCTGGACTTCTTTGGAACGTGGGTTTTTGAAAGAAGAGTAGAAAATCTCCTAATTCAAGTATCTACCACAACATAACCTCCAATTTTCGCCGCATATCGCAGGGACCTGGAATGAAAGAGATCGACTTGCTAATAAAAGTCAGGTGTTATCAAGTCTCGACTTACCTACCAGTATGTGTGCGTCGGTTTTTCCACAATAGCATTGAATAGGTCATTAAAATGAAGATTTTTCTGAATGTTCACCTTTTGTTTTGATGTATACGTCAAACAGCGAGAAAAGTCAAAGATTCAAGCTACGACGTGCGGATGAACAGAATCCGCACGAAACCGAGTCGATTTACCGGCCATCTCGCGGTTGAATTGGGAACTAATCCTAGCTCTTAGCTATAGCACACTCCCAGCTCTATGTGGTGCGCAGAAGTGGTTGCCAAAATTATACACAGCATTGGCTAACTGGATATAATTAAACAATGGTAAAACCTAGTAACTGCCTTTGGGCAAATTGTGCAGGAGAGCGAAAAGAAGTTCCCAGTCTTGCCATAAGAATTGCTATGGCAAAATAGAACAGATATTAGCGGTAATGGGGGTTTTCAAGGTTGAATTTTTCATATTTCATAATATCTTCATGATTTGGGTAGTATTTTGGAAAATAATGCACTTACTATGTTTTTCCATTAGGAATACCAGCATATTACTTTGGAAAAACCTAGCACAATGACTTGCTATTGAGGAACTTCTGAAGGCTATCGAATCTCAAATGGAAAAACATAGTAAGTACAATTATCATCATCCCTGTTATGTTAAAAATCATATTTGATGTAACTTTCAAAAATAGAACCAACAAACAAAATAGCGTTTCCAAAATAATATTCCTATCGATATAAATTGATATATTTGGCAGGGATTCACATTCGAAATTGCACGCAAGAAAAGTTACGATTCGAGTTGCGATTGAACAAATCACAAAACAAAATAATCAATTACATTGGTAACTAACCGAGTAACTAACATTACAAACAAATGAAAAACAACAATGCCTTCAACATTTACTTTCAGGTACCTACTCATGAACAAAATCAAAGTATACTTATCTCCATCAATGGCACTTTTTTCTGATGGGTCTAATCACGGTGGCTCTTGTAATTGGAACAATATTGTAACTTTTACAATAAACCATCGTTGTATTAATTAATGGTAACAATAATAGCAAAATCAACAAAATTACTATATTGTTTCAATTACAAGAGCGTGATAAGACCCAAAAGCGGGCGACAAAAATTACAGCTCAAAAATTACACTTTCCCAACTTTATTCAAAACAAAAAAATAGACAACATTTGATGTCAAACCAGATGATGCATCAGACGAAGCAATATTTTTCCAGAAAACTCTCTTCACAGGTGGCATTTTGGGCACAATTCTCTTAAAAATGTTGTCTTTTTTCAAGGAACTTATACCTCAATTGTCTTCTCTGATAGTTAGGATAGAAAAGTCGAAATTTTTGTGATGTCGGCGCGCGCGTCAGACCTACCTACCCCCTAATTAATTACACTTTAATCAATCGGCGTTCTTGGTTGTTGTATTTTTGTGAACCTAAAATAATGAAAGAGTATAATACTAAATTATAATTTTGGAAAAATCACGACGATTAGAAGTTAAGTGCTCCTGGATCAATGAAGTTAACTAAACTCACGTTTATTAGTAGCCAAAGCTCCGGGAAGCTTTTCCCTCGAAGACATTTTTATGCCAGAAAAACACAATTGCTATCAATAATAATTATTAACTAATTCATCATACGACCTCTCTCTTTGATGTTTTAGCGGGAGAATCGAGCAAGAGCACGTATCGTATAACGGTCCAAACGGCAACAATAGGGCACATGGTGCTAAGAGTGTTTATACTGGGGGTGTGTAAATCTTTTTGTGTTGTGTTTTTGAAGTGAAACTTCTATTCTCGCGCCTAGATCACAACACACAACTAACGCAGAACCACATATGAGAGTGAATTCGCGGTACATGTAACGAGGGTGTGTAACGCGGAGGTGTAACGTTATAGTGGGCCCTTGGGGTGACCAGTGTCTCGTCCGAGAAAATAAGAGTGAGCTGTTGCCGCGTTCGATTCTATTCTTCACAGTTAGTATTCTTTCACCGCTTGCATTGTGTTTCAAGGACAACAGCTTCCATCATAGACTAAAATTCAATTTTATCGATGAATTCTAACTCAACGGAAGTGTCAATTACAACCGAAAATGATTAATTTATTTTCGTAATGCGTATCGCCAACCTGTCGCCGACACTGGACTCCTCTACTTGGTGTTGCGCAGGGGAAACAATGGCAAGGGTGTTGTGCTGGTGACCCGACAGGAATGGTTCTCGACTTGGCTAAAAGTTATCATTGTGCCCATTGCGTGGCGCTCTCATTCGCCGTCATTTTTCTTTTCTGTCATTTGTCTGCTTCATGACAATTCATGTTCACATGTGCAGACGATTACCGTTACATTTTCGAATCGAATCGAAGCAAAGTTCCGAGCTGTTTGCTTGTTAATTTTTGCGCTTTGTTGATTTGTTTATGTTATTTTTGTTTTGTTTTTGTTAAATTATTGTGGTTTTGTTTTTGTTATTTCAATTAAAATTAACACCAGATCGAGTTTTCTAAACGACATTCTTATACTTTGTGGAGATTATTAGATTTCCATGCTGTGCCTGCCAGAACACAGTTTTCACCGTGCTGTAATATAACGGGGAAAATCGTACAGTAAGAAAATCCGTCACGATGTCACATTCGCATAATTATTTGTGGAGAATATTATTGATGAAAATAGATACTCATTGTATTAGGGGTATGAGTGAGACTTCTAGTGAAAGCGGTACACACCTAAAAACACATCGATACTGTGTTTTCGATATTACGAAATTTTTCTTGTAATAGTATTTTTCAAAGAAGTGGTGACCTCTTATTCAGTACCTTTTTTCCAAGAGCATTTCTTTCTATGTCCCCAGTGGATATCACTCGTAATTTTTGCAGGAATGGAGACCTCGAACTCTTTTCTTGGTAGTTGCGAAGCAGCATGACTATAAAACGCCCAAGGGAGCCCAAAAAGAATTCTTTTCTGCTGGGCCGTCCAACTTACGATATTTTGATTTAATAGTAGGAGAGACGCGAACCAATATTTAATCCAGGTTACAGGCGCAGGCGACTTGGTTTCAACAGAAATTATTATTCCATGCCGTGTTTTATTGTATTACAACAAAACGCAGAGTCGTTAGGTATAAGTAGGTATATTTTACGGTAGAACTTATTCGCCTGGACTAGATCTCATTTATTTGCGCGTCTCCCCTACTACAAAATCAACATGCCAAAAATTTGACGGCCCAGCAGAAAAAAAAAGTTTTAGGGCTCTCTTGTGCGTTTTGAAGCCATGTAGCATGGAAATTACTAAGAAAAGAGTTTAAGCTTCTCATATCTGCGAAAATTGAGAGTCTGATCCAGTAGGAACATTGAAAAAAATGCAGTTGAAAAAGGTGTACTGAAAAGGTCACCTCTTCTTTGGAAAATTATACTGCGAAAAAATTGTCTTCATATTTGGGCTCACGGAACGCGATTTAGGGAACGCAACAAAACATATGAATTTATCGTTTCCTTGCACAGCAGAAAAAATAAAAACAGTTCTTTTGACCTCTGCGGAAGAATTTTTTATTCAAATGTGAAGAATGAATTGGACACGACGACATTTGATGAAAACTTTTTCAATAGACCCGTGAGCTTCACTTATGACATACATGACGATACTCAATGATCATTTTGTGAAAGTTCTTGCATCTTGAAAATTTGGAGGGCCCCCATTGGTCCCCTAAGGGACAAAATATCGAGTGCTGCGGGTCAAATCGCTTGCTTCGGTATAAAGTACGCCCATGCAAAATCTCGTTACTGCACTCCAAAATGCGGTATGCTTTTGCGTACCGCTCCCACTATTCATGTGACAGAGAATGAGAGTTCAGGCGCCGAGCGCAGCGAGAAAAGAAACAAAAGAAGTCTAATCGTGAAAAGAATCATGTCGAAAGTATTCTGCCCTTTGAGTGACTCATAATATAAAGATTAATAATAATAATAAGATTGATAATAAGAAAAACAAGATGATACAAACCGTTAGGGAGCGGGTATACGAAAAGAACACCTCTTCGAACGTTGTTTGCTGATTGATTCATATCTATAGTAGTTTCACTTCTTCCGAGGGTGACTATGGTCAAGCACCCATTTTTTTTTGGGTATATCGCGTGAAAGCGCAGTTGATTTACTTGACCTTCAATGGCTTCTTGAAGTGTGACTAGTTGGTAAATTTAGGGTACCTATTTAAGCAAACTACTACAAAGTATGAACGGAAGTATGGATTCATAGCATCCATCAATGAACTATCGGCTCGACTGAAAAACACGCACAAAAAATTGGAGAAATCCAGTAAGAGCCATGCTGGGTTCATCTAGATAATATCCTATCCATAATATCCTGAATAAAACAACGGGAAAACCTAGTAAGCCACCCTCGAGGCCACCCTGCTATGTTTATCCATTGTAAAATATCTATAATGCCGCAAAGATGCTAGGTTTTACCTTTGGAAGGGATACGTGTTATGTTTTTCCACTGTAAAGTAGACTAGAAATGCACTTACTAGGAAATTCCATATGTTCTAATTTATTCAGTTTTTTAAATATTGATCCAAAACCAATATCTGAGTAAAGGAAATACTTAGAAGATTCCGAATATGTGAAAAACTCATTTTACCAAAAAATGTGGGTTACTAGGTTTTACCTTTTCACGGGAGAACTGCTTCTCATGCCACTGAATAATAATCATACGATTAGAAAAAAAAAAGTTCAATCTCTATTGTTGTTTGAACTCGTGCCAGACAAATCACGGATAACACCGCGTGGAGTGCTGCAAACACCTGGGATCTATTCAAACTTTAATGCTGCATCAATTCATTTTAGGAGTTGATCCCTATTAATTACAGTGGATTAAAGGTAGCTCGCGCTCCATCTTCCTATCTTACTGTTCATGTTATCCACGCCTAATGACAACAACACCGCTATCTAATGTTATCTGGGTAAGGTAAATAGATCAATACTTTGAGCAATAATTATATTGGGGGTGACACAACTGGAGCTTGAGACGTGCCAAATTCAGAAAGCGCATGATACTCGGTGAATAATCAGGTAAAACCCGTAATAATATACTTAGCTACATAATACATAAATTCGTGGATCTGGCACGGGTCTCATAATCATTTTGGGAAGAATTATATAGGTGCATATTTTATGAATCCAGTTAATCAGAAAATTATCTAAATAGCTTTATACACCAAGGCTTTATACCCGAAACTGACAAGTAATAAATACTTTACTCACTCACAACCACTATGGTAATTGATTCATTAAATACCATGTAAGAGGGCGAGAAGTGACTCATTACCTACTCTGCGGGAAAATGAAGAAATGGTGGCTTTAGAATACAATTTTTTATAATAATTCGTGAACCAGACAATGAGTGGGTGAATCAGTATTGCCTGAACTAATTAAGTTTCAGCAGAACTTATCAGCCAATCTGTGAGTAATGACAAAAAGTTGATTTTCAAATTTCAACTATTGAACGCCTACTTTTCGAGTGATTGAAAGTTTGTTTAGGGAATTGAAAACATTTAACTCGATTATTACATTCAAATCCCTTGATTATTAGAGCTACAAGGATAATATTCACTTATCTAAATCCCAGTGTCAATGGCAACGGAATAAAATAGATGTAAACAAAAAACTCTGACAGCTGTCACTTTGGACTTCTTTTTTGTAATAATAATCAAAATATCACTCGTGTTCGAGATTTTCCCAGATAATTTTGGCCAAGCATTTCTCTCGGGCTGGTTGTTCCTAGATAAATGCCCTCCTTCTACGGAGTCGGGCATTTATCGCTACAACCAGCACTCGCAATCGCCTGGCCAAAATTATCGTGAAAATCTAAGCACTTGTGATATTACTTCAGAATGCACATAAACGATGTCGTCAAATCGGCGTTCAGAAGTCTGGGTTTTGTCATCCGAAACTCAAGGGACTTTGCGGATGTGGCTACGCTTCGTCTGCTGTACTGCACGTTTGTCAGGTCGCAGCTTGAGTATGCTTCTATTATTTGGAGCCCCCTATATAAGACTCATATTAACAGCCTGAAGAGAGTGCAGCGAAGATTTTTGAAATTTCTGTCCTTCAGGTTGGACAGTGTCTATCTTCCTAGGGGTTTCCCTGACAGTGAGCTGCAGAACAGGTTCCACTTACAGAGTTTGAACAATCGCAGGGCTGCCCACTCCGTTATTTACCTGCACAAGATTCTTTTTGGGGGAGTTGACTGCGCTGAGATTCTGAGCAGGATTGACTTTCGCGTGCCTGGTGCTCATTTGAGATCAAAAGCTCTGTTTCTGCTGCCTTTTGCCAGAACAAATCTTATGGCATCTTCTCCTCTCAGCAGGATGTACTCAAATCACAGCTTAATCGAGAATGAGGTCGACATCCTGTTCTGCACTCCTGCTTCTGTATATGCTGCCTTCTCTAAACTCGACCTGTAATTGGACTCTGGCCTGTTGGTCGTTTGATTCACTAATAATAATAATAATAATAATAATTACTGTTGATTATTACACACAACGCCATTGATTATTAGACCTGCAAGGATAATATTCACTTATCTAAATCCCACTGTCAATGGCAACGGAATAAAATTGATGTAAACAACAAAATCTGACAGCTGTCACATCGGACTTCTTTCCTGCAATAATCATCGAAATACCACTCGTGCTAGAGATTTACCAAGATAATTTTGACCAAGCGTTTCCCTCGGGCTGGTTGTCCCTAGATAAATGCCCTCCTCCTACGGAGTCGGGCATTTATCGCTACAACCAACACTTGCGATCGCCTGGCCATAATTATCGTGAAAATCTAAGCACTTGTGATATTACTGTTGATTATTACACACAACGCCATTGATTATTAGACCTACAAGATTATTATTCCCTTATCTAAATCCCACTGTTAATGACAACGGAACAAAATTGATGTAAACAACAAAATCTGACAGCTGTCACTTCGGACTTTTTTCGCAACAATCATCAAAATATCACTCGTGCTCGAGATTTTCCCAGATAATTTTGGCCAAGCTTTTCCCTCGGGCTGATTGTCCCTAGATAAATGCCCTCCTTCTAGCACTCGCGATCGCCTGGCCAAAATTATCGTGAAAATATGAGCACTTGTGAGCACTGTTGAATAAAACACAGAGCACGAGCTAAATTCGTGATTCTATACGGCTGTGAGATTTTGTTTCTAAGTTTCCGAATTTGAAATTTGAAAACTCCCTAGAACTTGGCAATTGCTTGCACTGATGTTTGGGAGCTCAAGCTTGACGCTATCATAATGATTGATGATGAGAAAATTAGCTGAACGGGATGTGAAAACTGTGCTTGTGCCCCGGCTTGCCTGTCTCGAACAAAAATGCCCAGTCAGTGCTTATTTTGAAGCCCTTGAAGGTGTCATAAGGACTCGCTTCTGGGAGAAAATGGGCGGAGTAAGTACTGGCATGAACCCCATAACGTTCAGCTTTGCGGAGAAGACGTGAATTTATTTTCAAAAACCACATTAGGCCAGGCGGTAAGTCATTCTGGATAGAAAAAATTCTGACCAAAGCTTTCATGGTGTCAAACTCTTCGTAAGGTCAGTACCTATAGTTATCATAAAAGCTTTGGTCGGAGTTTTTTCCAGATTGTAGTGATTTTACTAACATACCGCCTGGCCTAATACTTAATATGGAAGCATTGTGAACTATTCCTGGTTTTGAAAAGAAGTACCCACACTCTGGAAGACTGGGAACTGCGGGAAGCTACACCTTTCTAATTTTTGTGTGGATGGGATTCATCGGCGTTAATACTTGATTTCACTGCTCAGGACATCGTACTGGAACAAGGAATTTGCAGAATTTGTGAAAGGTGAACTACATCCACTCCATACTTACAATTTGCAAAGTTGATTTCGGTAATTTTTTCATTTTTGACAGCAACAGTCAACACATCAAACATAACCTATCTTTCAAAGCCAAACGCTCAGGCGCACACTAGGCAGTTGGACGTGAAGTCTACAATGCCAAACTGTAAAATTTGGCCAGCCTACTAGAATCACGGTACAAGTGAACACACTATGCCTATCGATGCGATGTGACTAATAGCTAATAGCCCAGGCATATTAGGTTTTAACCCGCAACAAATTCCCACAAAGCTGAAATTTGGTATACGGGCCTTGTAAGACCTAAGGAATAACATATCAAAATACTCGGTGACACACCCTTGTGCGTCATTGATTGTGGGGGAGGGGGCTAAATATTGCCATTTTGAATGCGTAAATGACATCCTGTAGCTTATATAAATGAAAAAAATCATATTTAGATGCCTCAAGGCTTCACAATATTTGCTTGACGTTTTAATTGTTGATAAGTTGTTTGGGTTGCCTGGAAAAAAAAAGAAGATCGGCAAAATTTATTTTGTTTTTTTCTCAAAAACCTCGAATTGATATCGGCAAGTGTGGTATCGTTTCTAACTAAATCTTGGCCTCTGATATCAAATATGGTGTTTGAAATTGAATTGAAACACGATTAAACAAGTTTTACTGAAAAAACGACGATTTTTGCCATCTGAAATTGTCGTTTTGTAATTTCGGTTTCCGTATGGTTAGAATCATCTCAATTGAGTATTTCCAACAGAATTCATTGTTCTTAACCATTTTATACCTGAAAACGATAAAAACAATGTGCCTGTATTCATTACAAGATCAGAAAATTGATCTGTTGTGAAAGTGATTATATGCCCAATTTTCTCCCGAAAATGCATACAATGTTTGCAGTTCTTTTTTTTTTTACTGATGAATGATGGAGCGGTTCCACTGTTTTTGTGTGTAATACTAAGCAAAGTTCTTTCTCTATCAGAAAATACCAAAAGCTATTGTATCTATCGGGCAATGGAAACATAAAATCCTCTTTCCTGTAGCCGTTATTCCATTTCAGAAAAAAAAGTTGGTGTAAAACTTGTTTAATAAAAAATTGATGATCTGACTTTGTAATATAAATAGGCGTAAGCAATTGATGCTGTTTTTGTCCAAGATAAACATAAATATAGGATTTGTCGGTAATTTTTATTTTTGACAGCTTCAGACAATGATGCCCCTAAATGAAGAAACCACAATTTTTTGTAGAGAATTCATTATTTTCGGGATGAGCACAGTGAATATCAACTGTTCACTCATCAGTCTCATCACTTGGGTCTGTTTCGAAGATGGAAAGAAGAACCTATTAACAATGGTCAGCTTTATTGGCCATCACAAAATATTCTTACATGTTTCTCATTCAAAGATCCAGGAGAGAAATTCCACCTTGCGCGTACTATTCACGCCACCATCAAGCAGAAATGTTTCATGGCTACCGGAGTCCACTTCATAGGCAACAATATACCGTGTTTCCTTTGAGACCCACCTTATATTGTTAAAATGATTGGTTCGTCCACAGGAATAGTTTTAGAGAAAAGTGTCTGGGTGAATTTTTTGACTAGATATTCAAAGCCCCAAAATCGTAGGAGGCACAGAGGTGTAAGTCCAAATATTTTGATATGTTCTTCCTTAGGGATCATACCAGTTACATATCAATATTTAATTTTGTGCGACATTGCTTGAGGCTTTAAATTCTCACATGGTTTTTCCTGAAATATCCGAACGACAAATTAACACTCAGCCGCCTTTCCCGCAGAACTAACCAATCGAAAGAGCTACAAAGGCTCCCTCACACACTTAAGCACTAACAACAAATCTCTTTTATTCATTTGAAACATATCTTATATCGATCGGATACTCCGTTCACTTGCAGGAACAGCTTGGAGATGGGTATCTCTCTAATTCTTAGAACTTGACCTTTGAGGATGAAAATCAAAGGACGCACGAGGGTGTAAGTCCGAGTATTTTGATATGTTGTTCCGTAGGTCCAATAGAACATATATACCAAAATTCAGCTTTGAGGGAATTTGTTACGGGTTACCACGATTTTTCGACTGAAATGCCTGGGCTATAATAGCTGTATTACACTACACAATTTCTTGAACAATCTGCCAAAATAATGTCCAAAACAATTAACTTGATTGTTGATTCGACAGATTGCTCAAGAAGTTGTGTAGCGTACAGCTTAAACGGAAAGTTCGGTATTGAAAGGTATATTTTGGATATCTCAGCGCTATCGTTTAACCTATATTTTTGAGGAGGCGTGCTGAAACAATCGATTTTGGCCGCAAAGCAGAGATGTATTTTGCGTCTGCGAAGTTTTTTTTTCCAAGATTTGCGCATCAAGAATATAACACAAAGTTAATCAAAGCGGCCGGTGTACTAGTGTTTGTCGAACGGGATGTTATTTTCACTCCAGCTCTGTAATAATAATTTAAAAATCCTCGTCTGAGTTTTCCGATTCGCAATGCGCAAACAGAAGGGGTGAAGGAGAGCGTTCTTCTCTCCGTTTCGCCTCGCAGAAGGAATAAGTCGCTTTTATCCCGCCGTAATATAAATCAATCAACGGATGATGGAATGAGCCCCCCGACTAAGACACCACATTTTATCGTTATGGCCGAATAAAAGTAAAGTGGCATGATGTACAATCTGCGGAGTTTAAAAGTCGCTGTCCTAAATTCCAATCTGCCCTGATAAATCCCAAGATATTCGAGAGTTCACAATGGCCGACCTTCGTAATCCTATCAGGCATCACGACATCACTTATGGCGAAGGCGCCGACTCCGGTTTACTTTGTAACTCACACCGGGCAATCCGCAGACTTTGGACCCGACGACCGAACCCTGCCGCACAACCCCCCCCCCTGTCCCACAGCCTTTGACAATATTTGAACGGGCCCGGAGAAATTATCCAAATGAAAATAAAATTATCATGTGATGCGCGAAACAAGCAGAGCGCTGAGGGCCTGCAGGCGAGGATCTCGGTCTCTCCCATCCCTCTTGAGTGTCGCGGAGGTCTGTACTATTTAGTTTCTTTTAAGGAAAGATTTTCATCTGCATAATGGCATTTTAATGTAATTTAGCAAAAAGTTCGCTGGAACCGGGAGAGAGGTTCAACATGTAGCAGCAACAGTGGATTCTTTCAAAAAACTCTGCCGGGAAATATCATTTTCGTTCGATAGCACAGCAAGCAAGCGGTAAATTTGACAGTCGATGTGGCAGGCGATGGACCGAAAACCGCACTATCGAAATAGTGCCGCGCCCGGCTATACGAATTCACGCAGTTCATATACGTCACGTAATTTTAGACGGCATGAAATGTCGACAAAATAATAAAACACCTTCAAATATCATGTCCAGACCCGTAGATAATAATAACCTATACACGCGATTGGTTCGGGACATAAAAACAGACTATACCAGGGCCTCGGAAAAACCTGCAAAAGTCCTGAAAAACAACCGATCGTCTCATTCCTCATCGGCAGTCTGGGGACACTTGTGTTCGACTGTTGTCTGCAGTGTGGTATTCCGGCTCACGTACAAGAAACATGACGCAATAAAGATGAGTGGGCCAGCTCGGGGAGAGTAATGCGACCTGACAGCGACAGCCAACAGATAGAGAACGGCAAGCACCAAAAGCATCAGGAGCCAGAGCCAGAATCTGGATGGGCGCAGACCTTTGACTTGACGAGTCGACTTTCAGTTTTAGGGCTGAAAGCCCGAAAAGGCCCGTGCATTCCATTAGCTCCTCGTGCGTGCGTATGACTCAAGAAGTGAAAACTCGCACCCTTATTTTGCCCTTTACGGCCCACCGGCTTTCGCCTTGCAACGAGATTCCCAACGACAAGGGATTCACGTGTAATATCCCTGCGTTATTTCAGAGGAGCTATTTATACCGGTCAGCAATCGCCTTTTTAACATCTAAGAATGGTATTTGTTATGTAGGCTATGAGAAAAATGAAGAGTACCTACATCTACTACATCTCATATTATGGATCATATACACTTAACGTTTTCCTAGACTACGATAATTTTCGATTTTATTGAATTGCAATAGCTAAAGACATTCCAATATTAGATAGGTATAAGCTGTCTGATTTCTACTTTCTACATGATTCTAGTGGGCTGTGTTTCTGGTCGCCATCGGCCGATCGCGGCTTGAATCGCAGCCCACTAGAATCATATAGAAATCAGACAGCCTATAACATTTTTTCCTGCTGTTTACTATCACTTTATATAGATGTCATATAATAAGACATTTTCTCACTGACAAAAGAATATAAAACCCCTGGTTTTCAAAAAAAACTTATGGTGCAGGCTTTACCCATTGGTCAGGTATACGGGGTAGAAAAATTACAAACTGAAATTTTATTATTTATGTAATTTTTTGGTATACGCTCTCCAAAATGGTTATTTTGCGAATTGTTTTGAGTCCGCAAAATACGTCTTTAGCGGACTAGTCCTTTAAAGGTAACTAGGCAACACTTTAGAGGACTGAATTATTTGTTTAATGGAATATGCCATTCAACATCTCAATTCACAATATTCATACTATTTTCTTTTTTCCATTCGATGAATAAATCATATTCTCGCTCATATTGCGTGCAAGACTTTTCTGGAAGAGAATCGAGGGCAATGTTCTTTGCTTTTTCCGAAATATCTATTGGAACGTAATCCATTTTTTGTGTTAGATTTGAAAACTAGTCACATGGACCTGTACTTAAACTGGACTTATAATACCGTATATCGCCATGACTCCAGTAGAATGCCGACATGTTCGTTATCCCTAGGGACTTTTATTTTCCATAATTAATATTGACCGTTCTGCTATAATGACTTTTCTCTGATGGCGACATGACATCGCAGTGTAAAGTTTAGGTTAGGTGTCAAAATGACATTTTCAAATTTGCTTGCGAGGCATAGCCGTTTTCTTTCGGTCGCTTGCAGCGTTTTGTGCGTACATGTGTTCATAGGTTCCGGTAATTCAATAGAAGGGACTATGTTCCGTGTCTAAAATTGTTAACTGAAGTGTGTTGAATACACGGTGTGCTGTTGGGCACTAGGCCGTTTGGCTTTTTTGTTTATGTTTCCCAATGGCTGGCCGTTGTTTGTGTTTTTCTGCATTCTGTAACGGGATAGTAGAGTTTCATTCAATAATTGATTGACGGCAATCTTACTTGTGAAAAGAAAACCCTCCAAGGCCCGAGCTGTGTGGTCCAGTAGGAAGTACCTAGCTGTGGTTTGTGCTGCCGAAATCATAGTGCTTGCGCCCCTTCTATTCACCTTATTCGTAAATGAAATGCATCATGGGAAACGGGTCCCCACAGCGTAGGTAAAGTAAATAACTACTATACTGCATAGATGTCAGTTCGACTTCTTCCAGTCAAGTGTCGTATTTGAATTTGTCATTACGAGCAGGGATCGTTCACGTTCCAAGTACAAGCAGCTTTCCGAATTTTCTCTCATCTTCGTTATTTTGTCTTGTTATTGCTGCTGCTGTTGTAACCGGTTGTTGTTATCGTTTGTGGCTACTGCTAAATTACTGAGTTTGATTTGTTAATCCATGTTGTGAAATACCGACCTACTAATGGTGGGAAGTCGCAATCAGCAAAGGGGTAAGGTGCTGTGTACCTGGCTCACGGACCTAGCTGCAAGTCGGACACAGCCGAAAGTCGAAATGTTTCAATTCACGCGTTCACCAAAGACGAAAGAAGTGAGAGGTCTGGGTAAAGCGCGTAGGAAAAAGAGTTATGAAAAGGCCTCATGCCAGCCTACAAAATGCCACAAGATTTGCGGCGTACACTTAATAGTCCAAGAGCTGGCGACAAAAAAAAGTGCAACAGTTTTCTAAAGGCTGAAACTCTGGAATATGTTAGATTACTCAATCACATCCATGAAATAAATAGTCAGACACCGGTTCATTAGAACCTGCTCAATCGGCAGCCAAAAGAAGTCCGAAATGCCCGAAAGGACAGTTCTGACAACGCACAGCATTGTTGTCTGACGCACAGCTCTGTTGTCTGATGCAAATATATCAGCAGTTGCATCTGTTGTCTGAGTTACGGTTCAAATGAAACGCCCGTAGCGACATACAGATTTGGGGAAAAAATCAGAGAAGCCTTGCGTAATGGAACCATCTAATGAAGAGAGGTAAGTACCTAGGTGTGGTCATAGCCGTAACTCAGACAACAGCTGACAGCTGTGGGTCAGACAACAGAGCTGTGCGTCAGATAACAAAGCTGTGCGTTGTCAGAACTGTCCGTTCGGGCATTTCGGACTTTTTTTGGCTGCTGATTGAGAAGGTTCTAATGAACCGGTGTCTGACTGTTTATTTCATGGATGTAATTGAGTAATGTAACATATTCCAGAGTTTCAGCCTTTAGAAAACTGTTGCACTTTTTTTTGTTGCCAGCTCTCCGACTATAATTAGTACAAGAAAGATAGATTTCAACCTCGGAAAAAATATGGACGTCCTGAAAATTTGATATTTTGTTCAGAATTGAGTGCTCTACAACATATCCAAAATCGCCTAAAATCGCACTCGGGGGTTTTGAGTTATTGGAGGGGGAGTAAAAAATTGCTGGTAAAAATGGAGGGGATGGAACCCGTCAACCCATTGGATGCGAATACATTATAGTTCGACGTATCATATCCCATTGATACCATTTTGGCACAAAAAGTGTCCATCATTGTTGAAGGGGAGTAGTGGGGGGGCGAAGCTCTGCTAGGTGGTCCATTTTGTTTTTATGGCCATGTAGAACCGATCACGACAAGTTTGGTATCTTTTCCGACTAAATTCAATCTCCTGAACTCGTATCCGATGTGCAAATTTGGATGAAAACAAGTTTGAACAAGTTAACTTGAGAAAACTTGTTTTTTCTTTGACAATTTTGACGAATTTTTTTTGTACTGTTGGAGGTGTTCATTTCCAGAAAATTTTCAGGGACCATTGAATTGAAGTGTATTCTCCACAAAAATCATCCATTCGAAGCATAATTTTGTTTCTCGAGTTTAAAAAATTGATTTGAACTTGAGCCGGCGCGGCGCGTCGTCTACTACTGACCAGAACACTACAGCATGCACCTTTGAATGAAAACACCTCAAACTATTGAAGAAATAAGAACTGATCTTCGGAAATTGGAGGATCTGTGGAGAATCGAATTACCTATAACATAAACAAAATCGCAATGAATCGCACTTTAGGGTTTTGAGTTATTCAAGGGGAGAGGTAACAGTTCATAGAGTATGAATCCTGTCAAAGTGTTATACTCTTCCTCGAATAACTCAAAATCTTGCATTGTGATTCATGGCGATTTTGTTCATGGTATAGAGAATTCAGTTCTGCACAAATCCTCCAATTTTCGAAGATGAGTTGTTATTTCTCCAATAGTTTGAGATGTTTTCATTTAAAGGTGCATGCTGTAGTGTTCTGGTCAGTAGTAGACGACGCGCCGCGGCGGCTCAAGTTCAAATCGGTTTTCTAAACTCGAGAAACAAAATTATACATCGAGTGGATGATTTTTGAGGGGAATACACTTCAATTTATTGGTCCCTGAAAATTTTCTAAGAATTAACACCTCCAACAGTACAAAAAAAAATCGTCAAAATTGTCAAAAAAAAAACAAGTTTTCTCAAGTCAACTTGTTCAATCTTGTTTTCATCCGAATTTGCACATCGGATACGAGTTCAGGAGATTGAATTTAGTCGGAAAAGATACCAAACTTGTCGTGATCGGTTTTACATGGCCATAAAAACAAAATGGACCACCCAGCAGAACTTCGCCCCCCCACTACTCCCCTTCAACAGTAATGGACACTTTTTGTGCCAAAATGGTATCAATGAGATATGATACGTCGAACTATAATGTATTGGCATCCAATGGGTTGACGGGTTCCATCCCCTCCATTTTTACCAGCAATTTTTTACTCCCCCTCCAATAACTCAAAACCCCCGAGTGCGATTTTTGGCGATTTTGGATATGTTGTAGAGCACTTAATTCTGAACAAAATATCAAATTTTCAGGACGTCCATATTTATTCCGAGGTTTCGCCGATTTCTTTACTATTTTTCCTGTACTAAATTACATCGGGGAAGAAAAGATACGACGATAAACTGCCAAGGTCCGTCGTCTTGCTGGCTTGCACATTGCACCACTTCAGCGTTTCATAAGGGTACATCGTACCATCCAAGTTGATTCAAGCACTGGAGAGCCATTCCACTGGAGAATGACATCAGAATGACTGAAGAAACCAAAAATCACAAACACCTGAATAATACCATAGTGATGATAAATATTATTTTGTTTCTATGTCACTGGCGACGGGCGCGTTTTTGTTGTGTTGAGATTATAAATAAAGTTGACATGAGAAAATCTGGTGCATTTTGGTTTGGGACTCAATCCCCCCAGATATCTCCAGTTCAACATATCGTCAAAAGATGACAGAGGAATTTCGAATAAGGTCAATACCGTGCATTTTCTTTCGCAGAACTACTGACAATAAGTAATGAAATCCACAGAATATTCGTATTGAACGGATTAGGGAGTTATAAAACACACCAAATTCGAAGTCGACACCACAAATCCGGAAACTTCCCACGTTGAAAAAAACGAAACTGTCAAAATGACGTTTCTGGTGCAGGGATCACGCCCTCCTTGGATCACGCTTTCTGGTGCGAAACTGATAAATCGCAACCGTGATCCCTGATCGCAACTGCGTTGATTTTGAACTTTTGAAGCAACCTTCGATAAATTCGAAAGACAGTGACTCTCAAACTTCATGACTGTTTCAACTTGCGAACTTGCAATGAGTTCTTCGAAACGAAATAAACCTGATGGCTACTTTCGAAGTAAAAAACATATTATTGTAAATTGAATCAGTTATTATGAAATAATATTATATCCATAAATATTTGTAGTACAAAATGTGCCGATGCAAGTTGCAGATTTTCTATAATCTTTTGAGAACTTCTGTTATGATAACGATAATGGTAGCGCCCCTGTGGCGTCATTTGTTGTTTGGTCGGGTAGGGTGATCAGCAGTCTATTTTAAATACAGGTCCATGACTAGTCATAATAAAATAGGTTGCCATAACACAACAATTCAGCCAACGTGATTGGCTACGTTTACACCGTGGCTTTGGTCCGCGACCTAAGCACTAAATTCGACCCAAATAAATTTAGTCCACGTGGTGTAAACGACCGTAGACAAGGACCAAATTAGGACCAAGTAGCTTGGGTCAGGTCTCCGGTTAGCCGTGGACTGAAGTAAATTTAGTTTTTATATTTATTTAGTTTAAGTTCATATTTTAAAATAGGTCGGCCGCGTTAGTCTGCCGGTGAAAACGCTGGAAGAGAAGAATTAGTTCAGGTGGAATTTGGGTCAGTGCTTAGGTCAGTCCAGTTTTAGTCCACCGGTGTAAACGTAGCCAATATGAGTAAAATTCATGTAAATTCCTGCTTGAACTACAACAACTGAGGTACTGCTTGAAGGAGTTGAGTTGAAGAGGGTTTGGAGAGCTTATACCAAAAAACGTTGTATGCAACACGTACGCAAAATGCTTTAGCGGATGCCTCGTCCCTAAACAAGCGAATTCGTCCGCTAAAGATTCATTTTGCGTACTTGTTACATAAAATACTGGTTTCAAACAATTGAGGTCTCCAATTTTCCGTTGTCTCTCTTTACTGTGACGTCATGCGTATAAGATACGGTTAATCGAGGTCATTGGGCGCTTCCCAATAAGGCGTATAAAGACACAATTGGACACATATGGACACAATTCGACACAGCTAGCGTTCCAATAGCAGTAATAGCACCACTTGTCGACACAATCGAAACATTGGCGAGGCTGAGTTTGGCATTGAGCTGGCAAGTGCACTTTGACATTGCGTATCAGCCTTGTCGCAGTTATTGGAAAGCGCCCCATGTTTTTTGAGGTATGACATTTCGTTTCTGACATAATGGGAAATTTTCGAATCTGACAAGCGCTCTGTCGTGTATTTATTTGATTTCAGCATGGATTTCATGATTTCACTTGTTCTTACCCTCGTTCTTACCAATAAGTGTGTTATATATAGTGGAAAACTGAGAAGATACTTACAGAAATGGTTCGAGGGTGTTGTGTCGCTCTATGCGAGTGCGATAATAAGACGAATACACCCGGCATGCACCGGTTCACGAAAGACCCAAACTTGATGGAAGTGTGGCTGCACCAGCACGGATCACGCTGCACCAGACACGTGCATCTTACTACGAAAAAACTCTATTACTTCGTCCATTAAAAACTCCCTTATGGGCTCTAGTGACTTTCCCCACATGATAATGGGAACAGTATAGCTATCCGATTCAAAATTCCCGCAAAAGTCAGAAACGAAACGTCCAAACGTCATAAACGTCAAAACGTCAAAGGTGACCTCGAAAAACCATGGTATTTTCTATCTCCTAAAATTGGAAAGGTCAATTAACACGCAGATGGACGTTACTATTCATTTTATTTTATTTTACTTCTTTTATATCAATGCCCAAGATTTGGACATCTTTATGAGCTTTTTTGTAATTGTACAGGGACTGGTCAAAAACGACCAAGGTAAAACACGTATCTCTCTGACAGGAAACGACTGGCGGGGTCGTGTACGATGTCGTCGTGGACAGTGGTTTCTTGCAGATTGCATTTTACCCAGGATTCCGTTCGGGGGTGGCTCCATCATAGTGTGGACAGGAATCGTTCTGACCAGTCCCTGTACAATTACGAAGAACGAAAATCCCGATCAAGAACGTCATTTGATTGAGCTGTTTCTCACACTGCAGAAATTCAAACAAACACCGACTTTCTTCACAATCTGCTCATGTGATTTGAGTCGAGATGTTACCTGATTTGATTTTGTATTTCAGCGACGCTGCCTACGACGTGGCCGCCGCCCTTGAATCGTTGTCAACTCTGGGGGCACCAGAAAAACTGGATGATTGGTGGCGCTCCATACCCATACCAACGTCATGCTCTTCGAAAAAGGCAGCCGGTTGTTCCCCTCAAAAAGAGGGCAGCTACGTACGGAAGCGGGGCGGCGTCGCTGGGACACGAGCTGGAGACACTAAACTGGGAGATGCCATCTCACGGAACCGCCTGGACTGCACCGGCACCGGCATCGCCCAAAAAGGGAAGTCCCGTTCACTTTATCTAGATTTGAAGTACCTAATGTACCTAGCTAGCTTCCGTATCTACCGTTATTGTTGTCGATTTGAGTGCAGCCCTCTGCTCGCACCTGGTAATTCGAGACTGTAATTGTAACTCATAGACCAAGAGCTAGCAACGTTTTATTTACCTCATAAGCAAAATGCAATTTGACTTCTGGGGCTTGTAGAGATTGTGAATGGCTTCCATAAAATATTTGTCTTATGAAAAACACGCCTTGCTTTCTCACAAGGCAAGCAAAGAACTGGGCTATTTGACAGCAATATTCAACAGCGGTTTTTCTAGAGTTCTTATTCGATATGGATATCAATTTTATCAGAAATAGATGGGTTGAACTATCTTTCAACTAAATTGAATGGGGCAGAATCTCAAAATGTATTAGAAACTCAAAAACCAGACTTTCCAAGCGGTCGAAAGTTGGCACCAGTTTTTTTAGTAGGCGTGATTCGAGAATCAGCCATCAAATGCGATCCAAACAGCTCGGCCTAGCCTACTAGCTTGAACATACCAGTTGGAAAAGTCTGTTATTTTGTGGTTTTTAATACATTTCAAGATCTTGTTCATTCAATTTAGTTGAAAGATAGTTCAACCCATCCATTCCTGATAAAATTGATAATTATATCGAATAAGAACTCTACAAAAACCGCTGTTGAATATTGCTGTCAAAAGGCCCAGTTCTTTGCTTGCCTTGTGAGAAAGCAAGGCGTGTTTTTCATAAGACAAATATTTTATGGAAGCCATTCATAATCTCTACATGCCCCAGAAGTCAAATTGCATTTTGCTTATGAGGTAAATAAAATGTTATTAGCTCTTGGTCTATCATCTTTCTTATTTTTTTGAAGTTGGTTATACTCATACCAAAGTCAAACGAATGTGTTGTGTTGTTGTGTTTGCTTCTCGATCCCCCACCCCCTGTCTCGAAGAGCTTCAACTCAAGGGACTGTGCTGCCTCCTTCTCGGTACCCTCTGTAAGCTAGCTCAGCTGGCACGGTGGCAAGATAGAGAACCTAGGTAAATGTAAGTAACGGATTGATCCTGCATGGTAACTTTGATCGAATCTGTTCCAGTTCTATCTATCGATAATTCCAACTGGAATCTCAGTCTCATGATCTGAATCTGATTGTCGACTTCAATCTGGCCTGGAAAATAAATAACGATGCGGAAAGATGTAAAATGGTAATTGATTTCCACAAGCCAGCTGGTGGTAGCGGATCACTCGGACGGTTATTCAAATCCCAACAGATGACCAGGAAGAAGACACACGTGTTACGTTCGTCCTTCGAGAAAAAGTGACATTATATTCAGATATGATAAAGCTATAAAGCTTTCGGCATTTATGGAAATTATTCAATAAAAGATCGTTAGCAAATCGATAGTTTAGTCTAGAATTTGAATTTCCCAAATGCTTGAAGAAATAAATCCGATTCAGGGTTGAATTTCAAGTCAGCGACGCAACTTGCGCCACATATTTACTTACAGGATCGATCATTGCGTCGGATTATGTTATGTTGCCGTTGCCATAGTGCCCGGATTTACGCCATAGCTAAAGGTAAAGAGATATAAATTTGATGAGGGAAGTTTGAATCTGATCGCGTCTTATCTGGCATAAAGGTTCCAAGTTGTGTCCGTAAATGGGAAAATGTCCCGAAGGCGTCGGCTATCGCGGGGAGTGTCTCAGGGATCCATCCTCGGACCTTTGCTTTTTTAAATATTTAATGACTTTTCTTCATACTTGTCAACTTTGAGAATCATAGTTTATGCTGATGATACGTGCATCTCGGTGACTGATGATAACTTAGCATCTGCCGAGCAGAGTTATGCCCTGGCCCACTCCAGAGCTCTACACTGGTTCTCCACAAATAGATTATGTATGAACATCAATAAAATCAACAAAATGCTTTCAACTCTAAGACATACGGTGGGAGATGGGAACTGTGTCTCTTCCACGACTTTCTTGGGTGTCACGCTACATGCTAGGCTCACCTGGCAGTGCCATACTGACGCCTTGTCTGCCAAATTGTCGAGGAACATAATACTTGCTGCGGAACTTGTCAAACAGTGTGTCGGGCGGAGCCTTGAAAACTGCTTACTTCGGCCTGTGCAAGTGTGCAACTCCTTGATCACATATGCTACGCTAACATGGTGAATTGGGGAAGTATCTCGGAAGCGGACAGAATCTTTCGATTGCAGCGCAGAGCTGTAGGAATTGTGGCTGGTCTTTCTTACAGACAGGACTGCAGGGGGGCCTTTGTGGATTTGAAGATACTAACCTTCCCCTCTGTTTATATCCTTGCGTGCCTGCTTCACGCGTTTAAAAATCAAAATTCAATGGCTCGGGGAAGCCATGGATATGATACGCGCTACGGGTCGGACCTCCGCCTAGATTTCTGTCGCCTCTTCCTGTCACAGAAGGCGCCTCGATACATGTCTTTCAAATTGTTTGCTAGACTCCCCCAGAGGGTCAAATCACTCCCAGAGAAACCGTTCAGGGAAGGGGTGGTGCATTTTTTAAAAAAGGCCTTTTTTTTTATAGTGTTCAGGAGTTTTTAGATGTTGACCTGGAAAAATTTATGTAATATATTGTGGTGATCGGCCTAGCCTAAAATAAAATAGTCAACTTAAGCATAAGAGCGTAGCTGCAGCTGGTGAAATTCAGAGAGTAGGAGGGGAAAGATGCATGGCTTGAGGAAGCCGAGAAAAGGACGCAAGGGATGGTTGGTGTGCGAATGTGACGCAGTGAAGACACCTTGCTTTGCGCTCCTGCTATTATTGTTATATTATTTGTTGATCAAGCTGTTTATGGTTGAGTGATTGTGACATTGAGGGTGATCGATTGTTGAAGTTAGAAAGGCAAGTAATCACTGATTTGATTTATTTGACCCTAAATTGAGGTAACAGGTGTTCAGAAGTTTATTCGCATAGATCATTGTGAAATCAAAGTCGTACTTCAATTAACTGGTGTACAATCTTTATTATGAATGTTCAGCTGTTGGGACCCAAGTACAGTCGTAATGTCAGATTTAATCGAATTTCAAGAAGTAAATCACCTGGGCTTTACCACCTGTAAAGGTGCTTCAAGTTGACGTGGCTTTTCTTCTCTATGCGGTTAACTCTTTCAGATATAAGCTTTAGTCAGTGCGTTGAAATTCTAAGCTCAGAAGAATTAGAAGTGAGAGTTAGACGCGAATAAGAAATATAAAGTTGTAGTAAATCAGTCTTCTCCACTTGTTTTTATATCATTTACTCGAGTTTCGGCTAATTAAATATATAAAGCCATTTTCAAAAATAATGTGACATAGCATAGAACTTTATGTCTAAGTAATGATGTAACAATGAAGAATAGACGTAACAGGTAAAACAACAAAAGAAAATGAAGGAGAGGATTATAAAATTGGGAGTAGAGCTGGTATAATGTAGATGTTGTCAAAATCGGTTTGTTCGTTGAGGAGGCTATCTGGGTCAAGATTGTATTGTTTTTTTTGCAAAATTTCAGAAAATTCAATTAGGTGTCTGTTGTCAAGTTTTTGGATTGGTTTCAAACAATTAAAAGCAAAATCATGGCCCTCGGCAACTACATGTCTTGTAAAGTTTGATTTTATATCGAACGCAGGTAGTTAAAATCGATATAAAATCAAACTTTACAAGACATGTAGTTGCCGAGGGCCATGATTTTGCTTTTAATTGTTTGAAACCAATCCAAAAACTTGACAACAGACACCTAATTGAATTTTCTGAAATTTTGCAAATAAAAAAACAATACAATCTTGACCCAGATAGCCTCCTCAACGAACAAACCGATTTTGACAACATCTACATTATACCAGCTCTACTCCCAATTTTATAATCCTCTCCTTCATTTTCTTTTGTTGTTTTACCTGTTACGTCTATTCTTCATTGTTACATCATTACTTAGACATAAAGTTCTATGCTATGTCACATTATTTTTGAAAATGGCTTTATATATTTAATTAGCCGAAACTCGAGTAAATGATATAAAAACAAGTGGAGAAGACTGATTTACTACAACTTTATATTATACAACTCCATTTTGAGTACTATGGATCCCTTTATCAATTTCGAATAAGAAAGGGTTAAAGTCAGGTGCGGCATTGCGGAACGAACCAGCAAACTCCAAGTGATGTCCGGAGCCTACTAAACTGACGCTATCTTCACAAAGAACCGGGTGAGATGTCACCATGAACTAAGGCTAAACAAAAGCAACAATTACCTGACCCAAAGGGTTAATCAACGGGCAGTTAACGTCAGGACGGGCTTGACGGCGACCTGTCTGGAAAGATGTCGCTTGTCACAGAAAGTCCGGAAACCTGGCTGCCAACCATCGCGAAGCGGTAGAAATAAAAAGCGGAAAATTGCGGAAATTAGAAAATGCAAAGCGCGAGAAATTCCCCACACAAAATCTGAAAAGCCAAGTCATTTGAAGCTACCTGATACCTGATCTGAAAGAAAGTTCTCTCCGAAAAGTCTATTGAAAGGACTTTACCAAACAAAGACCCAAAGGGTTAATTCATGCCCATCATACCTGTAAATAAACCATCAACTAATTTTCGAGTTGAAGCGTATGGTATTAAACTGACGACATTATGACAATAATTGGGAACCAACAAAACTGGGAATTATTGCAGTGCATAATCATTCCAAGCTAACTCTTTCGATTAATAACCCTTTAACAGGGGAACTCCACAAATAATGAATTTGCCATGCTGTTCGAAATGTGATTGAAATTGTGTAAACTACTGCTAAAGAAGGCAATGACGTATTCCAGAAATTAAATTGTAAATGTTACGAATCTAGTTTAATTAAGCGGTGAAATGAAGAATCAGACAATGAGATTCAGGAAAAGCAAAAGGCTTATAGTGCGGTCGGTAGAATACAAAAATGGAACATATGCTGCACTTTTGGTTCATGCAATGAAACTTGACACACAGTTCCTTGAGACCATTTCAAGTAATTTCATCCGATGAGCCAGAAAAAAAATTGATGGGGGCGCTGTACAGCCCCCTTTTTTCAAAATGGCGCCCGAATTTTGGAAAAATCACCAAATTATCGTACAATCGCCGGAAAAACATCATTTCCATGTATTTCGAGGATGCTGAATCGATTGGCAGCAACATTGACCTGACTAGACCAACGTGGAGGTCGAAGAACTGTTTTTCTGGACCTAAAATGATGAAAAAGCATGTTAAAAGTCGCCTCAAGCAAAACCGATTTATTTTTTGGTCATTTCGGGAGCGTCTTGTTTAGTAGTGCCCCGGAATCGTAGAGGTTAACATGAAATGAATACCACTGCACTTCTTCAAATTGCAGGCAATCGAGCAGGCAATGCAGACCATGGAGTAGTGCGGAGTGCGGGAGCTGAGAACCAAAATATGTTTATAACTTGTACTTTGCGATACAAGCATTAGGTATATTTAGTTGGTATTCCATACTCCTTCAAGTATCGCAAAGAAAACTCATGATGGTACTCAGTAGAGCTGTTCCTCCATCAAAGGGCGTTACCAGAGTCACCATATTGCCTTTAGGGCCCTACATTCTACCTTAGAACGCCAAATACTTAATATCAAAATGCTGATTTTTTTATTCTTGTTGCATCAACTCATGTTGGATAGTTGAAAGGAGTATGATTTAGATATTTTTGAGGATTTTGGAATAATTGACAGCTAATCTGACTCAACTGGACCACCAGAAAGGCGTAACGCCGCTCTTATTCTGTGTTCAAGTGGTGTAAAAAGAAGAGTTTTAGTCAAGTCTCCTCAAGCGAAATCCAATGTATTATTTTTCCGAGCATTGGAAGGCCACTTTATCGCTTAGTAGCTCTACTGAATTGATACAATGCATTCAACCAACCAAAAGTAGAAATTAATGCTCTTCTTGCAGTTAAGTGGTGGTATATGATGTTTATCTTTTCTGTAGCACGAGCATAGGTACACACTAAAAGTTCAGGTGAATAAAGTGAACTTTATAAAAACATGAAAGTACCTATCTACAGAATGTTCATTATTTTAAAGTAGATAGGTACCTATTTTTCATGCACTTCTTTGTCTTCGACTTCCACACTGGATATTAGTGGAACTTCTTCCATGGAAATCAAAGCTAGCAGACGGGGAAAAAATTGCCAAAATAATGTGAAACTGGTTGTGGCAGGTTTGAATTGTCGCAGTTCCCCTTGGAGTCCTTGCACCCACCACAACATTGAGTGGAAGGTATCTTATTTTGCTCCTTTACAAGAGCACCTGCTACTTGCTTTGACGTACATATTCATCAAGTTCATTGACTGACTCCCATATAGGTGGCAAATCTGTCCATGGTGGTGTCCACAGGCGCGATCCCTAGTCCACAGTGCTGTCGTCTACTCCCAACCCCAGTTAAAGGGAGCAAGGGACATGAGATGTTGGGGTTCACGTCATCGGCTTGACCATAGATGTTGCTAGCCTGGAACCCGTAAAATGTGTTGACGCAGTGCAGACTGAGTCCGTGGTAGCTTGAGGGTTTTCGTTTTTGTCACAAATACTTCCGTGCTTCGTTCCAAGTTCCTGCTTTTGTTGTTCGTGCCATATAGGAAAGCCACGAACTTTTTTAGGACGCTGAATGTAGCATCGGTACCTAATGAAAGAGGTGAAAAATGGCAAAGGAAGCTACTATCTGTAAAGCTCTTCCACACTTTCACTGTCGACTTCCTTCCTTTTCTCATGAAAGATAAGACGGTAGGTATCACAATTCACAACCGGTAAACGCATGGAATCCTCGTAATGCAGTGGTCTTCTCCTCGCTAAAACTCTAATGGCAGGCAATCTGATGTAAGAACTGTTATATACCGCTTTGTATGGCATGTGCTGAACAGGATCCAATGATCAGTCCAAGATGTTTTCATCCGAAACAATAGGACACTGAAAGCACTACAACTTCGAAATGAACAGTGCAGATGAGGATCGACTGAGTGCATTTACAGTCATATCTTTTGGATGAGCCGTAATTCTACCGTCAGCCTCCTCTGCCATAGCACAAAGAAACTCTGCAAGAAATGTCCAACCGTTTCCAGCCGATCTGATGGCCCTCATCGATTCCGGATTACAATAAGGCCCCGACCAAAAATCAATTTGGTTTCACTTGAGACTTACCTAGTCAAAAGGCATTTTTTTTAGACCATTTAAATCCAGAATAACGGTGCTACGATCTTCACGTTGGTCCAATCAAGTCAATGTTGCCGTCAATCGGTTCAGCATCCTCAAAATATATAAAAATAATACTTTTCCAGCAATTGTACGATCAATTTGGTGATTTTTACAAAATTTGGACGCCATTTTGGAAAAAAGGGATGCAGCGCCCCCTACCGATTTTTTTTTCTGGCTCATCGGATAAAATTACTTGAAATAGTTTCAAAAAGCCTTATACCAAGTTTCATTCCATTTACAAAAAATGCAATATCATTCAACGTACCGACCGCACTAACGAAAAACATACATTAAAATAAGCGAATAAGTACCTGTTCCAGAGTCTGCATTGTCTGCCATTCCAACAAATTCACCTCTCGTTGCCCTCATCGATTCCAGATTACTACCAAACAACAGGACGCCATCGAAATGCCCGGAAAATAAATCGGTTTTGCTTGAGACTTCTAACAACAATGCTTTTTTACCATTCAAGTCCAGAATAACAGTTCTACGACCTCCACGTTGGTCTAATCAAGTCAGTGTTGCTGCCAATTGATTCAGCATCCTCAAAATACATAGAAATGATGTTTTTCCGGCGATTGTACGATAATTTGGTGATTTTTTTCAAAATTCGGGCGCCATTTTGAAAAAAGGGGGCTGTACAGCGCCCCCTATTGATTTTTTTCTGGCTCATCGGATGAAATTACTTGAAATGGTCTCAAAAAACTCTGTGCCAAGTTTCATTCCATGAACCAAAAGTGCAGTATTATTCAGCGTACCGACCGCACTATTATGTTTGTTCAAATTTAATCAAATAAAATAGAGGAACGTGTGATTTGAATTGTTTGTTTCTATGTAGGAAATAGATTAGTTTGGTCCTCTCGTAGGTAGAACCAAGGTTTGTCAACAAAAGAAAGGGGTGAACTAATTCACGGGAAACAAAGGGTTAAATTACACAACGTAGATGGGTAAAAAGGGGGGTGAGCGCCACAATATGTAACATGTACTGTAATTGCGATTGCACTGTGGTTGCTACGTTTTTTATTTTGCTATTTTCCTGACATGTGTAAGCAATGTATTTGTTATCAGCACCAATAAACCTTATCTTATCTTATCTTATCTTATCATAGATCCTGACCTTTTGACAGTTCGTCATAAAAATTGGTACTCGGAGTCTATCAAGTCTGCTCTTTTTTTTTAATGTTTCATGTCGCATCAACTACTAGGTTATTAGAGCCATCTTCAAATTTCCCTTTGTGGAATTGTTGAAAAAACAACAGGTGACGACTTTGTTGGACACACACGATCGTTTTATAATGAAAAACCAGGTCCTGAATTGCGCCAATGACCTCTTCCCCGAAGAAACGTTATCAAGTTCATTTTTCTTGATTTCTCTTCTTTTACGTGACAGTCATGACCAAATTGAACTTTGGATCCATGACATGTTGGTGATATTATAATCCACATTATTTTGTGAAGCCAGTCACTTAATTTCATCATCGTCAGCAAAGTGGTGTTCTTTTGGCAGACAGTTGAACAAAGAGTTTGCTTCGATTTTTGTGAAAAAGGCAAAAACAGGGTCACGTCCTCCTCTCAAACCCGATTGAGGAATATCTGTTAACAAAAATTCTTCCAATTGATACTGAAAGTGTTCGGAGGAATGTGTTCTCAAGTTTGAAGCTAAACCAAAATGGATTGTTCCATCCTAGTTCTGCAGGAGAAACGTCAAAAATGTTTCTACAGCTTATCTTTGAAGCGTTTCTGGCCATAATCAACAAAAAATGTTTCAAAGATAAGCTGTAGCGACATTTTTGACGTCCCTCCTGCAGAACTAGGATTGAACTATTCGTTTCGGTTTAGCTTTAAACCACAGGACACATTTCTTCTAACTCTATTAGTATCAATTGGAAGCATTTTTGGTAACAGATTTCCTTCAATCGAGTTCGAGAGGAGGACGTGACCTTGCGGTTTTTGCCTTTTTCACAAAAATCGAAGCAAACTTTTCGTTGAACTGTTTGCCAAAAGAACACCATTTGGCTGATGTTGATGAAATTTGGTGAATGGCTTCACAAAATAATGTGGATTATAATATCGCAAACATGTCATCGATCCAAAATACCATTTGGTCATGACTGTCACGTAAGTGGAGAGAAATCAAGAAAAACGAACTTGGTAACGTTTCTGCGGCGAAGAGGTCATTGGCGTAATCCAGGACCTGGGTTTTCAACATGGAACGATCGTGTTGTATGTCCAACAAAGTCGTCACTTGATGTTTTTTCATTAATTCCACGAAAGGCAATTTGAAGATGGCGCTCACGATGGAAAAAAGTTGAAGATCCTTTCTTCGAATCTAGCAGGCTTTATCGATGTCCCCACATCGCGTTTAATTAAAAACATGATTGTTTGGCGGAATATCAAGTTGTAGCCCGATATCTCCAAAAACAACTGATTTATTCAAAAAAGAAAAAAAATTAGGAAGTTTCACTTGTTTCAGCGTATTTCGGAAACGCCTCAAGATATATTCAAAACTGTTTGCAGCACCTTCATGAGCATGAAACCCTCCATCAATATCCTGATTCACATACGTCCTTCCGTTATGGTTCAAGATTTACGATTTTTCAACAGTTTTTTTCCACTTCACCCTGTATAAAGTGTCTGCACGATTTGCGCCGATGTCCCCACATCCAGATTGGTCCAGGATGGTCTCAGTAACAGGCATGCAAAGTAACAATGCTTGGTACTCGGCTTGGTATAAAAGTGCAAGGTATGTCTCACTAACGTCACTAACTATAAACTAGAAAACGCCAGAAGGGCAGCCCCAAGTATACCGACTTGTCGATCACCTTCAGTTTTTCATCGCCTTCATCCTTCAACGTTAACTTCATCCACCAACTAAATTGATTTCACTGATAACCATCTTTGTTTTTTGTTGTATGCCGACATCAAGTTGTCTTATGTATGCATAACGTGACCCCCAACCGCGTTGCAAATGCATAGAAAGTCAATTCTTTCAAATGAACAAATTGTGGACGTCTGAAGATACCCAGTCACAGGTTCTCGTCCTTATGGCAATAACAAATACAATACAAATATAAAAAAAGTGCCAAAAACTTCATTCTTATCTGAAATCATCACCAGCTGTATTGAAACCAATTTGTTTCATCTGACAAATATAAAAATAAATAGCTGAACATTTGTGTTGTGTGTTGCATAACTTTTCAAAATAATAAGTTAATACTTTTTGATAAATGAAAAGCTCATTTAAATATTTTTTCATTGATAACCTAGGTCGGTATTCATAAAGGAAACTCACATTTGATCACGCTACTTAAGCTGCCAAATGCCAAAATGTATGGAATTGGCCATCCAAATCCGATACATTTTGACGAGCAAAAGAGGCTTCTGATGCCACTGAAAAGTGGATTAGTAGAAGCAGCAGAACTCTTCGTATACCTTTATTTTGAAAATTCAAATTTGGCATTATTCGACCTCTTCAAAGAGAAATGTATAGACGCTATTGGATTTCCAAATTTTCAAAAAAAAAAATTAAATTTTCGATGTCCCGTTTTAAGTCAAAAAATAAATGGTCACGTTATGTATGCAGCACAATTCGTGTAGAAAGCACATAGAAGAACGAAAAAAGTAAGGGCTAATGAACACCTTTGAACACCTTACCCACTTGTACCGTCTCGGTGAATTCGAACCCTGTTCAAACTCTGGCAGAAGCCTCGCCTCATGGTGAATGTTTGTGGCGGCTTCGTCTTTGTCAACATGATGTGTTGACTCTAGCCGGCTGATTGATCTGTTATCCCGGTAACGCTGTATTTGAACATTATCATGGAATATCTAATCACCGTTGAACAGCGATAGCAGCGGATTTGAACCTGTATCGCTGAAACAAACCTTTCTGAAGAGAAGTGAACGACGCCAACGTGGTGAGGTGGTCAGGGACTCTAGAAGAAGATGGTGGGAACACGTGATGCAGTCCAGAGAGTGATTAAGACTGAAAATAACCAGAAGAGTCAAGTCCAGTGAGTTGATAACTGAAGGTAGTTGGGGTTTAGAAAAGGAAGTGAATGAATGAATGTCTAGAGCATCGTCAACCGTCATCCAGGTAGTATACATTCCTGGGTCTTGGCAGTCGTTTGGGTTACAGTAGACCTTGCGTCCTAGGCTCTGGTCTGGTCTGTTGAAACTAAAGAGTTCAAGGACGCGGTCCAGTCGCCCCTGTTGTACCTATGTCAAGGTTTCGCGCTGCGGGCGAAACGTGTTCGCGGGAAAATGGATCTTACATTGCAGCAGGACGAAATTAGTTCTGTGTTAAAGCAGAGACTCGGAGGGCCTACAGCGCCATATGTCACCGTTTACCGCTTCCTTGTTATGATAATACTTAAAGCCAAACCGCGTAATAAGCAGGTGCCTAGTGGCACGGCAATTTTGTTTTACGCGACTCCAGCTATTAAAAATATCACGACGCGAGTTGTAAAAACGCGTTTATGAAACTATTCCGCCCCGACGAATCCCGCCGGGACTGCCGGGATAGCCCCGGGCTGGCTGTGCTTCTGTCTGCTCGCCCCTTTGCACACACACAACAAAAAGCGACAGCGCGGCCTAGTATTTAAAATTTAAAGCCGCGTCTTTTGTTCGACTCCGCTGAAATAAAGGCTCTCTCTGTGTGGGTACGTGTGTGCATACCTATAGGGTGACCCCGGAGGGTGTGGTAGGTTGGCTTTTTGTCATTTTTACGGTCAGCCAGTTTATGGTGCGAGATGATAGCGTTAGTAACGGCTTTATGAACAGCAGCAGCACAGCCTCCCTTATCTCTTATCGCGCTGCTGTCTGCTGGGATTGCGCTTATGTAGTTTGCAGCTCATACGCAACACGACCGACGACCGACCCCGCCGTCCCTTCCCCGGTTCGGTAATGAAGTCGTTGCTTATGCCGAGATTTCGCCCCCCATTTAAAATAGTAATGCGAAGGATACGTCGGATAAACCTTTATGTTTTCGCATCGCCCACAAGAAAATGGGGATTCAAACTGTGAAAGCTACGGTAATATCAGTGCGGGGGCGTTATGGTTACCAGGGGCAAGTTCGTTGCGATAAAGGCAGACAAAACCCACCTGACTCTCTCATTCTATCATTATTATTGTGCATAATGGACGGTGAAAACTAAACTGATACTGCGATTCTGTAAAAGAGTAATGGCTGGTTTATATTGGATGTAACCGGTAACAATATTCCCTTACTGTAAAGTTCAGAGGTAGCGTTTGAATACAAACGTTTATATTGACAGGGAATAATCCTGTGACTTATTCTCTTACCCTAGAAGTTCCTGAAGTTTTAAGTTTAACGACATAAGGAGTGCGGACAGCCAATCACATGCAACCAGTTACACAATCATATCGTTGAACGTCAATGTCGATCTGATGTTGGTTTGTTGGTTATTTTTGTTCTCACTACTTGTGCAAAATTTAAAAAAAAAATGGATCTCGACATCAAGTTGATCCAACTCGGTTGCTTCGTTTCACCAGTTCTCTCCAACATCGCCGCTTCTGAGATCCGTAGAGAACTTATCACAAAAAAAAATGGTTCAAATGCCATAACAATCATCAATTGCCAATCCACAAGGACTGCAAAAGAACAGAGGGCACAAGACAAACGAGATGAAAATCAAGAAAGCCAACGTGGAGTCTGGCAAACGAGCTCTTGGAACAAAACTTCGACACAGGAACCGCCTGGATGAACGAATTGTCAAGAACAAAACCAGACAGACTGAATCTGTTCGAAGATCCGAATATGCAACCTGCAGGATTCGAACTATAGAGAGGCATTTGTAGTGTAAATTTAACCTAATCAAAACCGGCCATGGGAGGTGTGAATTTTTAAGCATAAATGGGGACTTTCGGAAGAATCAGGATGTGACTGCGGACCCCCAATTCAAGCAAATGGACCATATCGTGTTAGATTGCCTTATTAGACGTTGTACGGAAACAACAATGGAAATACATCAAGCCTGTGAGGACGCAATTGACTCGATGGCGGCACTTGATGTTGAAATTTGATACTCTTCTCTTGTTTTATTTGCTGTATACCATTTTTGCTTTTGAACTATACCAAATATATGTACTAGTTTATGGCACACCATGGTTTGAAATAAATTACGGAAATGCCCCTTTTCATTTCGCTCCGTAAAAATTGGCCGGACGCTCCAGCGCCTCTTTCTTCGTGCATGGTATCTTCTTGTTTTGTTCTCCAGCTGCTGCATTGGTGGTACCGACAGCTATAATGAGTAACATTGTCCGGATGCTAAGCGCCATATTTAGGTGCAACCTTGCAAATCGTGATGCCGGGATGCCACTTGACAGAAATGTTGTACATACCCTATAGTTCATTTCAAGAAGTGGAGCCCACCTGCCACCCCTGGCAGATCCTTGGTATTGGTGGTCAAAGGTCCAAGACGTTACCATTTTTGGAATCTTTGCTTTTTTTGTACTTTTTTCATTGGGCTATACATATACCGGACTATACAGGGTGATTCAAAAATGGCGCATTTCCTCCCGTGTACGTTGTGGGAGACGTTGAGGGAGCACGGAAAAAATAGTAAAAAAAAATTGGCTCATTTATCCTTCGAGTTATGAAGAGGTGAAGTTGAGAATTTAACTTCTTCAGTTTGCATTATTTTGAAGCAAAGCATTGTTACTTGCGAAGAGTCACATGTCGTTAGTAGTTCCCGATTGAAAATGTTTCTTGCAATTGAGATTTGAGTCGTATTTTCAAATTTCAAAATTCGTCTTTCACCTCAAAAGTGCCGTAAAAATACATTTGGCAAGTATGTTTGGTATGGTCTGGCAGGTTCTACGGAGTTTCCAGGGTAACAATACAATAATGCTATTGTGCTGTACCTCTTTGATCTAAAGGTGCCAGGTAGGTACTAGTGCGATGCTGCCAGATTGGACAGATTTGTTTTTGTTAATAACTTGCAAATCGAAGCCGATTAATTTTTTTTATTGTTTTTCCCATGCTCCGTTAACGTCCACTATAACGTGCCCGAAAGGAAATGCGCCATTTTTGAATCACCCTGTATATTTTCGAAGTGGAGGAACACAATGCAATGAGTTTCTAGAAAGTGTAATGCATCAGTGGCGTATCAGACGGCTGCGAAGGAGCCGGGGTACGATTTTTCACAAAGTCCCATATTAAACCGTAACTAACACCTTTTTCAACATGTTTGGCATTATTTCTAACCGAATCGCACATTCTGATTTCAAAAATAAGTGTAAAATGTCGATAGAGACGTGTTTGGCCCGGTTCTATTGGGAAAAAATTTGATATTTTCACCCTCAAATTTGATGTTTTGTAATTCTAGTTCCATCGTGACCCAAAGTATTTGTAACTATGATTTTATCCTCAACAGTTGGCTTGGGCTATTTCACACACCAATATCATTTGATGACTATACAGGGTGATTCAAAAATGGCGCATTTCCTCCCGTGTACGTTGAGGGAGACGTTGAGGGAGCACGGAAAAAATAGTAAAAAAAATTTGGCTCATTTATCCTTCGAGTTATTAAGAGGTGAAGTTGAGAATTTAACTTCTTCAGTTTGCATGATTTTCAAGCAAAGCATTGTTACTTGCGAAGAATCACATGTCGTTAGTAGTTTTCGATTGAAAATTTCTCTTGCAATTGAGATTTGAGTCGTATTTTTAAATTTCAAAACTCGTCTTTCACCTCAAAAGTGCCGTGAAAATACATTTGGCAAGTATGTTTAGTATGGTCTGGCAGGTTCTACGGAGAGTATCCAGGGTAACAATACTAACAATACAATAATGCTATTGTGGTGTACCTCTTCGATCTGAAGGTGCCATGTAGGTACTAATGCGATGCTGCCAGATTGGACAGATTTGTTTTTGTTAATAACTTGCAAATCGAAGCCGATTAATTTTTTTTATTATTTTTCTCATGCTCCGTTAACGTCCACTATTACGTGCCCGAAAGGAAATGCGCCATTTTTGAATCACCCTGTATAACGCATAGGTACCTAGACTGTGTTTCAGTCAATGAGATGCACGGATTCGGGGTACCAAGAGGATATCACAGCGATGATGAAAAACAATTGAATTTATCACCGATTTCGGCTTGTTCACCTCCTGTCAGATTGATTTCAGTTTGAGGTTAACTTTTATTTTGAATGTAAACTATTGAAAATACATGAAAAATACTAATGTGATACTAATGAAAGAGTTTAAAACGTGATTACTTACCCCAAAAGGGGGTTCTTGTACAAAATATATACAGATACAGCATTCGTCTGTGGTTTTGACGTTGACACAGGCATTCAGATCAGAGAAATGTCACATTGAGTGGATTTACATGGGATCTGCTCGTAACATGGAAAATCATGTTCATGCAATACGCTTTACTAACGATGGACGAATCTTTGAATTGCTTTTTTGTAATGCATATAGACACTAAATAGGTGAACCTTAGATTTGCCTTGAAATGTCTGATGTAAGTATACAATTGAATTTCTTCAATTTGTTATAATAGTCTTGTTAAATTCAACTCGTGGTATGATTATTAATCGATGATATCTTCTCATGGAATCGATGCTGCATATTCAACTCCAGCTACGCACTGCTACCGCAGTGCTCCACAGTCGTTGAATCTGCAGGCACGATTCCATTCGAAATTATCATCGATGATAATCATACCACTTGTTATATTATTGATGAAATTTCTACCTGTTTTTATAAAGTCACAGAGAAATCTTAATTCTTGAGATATCTCATGTCAACAGCTTGATGAGACAAAGCGTGCTATTCACGGGAAGAACTATGCTAGAACTACAATGTACCTCTTTCATTCGGTGATTTATTCATTTTAATGCATGACAATAGTTTTCTCTACCAAATAAAACAAAGAGAACTGAAATCAGAGCCGTACTTTTGTCTTGACATCGTTTTTTTTCCGACAATGCGAAATAAATTTTGTGATGAAACGCGAAGTTCCGACCTATGCATTCGTTGTTTCCATCATGGTCCAAAACACTCACGATCACAATTTAGAAATAGATTGTTCAACTGAACTGTTTTATAGAAGAATTTCATACACTAGAAGTTTCTATCGCTGCTACAGAGTCACACGGTAGTTTTGTTCCAAAAGGTGCATCATGCAGGAACTTTATTTAAAAAATTTGCATTACCGGAAGAAAAATGCTGTCATGACTAAAATACGGCTCTGATTTCAGTTTTCTTTGCTTTGTTTGATAGAAAAAAACTATTCTCGTGAATTGAAATTAATGAAGCACCAAAGCTACATTCTAACCCTAGCATATTTTTTCCTGTGAAATAGCACTTTTCGTCAAATCAAGCTTTGACATGATACATATTGTCAAGAAACAAAATTACTATGTAACCCACAATATCAAGGATCTGTCGGGGGTGGCAGGTGGGCTCCATTTCTTAAAATGAACCATAGGGTATGTACAGTTGCGGCCTCATAAAAGTTTACAGCGATGACAATCGTGTGGCCATGCTCATTCAAAATTACGTCAAAATTGAATTAGCATGGCCACTCGATCGTCGTCAGTGTAAACTTTTATGAGGCCGCAACTTCACAACATTTTTGCCCAGTGGCATCCCGGCATCACGATTTGCAAGGTTGGAGCCATTAACGTCCGGACTAACCTGGCGGAATTGTAAATGGCAAAATGCCATCTTCGGTATCGTTACTGTTCGCATTCATTTTTAATATTGTACTGTAACTCTACTGCAGACTCAGAAGAAAATCTGGTTATTCAGAATAATCTGTCAGTTTGATATGTGTAACTCTTACTGTCACATGTAGAACACGTGCCTTTCCTGTCAAGGCACCGTCAGCGGAAATGCTTTTACGGTGAATATAAACCTCAATGTTTAAGTTTAAAGAATAAGGAATACGGTTAAGGGTAACGGCATAAGTTAACATCCAGTATAAACCAGCCTTAACATTTCATAAACCCTCTTTTATGTAAAGAACCTGTCGGCCAGGGATCCTGTCGGCCATTGGCTGTTGTCTAGGTAATCGAGCCTTTACGGAATGTTATTTTTTTGACAATCGCACCATGAATAATAGATCAGCATGATTGTAGATACCTATACTGCCTTCCAAAAAAAGTGCAACACCATGAAGCCGTGGATCAATTTTATTCAAATTTTCGCGAAACATGTGTTTTAACAATAGAAACAAACGATTAGATTCTGGAAATTGTAATACAAGGAACTTCAGAAAAAATTAATAATGTGTCGCTCCTTCACGATTTGCCCGACACTCATTAACCCTACGAGGCATGCTTTCAATCAAGTGGTCGATTGCCGCTTGTGACAAGCCATCCCATGCCTCTTGCAAGGCCATACGGAGATCTTCCAAGTTGTTGGGAGGATGGCGTAATTGCCCCACCTTTCTTCCCATCATATCCCACACGTGTTCGATGGGCGACAAATCAGGAGAGCAAGCAGGCCATGGAAGCACGTCAACGTGTGCATCTTCCAGGAACTGCATTGAAGCTCTTGCCGTATGAGGACGTGCATTGTCTTGCTGGAAAATAGGGTTGTTGAGCCCCTGAAGGTATGGAAGGCAAACGGGTTCCAGCACACTCGCGATGTAAGATGCAGCTGTCATAGTGCCCTCAATGAACACTAGGGTTGCCAGATCTCATATATTTGGTATGAGACTCATATATTTCAACAAGATCTCATACCTCATACCACACATCAAATATATGAGCAAATCTCATATATTTTCAGCTATTAGCTGTTTCAGACATAATTTTGTTAATTTTTATTATATTTTTTTATTTTTGCGCTGCAATTCAAGCATTACAATTCTGAACTGGAATGTTTTATTCTTTCTCAAGTTGAGAGGATTTTTTTCATCATGAGACACTAATGAACGGATGTCCAGGAGAAAGCATCAGCAAAAAAGCTACTGAAAATCGGCAGCTGCAGCTGCAAAATATTTTTGAATATGTCTGTACTTAGTTTTGTGCTTATTATTTTCTAAAAATTACATGGAAGGGTCGGAATTATTGCCCTGAATGAAGTTATTTTTCTTAACTTGATAAAAGAGTATTTCATCGTTAAATTCCTTTGGATTACCTACCTACTTTTCCAAAGATGAGCGAACTGTTGACTGTTATTAATAGAGGTAGGTAGTTGGTATAGAATAGATCTTCTCATATAGGCGGTTCCCTTTTGCTCGCAGCTCGTGCGCAGGTCTTCAAGTATACAAGCTCACTGGTTTAATTGGCTGTTTAACCGGGAGCGCTTTATCCATCGGACTGGTTGGGGTTGGGGTTGGCGATGGCGCATATACAGGGTGGTCCAGGTTTTAGTCGACAAACTTTGCAGGCTGATAGAGGATAAAAAAAGAAGTCGACTCATCCCAAAAAGTACATATCTGAAATGCATATTAAAAAAGTTACAGGCCTTCAAAGTTGCAGAAAAAAAATGTTATTTTCTTGATAACCTTTGAACAGCTTGGCCGATTTTGTTCAAATTTTGCACATATGGTTAACAAATACGTCCCCAGTGATTTCTTGAAAAAAATTCTGTCAGAATGACGCAATGCCGTAGATATGGGGGGTACTAACCCTCTTACCCCCCTACATTCTACGCCACTGGATAATTTGGAAAACCGTTGAAAGTATTGAATTTGGCGTTCAATTCTGAAGAGAAAATTGGCGTATCATTGCTACATTTGGAGCAGCGGTTTCGGAGATATTTGTGTTTAAAGGTTCAAAAACACCGAATTACGCAAATGTTTCAAAATTCGAGCAAGCTTTGATCCATCAACTTTCAACTTTTTTTTCAATTTAAAGTTTATTGATCCATAATTTAGCTCGTGAGAAATTGAAAATTGGTTGTGAAAATTCATAATTTCAGCAACAATTAAATATTCAATGGGTACCTATTCACTTACTGATTTAGTTGTGAGTAAGTAGTTAGTAGATTTAGTTTGGTAAGAACAAGAACCAAGGGCCTTTTGTTTCTTATTGGTCACGTTACTGGAATTATGAATTTTTACAACCAATTTTCAATTTCTCACGAGCTTAATTATGGATCAATAAACTTTAAATTGAAAAAAAAGTTGAAAGTTGATGGATCAAAGCTTGCTCGAATTTTGAAACATTTGCGTAATTCGGTGTTTTTGAACCTTTAAACACAAATATCTCCGAAACCGCTGCTCCAAATGTAGCAATGATACGCCAATTTTCTCTTCAGAATTGAACGCCAAATTCAATACTTTCAACGGTTTTCCAAATTATCCAGTGGCGTAGAATGTAGGGGGGTAAGAGGGTTAGTACCCCCCATATCTACGGCACTGCGTCATTCTGACAAAAAAAAATTCAAGAAATCACTGGGGACGTGTTTGTTAACCATATGTGCAAAATTTGAACAAAATCGGTCAAGCTGTTCAAAGGTTATCAAGAAAATAACAATTTTTTTCTGCAACTTTGAAGGCCTGTGACTTTTTTAATATGCATTTTAGATATGTACTTTTTGGGGTGAGTCGACTTCTTTTTTTATCCTCTATCAGCCTGCAAAGTTTGTCGACTAAAACCTGGACCACCCTGTATAGGTGAACCTGCGAGGACCCCAGGTAAAATTAGGACTTCATGAAGTTTCATCAGATTTTCAAATTGTTTATTTTTTATTTGTCTTTTTTACGGAATGTTTATTGTAATGTGGATCTGGATAATCATAATAAAAAATAGGACCTCATATATTTTTTGCTTATCTCATATATATTTCTCAGGTGTCTCATATATATGATTCAAAAAAATCTGGCAACCCTAATGAACACCAATGGTGACCTGCTTCCATGGCATATTGCTCCCCAAACCATCAATCCGGGTGTACGGGCAGTGTGTCGCTCGGCAAAAAATTCGGGATTATGCCGTTCCCCACGAAAGCGTCTCACCCTCCCCCGGCCGTCATGAGCCCAAAGACAAAAGCGGGACTCGTCACTGAAGACCACCCGATGCCATTCTTGGACCCAGTTTCTGCGCTCATTGCACCACTTCAATCTTCTGGCCCGGTGAACAGGAGTGAGGGGAAGGGTTAACAGCGGACGATAAGAACTTAGCCCAAAAGACCTAATTCTTCTATAGACCGTGCTCATTGAGATTGGGCGTCCTATAGCTGCAACCCACTCGTTTCCGACTGCTCGGGTTGTCGTAAATCGGTCTCTTACAGCCGCTACTCGAAGACGTTGATCTTGACGTACCGTGGAGGCTCTACGACGACCAGATCCATTCCGTCGCCGATAATTGGCCTCCTCGTTCCATCTCCGCCACCATCTCATCACAGTCGAAGCATTGCAACCAACAAGTCTCGCAATTCTTCGATACGAAATCCCCTCATTTTTTAAGCCAATAATCTGTCCCTTCTGGAACTCGGTTAAATGATGGTACTGCCGAGGTTGACGGGCTCTTGGCATTTCAGGACTCTTGGGGTTCACTATTGAAACTTATTGCAAAAAATGTGGTTTGTAACAACCAGGAAAAACGAAAAACAATTTCTTGTGTTTTACGGTTACCAAGGGGAAAAACAAAACAACTACAGCGCCTAGATATCCAGAATGTTAATCATTTGTTAGTGTAGATGAAATACTTGTTTTGTGAAAATTTGATCAAAATCAGCCAACGGCATCGAGGTGTTGCACTTTTTTTGGAAGGCAGTATATAATACGACATTTCATTCGATTGTTGTGGTGTTGTTTAAATATCAACCATGTACCTATATCGCTCCGTACCGTACACCCACTTCCATTGGTAGATGTTTTTGTTTGTTGGCATCCTTGAATAGCACCATGTGTTAAAAATGTAGTGTTGAAGATTGCCGTTGACAAGACACATCAGAGGGTAAGAGGTAAGTACGATCGCACGCAAAATAAACGGAGACAGTGTTTCGCACGGAGTGTACTGATTTAATGAATTTTAGCCTTCTTGTCACTGTGACACCAAGCCAAAATTCAGTAAATCGGTACACTCCGCGCGAAACACTGTCTCCGTTTATTTTGCGTGCGATCGTACTTAGGTATTGGTTGAAAACCGTAGGTAGGCGCATTTGTTATTACTAACAAGCCCAATTTTTCTAGATACGACTTGACACGCACTCTAAAACCGAAGACTACTGTGGTAGTTGACAACGTTTACTGCAGCAATTATAAATGCTGAGGAATGGAATGGTTTTGAGTTTTGAGCCTGAAGAACAAAGCTGTATGCTTGCTTCTCGTTGAAACAAACGCTTGCCCAGCGATAGTCGTCAAAGTGTCGAACACAAAGAGGCAAAACAGGCCGATCCAGTCTTCTCGGAAAGTGATTACTTTGAAACAAAACAACGCAGATAGAATACTGCAAAACACAGACTAAACAATAAGAAATCAGCAGTTACACAGTGGAAGATTCAAACTATTATACTGAACTATTTGGAATTTTAAATTTTCGATTACAATCCCCCCCAACCTAGCAAGTACAGTCCTTGTCGCAGCTTTACTTCTGGCCTTCACCTTTCGCTTTTGGACTGCCAGTGGAACCTTGTAGTCGACCCAACATGTTGTTGATCGCTGCAGGAACCCCTGCGACGGCTCCAAAGGAACCGGTGACGATCTTATTCCATAACTGTTTCATCTGGTACGTACCAGTTTCGTAATCGATGGGAAACTTTTCGCAGCAGAACGGATCAGCCCGGTACATCTGCAAGAAATCAGGACCGTTGTAGAACTGCCGTCTCCGCAGACGGGTCAGATGTTCCTCTGGCATTGCGGGCCTTATAACAGAGAGATCGAAATACTTGGCATCCTTACGCGACAAGGAACGGTGTTTGTCTTTGTCGTAATGGAAAACGACTTGGAAACTGGCGCGGGATCATAACTCACGCGAATGTCAGTGCATTTCTGACGGATTGCAAACTTGCAGAGACAGTCGTAGTCGTTGCGGAAGCGCTCTGGGAATAGTTGGTCGGTTACTCTCTCGGAGAAACAAGGGCTTTTCTTGCGCTTTCATTTTGCGACATGGTGCCGTGCTCGTATACACACAAGAAGCACCCCATAATCATTTTACGAACGAGAACGTCTTTAAAGGCTTGCAGTGCAGTGGAACATCGGCGCTAGGAGCTACTGTTTCTGAAATACATCTGGCGACTGAACAAAACGATTCGGAACTTACGCCGAACATTTCCTTTTCTGTTATGCATGCTTCGTCGACGATCTTCGCAGATTCTTGGGGCGTAGCCATCTTCGGCACTAGCGCTTCGCAGATGCTCATGTAGAGATCTCTTGTGGTCTGCGAGTCACCCCAAACACCCACGTCAACCGTCACGAAAATTACGCCCGCTATCAGCATAGTCTTCAAGCCGAACCCGAGGAGCTTCATGATCCTTTGCAGCATGGTCGGTCTGGGTACCTTCAAGGGACATTGGCAAGGCGTCGGGGCACACAGCCTCTTCAATTCCGCTCCTGTACATATCCGGATTTTCCTGATGACAGGTATAGTAATGGCTGGAGATAAAACAAAATGTTAACATACACCAGAAGTTGTACCTACGTCTCATAAACCGTTTGGAATGCTGAAAGTTTTACGACGTTTCGCTTTAGTGTTCGCGTGTTCCGTATTCGTTGAAGTATACAAACATGCCAGGGCCACTTCTTACGCTAGTGAAATTAGCAATTAGCGCTCAAGACAAAAATTAAATCCTAATTCGATTCATAAAGCCAACAAACTATGCTGTGCGAGTTTTAAATGTTTTCTTGCGCCTGGAATGAGTTTATTTCGAGCGGGTAATTCTTACGGGGCACGTAGGAGGGCTTTGGCTTGCAGTGCGACACTTTTCCGGGCTTCTGCTTCTCGTACGCCAGCAAGTTTTGCTTTTTTGTGCATTTCTGCTGGGCTATGTTTATGGTTCTTTTGACGTAAGGACCGGCTTTACTCATCTTCGCTGTGTCGAATGGCGAGTCGTTTGATCAACGTTGAATTTTGAGGGCACATCAAGTCTGACTGAACACACGTCACGCTGACGTCATCTTTCAGGATTTCTTGCACCTACTAGACAAAGCTTGGCTGCCGAACGAAACCGCAACACATAGCATGTTCCGATTTGTGTAAATTTTACCCGGTGAATTTTCACAATTCCTTGACGTTTGTAAAATTTACCTGACAGCATTTCGGAACGCAAGCGGTGAACAGGGGCGGTAAATTCAATTGAGATTGAGTGACGTGCTACCAAATTTGAAAGTCTGCAGATCAGATCAGGGATGAAACGGAGGCAGATGTATTCAGATTCTTACTCGGATTCTTATTACTGGAGTTTGAGGCAGAACAAGAAAATGGTCTTCCTGAATAGCCAGTGAATCGACAAGCAAATGATGAAGGGAGGCAAAGAGCACATGGCCAGCAAAAAAAGATAAGATCGCATGCGCCTCGGAAACATTGTTCATCTTTTGGTTACAGTGCTGGAAGGGGTTGTTCGGATAGCTGGCTGAGGTGCTGAAGCAGTGCGTAGGAAACCGTTTTGTTTTCAGTATCACAACGTACATTGTCTGCATTTCGGAAACGTCATATCGAGCGTCCTATTATTCTTCTGGTTGCGAAGGAGTTGTTCGGCTGACTGCAGCAGTAAAGCGTGGGACATCGTTTTCAATGTCACAATCTGTAATATTACTGCCAATAGCGTCACATTTACCGATAATCACTGAGCTTCAACACGCGGTACAAGGCTGGCACGCGGTAAACTTCTGTGAAATTTACCGCGTCCCGTTTTATAATTTGACAGCGGTAATTTTTACAATTGTAAGATTTACCTCAAATCGGAACACGCTAATGTTAGCAAAAGTCTTTCGCCTAGGCAGATTATTTTTGGCATACCCCTTATCTGCCGTCATAAGGAAGAAGGCAGTAACTACGTTTCAGAAGATTACGAGAAAAACGCGAAAAACCGTTCTGTCGTTGTTTCACTTGAACGAATAAAAATAGAGATGTTTTGTAAAAAGCATTTTACAACATTTTACACAATAATCCTCAAGACCACATGCAGATTTATGAGGGAAAATTTGCATTTTTGGAAGCAGGATAAGCAATTTTGTATTTACGTTTGGAGTAGTAACTACGTCAAATACATCTGGCCGGAACAATTATCAAGCCAAATTGTAATTTTTCGAACGTCTCGATTGTTCAGAAAAAATCTGTGGAAACTACTTATGAGGTCTTCTTTCTTCCTACCGGATATTGCTTCGTGCCAAACGATTGCTTCAGGTTGTAACTGTTGATTTTTCCCAACTGGCACAAAGGTTTCGTTGAAAACCACCAGTCTACACGTGAAGATGACTATTTTGAACTGGTCCATCCTCGGTAACATGATGACCTTCTGTAAATCTGCAGAATAACAGCGGTCATTTTCCGAATCCCTGACCAGCTCACAGTCCTGTCGGTAGTGGTTGCGACTCTTTGTAGCTCTTTCGATATGTTTTTTTTTTGAACAATACAGATTTCGCAGCCGTCAACATAATTTTGGGAGTCATGTGGATGAATATTGAATGTAGCGCAAATTTCACATTCTTCGTGTCCCAATTTTGTGAAACTGATATTCATTTTTTTCACAACTTACCTGTACGTTTCATAGGAGCAACAAGTCTTTGTCGAGTCAGGATTTTTTTCTGAATAGTCGTCGTGCATTATTTTTATTGTAATGTCACTTGGCAAGTATTTTTTATTCGGAGCATGCTCGCGTCGATAGTGTGAAATGGTTGGATGAAAAGTCTGTATGTGTTTCTGGATTATCTCGAAGTCCTTTTTGAATTTGCAGTTTGATTTCCCTGGAAAGAAGTAAAAAAAGTAAGAATGATAAATAAATACTTCTTGGTTTTTCTAGGTTCTGTAGGTATATTTCAATTATTTCAAATGTACCTCTGCCGTCACATTTGGGGGTGAGATGGTTTGTCGAGCTTTGCAAAACGTTGAGTACCATTTTGTCGTTTTTCTCGTTGAATCCCAGCGTTATCAAAAAGAAAAATTTACACACTTGTCTTTTTTCTCCTTCTTCATTTGTTAAAGAATAAGAAAACGTCATGTGCCGCTTTGAATCTTCAGCATTCACGGTTCTGCGCTCAACAACTTTTTTTTCGGTGTTCGACAAAATAAATCGTCTCTTCTCCATCCAAGAAAGTTTCTTAAATTGGTCGTTGATTTTCTTCTTTCTACCTTCATTTAAACTTTCCCTACATTTTTTTCTGCAGCTTTCCTTACAAGGCGGTTTCAATTCAAACTTTTCCATCTGTTTTTGCCGCTTCTTCATCTGTTTGTCGCTATCTTTTTGCTTTCTTTTCCTGCATGTACCTTTCTTTGTGATGCCCGCGTCTGTGTTTCCATTTTCTTCTTTGTCGTCATCATTCTCTCTATCATCTTCACCATCACCATCATTTTGTTCATCCACATTATCAGCAGCATCGTCATTACGATGGATATCGTCACGAACATCATCATTCTCCTCTTCATCAATATCATCAGCAGCATCGTCATCAAAATGATTTTCGTCACCAGCAATACCAGCATCATCATCCTCTTCATCATGTTGATCATCAGCAGCATCGTCATTACAATGTTTATCGCCACCAGCATCATCATCTTCCCCGTCATCAACACTATCAGCAGCATCGTCATCAAAATTATTATCGTCACCAGCATAATCATGTACGTTTTCATCGTTATAGCTCAAGTCTATATCAAGATGTTTCTCGTTCAATGAAAATTCACCACCGTGCAAAAAGTCCTCCAAGTCAATATCTCGATCAACTAAACTGCTTGACAATTGAACTGCAACACCTAAAACTTAGGTGCGTTTTCAAATTGAGATAGCTCAAAAAATATTTGACGGATTCCAGAAATTCAGGCATGTGAGGAAAGATCATTTCTTTGACTATCTAGTGTTGGTGTTGATAATAAGTTTGATTGCATAATTTGTCGTATACAGGGTGCCAACGGAGAGCGTGCAGATATGGGCAATCTTTCACCTTGTACAACTTTTGAAAAAAAAATCCAAGATTTTTTTTATCGCCTGCTTTTGAAAGGTTGAATCATTATGCCGAAACGGTTTTGGAATTTTGACCCTAACTTTTTTTTTCAAAAAATTGTGCTCAATTTTCTGGAATATGCACTTTCTGATTAAGAAAAAGAAGTAGAGACATTGTTTGTTTTCAGACGGCGTCCATATTGAATTTGCTTACGAAGATTTCCATTTGAGCCTCCACATCCCCTAGAAACTACCCCTTTTGGGACACCGTCTCACAACAAGATATGCAATGCTTCATTTAAAAGCTCATTTAAATTTAGAATTATAGTAGGAAGCGAAATCTTCAGGATAGTTACAGTTTATAATAGAACAAACATGAAGGAATGCAGAAAAAACTTGGAAAAATACGTGGAAGAGCTACAAGAAGAGAATTTGATAATCGGTGGAGATTTCAATGTCCGAACAGCAAGTTGGGGCGGATGGTACGAATATAGCGAGGAAGAGAAGAAAGAAAGAAAGTCGAAAGATCGGATAATCAACATTGAAGGAAAAGCACTGGTAGAGTTCACGGAGGATAGAGGCTGGAATATGTTGAACGGCAACGTGGAAGGTGATGCTGAGGGGGAACATACATATATTGGATCCAGGGGAGAATCAGTTATAGATTATGCTATAGTAAATGCCGAAGCTGTAACAAAAGTGACAAATTTCAAGGTTGACAGCAGAATCGAATCAGACCATCAACCATTGAATGTCACACTCAAAGTGGAAATAAAAAATACCAGAGAGGCGAGGAAGATGAAAACAAGAATAATAGAGAATTGGAATGAGATTGGTATAATGAAGTATAAGGAAAGATTGTCTAGAGCCAAATTTGAAAATAAGAAAGATATACAAGATGAATGGAACGAGCTAATAAGGATAATGGATAAAGCAATTGTCTCGGCCCCGTTCATTGAAAACTGCATTCGTGTGCACTGAGGGTATGCAACCCAAAATATCCCTGTGTTGTCCAAGTCCTCACCCCTCACCCCCTGTTCGGTGTGCCTGGCACTTGGCTGTCAGGCGCAAGCGTAAACGAGCTCCAGCACTTTCTTCGGCCGTCTTCGGCATTCTTCGGCTTTCTTTCCGCTCGTGCCTTTGCCGCTTCGTTCGAAGCGGTGTCGATCTCCGTACGTCGAGCGGGAAGCCACGCCGTCTTTTTTTTGGTCATCGTTCTCGCGGCCATCTTGTCGTGCCATCGGCGTACATTCGTACTCGACCAGAAGCCCATCCAAGGCCCATCGCGTCCGATAGTGACTCCTGGAGGATCTCTGCAGCATCTCCAAGTCCAGAAAGCGGCAGTTTTCACCGCTTTCACCGGGGAGCGGCTTGGACCAGCCAGCCGCACACAAAGCTCCAGTTTCGGACGGGATCGAGTCGTTCGTCCGCCATTTTGGTGACGAACACGGGCACTCGTGCATTTCAAAAGGAAATCCACCACCAGAACGGCCATCCACCACGACGCCGCCTTCGGACTCCGCCAGGACGACGCCGCCACCGAATAAGATCCCGTAAGTTCCATATTTTCCATTGTTTTTACCATTTACCGTTTATTCCCGTTTGCCGGGGTGTATACCTTCAGTGCAGTTCGTCTCGTTTTCAGGACGCCACTCGGCGCCAGCGAATCTGCCCCCGGTCAGAACCACTCGGATTTTTCATTTCATTTAATTCACATTGTTTTTTTTTTATTGTTTTGTAATTCTGTCTGTTTGTGTTTTTTTTTCTTTTGTTTTGCATTAAAGTTGTTGATTGTTGTTGTGAATTTTATTTCTGACTGTCGCTTGCTGCTTTCCTAATCCAAGAGTTATTGTTTTATTGCAGCCTTCATCGGAAGGCTGCCGTCTTTATGTGTACCGCGCTAACATATAAATTGGTCCTTCGTAGCCGGATACAGGCTAAGCATGGTACAGTCAGGAATTTAATTCACCTCACTATTGAAACTTTAAAGTCACGGGTCAAACCCACGTGACACTTGTGCGTTGGTCCAGCGTGTTGATCAATTCGTTTTTCGCCCGTCTCATTCGCACTTTTTCACCTGGGTTGGGTTCGCCATTCAGGTACGCCAACCTAAGGGTCAGTTGCTTTGTTTTCATTTTTCTTTGTGTCGTACACAATGGACGCAACTTTATCGTCCATCGCGATAGCTATTGCGCGCCTTGAGCCCCTTCTGGAACAAGGCGTCACAGCTACCACCGAGCCAAGCCTCCAACCGGCATTTTTAGCCACGTTTGACATTGCGGCGGAAATTTACAACGGTTTCAAGAGCACGGTCAACACTGCCCCTCTCCCCAGTGCCTCCAAGGAGCAGAAGGCTACATTTCTTGAACGTACACTCCGGGCAGACAGCTTGTATGGCAAACTTGCTGCGGTAAAAGCCTCGTTTTCGAATTCAGAGCCGACTTCCTCGCTCTCTCGCCAAGCCTCGCAAACTTGGTTCGAGACAGGCCGGAGCAATGTCCGATTGCCAAAAATCGCGTTGCCGTTGTTCGACGGAAAGTTAAAATCATGGCCACCATACTATGATCTGTTCACGGCGTTAATACACAGAAACCAGTCTCTCTCAGATATTGAACGGTTTCAGTATCTGATCTCGTCTTTATCTGGTGAACCTCTCTCAATGGTTAAACACCTGCCATTGACGGGAGATAATTACATAATTGCGTTCGACTCGTTGGTTGAGAGATACCAGAACGACCGCGTGCTAGTCACTTTTTACTGGCAGTCGATGATGAACGCCTCCTCCGTCACATCTGACTCCGCGCAAGCGCTTCGCCATCTTGTGAACACGTTCAACGAAAATTTAGTGGCGCTCGAGCAGTATCCGCATATCGACCTGTGGGATTTCACCCTGTCGAGCATGCTGCTCCAGAAACTCGATGAGTCGACGCGAAAACGTTTCGAGGTGCAGTCAGCTGGCACCCCCTTCCCCAAATACGAAGACGTCAAGTCTTTCGTGCTCGACCAATGCAAGGCTTTCGAGGCAACTGCCTTAAATTCTAAAACGCAATCGAACTCCCGCTCCACACGGGCAAACACCGTTACCGTGAAGCCCGAGGTCAGCCGCAAGTCGTGGGCCTCACATACGTTGGTGTCTCAGACTTCATCTGCCCCAGCGACGTCGCATGAGTCAGCATGTTCTCATTGTGGGGCGAGAAGTCATAGAGTCACCGCGTGCAAGACTTTTCTGTCAATGTCCCCAAATGACAGATATTTGGCGGTCAAACAGAAAAGGCTCTGTCTCAACTGCTTGAGCACCAATCACGGCGCTCCAAAATGTCCATCGTCGTATTCGTGTCGGCAGTGCCACGCAAGGCATCACACCTTGCTGCACTTCCCCAAGCCACATAGAACTGCAGGTCATGAGTCACCCAGTTCTTTATCGAATCCAGTTGAATTACCGCAAATCGTTTCCCCTGGTCTTCCAGAAAATGTCGCGAATTCGGTGACGAATCTCGCCTCAAGCCTCAAGGCAGCTCATGTTTTGTTGGCCACGGCAATCGTTCACGTTCGTGACCGGTGGGGAGGCTACCAAAGCCTCCGTGCGCTCATAGACCCTGCCAGTCAGGCATCGTTTATTTTGGACTCCTGCGTGCGCAAATTGGGTCTATCCCCATCAAATCACAATGTGCCCGTTTTTGGCTTGGGTCTCACCCCCGCCAATTCGACGTGTGGCACAGTCACTTGCCAGGTCAAGGCTGATGATGAGTCTCTCCCAATCCCTGAATTGGAGTTAATTGTCCTGCGCAGGATTTGTGGTAACCTGCCAGACACCGCTTTGAACCCGGATCAATTCCACTTGAACTTATCGAATCTGGCGGATCCCACATGGTTCAAGCCAGGCCCCATTCAAGTGTTGTTGGGCGCCGACGTTTATCCGTCAGTCGTGAAAGAGGGAATCGTCTCGTCAGGTCCGTCACAGCCTGTTGCCATAAACACCATTTTTGGCTGGGCTCTTCTCGGTCCCTTTCAAACCCCGTCAAAACCTCTGCATTCCTTTTTGGTTTGCACTCCAACTGGAATCGACGAGTCTCTGCACAAATTTTGGGAAGTAGAGGAAATCTCGTCACCATCGTCCAAAACACGTTTGTCCCCAGATGATGAACGTGCAGAAATTTGTTTCCGGGACTCTGTCTACCGTTGTCCGTCAGGTCGTTTTGGGGTTTCGCTTCCCTTCAAAAGGGAGTCCCCCACCTTTGAACATTGCAGGTCTATGGCTGACCGCCGTTGGTTAGCTATCGAACGTCGCCTGGTCCGTCAGGACACACTCCGTGATCTGTACATAGCATTCATGCGCGACTACCTCGACCTAGGTCACATGACCTTGCTGGACGCAGAACCTCCAGATTCTGAGGCGTATTACATCCCTCATCATCCGATCGTCAAGATCGAAGACGACAAGCCGAAAATTCGCGTCGTTTTTGATGCTTCGGCGCAAGCGCCGAATCATTTATCTCTCAACGAGACGCTTCTCGTCGGTCCTAAGTTACAACAGGACATAGCAGCTTTGCTACTGCAGTTTCGGTGTGAGCCGATCGTTTTTACTTGTGACATCCGTCAGATGTATCGGCAGATACTTATCTCGCCCGAACATCGCAAGTATCAACTCATTCGCTTTCGTTTCTCCCCTGATCGACCCATTGAAACGTACTAATTGAACACCATTACATATGGTGTTTCTTCGGCACCGTTTCTAGCGGTTCGCACGTTGCTTCACTTGGCAGAACAAAGCGCCTCGAAGTTTCCATTGGCTTCGCAGGCAATTCGCCGTAATTTGTATGTAGACGATCTACTTTGCGGTGCGAACTCCGTGGAATCAGCACGGGAATTACAAACGCAGCTAATCAACCTGCTCCAATCGGGTTGCTTTGAATTGCGCAAGTGGGCAAGCAATCACCCTGATGTGCTGCAAGACATACCACTTGATCACGTTCGAACTCAGCCGTCCACTTTCAGTGACGTTGCTGACAATACTGTAAAAATTCTTGGCCTCCAGTGGCAAGCGGCAACAGACACCTTTTCATTCACGGTTCATCCAAATGAACTACCGTGCACAAAACGGTCCATCTTGTCGGAGGTGGCTCGGATTTACGATCCGCTCGGCTTTCTGTGCCCTGTTGCATTTTTCGCCAAACATTTAATCCAACGGTTATGGAAACTTGGCCTTGATTGGGACGACACCCCTCCAGACATCGTATGTCAGCAGTGGTTGCGTTTTCAATCCGAGCTATCGCAACTTTCGCGGTTGCAAATTCCACGGCATACTTTTCCGTCGCCTGCAGACAGGTGCCAGTTGCACGCCTTTTGCGACGCATCTGAATCTGGGTACGCGAGCGTGTTGTACGTTCGTTACCTTCGAAATGGTGTTCCCACCATTCGTCTCCTAACCGCCAAATCAAAGGTGGCTCCAGTCAAATTGCTGACCGTACCCCGTCTCGAATTGTGTGCAGCGGTCCTACTTTCCAATCTCGTTGCCTTCACCGTTGCAGCGCTCGCAGGAACCGTACAGTTCGATGCCATATTTGCGTGGACCGATTCTACGGTTGTTCTCAGCTGGCTGCGTTCCTCTTCGCACCGCTGGAAAACATTTGTTGCTCACCGTGTTGAGCATATTCAACAGCGTGTCCCGCCTCAGTGTTGGAGACATGTCTCAACATCGGACAATCCCGCCGACCCAGCTTCGCGCGGATTGTTTCCCGAAGACATGCTTTCGTGCTCCCTCTGGTGGTCTGGCCCACCTTTTCTGTCATCAGCGGATGACACATGGCCGGATGACAAATTCTCCGTGTCCTCCCCAGACATTGCGTCTGAAGAGCGAAAGCTCGCTTTGGTCGTGCGTGTGCCGCAGCCGCCGCCGATTGACATCGACGACCTCTTTTTGCGCATATCCTCCTTACGGAAGATTCAGGGCGCTGTCGCCTATTTCTATCGGTTCTGCAAATGCAAGTCCGATGAGAAGTTCACAGGACCTCTCTCGGATACAGAGCTCCATTTTGCCTTGTTGTACATTGTCAAACATGTACAGCAGAAGGTATTTGCCGTCGAAATCGCGTCGTTACGCAACGGCAAACCCTGTTCAAGACCCTTTCGAAAACTTTCGCCCTTTCTCGATCGTGACGATGTTCTCCGCGTCGGCGGACGTTTGAAGCATTGTCATGAGTTGCCATTTGCAACCAGACACCCTGCTCTTCTTCCATCTCGTCACGTCTTGACAGGACTCGTCATTCGACAAGTTCATTCCCGACATTGCCACCCGGGACTCAACAATACCTGCTATCTCCTGCAGCAAAATTTTTGGATATTGTCCACGCGACGCGCGGTACGGCACTATCTTGCATCGTGTTACCGGTGCTTCCGGACTAAGCCGCAAACTTTTTCTCCCACCATGGGCGACCTCCCCTCGGCGCGAATTTCTCAGCTAAAACCTTTTAGCTGCGTCGGGCTCGACTATGGTGGCCCTTTTCCAATCCTCATGTCACGCGCTCGCGGTGTCAGAACTACGAAGGCGTACATCTGTCTTTTCGTGTGCTTCGCCACCAAGGCATTGCACGTCGAGGTTGCCTCCGATCTCTCAACAGATGCTTTCCTCGCCGCCTTGCGCAGATTCATTGCCCGGCGCGGTCGTTGCTCTACCATCTATAGCGACAATGGCACAAACTTTGTCGGAGCTCATAGGCAATTGACGACGTCAATGCAACTCGCCGCGGAATCCGAAGCCATCACTTGGCGCTTCATTCCTCCCTCCAGTCCCCACTTTGGCGGGCTGTGGGAAAGCGGCATAAAAGCTGTCAAAACTCATCTATCTCGCGTGATAGGTGATCAAATACTCACCTTTGAAGAGCTGACCACGTTGGTCACCCAAGTTGAAGCGTTGCTCAACTCACGGCCACTTTCGGAGCTGAGCTCGGATCCAAATGATCTGTGCCCATTGACGCCTGGTCATTTTTTGACGCTCGAGCCGTTAACGGCCCCACCTGACCCAGATTTGTCCCACCTCAAGATCAGCAGGTTGTCGCGATGGCAGTTGGTCCAATCCATGCAACAGCGTTTCTGGGCGCGTTGGCGCGACGAATATCTACACACGCTGTACCAACGCGGCAAGTGGCACAAGTCACGTCACCTTGAATCCGCAGATGTGGGGTCTTTAGTCCTCATCAAGGACGAAAACGCTCCCCCTCTGAAGTGGAGGTTAGGCAGAATTTCAAAACTCTTCCCCGGCAAAGATGGCATTTGTCGTGTCGCAGATGTCCGTACTCAACGCGACGTTCTGCGACGCCCAATGGTCAAACTTTGTCTCCTCCCTTCAGGACAGTGAGCATTCTGTGTTTTCACTTCCGTCATTGTTCTCACTATGCTCTTTCTTTTTGTATCATGTTTGATTTCATTAATTTTTGAACTTTGAAAATACCCCGAGTGGTATTTTGGTGGGGAGTATGTCTCGGCCCCGTTCATTGAAAACTGCATTCGTGTGCACTGAGGGTATGCAACCCAAAATATCCCTGTGTTGTCCAAGTCCTCACCCCTCACCCCCTGTTCGGTGTGCCTGGCACTTGGCTGTCAGGCGCAAGCGTAAACGAGCTCCAGCACTTTCTTCGGCCGTCTTCGGCATTCTTCGGCTTTCTTTCCGCTCGTGCCTTTGCCGCTTCGTTCGAAGCGGTGTCGATCTCCGTACATCGAGCGGGAAGCCACGCCGTCTTTTTTTTGGTCATCGTTCTCGCGGCCATCTTGTCGTGCCATCGGCGTACATTCGTACTCGACCAGAAGCCCATCCAAGGCCCATCGCGTCCGATAGTGACTCCTGGAGGATCTCTGCAGCATCTCCAAGTCCAGAAAGCGGCAGTTTTCACCGCTTTCACCGGGGAGCGGCTTGGACCAGCCAGCCGCACACAAAGCTCCAGTTTCGGACGGGATCGAGTCGTTCGTCCGCCATTTTGGTGACGAACACGGGCACTCGTGCATTTCAAAAGGAAATCCACCACCAGAACGGCCATCCACCACGACGCCGCCTTCGGACTCCGCCAGGACGACGCCGCCACCGAATAAGATCCCGTAAGTTCCATATTTTCCATTGTTTTTACCATTTACCGTTTATTCCCGTTTGCCGGGGTGTATACCTTCAGTGCAGTTCGTCTCGTTTTCAGGACGCCACTCGGCGCCAGCGAATCTGCCCCCGGTCAGAACCACTCGGATTTTTCATTTCATTTAATTCACATTGTTTTTTTTTATTGTTTTGTAATTCTGTCTGTTTGTGTTTTTTTTTCTTTTGTTTTGCATTAAAGTTGTTGATTGTTGTTGTGAATTTTATTTCTGACTGTCGCTTGCTGCTTTCCTAATCCAAGAGTTATTGTTTTAATGCAGCCTTCATCGGAAGGCTGCCGTCTTTATGTGTACCGCGCTAACAGCAATAATGAGGGAGACAAAACAAACTGCGGAATGGAATGTGGGAAGGAATGAATGGTGGGATAAGGAATGCAGAACAAAGAAAATCGAAGTGAGAAAACTATTGAGAAAGTGGAAAAAGGCAACTATAACAAAAGAAAATTATTCACAAGAACTGAATTTATACAAAAAAATGTGCAAAGATAAAAAATCGGCTAACGAGAAAAGGACAAAAGAAAACCTCAAAAATATAAAAACTGAAGAAGAAGCGTGGAAATTCATTAACAAAGAACGTAAAACCAGACAGAGAATTAACGAAGAAATAAAAATAGAAGACTGGAGACGACACTTCATGAACTTGTTGGAAGGAAAAGAAACACGAAGTCAGGATATCCGTGATGAGCAGATAGAAAGAGTGGAAGAGATTGAGGTGATGAGTAGGGAAGAGGTGGAAGTTCAGATATCAAGACTAAAGAGAAAAAAAGCACCAGGATCAGATGGAATGAAAAATGAGGCATGGTTGTACGGAACGGAAGAGATAACTAATCAATTGAAAAAACCACTGAACAGAGTGTGGAATGGAGCAGGGATACCAAAGAGCTGAAGAGAAGGAGTGATATGTCCGATTTTCAAGAAAGGAGATACGCTACAAATGAAAAACTACAGAGGAATAACCCTTCTCAACACAGCATATAAGATTTACGCTATGGCACTAAACCAGAGACTGAAGGAAGAACTAGACAAAAAAAAGATCTTACCAGATGGACAGGCGGGGTTCAGAAGGGGAAGGTGTACGATGGATAATATCTATGTGCTAAACTACGTTAACGAGAAGGAGCTGTTGAAGCCAGGAGGAAGGGTGATAGCGTTTTTTGCAGACCTTAAAGCGGCATTCGACAACGTGGAAAGGACGAAACTATGGAAACAGATGAGAAAGATTGGAATAGAAAGTAAGCTGGTTGACAGAATAGAAGAAATTTACCAGGAAACAGTGAACATAGTGAGAGCAGGAGAAGAGGAAACGACTCAATTCTGAACAGAAAAAGGACTGAGACAAGGATGCCCATTGAGCCCGACTTTGTTTTCGGTTTATATTGCTGATCTGGAGGAAGTGTTACGAATGGGACAGGATGGAGGAGTGCTGGTGGGAAGTAGAAAAATATGGTCATTGGCATATGCAGACGACATAGTTCTCTTAGCTACCAAAGAAGAAGAGATGAGGCAGATGATGGAGAGATTTAGGAAATATTTGAACAAAAGAAAACTTGAACTCAACGTGGAAAAATCAAAAATTATTATATTCAAAAAAGGACGTGGAAAGAAGAATAAAGAGGTTTGGAAATGGAATGAAGATATAGTTGAAGAAGTGAAAGAGTTAAAATATCTGGGATACAACTTGCAGAAAAATAACGGAACCGAAGCGCATATCAGAGAAACATGCAAGAAAGCAAACAAAGCCATGTGTCAAGTATGGGGGATAGGTGAAAGAAAATTCAAATATGCATACCGATTGAGATTGATGATGTTCGACTCACTTGTTAAAAGCATTATGCTGTATGGAGTAGAAATCTGGGGATGGAAAGAACGAGAAAAAGTGGAAGGGCTGCAGATCAAGTACTTGAAATGGATTTTGAGACTGCAAAGGAATACGCCAAGCTACATTGTGTTGGAAGAAACGAAAAGGGACTTAATGAGAATAGAGATGGGAAAAAGAACAGTTAAGTTTGAAGAGAAAATATGGCAATTCAGCGAGTGTGCGATACTGAAGGAGGCAGCGCGCGAGTCAAGAGAAAGTAGGGTCAAGACAGCAACATGGATAAAGGATAGAAGGCAATATTATGAGAGCAATGGAGCAAGTCAGGAATGGGCAGACATGAAGGTTGGGATAGGAGAAAGTATGATGGAGGAATTGAAGGGCAGGGATATGGAAGTGCAAAAGCAACTGCAGAGGTCAAGAATAGACAGCACGAGATACTGCGCAGTATATAAGAATATTATGGCGACAGATACACCCAAATACTTTATAAGTACAACATGTAGAGCAGGAATGAAGATTATTGCAAGATACAGATGTGGAAACGGTACTTTGGACAGTCAATTTTGGAGGAAGGAAGAGGACAGGAAGTGCAGAATATGCGAAATCGACGAAGAAACAATAACCCACCTAAAAGGAACCTGTGAAGAAATTTTGAAAGACGGAAGAACGGAAAAGGAGATACTAAAAGAGGACGGAAGAGGTCTGGCATGGATGAGAAGAGTGGAGGAAGAAAGAAAAAAGAAGAAAAATACGATCTGTTAAGTTTTCACTGAGTTGTAAGATTGTTTTTTGAATTGTAATAAAGATAATAGTTGTGTTATGGCGGCAGCCATTCAAAGCTGTAAAGCAGGAATTAATAAATTGAATATTGAATATTGAAAATTGAATATTGAGAAGTATGTAGTTTTCAAGTTATAAGGGGAGAGAGGCACGAGTCGCCGAAGAGATCGGTCGATTCACTTGTGTGTACTGTGGCAATTGCTAATATAATTAAGTAGGTTATTAATAGTTTCCGGGCAAATGTGAATTCAACTTAGCGAGATAAGGCCGAGAGTCGCTTGAAAGAAACCCAACGCTGAATCGAGTTATATGAGCCAGGCTGTTAAAAAAAAAAACGGAGAGCTATAGAAAACCCGGCAGAGTCCTTGAATAATAGAGAAATTGCTTCGTTTTGGCCGTGAGAAGTAATAACTAACTTGTGGACAAAGAAATGTTTATCTAAGTTTCGAAAATTCGGGCAACGGTGTAGTTAACGCCCGGATGCGACGGCATAAAACGCCTGCTGGTTTATGATATACTGAAAGGCCGCATAAAAGGGCCGAAAAGGACCGCCGCCATATGGCCAGCACCTTGCCGAGTCGAGAATTTCGCTTACAAGAAAATTAAACGCGGTTAATTACCAGTTTCCAAATTGAAAACTCGTAGATGTGATTGTATGGTGGAAAGAGTAAGTTTACAGATTAGGGTGCGAAATAAGAGTCAAGTAGACACCAAACAAGAAAGGGTTTCATTCAAGCGATTCTGCCCAGTCCGGCCAGGTTGGATTACACTATTCGGGTAATTTCTTTATGTTTAGACATAAGCCCGGAAGTTATAAACGTAAGCTAAAATATCTTGATATGTCAGCAGTCAGATGGGAGTGGGGAGGTATCGATAAGATTGTAATTATCCAAATTGGTGTGGAAAATGAGACGACTGGCGCCATCTGACGGTGAATGCTATAAGGAGTGCGGCCAGAAGGGCGATATTTGCAAGATCGAACGTGGTCGACAGAATCCAATACGCGATCGATATCAGGGGGTGGAAAATTTGTGATTGGACGAGACTAGGGTTGGTTAAATCTCATTGGTAGAGGTGAAGGACTTTCGGGAGTGGAAATCAGAGAGTGTAGCTCAGGGGATGTGGGCGAGCTCTCGGGGCTTTTTTGCTTGAGCTCTCATCGTGACAAGTGGCATTGAAAAACGTGAATCCAAGTCCTCTGGGGATTTAAGATTTTGTTCTGTCAAGGCAGTTTTTGATAAGTACAAGCGTGAAGCTAAAATTTACTAATTTACTCACTGAGTTAAATAACAGATTTCAGATCGTTGTTTGCATTTAAAGAATTCAAATTCCAAGTCAATTAAACAGATTAAAGTCAGTTCGGTGGTCGGAAATTTCCACAAAAGTCAAAAAGGAGTTTCAGTGAAAATTTCGTGTGTTCAGATTGTTAAATTAAATCAGGGTTAATTCGCGTGGTGGGTTTGGTGTAAATTCAATTAGAAAGAGGTGATATTGTGTGTGTGTTGGAGACAGCACAACAGGCAGCAGGCTTCAAGTCGAAATTCTGAGCATCGGGACCAAGGAATAGGAAAATCGCTGCTACTTCGCCGGTCGTCAAATAAAGGTTGGTCTCGTTTTCTGCACTAATTGAGGTTTAAAATATTATTAATTACCGGCCGTGGAAACCAATGCTGCTGAAAAATTAAATAAGGATTAGAAGTCCACAGAAAATTGTAGCTAAGTGTAATTCGAGGGTACCAGCCGAGAAATTTGGTATTGCCTTCCCGCCAATGGCTCAGCCGGCTCACTGCCCCGAACACGTGAAAGTTCATCAAATGAATTAAATGCACCCTGATTGGCCACTAGGTGAGCGCCATTATTGTTCCATCTTACAACAACAAAAATTACTTCCGTCACAGGCTAAAGAATCGGCCGGACACCATCGGCAAGGCGAATCTCCAAGCCTCATCATGCGAATGAAATTTCAAGCCTTTTTTCTTTCTCTCGATCAAGCAGACGACCGCAATGGCAAAGAAAATTTACAGTTCAAGTCCACCAAAAGGGCGGCTGCAAATTGCCCACCTTTAAAGACATCACCTATAAACACCGCCAAAATGCGAAAGTCTCGCGCGAGATTCGATAAACGAAGGGTTGTGATCAAAAAGGGTTCAACATAACTCCGTGGGGGCGCGTCGCGAGAATCCGTTGGGTCATCGAAGACTTGAGCTGAGGCGCGACGCCCGAAGAGACCAATAGCGAGAGCGTCGTAATTACTTCCCTCCAAATATCTGTTGAAAAATTCTGTCCAAGGATTGTTATTTTCTGCCACCGGCAACTTCAGCCACGTCGAGATAAAATTATTCAAAGAAAGCCACCGTGATTCTCTTAGCAGTATCGAGGTTTCAGGTGAACTCGAGCCGTTTTGTGGTAAAAAAACCATACCTGCACTTTCCTTCGGCGCCGTTAGCTAGGTGTAGTGTAGGAGACATTTACTGGTGTTTTGAGAGCCATTAAAATGGTATTTGAAGTGTGAATCCGGCAGTCATAATGCCGTTAGGTGATTAAGTTATTGAAATGGGAAAATATCCCATATCTCATTGTTTGAAGGCATACGATCAAAGCCGAAGCTGTCGTACAAAGCCAACGAGTGAAAAATTACAATCAAAATTTGACGATTATCAAAGTCAAGTCAAAGCACGGCAAATTATTGGTTTCCAGGACAGGTGGTTGATAGGGCGTAGGTGATCTGTAAGCCTGCGTCAAGCGACAGAATTGTGTGATAACATTAGTGTGATTACTGACATGAAATTCAATGTTTATTGTTGTTACTCTGGGCGTCATGTTTTGTAAAACGTCGCTACGTTCCGTATTTCGAGCAGTCAAGTGTTTAATTGGCGTTGCGGTTTAGGTAGAGTTTCTTCCCCTTTGGCTTAGCTCAAATTTGAATTGTTGTTAAATTTGGATAGGGTTTTCTTTCAGGTATCATGGCAACGTCCTCCGTGTTATTTCAATAAGTTAGGTCGTTTACAATAGGGATTTAATCTGCGGGTAGGCAGAGCTGTACCAACTGTAGCAAGTCCCTGAAATCACAGCACAAGACCATCCTGGTGGGTTTTCCGTGGTTTCCCCACCAGGTCAATAGGCGAATGCCATGGTTACATTTTCCACGAGGAGGTCAGTATGACTCTGATTACGCTAATTAATTAGAGAACTGTGATTTGATTTAAAATAGGATATTTAAAGAAATCTCCCACTGACTAGGGTAGGATTAAGGACCTGTGTATCAATTGTCTTCTCTCTATCATGACTTTGTTGTAATAAACAGGATTGTGGTTGACTTTCGTGTTATGTCTCTCTGTTTAGTACCTGTTCTCTTGTGTCACTTATCAATGAAAGAACAAGCGGTTATGAATTAATTTGACAACGTAGGGAAAAGTGGAATGGGACTCTATCAGCGGAGCTTCTCGTACTGTCACTTTCTTTGACAGAGCCAGTGAAAGGGTTAGTGAAAGAAAAGGGGTGGCTCTATTAGCGGAGTCCACCTCAGTGTTTGTGAATCTACTGTAAGAGGCCAGACAGCAGTTAAGTATGGTTTACACTTTTGTTAGACGATTACGCCGGAATGTCAACTGACGGGTTAGGAGAAAGGGGTTGTACCGTTACAGTACATTGAGAGTTTAATAGTAATTAAGAGTATTTTTTCAAAAAGAGATTTCCAGTCATTATTGAGAGTTGCGGTATCCTGACAAATACAACAGTTCTCAGAAGTGGGATTCATCTAGCAATTAGGTGACAGCTCGATAATTCCCGCGCGCAAGTGTTTGATGAAGCAAACGAGAAGCGGGAAGAAGTCTACATCAGAGTCGGTGCTGGAGGAGTTTGACGGCGCCGACGGAGAAGCCATTATGAGTGAGGGTGATACGCAGAGCAAACTTGCGACGCCGGCGAGTTTCACAGCGGAGAGTTTGGCCGCAGTGTTGGGTCAAAAATTGGCGAGCCAAAGGACACCGCCACCGGCATCAGTGACGCCGACACCTAGTGCGAACTTGTGTGTCATGCCAGACCTGACGAAAGGGATTGCGAGTTTCGACGGTACCTCCAAGAGTACCTACAAAGGCGGAGAGGTGATTGCAGGACTTAAGTGCATGGCAGGCACTTATTCGTGGTCCGATGCGGTGCTTCTCGAGATCGCGTGGCAGCATCTACGAGGTGGAGTTTTGTCGTGGTATCAATACCACCGCGACACGATTCACACACCCTGGCCGACTTTGAGGAGAAGTTCTGAAGGAACTATGGAGACGCTAGAACCAGAACACAGGAATCTCTGGCTATGCACGCCAGAGTGCAGAGAAGCGGCGAGTGCATAGAGGATCACTTCTACGCTGAAATGCATATGTGTAAAGAGCTGGAACAGGATTTTCAGAAGCAAAGAGGCTTGTGCTGGAGGGTTTGAGGATACAGGAGACCGCGAGGATCGTCTTCCTTTTTCATGCACATGGAGATAGTGAGCAACTTTTGAGGGACCTTAGGAGTGATGAAGAGCTGCAGGTGTCTCGCGCGCTAGTGCGGGGCCAGGGAGAGCTCCGAAGTCGCACGACACCGGCCGCAGAAAATAGAGGCCCAACGAAGGTAGTGAGAGAAGGCCCTGGTACCGAGGTATTGCGGTGCTACAAATGCAGGTTCAGGGGCCATTTTGCGAGTTTTTGCCGCGGGGTCACAAAATGTTTCGCGTGTTTGTTCCGCGGGGTCGCAAAATGTTTTGCGTGTGGCGGAAACGGGCACATCTCCAGAGAGTGCCCCGGGAATCAGCGAGAGCCACCAAGTGATCCAGTCCCGCTGACAAGTCAAGTCAACGTGGCGGAGGTACATCACAGAGGACGAGGTCCAAATGTGAAGTTTTTTAAAGGCGCAAATGTGAACGGAGACGTGGTGGAGGCGTACATAGACTTTGGGGGCGAGGTGTGCTCCTTCAAGAAGAGTGTCCGCTCAGATTGAAGCTGATGTGCGACCTGGGGGACCGCACCGAAATGAGCGGTTACGGTGGCGCGAAGACAAAGACTTTGAGCTCCTGCGAGGTGGAGCTGCGGATCGACGGGGTGTCGGCGATGACAATAGCCTACATTGTGCCACCGGGTATACAGGACATTACGTTGATTGTGGGTCATCCCTTTACTGAGCAAGGCAACATCTGGGTGGTGAAGACAGCAGGAGCATTTGCTTTACCAAGCTGACGCCGAGGAAGGAAGTGATTGAAGAAGGGCGTGTCGTGTGTGATTTTGTGAATTTTTGTAAAATGAAAATTCAGACTTTATTGCGAGGCGAGGCTTTTGTTGTAAATAGCTGTATATTTTTGTGTGTTCCGAGGCCGGAACCTAAGTTGCAGGAAGCAGGAAAGGCCGGTTGTAGCATTTTTTTTTTATTCAGATAGAATATTATTGTGTGTTGTGGAGAGTGTTGCTGGTGCAAAAGCTAGGAATCTACCGGAGAGGCAGAGGGCAGAGGGCGTAGGGTGAGATTTGTTGCTTTAGAGAAGTAGGTAGTTTTTGAGTTATAAGGGGAGAGAGGCACAAGTCGCCGAAGAGATCGGTCGATTCACTCATTGTGTACATTGAGAGTTTAATAGTAATTAAGAGTCGTTTTTTAAAAGGAGTTTGTGAGTCATTATTCAGAGTTGTGGTATCCTGACAAATAAATATTGCAACAATTGGTTCTCGACAAAATTGAAAAAAAAAATGGAATGTGCGAGATTTTGCTCAAAGTGTAGGTTTGCTTGCATCGATTCGTTTGGTTCCAGTTCGGCTGAAACTCTACGGATATGATACTTTTACATTTATACCTGCCTAATCTCACATCAAAGAGTTTGATGTTCTCAAAATATAGGTTTATTTTTTTTTATAGAACCCATCTGCATGTCTGAGGAGTTACAGCTCTCATGATCCCCAAAGAACTTGCTTGAGCGGAGTCTCGCGTTTCACCACCGTCACTTTATCTGTTATTGGCGACAATTTCAGCTCTTTTTTCGCACCTCGCGCATCCCTTTCCGTGCATAAATAACCGGAGGTGAGCACTTGTCAGGAATCGAAGTCTATTGTCGAACTTATCGCCCGACACAGGGGCAAAAAGCGGAATTTTATCGCCGTAAAATCATCACCTTGTTTATACAGTATAACACCGTGTCACACTCGTGTCGCCCCTTTATCCTGCGACGAAGGTCCTTGTACGTCTTCCCTTTATGCGTCCTCGAAGCGTCACCGAATGAATGATTACCGACGACGGCGACGAGTAAAACGGGACAATAAAAGAATTCCGCACAATAATTCACACGTGGATCTCGACAAGAGCGCAATACCTCTCCACTACACGCCGTGTATAAATATTAAAATAATAGTTTCTACTAGAGCCGCACGGCTAGAGCGAACTTCTGCATACATGAATAATAGTTTAGCATATTATTATTCACGCTATATATTTCACAACACGGCCAGGGAGAAAACTGAAATTTTCATTCTTCAACCAAAAAAAATTGCAAGTTAACGAGTTCAGAAGCTGATGGATTTTTAAAATATCGCTGCCGGAAAAAACGCAATTAGCACCTGCTTGCTGCGCTACAATTAATTACTATTTCAAAACAGATAATCTCGCCCGAAACTTTTACCGCTCATAGCGGATTAGGCGCAACAATAGTGTTACGAGCGGCGATTCTGGAGAGCACGCGATCTTCTAGACTCTTCCCATTGGGTCGCAGTGTATAAGTGCGGAGCTCTAGGCATTTCCAGAATATACGCGGTGGCTTGCTGATTGCAATACATGTAGTACAGGAAAAATAGTAAAAAAATCGGCCAAACCTCGGAATAAATATGGACGTCATGAAAAATTGATATTCTGTTCAGAATTGAGTGCTCTACAACATATCCAAAATCGCCAAAAATCGCACCCGGAGGTTTTGAGTTATTGGAGGGGGGGGGGACAAAAAATTGCAAGTAAACATGGAGGGGATGGAACCCGTCAATCCATTGGATGCGGATACATTATAGTTCGACGTATCATATCCCATTGATACCATTTTGGCACAAAAAGTGTCCATCATTGTTGAAGGGGAGTAGTGGGGGGGCGAAGCTCTGCTAGGTGGTCCATTTTGTTTTTCTGGCCATGTAGAACCGATCGCGACAAGTTTGGTATCTTTTCCTACTAAATTCAATCTCCTGAACTCGTATCCAATGTGTAAATTCAGATGAAAACAAGTTTGAACAAGTTAACTCAAGAAAACTTGTTTTTTCTTTGACTATTTCACTAGAGTGTATTACACCGATGATAAAATCTAGTATTCAGATGACAAAACACGTACCTATACCTACCTGGGCAAAACCAACATGATGGTTTTGCAGCGGCAATTTTTTGACGTTTCACTCGTTCCATTACATTCAAACTGCTTTAGTAGATGTAGCGCATTTTCCTATCGAATACGCTATTTTTATACTTTGTATTCGCCTGTCCGTCCCAATCCGTCCAGCCGTCCGCCTTGTTACAAAATTCCTTTTGTAAATGACCGGAACTTAGCTAAAGATGAGCACAGGAAAACAAAGCAAGCTCAAATTGAGTTACCTATAATATTTGTCAGACTGACACTTTTGCATCAATTTCAATCGGCGGTCGTCACAAACAGTATTCAAGCAAACTAGTAAGCTTCATTGCACCTTGTTGTATCAATCGAAGCCCCAGCGGGCCCCCTTGTGTTTTCATGCATCGTTTATATCCCTAATGAGTTGCCCCTTGTGTCTGTTGCCCCTTGTGTCTTCTTCTGTGGCTCGAAGCCCTTGCGGGCCCCTTTGATGTGGATGTCTATGTGCCGTTCAAAGACCTAGCTTACCTTCTCATGACGTACTGTAAGCCCCATTGAGTCTTCTTCTGGCTTTCGAAACTTTGGTGTGTTGTCTTGTATTTTCTTGGTTTTTCAGTCAGGGTTTTAGTAGAAACTCTTTTCTTCATCTCCCGAGACTCTGTGCTCTTCTATACTTTCTTTGGATGCTCAAGATCCTAGCGGGCTCTCTTATACCTCCATACGCCGTTAGTCATGACTTCCGAAACTCTCTCGGCCTTTTTATGGCTTCACGTTATTTTAGAACTAGATAGGTATCTTGGTTTTGGATGAAAAAGCTGTTCAAAGAAAGCCTCCTTTTCTCTCGTAAAATAGTCATGTCGAATACCACTCGAGATAAAATTTTGAAGGCAAAATTTTTCTCTTGTGATATTCAAATTTGTTGCTTTTTGGCAATTTCGCTCATGACATTTAATCAAAACCACTCGCCTGACGGCTCGTGGTTTTGTAACAAATGTCATTCGCGAAATTGCCAAGCAACAAATTTTCATAACAATCGAAAAATTTTGCCGACAAAATTTTATCTCTTGTGATATTAAATACGACTATTTTGACGATTTTTTTTTACTGTTTGAGGTGTTCATTTTTAGAAAATGTTCAAGGACCATTAAATTGAAGTGTAATCTCCACAGAAATCATCCGCTTGATGTATAATTTTGTTTCCCGAGTTTAATCGCATCGCGCGTTTAATCCCCGGCGCGGCGCGTCGCGTCGTCTACTACTGACCAGAACACTACAGCATGCACCTTTAAATGAAAACACCTCAAACTATTGGAGAAATAACAACTCATCTTCGAAAATTGGATGATTTGTGCAGAACTGAATTCTCTATACCATGAACAAAATCGCCATGAATCGCAATGCAGGATTTTGAGTTATTCGAGGAGGAGGATAACACTTTGACAGGATTCATACTCTATGAACTGTTACCTCTCCCCTTGAATAACTCGAAACCCTGCAGTGCGATTCATGCCGATTTTGTTTATGTTTTAGGGAATTCAATTCTCCACAGATCCTCCAATTTTCAAAGATGAGTTGTTATTTCTTCAATAGTTTGAGGTGTTTTTATTCAAAGGTGCATGCTGTAGTGTTCTGGTCAGTAGTAGACGACGCGCAGCGCCGGCTCAAGTTCAAATCGTTTTTTTAAACTCGAGAAACAAAATTATACATCGAGTGGATGATTTTTGTGGAGAATACAATTCAATTCAATGGTCCCTGAAAATTTTCTAAAAATGAACACCTCCAACAGTAAAAAAAAAATTCGTCAAAATTGTCAGAGAAAAAACAAGTTTTCTCAAGTTAACTTGTTCAAACTTGTTCTCATCCGAGTTTACACATCAGATACGAGTTCAGGAGATTGAATTTAGTCGGAAAAGATACCAAACTTGTCGTGATCGGTCCTACATGGCCATAAAAACAAAATGGACCACCTAGCAGAGCTTCGCCCCCTCCCACTACTCCCCTTCAACAATGATGGACACTTTTTGTGCCAAAATGGTATCAATGGGATATGATACGTCGAACTATAATGTATTCGCATTCAATGGGTTGACGGGTTCCACCCCTTCCATTTTTACCAGCAATTTTTTACCCCCCCTCCAATAACTCAAAATCCCCAGGTGCGATTTTTGACGATTTTGTATTTATGTTGTAGAGCACTCAATTCTGAACAAAATATCAAATTTTCAGGACGTCCATATTTTTTCCGAGGTTGAAATCTATCTTTCTTGTACTAATGGGGAGACTTCAACGGTCGATCAGAAAACATCAGTCGAATTGGCGAAAGGTGCCGACATTCCAGAACACACAGGAAGCATGCAAAAGGTGTGTGATTTTTCTGGATTCGCCTAGAAACCAGGTGGAATTTACTGTAAGACCTATGAAACATTAATTTGAGACCAATAGTCGGAGCTATATAGGGCAACAATCCTCGGCCCACGAGCAGTATTGAACAGGAAGTGATCGAGAGCGATAGAAAGCGAGTAGTGAACTGCGATATTCCCAAGTAAATAATTGTTGGCGTGTATATATTGTAGTACGCAGTGATAATATCGTCTCAATTATGATCGAACCCGCACGCGAAATACGTAACAAAAGGAATATTCGAAAAATATCAAAAATACGTTTTTCTACGTCTTACCGAGTGTGGTACGTAAAGTCCCCTATATTTACAGAATATCAAAGCAACTTTAGTTGAACGACCAAAACCACCCTTTAATTCCATCTTAGCTGTATCGCAACACCGGCCAAATATCATCGTAGAAATAGGGCGACCTCAGCGATCCATACCCTCTTCACCGAAAGTGGATAGTGAAAATTTGAATAGTATATGCCTTTTTCATGGAACTTCATAGCGGTGAGATGTAACGCGGAGTTTTCGAAGTTCAAAAGTTGGCCGCTATTGAAGTTTCAACAAGTCACTTTAAAACCAATGGGAGCTACCATTTCAAAAATCGCAAAAATGTAGGTCAACGATTGGGTCAGTTTGTCACGGTCATCGATCATCAGCACTGGGTGCTTTCCATTTCCTGACACAAGTCGATTCAAGCCAACATATGCCAAAAACATTTTTGACCTACATGCCCATTCTGTCGCCCTTACAGTAATTGAAAATATTTTGTCAAGTTGCGAAACAGAATAGAACGCGGTCACACGAACGTCTCAGATGTCAAATGTGGGTTGAGAAAGTGTTGTCCTAAAATACCTACTGCATGACCAATTTCTTTTGAGACTTCGATGCTTTGGCTTCATTTTCTTCGCTTGCCTGGTTGCATATACAGGGTGTTAATTTGAAAAATTGTCACCCCTGATTTCTCGTCGCCAAAATTTCACACAGGGAAACGCCGAATCAGGTCGATTTTTGTTTCGAGGGGGACATCTAGGACACATACTGCCAAATTTTCATCTTCAACCTCTTCACCCTCACCCAATCTTACTTCAATCAATCAATCAATCAGAGGTTTATTGACCATCAAATAGCTGCCCGGCAGCGAACATGGTATGTCAGATCACATAATAATGTATAATCACATTTATTATATAAGTACAAAATCACATGGGTACACATAAAACGAACAGGTAAAATTTGGGCGAGGATACATAAATTGAAGCCAATAGAATAATTCTCTTTTCGCCAAACATATTTTTTATTGTTTCAAACTACCCTCCTCCCTCCCAACTCTTGTGAAATCCTCTCTTCATGAATGAAAGGAACATTTAGCCCCTATAATCTCCCAATTCTTGAGAAATAGACTTTTCAGCAGAAATAGGTCGATTTTTATTTCAATGGGGTCATCTAAGACGCGTATGTCCAAATGTTCATCTACAACCCCTTCGCGTCCACCCTACTTTATTTCAAAGGGGTGGTTTACAAAAATTAGGAATAATTTTGACGGAGGAAAGACAATTTCATTGCCTTCAATGTGATACATCACAAAATAAGTAATGCTACTTGAAATTTTAAAGGAGGGTAGAGTGAGGGGGAAGGGGTTGTAGATGAAAATTTGACCATACGTGTCTTAGATGACCCCCTTGTAAAAAAATCGACCTGTTTTTGCTGGGAAGTCTATTTCTCAAGAATCGAGAGTTTATAGGGGTGTGCTCTTCTCGAGGATATAGCTAAGGAAACAATAATATTCTCAAATGAAGTATGAACCGTTTGTTCCTGAACGCTCATACGATCTTCAATAGGTAGGCTACTCATTGAGGTGACTGGCGTCACCATAGCACACCAGGTACTTCTCCAGATTTTTTGGTGTAAAATTGGTTCTCTTATGGTTGAGAATATTCTTCAACCAAGAAAACGACCTTCCGGCATCACATGATGTCATGGGGCAGAATTTAAAACTGTTGCAGATTTTGGGCTCCATGCCGATGTCGATGTCGCTCTCACCTCTCAAGACACTGAAAATGGCTCACTTGGTTGCAACCCCGGGTTTTGTGCCAGAAACTCATCGAGTGTTTCGTGGCAAATGTGGGAAACAGGGCCTGGGGCGTTAGCACATTTGGCACGGGGCTTGTCACATTTTCCACAATTTCAATTCCTTCTGTGAGAGGCATCCCAACGGTCTTTAACCTTGTGATACTCTCTTTGAGAATTTTGAAATGTGCTCTGGTGTAAGCTAGATCATTTTTGAGCGTCTTCAGCTCGAAAAGTTGCTGCGCTTGTTCTACAGCATTAGAAGCTTTCTTGTCGAATGTATGTACGACCTGAAACAAATGATCAAAATTCAATCAAGTGTGCAAAACAACATGACTATTCACCTTACAGTTCGTTCGCACCTTATCACAATTATTTGCATAAAATAAACGCAGCTTCCAGCCAGGTTCCTCAGCGGGTTAGTACAGGCTGTGGTGGGAGAGGAATATCAGGCAACATTTCTCTATAAACTTGAGTGCGGAGAGGAGCCTTCAAGAAGATTTTTTTGATGTTTCAAATGAGGTCGTCAATTTGCTCGTATTGATCTCTGACTTTGTTGCACACAAGGTCAACCCATGTGGGAGACAGGTCGGATGAGTCAAATTCGGATAAAACACTATCAGATTTATCCCACATCTCACCATGTATGCCGCTCCGTCCGAAACAAAAAGTCTGACTTTTTCGTATTTTATTCTGTTGGTCCAAAGAATACCTTGAAAACAATCATAACATCAAAAATAATGATCTACCCATACTTGCCACAGGCTGCACTCTCATTCAACTCACCAAGCGATTCATTCACAATCTTGAAACAGTTACATTGTTTGTTTTTTCCAGCGGCTTCGAGGCTAGCAAAAATGGCACACCTGGTGCATCTTCATCTATTTAGTTTTCCAATTACGATATTCCTAATATAGCGACCGACAATGTTGATAATTTCGTTCACCATGACGTAAATGTCGTTTGCGCCTTTCACCGCTCGGATTTTTCTATATAGTCTGTGAAGTAATAAGTCTTCAAGTTAACTAAACCTATTTGTGAATATTGCTATCAAATAATACACATTATACCTACTGATGAGATTAATGACTAGACGCTTTTTTTTGTAATTTAAAAATTTGATGTAATATGTACTGTGCTTCTGACAGTACGGGGTGTTCACGATAAAATTCACCCCCCTCTAGGAGATTCCCCTTTGAGATATTTTGAAAAACTAAAAACTTTTTCTCAACGATTTTTCCCAGGGATCTTGAACCGATCGTCGAAAAATTTTCAATTGGTACCGTATACAGGGTGTCCGTTTTTCGAGGCTAAGCATGGGTATCTCGCTTATCTTGAGAGATACAAAGTCGGTTAAATTAGGAAAAAGTTGCGCATTTTCATGACGATCAATGATCCAAAAAGAAATTTGACGTATCGATTTTCGTTTTTGAGATATCGTGAAAAAACAGGATTTTGATTTTTGTTTTTATTTTTTATTCAAAAAACGGTTGAAGGTGGCCTTTTCTAATCTAGACATTGTCAGGGCACTTTCTCAAGGGGAATCCAAATCTGCCAAAATCTTTATTTTAGCTTTCAAAACAACCGAGATACGACATTCAACTTTTTTCTCTAATGGGCGCCATATTGGATTTTGATATTTTTGAATACGGTATTCTTATCTGGTTAGAACGATGTGCCACATGTCATTGTTGAATAAATGTTTGACATTTACGTTTTTTTTTATTGTCGATGCTGATTTTGTTTCCAGAGCACTCTTTGAAAAAATTTAAAATTTTTTTTGCTCTAAAGCATGAATTCAACAGTGGCATGTGACACATCGTTGTAACCAGAAAATAAAATTGTATTCAAAAATGTCAAAATCCAATATAACGCCCATAAGAGAAAAAAAAGTTGAATGTCATATCTCGGTTGTTTTGAAAGCTAGAATGAAGATTTTGGCAACATTGAATTCCTTGAAAAAGTGCCTTCACAATGTCTTAACTAGAAAAGGCTACCTTCAACCGTTTTTCAAATAAAAAATAAAAACAAAAATCACAAATTTCTGTTTTTTCTCGATATCTCGAAAACTAAAACTGACAAGTCAAATATCTTTTTGGATCATTGATCGTCATAAAAATTCGCAACTTTTTTCTAATTTGACCGACTCTGTATCTCTAAAGATAAGCGAGATACCCATGCTTAGCCTCGAAAAACGGACACCCTGTATAGGGTAGGGACATGTAACTTTTTTATTTCAAATGCAACACCCTATATTTTATTAGGTCATTTGATGAAGCCCTTCTCCCTGAATTCAAAGATATATAACATTTATGATTTATTATGACAAGGAAGCTGTCAAAAAATTAATAAAATAGGTAGTAAAATAAATTAAAAATTACGCGACACCCTGTATTAGGAACGAATTAGACCAAACATCCATGCAGAGTTGATTCTGTAGACAAAATGCTGCGGGAATAACTTTTTTTCAAGTGAACTGTAGAAACCAAAGCCATCTTGCCGCGAAACAAAATTATTTGACTACCTTTTTTATCATTTTTTCGACAACTTACTTGTCAAAATAAAGTATAAGTGTCATATATATTTGTAATCAGAAAAAAAGGCTCCACCAAATAACGGAATAAAATATAGAGTGTTGCATTTAAAATAAAAAAGTAACATATCACACCCTGTATACGGTACCAATTAGAAACTTTTAGAGGATCGATTTGAGGTCCCTGGGAAAAATCGTGAAGAAAAAGTGTTTAGTTCTTCGAAATATCTTGAAGGGGAATCTACTGGAGGGGGTGAATTTTATCGTGAACACCCCTGTACATAGGTACCTATCAATAACCTTGAGCAGATTTTCGCGAGCTCGATTATAGTTTGGCTTTGGCACAAAGAACGTCCACATACTCACCCGCCACATGATATACCATTATACTCAATAGTCAATACTATGAGTAAATTCGGGTTACACTCTAGTGAGCGCATGATATTGTCGCCCAGTGTATCCGGGGGCTGTAAAGTTGAGATACTTCCACTGAACGGAGTCGATTGTGTCCGGAGCTGGGTGGTGGTGTTTCCACTAAAAATATTGGATCGAGAGCAGTTGCAGTCTTTATTGGTCAATTACCTCGGAATGCGCTGGTCGTTCTAAATCCACATCGGGAATTTGCGGAAGAAAACTGCAAATGATGCGTTCCGAGAGCTTTCCTTATTATCCGCCAGCACATCGCGCGGAATTACACTGATTCCGTGACGAAATTGAAAAGGACATCGCAACGGCTGTGTCATTGTTTTGGTTATTTTCGATTCCAATTGAGTAAATGTTCGCCTACCGACACATCTTGACCTATAATCTTATAAGAGTAAATAATACAGAAGTTTAAGAAGTGAGTAGGTACCTATCTATACCTACATTCGCTGTGCTGTAATTCTGTATCTCTGAAGTGTTATCTACATGGTGAAATATTGAAATTACTCAGAATCATCATGGAAATACATAAAAAAGAAATACCTCACTTCCTCACTGTTATACTTAATTATCTGTTTTATAAACAGTTCCAGTCTAATATTCGAATATCTTGAAACGTGTTATTTCTTCTACTATTAAGAAAAGGATCGACTTTAGGCAATTAATAGTCTGATGAAAATGGATAGATACACAACAAAGCTTTACTATTCAATTTCACTTCAAATGAATTCACTCTGTATCTTCTTTAAAAGTGATAAAAGATAAAATGTAAATCCCAGCTTTAGTTCAAGGCCATGCACTTGCTACGTTTCCAGTTTCTCTTTAAATTCTAAAATACAGCACCAGAAAGAGTAGCATCGGGAAAATTTATGTCAGCTAGACGATATTAAATATGTTGTAGGTTTAGAGGGTCACAAACCAAGGACGTAATAACCTGACTGATGCTCTATGCACGTTCGAGAAAACTGCGTTCGAGAAATAAACAAATGCCCGAGGGTGTGTTCCGCATGCATGATCAAGCGAGCAGGTACAGTGCGACACTTCCCTCAAACGCCAGTGGCAGTAAAATACACCGCAGGCGCAGTGTTTTGCGAAAACCCTTTGGTCCCGGTCCGTAATACTGCTATGCGGACGTTTCCGCTATTTTTAGCGCACTTTCCAAAAAAATAGGAAAAAGGCGCTTTTAGCTTAACTTTGTCCGTCCGTCCGTACCCGGGAGAACTCCTCAGAAAAAAGACATATCGATGTGGTGTAAACGCTGATCAATAGTACTTACATGGAGGACTGTCCGCGGCCGAGTGTCGCTGGCCGACGTCTGGAAAGCGGAACACCCTGTTGGCTCTCAGCCTTTTTTTTTACACATATTCACTTCACCGTCAGTAGTCCTACAACTCGTACCACCTAAATTTGAATAAACCGTGAAAATACAAGATTTAAGAAATTATCTTACAGTGATGTTCAGGATGTCAAGCTGACTTTTGGTTTTTTGTTAAGTGGTTGTGGTTCACGGTAAGAATGGCTTCTTGTCACTACAGTCCCCTTGTAGTACAACTACAGTAACTCCTATGTGGATGCGGCTTTACTCTGTAATGTAACCCACCTTTTAACGATTTTGGCTGTGACCGTCGTTGCCCCCCCTCTTTCTTACGGACCCTACGTCTCAAGTTCTTTGTTCCAGACGAGAACGCAAGTTAGGGGAAGTTGCAGTAAATTCAATGAAACACGGATAAATGGCCTGACAAAGTGGATTTTATTTATTTTATTTTACTTGCCAGCAGAGTTCAAATGGATTTATCTCTTTTCTCAAAACACCTGACACAAGAAGACTGACAGAATGACACACAAACAAAACAAAAATTAATGCAAGAATAATACAATAAAACACGAAAGTAATTGAACAAAATGCAACAACAAGAATGAAACATATCAAACCCCCCAGTAAAAGAACATTCAAAAACAGACACCCAGGGGAAGAACTCGCCAAAGAAACCCCTGTGTATAGTCTGGTGTCTTTCCAACAAAGTTACGAAGGAACCTATGCAGAGATCGTCAACATTTTTGTTCAAGATCATTGGATTCCCCTCCTCCGCAATGCCAAGTTCCGCTTCGCTTGTTTCGCTTGCTTTGCGTCGCCATGCAGTAATAACCTACGTTTTGCAATTTAATTCACGCCACTCCTTCACAAACTCACATACAAAAGTGAAAAACATTAGTAGACAATATACAAAAATACCAAAATCAACCAGATTGTTCGCTACCATTAACTGAAGTATGTTGCGTCTCCAAAGTACACGAGATGCTGAAACAAAATCCCTAAACCCAAGAGATAACTTTGTGTCGCTAAAGTTGCAACCTACTCTACAATCATCGGTCGAGTAAACAAGGATTGGGCAGTTACCTCTGCTCTACGTTCAGTATTCAAAAATACCCAAAATACTAAAACAGGACTCGAACTCACGGCAGATAATTTGAGAGACAGGAACTAATGGCCGGTGGTTCGAGATTCTGAGCAACTGAGGGAGATTTGAAATGATGGCAGATGATTTGAGAGTTTCTGAGCAAATGAGGAAGATTTAAAATAATGTCAGATGATTTGAGAGTTTCTGAGCCAATGACGAAGACCTGAAATTATGACAGATGATTTGAGAGTTTCTGAGCAAATAAGGGAGATTTGAAAAAATTGGAGAAGATTTGAGAGTTTCTGAACGATGAAGAAGATTGGAAATAATAACAGAATGTTTGAGAATTTCCGAACAATGACGGAGATTAAAAATAATGGCAGATGGTTTGAGATTTAGGAGACACCAAAGTTACAAGGGGTTTGAAGTTGATTTGGTCTTGCGGTATTTTGTAGTACTAAATTTCAAGCAACAGCAACGGCCTGTCACCCCATTCAATAGATCAAATCACCGTCCTCGCCCTTCCTGATTCCCGGTTCTACCTCTTTCCAACAATTTTCCAGGACCCCACAAAGTAGATAAATACATTCACGTTGGACGAGAGGGATGATGTCTCTTGGTTTCGACTTCCACATACATTTACAAAAATATACAAACTATCAACATGTTATTTTGATGTCGCAAAATTCACCAAGGCCCGTTCATTCCCGCTAGCGTAATTCAATGAATATCAACAAAGTGAGAAACATTCCACGGTTCCGGTTTAAACAAAGAGGCATGAGAGAGAGACACATAGTGACTCGGATCCAAAATAATACATGTTACAACAAAAATAACTATTAAGCACAGCATAAACAATTACAACAACCAGGGGCGCACTCCTGTCATGTAAACGTAGCAATTTGAAAGCAAAGAGGAACCAGAAGCATACGTACAAAGCTGAGCATATTTAGGGAATAAACAAATGAATGTAATAATGGAAAAAAAAACACAGACTTGCCTTATTGAGCACAAAAGAAGACACAGACTTTTACACGAAACGACCGTTACTTTCGTCTGGCCTAGCTCGATCCCTTCTGCCTGCCGACCCACAAGCACCCGCGAGGGAGAGGCTGGCTATTTTTAGCGCACTTCTCCGAACGGAAAGGCGCTTTTGTCCTCGCTTTGTCCGTCCGTCCGTCCGTCCGTCCGTCCGTCCGTCCGTCACAGCATCTAGTCCTAGACGAAAAGGTTTTTGCGAAAAAATTTTACTCCATTGGGTAGCTTATGACCTTGTATCCCAAACCAAGAAAAATCACGACGAAATAATAATAAACAATGACAATAATAACAATTTAGTGAGACGCGGCATCGCCGTTGAATGCTGCATTTCAGAAGCCGGTTATCACATGCGAGGAAGTACCCGATCTTATCATTTTACCATAATACATATGCGGAGTTATATTTAGAGGATGATTTGAACTTTATTTTAATGAAAATTTCACATCGGTGCGAGGTGCAGGCCAATAGTTATTAGTTTTTGGAAATGACTCCGAAACTACGGCTCGGCCGCAAATGATTTATTCGTTGCTTGCTGGTGCTTGATATCCTTTCCTCCGAACAAAACGAAATTCAATACAGAAAATATTTCAACTCGAATGGGTAGCTCATGGCCTTGGTACGCGAATCAAGAAAAATTTTGCCGAAATAATCATGAGCAATTACAAAAATAACATTTTGGTGTAGGGCGGCTTCGCCGATCAAGTGCTGGCATTCGCGGTAAGATGTAGAAAGTTGCGATATGCAGGCAACTACAATTTCCTAATGAAATACATCACTGCATGTACGGCATTATATTTAGAGAACAATTTGAACTTTCTTTTGACAAAAACCCCACTTCGATCCGACCGTCGGGTCAATTGTTATCAATTTTTGAAAACGACCGCAAAGCCACGGCTCGGCGCATATTACACGACCCTACAAATTTAAAATCAGACGTGCCGAAATAGTAATTGACCATTTTGAAATAGCCAATACTAGGCACCTAAAGGATAATGGCACTCAAATTACGAAACATGTTCGCTCAATAACAAAAAAAAGTAGGTAGGTATCACTAAAAATCATGTGACAGGCTACCATTTCTTCGGTTTTTCGATAAAAAAGAAATGTTCCAATTCAAAACTGAACCCGATATTCGTGTTCAGGAGGTCGAAATCAGTTGGAGAACATTTTTTTATATAAGTAACAGAATGACGCTTATGTGGCCGGTTTGTCTGTCTGTCTGTCTGTCTGTCTGTCTGTCTGTCCGAGTCCGTGCAGAAATTAAGACGCTGTACTCCTTTTCGAGAATTGAAACAAGAGTCTTGGAACTTTTTTCCGATTAATAGCTGATGCCCCAAGGGTGGCCAATGGGCACTATTTTTGTTATCCATACATCGTTATCATTATTCTCAGAAAACAGAGATCTCCTGTGCACTTCGATGAAGTTGAACTTCTTCTCGGGAACCAAAGCTACAGCCCTTGAAGATTTAACTTTATCCGGTGGATAGCTTAGGTTCTCAAGGACCAAATAGGCAGAATGGCTTTCATAATTCGGCCGCCATATTGGCTGCCATATTGAAATTTCTTATTAGTGGAACGATTGTCATGAAACTTGAAACTTACCCTTGTCTAGTGTAACGTTCATCTTTTTGATCTAAGACCACTCGTGGTCATTGGCTTAATTTAGGTCCTTGTATTCAGTTTTCCTTCATCTAAGTAATTTCTTTCTTTCATTTAAAATTTCGCTTTGCCAAATTATAATACCGTAAATTATTACTGGAGGTACCTGATAGGAGTTTATCGGACCGAGCGAAAAAAGCAGCTCGTCGAAGAAATGCGCGATAAGGTCTGAGGCGCTAATAAAAAGTCTGGTAGATGGTTCAAGTTTGAAAATTTCGACGCTCGAAGAGACTTCTGGAACTTATTGCATCTGATACTTTCGCATTTTGTGATTACTCCAGCTGGAGGATTTGTAATTATCAGTGCAGTAGAAATCGGTTATTACCTACCGGATAATTCCGTCGTCGTCTGTTGTATATGCCGAATTTTGGAGCTAGTATTTTTCTCGAACATCTACGGCTTCTGTGCGGTAAGGTTTGTTAAATACCTATTGCCATCGAGTGTAACTTATAGTTTTTTTTTTATTAGCTGATTTATTATTGTTGGATACATCTCACCGGTTTTCCGAGGGGCGTTGTGGATCCGATACTTGCTATAATTTCTTGTGAGCCATATCTGCGGAATATTGAGATTACTTCATCTTGGAATAGTTAGCCGTTGTGTGCTTTATTATACGTGTTACCGTAATTATTTCTGGACCCAATCACTACCGTTTCTTTTCAACATCTGAACATTTAATTGGGGTAAGATACCTCATCTTTGCCATCAAGCAAAACCATAGCGAAGTATTCTTTTTTAGTCTTTTTTCTTTGGGGTGCGAGGAAGTTTTCGTCCAATTGGAGCCCTGGTGTACCATTTGTTTCCGTTCCACTTTTCCTTTTTTGTGGAGGACCAAGAGAATTTGACATTCTGGCGTCAAGTAGGAAGGATTTAATCCTGTCGGGACTTTCCCAGGATCCAAGCTAGGTGGCTAGAGATAAGATCCGCCGTTTTGTCAATTCCAAAGAATCCCATTAGATTGTGCGCCGTGTAATTTTTAGTGCCGCTTAATAATTCATTAATAGATAATTAATTGTTATTATAACAAGTGAACTGATACACGTTATTAATTAAGTAGTGCTACAGCTGCATGTACAGTTGAGTTTTTCGGTTGATCGGTGTAAATTCGTGTGTAAGAATAACGTAGCAATTTTCGTTTCAAAATTATTTTAATCACGCAGGAGAATAGGTGCTGGAGTGCAGCATAGACAGGACCGGATTCGGCAGCGGTGGCCAAAAGTATTTCTTTCGTGCACGAACGTTTATACCCCAAAAGGTCAATAGCTATTTTTATTTATTGTGTTAATGTCAATTGTTGAGTTGCCTTGATCTACCCCGTCGCGTGCGGAACTTAGCCCCTTTCCCTTTTGCGCTTTTCAGATATAGTTTCAGAAATTTTGCAGTGAAGTAACCGATTTTCTGAAAGCTTGACTCTCGAGTTTTCTGTAACTTAACTTTTAACCTCAATCACAATCTCGTCCTGTTCACAATCCACGTTAATTATTAAAACTGTACTTTTTTCCATAGTTGTTTTTTTGTCTACAGTGGTAGGTAGTTTTTTTTTTGTGTTGTTTTTTTGAGTTGCACAAGTTGTCGACTTAGGTCCTCCGACAATCGCCATATTGAGGCCAGGACCTTGGCGCCCTTCTCCGAATTTAGGTTTTTTTTTCGGAGACCGAACTCACGCCCTTGGCCGGGCACAATTGTCCAAACTAACCGGGACCAACTCTTTTTTCGTTTTTGTTTTTGTTTTTTTTATATAACTGTTTCTCAGACGAAAAAGTTTGTGACACTGTGACACTAGTACGATCATTCTTATTTTCAAGCCAAATTTCATGATTGCCCCACCATCTTGGCCGCCATATTGAAATCTCTTATAAGTGGGAGGATTTTTATGAAACTTGAGAGTTACGCTTGTCTCGTACGATCATTCCTATTTTCAAGCTGAGTTTCATAATTCTGCCGCCATATTGAAATCTCTTATTAGTGGAACGATTTTCATGAAACTTGGAACTTACCCTTGTCTAGTACAATCATTCTGATTTTCAAGCCGAATTTCATGATTCTGTCGATATTTTGGCCGCTATATTGGAATTTTTTGCCCAAGACGGTAGAACCCTAGTTACTTAACATCTTGCGTTCACTAATCCTCCAAAAAGGAAGTGCGCTACTGAGCCTCATGCCCATGAGGCGTATTCGCTTGTTTTGGTTGTTCCCCCCGCAGGTATACGGTTCGCGGCCGGTTCTTGCACGGCCAACACCCCCAGCGATACACTTGAGGTTTAAAACTATATCAGATGTTATTTTATTTGTGTGTATCGGAATTTCCGAGAGGCGACGAATTTTTAGCTTTCTCAATAGTTATGAAAAAGTCCGTTCCCCCTACAACTCTATGCATGGTCAAATAAAGGCTAGACGTAGACAACAATCATTGTCCATGAAAATGATGGGTGATGGGTTGGTTCACTGTTCAGGCAACTGATTGTCATCCATTTATAAATTTTTCTATTCCCAAAAAACGCAGCATTGCAGCAAATTCATTTTGAACTTTTCATATTTTTGTTTTGGAACGATTGTGTTGTTGATTGAACTTCAGATGAAAATTAAAATTCCACCTGATGCCTCGATACATGACGCATAGAGCAATTTTTTGCACTGCTACAGGTTTATTAGTTTATTCTGCAATAAATGACAAAGTCCAAACCGATAATATCGCGGCAGTGAAAAATGAAAAAAAATAATAGTAGCGTGAACGCACCAGAAGGCAAAACGCGATCGTTTTGTTGCTGTGTCGGATAATCCTCTGTAATTAATAAACATTGGCGATCGTAATTGCGCGCTGTGGATAACTTTGATTTCGCTCTGATCAGTCGACGCTTTAACAATGCTAATTTTTCGCCGGAATGGATCCTGTTTAGCATTTCGCCCGTTTAGCACCTGGTTAAAGCACAGTGCACAGTGTGTCGACTCTGCTGCAATTTGCGTTGCCCCTGGTTGTATGTATGGTGGTGGTGGTGGTGGTGGGCGATATCTGCTGGTAGAGGTGAGGTAGGTTCAGGTATCGGACAAAAAGAGTGGCGTAAAGGTGGGTTATTTACAGCCCGAATGCCGCGGCATTTTCGATACAACCGCAATGAATTTGGCGGCGACAAAGGCCATCAATAGTAATCAATATCGTGTACTTACAGCATGAACACACCCACCCACTCTAATTGCCGGAATTAATCGGTAAACAATGTATGCGTGCGTGTCGTCCTCTGTCCCACCAATTCGGTATGCAAATAAGCAGAATTTGATTCGATTCGATTTCGGCGCTACTGGTGGCCCTCGACATGACCGCGCTTCTGACCAGTTGTTCAAATTTCGTTTGAATTAACGTTCGCTAACCTTTATTAATGGCTCAACGGATGATGGAAGTTGTGCAGAATCATTTTCACACCTCGATTCACACTCATAGAACCTATTTGCTCATACCCAACCCACACAACAATAATAATAACGAGCATAAATACCTGCGATATCTGCCAACGTACAAAATACGAACGCAACCCCTTGAAACTGGGAATCAACCTAACACCCACAGCAACTAAACCTTTCGAGACGATACATATCGATACGATAACGATTGATAAGGGAATATTTCCCACGATCATAGATGCATTCTCGAAATACGCTCAAATCTATAAGATACAAAGTCACAACTCAATCGACATAATTCAGAGCCTTCTGAAATTCTTTTCACACCTTGGAATTCCAAAGATGATAATTTGTGATAACGGCACAGAATTCAAAAACACAAATTTGAAAGAACTACTTGAATTACATAAAATAAAAATTCATTTCATCACTCCTGAAAATCCACAATCCAACGGCATGGTAGAAAGGTTACACAGTACACTGTTAGAACACATTCGGCTGCTCAACGAACAATTCCCAGCTGAAGATTTGAAGACTAAAACTCTTTTCGCAGTTCTTGCCTATAACCATTCTATACACACCTCAACTGGCAAAAAACCTATCGAAATTGTATCTGGCCACCTAGAATTAGACGACCCTTTTGACATAAACTGCCAAAAATTACTGACTAGTAATTATGTTCAGAATCACAAAGAAAAGACCAAACTGTTATACCGTGAACTCAATGACAGGCTACAAGAAAATAAAACGAAAACCTTATCAAGACTTAACAAAGACAAAGAACAAATCGAACTTGACGCTGAACAAGCTATTTACCCTAAGGAAACTAGGGGTGACGGAAAAAAGATCGAAATACAAAAGGTCGAAAACAAAACATCGAATGCATAAAGTCGAGAAACAAAATAACGAAACCACAAAACATCGAAAGCACTATTGTCGAAAGTACAAAAGGTCGAAAATCAAAAGATCGAAAAGTGAAATATCGAAAAGCAAAAGGTCGAAAACCAAAAGGTCGAAAAGTGAAATATCGAAAAGCAAAAGGTCGAAAACCAAAAGGTCGAAAAGTGAAATATCGAAAAGCAAAAGGTCGAAAACCAAAAGGTCGAAAAACAAAAGATCGAATAATAAAATGTCGAATAGCACAATGTCGAACTAGAAATATATGTTTTAAATGTGATTACAATTCGGATCGATTGAAGAGCTGTGACTCTCTCAGAGAGCACTTGAGGAAAAATTTTACTCTCACTTTTCGACTTATTCTTCAGAGATAAATCACCTCCCAAAGTATTATGCAAGGCCACCGAAACACCTGTATATTCTTTCAAATCTGATCAGCCTCAGCGTAAATTAACTTCGGACTTATAAACCTGTGCACGCATGGACCTTGTTAGGTTGAGTGATTTTTTTGCAGACCTGATTGGGTTTTTTGACGCAAAATCCACTCTGAAACGTAAAGCTGTGCACATGGACCTCGTCAGGCCTAGTAGTTTTTTTTTGAAGACCTGATTTGGTTTTTTGACGCAAAATTCACTTTGAAACGTAAAGCTGTGCACATGGACCTCGTCAGGTCTAGTAGTTTTTTTTTTTTTTGAAGACCTGATTTGGTTTTTCGACGCAAAATTAACTTGGACTTATAAACCTGTGTACATGGACCTCGTCAGGTTCAGTAATTTTTTTGCAGACCTGGTTTGATTTATTGTTGCAAAATCAACTCTGAAACGTCAAGTTGTGCACATGGACCTCGTCAGGTTTAGTTTTTTTTTTTTTGAAGACCTGATTTGGTTTTTTGACGCAAAATCAAGTTGGACACATAAAGCTGTGCACATAGACCTCGTCAGGTCTAGTAGTTTTTTTTTTGAAGACCTGATTTGGTTTTTTGACGCAAAATTCACTCTGAAACGTAAAGCTGTGCACATGGACCTCGTCAGGTCTAGTAGTTTTTTTTTTGAAGACCTGATTTGGTTTTTCGACGCAAAATTGATTTGGACTTATAAACTTGTGTACATGGACCTCGTCAGGTTCAGTAATTTTTTTGCAGACCTGGTTTGGTTTATTGACGCAAAATCAACTCTGAAACGTCAAGTTGTGCACATGGACCTCGTCAGGTTTAGTTTTTTTTTTTTTTTTGAAGACCTGATTTGGTTTTTCGACGCAAAATCAAGTTGGACACATAAAGCTGTGCACATGGACCTCGTCAGGTCTAGTAGTTTTTTTTTTGAAGACCTGATTTGGTTTTTTGACGCAAAATCAACTTGGACTTATAAACCTGTGTGCATGAACCTCGTCAGGTTCAGTAATTTTTTTACAGACCTGATTCGGTTTTTTGACGCAAAATCATTTCTGAAACGTCAAGTTGTGCACATGGACCTCGTCAGGTTTTTTTTTTGAAGCCCTGATTTGATTTTTCGACGCAAAATCAACTTGGACACATGCATGGACCTCGTCAGGCTCAGTAATTTTTTTGCAGACCTGTTTCGTTTTTTTCTTTTGACGCAAAATCCACTCTGAAACGTGAAGCTGTGTACATGGACCTCGTCAGGTTCAGTGATTTTTTTTGCAGACCTGATTCGGTTTTTTGACGCAAAATTGACCTATACTCATAAATCGGTGTACACACTACACAGACCTTGTCAGGTTCAGTATATTTTTTTCAAGGCCTGATTAGGTTTTTTCACAGAAATAAGTTTGGGCTAGTTGATTTTTGACTCGGTGCTTCTCTTCTCTCGTCCCAAACTCTCAAATCATTTGTCTTTACAACAATTGTACATACACCTATTGCTCATTATCGATTTTCACGGTTTTTCTTTCTAGACCTTCTCTTTTCGATTTTTTGTTTCTCTATGATTCTTTTCGACGTTTTGTTTTTCGACCAATTGTGTTTCGACCAATTGTTTTTCGACCTTTTGTTGTTCGACCAATTGTTTTTCGACCAATTGTTTTTCGACCTTTTGTTGTTCGACCTTTTGTTTTTCGACATTCTGTTATTCGATATTATGTATTTTCGACCATATGTATTTCGATCATCATCACTTTCGATATATTGTAAAATCGACCTTTTCTTTTTCGACCTTATGCATTCGATGTTTTGTTTTCGACCTTTTGTTTTTCGTTCTTTTTTCCGTCACTCGGAAACTAGACGGGTGACCAAAACCCAAAATAAATTCAGGCCACCCATAAAACCCGTTGCAGTTGATAGGAACAAACATGTTATTGCCACAAAACAACGCAAATATCACATGAGAAACATTAAGCGACCATTAAAGATCAATAAATTGTTGCAGGTTCGCCCTACTGCTCATGGTATTGATAACGACCACGAGTCCGATAGAGATACGGAACCTTAAAAATAATCCAGGACTCCTCCCAGTACACCTAGGTACTGCAAAAATCCAGCAATATTCCCATAAATTACTCTACTATTATGACATATCCATTTTGGTCAACCGCTTTGAAAAACTCAACAGAAACCTCAATTCTCTCACACGAATAATTACACAAGATTCAACCTCGACCCGACAGACACAACAACTCAACAACTTGACGTACTCAATGGAAATAGGAAATTATTTGAAAGTTATAGACAATACAAAAAACGCCATTCAGGAAAGTATCTTTGAAATTCTACCCAACAAGACAACAGTTAGAGAGCACCCAAATTTGAACAGGAAAAAACGCGGATTGATAAATGCACTTGGTTCAGTTTTTAAAAGTATTACAGGAAATTTGGATGATGAAGACGGAATTCACTTAGAGAGTATGATTCAGGAACTAGCCGAAGATCAAAATTCACTCCAAGAAAATATTAAAAAACAGTACTCTCTTGCCACAGAAATTATTGAAAAATTCAACAAATCTATAATGTCTCTATCAGATCTCTATCAGAATGAGGTTATTTTAGAAACACGAATAACGGAAGCTGAAGTAATCCTAAGAGACGAAGTAGTTCAACAATTACACCTCCATAATCTTGCTGATACGTTAAATCAAATCCACTTAATGTATCAGACTATCTCAAAAATTCTAGATCAATTATTGCTGGCTATATCATTCACAAAATTAAAAGTCTTACATCCCAGCATCATATCCACCAACGATCTTTTCAATGCACTTTCAAAATTGAAGTCAACCGTGGAAATGCCACAATTGCCGTTTGAAATAAAGCCGAAAAATCTAATCTATATTTCCAAATTAATTGAAGTAGATTCATACATTTACAACGACAAACTTGTATTTATTCTGAAAATTCCCCTGTATTATAATGAACCGTTCGACCTATATAAACTCTACCCGATTCCCATTTGGCGTGAATCTCAGTCCTTTCGATTAGTTTTACCCGATACCAGATATTTACTACTACTAGGGAGGTCGTTTCGCCCACGAAACCGAGGACTGCCAAAAGATCAACGAAGTCTTTTTCTGCAAAACTGCACTGATCGAGTTCTCCAAGAACAACTGCGAAGTCAACATCATCCGAAACCAAAAATTATCGGATTGCAACCGACACTCCATCGAAATTCAAGACCTCCAAATTCAAGAAATAGAGGACACCAAGTATTGGCTTCTTATTGCACCAAACTACGCCGACCTCAAAATTACCTGCCCTTCAAGACGAGAAATGCAACGTCTCCAGGGTACCTACTTGATACACATGCAACCACAGTGTATAATTTTTATCAACGACCAAAAACTAAGCCCATCAGTGGAAGAAGAACTAGGTCGACCCCTGTTCGTTGACTTCGAGGACATGGAAATTCAAGAATTCCAACACCCATCACAAAAGAAGACGCATATCAACCCTGTTAACTTGGAAAACATCTCCGAGTTGAAAAATGAAGTTGAATGGTTCCAGGCCCAAGCGATGCTTAAACGTTCATCCAATTCTGGTCATCACACCCACATCATCTATGCCATGATTGTCGTGATAGTCGTAATCATTTTCTTCAAGAACCCAATTCTTCGATTCTTGAAGTCCTACAGAACCATCAAAGAACAACCCCGGCAACCCTTACCATCACCAACGCCGCCACCACGAGTTGTTCAGCTTCCTCGTGCCTCCGAACCTGAATCTTCGAGGGGAGGAGTTACATCAATGCCACTGCCGCACTAGTGCAACGTCAGCACTGCAGAATCAGCACTTCCAGATTTATTATAATAGAAACGCATTGTAGTAGCATTCATTCTTATTATATCCGCGTAGAAGCTTAAATGTACGTTCTTTAGTAATCAAAATATTTTTTAAAAACGTTTGTTCGGTCCCAATTGATATAATTTGTTCTTCCGTCAGATATTGCGTTTGGAACAAGTAGCTGCCAACTTCAAAAGTGGTGACCGATTGTTTTAAAAGTCACGTGGGTTGAAGCCTGGAGTCACGTGGGTTGAAGCCTAAAGTCACGTGGGTTGGAGCCTGAATTTTTTCAATAACAAATATGTCTTTAGTTTCTCGATATTCGTGTTCTTCCGTCAGATATTGCGTTTGGAACAAGTAGCTGCCAACTTCAAAAGTGGTGACCGATCGTTTTAAAAGTCACGTGGGTTGAAGCCTGGAGTCACGTGGGTTGAAGCCTAAAGTCACGTGGGTTGAAGCCTAAAGTCACGTGGGTTGAAGCCTGAAGTCACGTGGGTTGAAGCCTGAAGTCACGTGGGTTGAAGCCTGAATTTTTTCAATAACAAATATGTCTTTAGTTTTTCGGTATTTGTGTTCTTCCGTCAGATATTGCGTTTGGAACAAGTAGCTGCCAACTTCAGAAGCGGTGACCGATCGTTTTAAAAGTCACGTGGGTTGAAGCCTGGAGTCACGTGGGTTGAAGCCTGAAGTCACGTGGGTTGGAGCCTGAATTCTTCCAATAACAAATATGTCTTTAGTTTTTCGATATTCGTGTTCTTCCGACAGATATTGCGTTTGGAACAAATAGCTGCCAACTTCAAAAGTGGTGACCGATCGTTTTGAGAGTCACGTGGGTTGAAGCCTTGAGTCACGTGGGTTGAGGCCTGAAGTCACGTGGGTTGAAGCCTGAAGTCACGTGGGTTGAAGCCTGAAGTCACGTGGGTTGAAGCCTGAATTTTTTCAATAACAAGAATGTCTTTAGTTTTTCGGTATTCGTGTTCTTCCGTCAGATATTGCGTTTGGAACAAGTAGCTGCCAACTTCAGAAGCGGTGACCGATCGTATTAAAAGTCACGTGGGTTGAAGCCTGGAGTCACGTGGGTTGAAGCCTGAAGTCACGTGGGTTGAAGCCTGAATTCTTCCAATAACAAATATGTCTTTAGTTTTTCGATATTCGTGTTCTTCCGTCAGATATTGCGTTTGGAACAAGTAGCTGCCTACTTCAAAAGTGGTGACCGATCGTTTTAAAAGTCACGTGGGTTGAAGCCTGGAGTCACGTGGGTTGAAGCCTGAAGTCACGTGGGTTGAAGCCTGAAGTCACGTGGGTTGGCGCCTGAAGTCACGTGGGTTGAAGCCTAAAGTCACGTGGGTTGAAGCCTGAATTTTTTCAATAACAAATATGTCTTTAGTTTTTCGGTATTTGTGTTCTTCCGTCAGATATTGCGTTTGGAACAAGTAGCTGCCAACTTCAGAAGCGGTGACCGATCGTTTTAAAAGTCACGTGGGTTGAAGCCTGGAGTCACGTGGGTTGAAGCCTGAAGTCACGTGGGTTGAAGCCTGAATTCTTCCAATAACAAATATGTCTTTAGTTTTTCGATATTCGTGTTCTTCCGACAGATATTGCGTTTGGAACAAATAGCTGCCAACTTCAAAAGTGGTGACCGATCGTTTTGAGAGTCACGTGGGTTGAAGCCTTGAGTCACGTGGGTTGAGGCCTGAAGTCACGTGGGTTGAAGCCTGAAGTCACGTGGGTTGAAGCCTGAATTTTTTCAATAACAAATATGTCTTTAGTTTTCCGATATTCGTGTTCTTCCGTCAGATATTGCGTTTGGAACAAGTAGCTGCCTACTTCAAAAGTGGTGACCGATCGTTTTAAAAGTCACGTGGGTTGACGCCTGAAGTTACGTGGGTTGAAGCCTGAAGTCACGTGGGTTGAAGCCTGAAGTCACGTGGGTTGAAGCCTGAACTTTTTCAATAACAAATATGTCTTTAGTTTTTCGATATTCGTGTTCTTCCGTCAAATATTGCGTTTGGAACAAGTAGCTGCCAACTTCAAAAGCGGTGACCGATCGTTTCAAAAGTCACGTGGGTTGAAGCCTGGAGTCACGTGGGTTGAAGCCTGAAGTCACGTGCGTTGAAGCCTGAAGTCACGTGGGTTGAAGCCTGAATTTTCTCAATAACAAATATGTCTTTAGTTTTTCGATATTCGTGTTCTTTCGTCAGATCTTGCGTTTGGAACAAGTAGCTGCCAACTTCGAAAGTGGTGACCGATCGTTTTGAAAGTCACGTAGGTTGGAGCCTGGAGTCACGTGGGTTAAAGCCTAAAGTCACGTGGGTTGAAGCCCAAAGTCACGTGGGTTGAAGCCTGAATTTTTTCAATAACAAATATGTCTTTAGTTTTTCGATATTCGTGTTCTTCCGTCAGATATTGCGTTTGGAACAAGTAGCTGCCAACTTCAAAAGTGGTGACCGATCGTTTTAAAAGTCACGTGGGTTGGAGCCTGGAGTCACGTGGGTTGAAGCCTGAAGTCACGTGGGTTGAAACCTGAAGTCACGTGGGTTGAGGCCCGAAGTCACGTGGGTTGAAGCCTGAATTTTTTCAATGACAAATATGTCTTTAGTTTTTCGATATTCGTGTTCTTCCGTCAGATATTGCGTTTGGAACAAGTAGCTGCCAACTTCAAAAGTGGTGACCGATCATTTTAAAAGTCACGTAGGTTGAGGCCTGGAGTCACGTGGGTTGAAGCCTGAAGTCACGTGGGTTGGAGCCTGAAGTCACGTGGGTTGAAGCCTGAATTTTTTCAATGACAAATATGTCTTTAGTTCTCTAATATTCGTGTTCTTCCGTCAGATATTGCGTTTGGAACAAGTAGCTGCCAACTTCAAAAGTGGTGACCGATTGTTTTAAAAGTCACGTGGGTTGAAGCCAGGAGTCACGTGGGTTGAAGCCTGAAGTCACGTGAGTTGAAGCCTGAAGTCACGTGGGTTGAAGCCTGAATTTTTTCAATAACAAATATGTCTTTAGTTTTTCGATATTCGTGTTTTTCCGTCAGATATTGCGTTTGGAACAAGTAGCTGCCAACTTCAAAAGTGGTGACCGATCGTTTTGAAAGTCACGTGGGTTGAAGCCTGGAGTCACGTGGGTTGAAGCCTGAAGTCACGTGGGTTGAAGCCTGAATTCACGTGGGATGAAGCCTGAATTTTTTCAATAACAAATATGTCTTTAGTTTTTCGATTATCGTGTTCTTCCGTCAGATATTGCGTTTGGAAAGAGTAGCTGCCAACTTCAAAAGTGGTGACCGATCGTTTTAAAAGTTACGTGGGTTGAAGCCTGGAGTCACGTGGGTTGAAGCCTGAAGTCACGTGGGTTGAATCCTGAAGTCACGTGGGTTGAAGCCTGAATTTTTTCAATAACAAATATGTCTTTAGTTTTCCGATATTCGTGTTCTTCCGTCAGATATTGCGTTTGGAACAAGTAGCTGCCTACTTCAAAAGTGGTGACCGATCGTTTTAAAAGTCACGTGGGTTGACGCCTGGAGTTACGTGGGTTGAAGCCTGAAGTCACGTGGGTTGAAGCCTGAAGTCACGTGGGTTGAAGCCTGAAGTCACGTGGGTTGAAGCCTGATTTTTTTCAATAACAAATATGTCTTTAGTTTTTCGATATTCGTGTTCTTCCGTCAAATATTGCGTTTGGAACAAGTAGCTGCCAACTTCAAAAGCGGTGACCGATCGTTTCAAAAGTCACGTGGGTTGAAGCCTGGAGTCACGTGGGTTGAAGCCTGAAGTCACGTGGGTTGAAGCCTGAAGTCACGTGGGTTGAAGCCTGAATTTTCTCAATAACAAATATGTCTTTAGTTTTTCGATATTCGTGTTCTTTCGTCAGATATTGCGTTTGGAACAAGTAGCTGCCAACTTCGAAAGTGGTGACCGATCGTTTTGAAAGTCACGTGGGTTGGAGCCTGGAGTCACGTGGGTTAAAGCCTAAAGTCACGTGGGTTGAAGCCCAAAGTCACGTGGGTTGAAGCCTGAATTTTTTCAATAACAAATATGTCTTTAGTTTTTCGATATTCGTGTTCTTCCGTCAGATATTGCGTTTGGAACAAGTAGCTGCCAACTTCAAAAGTGGTGACCGATCGTTTTAAAAGTCACGTGGGTTGGAGCCTGGAGTCACGTGGGTTGAAGCCTGAAGGCACGTGGGTTGAAACCTGAAGTCACGTGGGTTGAGGCCTGAAGTCACGTGGGTTAAAGCCTGAATTTTTTCAATGACAAATATGTCTTTAGTTTTTCGATATTCGTGTTCTTCCGTCAGATATTGCGTTTGGAACAAGTAGCTGCCAACTTCAAAAGTGGTGACCGATCATTTTAAAAGTCACGTGGGTTGAGGCCTGGAGTCACGTAGGTTGAAGCCTGAAGTCACGTGGGTTGAAGCCTGAAGTCACGTGGGTTAAAGCCTAAATTTTTTCAATAACAAATATGTCTTTAGTTCTTCGATATTCGTGTTCTTCCGTCAGATATTGCGTTTGGAACAAGTAGCTGCCAACTTCAAAAGTGGTGACCGATCGTTTTAAAAGTCACGTGGGTTGAAGCCTTGAGTCACGTGGGTTCAAGCCTGAAGTCACGTGGGTTGAAGCCTGAAGTCACGTGGGTTGGAGCCTGAATTTTTTCAATGACAGATATGTCTTTAGTTTTTCGATATTCGTGTTCTTCCGTCAGATATTGCGTTTGGAACAATAAGCTGCCAACTTCAAAAGTGGTTACCGATCGTTCCACAAGTCACGTGGGTTGAAGCCTGGAGTCACGTGGGTTAAAGCCTGAAGTCACGTGGGTTGAAGCCCAAAGTCACGTGGGTTGAAGCCTGAATTTTTTCAATAACAAATATGTCTTTAGTTTCTCGATATTCGTGTTCTTCCGTCAGATATTGCGTTTGGAACAATAAGCTGCCAACTTCAAAAGTGGTTACCGATCGTTCCACAAGTCACGTGGGTTGAAGCCTGGAGTCACGTGGGTTTAAGTCTGAAGTCACGTGGGTTGAAGCCTAAAGTCACGTGGGTTGAAGCCTAAAGTCACGTGGGTTGAAGCCTAAAGTCACGTGGGTTGAAGCCTGAATTTTTCAATAACAAATATGTCTTTAGTTTTTCGATATTCGTGTTCTTCCGTCAGATATTGCGTTTGGAACAAGTAGCTGCCTACTTCAAAAGTGGTGACTGATCGTTTTAAAAGTCACGTGGGTTGAAGCCTGGAGTCACGTGGGTTGAAGCCTGAAGTCACGTGGGTTGAAGCCTGAAGTCACGTGGGTTGGCGCCTGAAGTCACGTGGGTTGAAACCTGAAGTCACGTGGGTTGAAGCCTGAATTTTTTCAATAACAAATATGTCTTTAGTTTTTCGGTATTCGTGTTCTTCCGTCAGATATTGCGTTTGGAACAAGTAGCTGCCAACTTCAGAAGCGGTGACCGATCGTTTTAAAAGTCACGTGGGTTGAAGCCTGGAGTCACGTGGGTTGAAGCCTGAAGTCACGTGGGTTGAAGCCTGAATTCTTCCAATAACAAATATGTCTTTAGTTTTTCGATATTCGTGTTCTTCCGACAAATATTGCGTTTGGAACAAATAGCTGCCAACTTCAAAAGTGGTGACCGATCGTTTTGAAAGTCACGTGGGTTGAAGCCTTGAGTCACGTGGGTTGAGGCCTGAAGTCACGTGGGTTGAAGCCTGAAGTCACGTGGGTTGAAGCCTGAATTTTTTCAATAACAAATATGTCTTTAGTTTTTCGATATTCGTGTTCTTCCGTCAGATATTGCGTTTGAAACAAGTAGCTGCCTACTTCAAAAGTGGTGACTGATCGTTTTAAAAGTCACGTGGGTTGAAGCCTGGAGTCACGTGGGTTGAAGCCTGAAGTCACGTGGGTTGAAGCCTGAAGTCACGTGGGTTGGCGCCTGAAGTCACGTGGGTTGAAACCTGAAGTCACGTGGGTTGAAGCCTGAATTTTTTCAATAACAAATATGTCTTTAGTTTTTCGGTATTCGTGTTCTTCCGTCAGATATTGCGTTTGGAACAAATAGCTGCCAACTTCAAAAGTGGTGACCGATCGTTTCGAAAGTCACGTGGGTTGAAGCCTTGAGTCACGTGGGTTGAGGCCTGAAGTCACGTGGGTTGAAGCCTAAAGTCACGTGGGTTGAAGCCTGAATTTTTCAATAACAAATATGTCTTTAGTTTTTCGATATTCGTGTTCTTCCGTCAGATATTGCGTTTGGAACAAGTAGCTGCCTACTTCAAAAGTGGTGACTGATCGTTTTAAAAGTCACGTGGGTTGAAGCCTGGAGTCACGTGGGTTGAAGCCTGAAGTCACGTGGGTTGAAGCCTGAAGTCACGTGGGTTGGCGCCTGAAGTCACGTGGGTTGAAACCTGAAGTCACGTGGGTTGAAGCCTGAATTTTTTCAATAACAAATATGTCTTTAGTTTTTCGGTATTCGTGTTCTTCCGTCAGATATTGCGTTTGGAACAAGTAGCTGCCAACTTCAGAAGCGGTGACCGATCGTTTTAAAAGTCACGTGGGTTGAAGCCTGGAGTCACGTGGGTTGAAGCCTGAAGTCACGTGGGTTGAAGCCTGAATTCTTCCAATAACAAATATGTCTTTAGTTTTTCGATATTCGTGTTCTTCCGACAGATATTGCGTTTGGAACAAATAGCTGCCAACTTCAAAAGTGGTGACCGATCGTTTTGAAAGTCACGTGGGTTGAAGCCTTGAGTCACGTGGGTTGAGGCCTGAAGTCACGTGGGTTGAAGCCTGAAGTCACGTGGGTTGAAGCCTGAATTTTTTCAATAACAAATATGTCTTTAGTTCTTCGATATTCGTGTTCTTCCGTCAGATATTGCGTTTGGAACAAGTAGCTGCCAACTTCAAAAGTGGTGACCGATCGTTTTAAAAGTCACGTGGGTTGAAGCCTGGAGTCACGTGGGTTGGAGCCTGAAGTCACGTGGGTTGAAGCCTAATGTCACGTGGGTTGGAGCCTGAATTTTTTCAATAACAAATATGTCTTTAGTTCTCTAATATTCGTGTTCTTCCGTCAGATATTGCGTTTGGAACAAGTAGCTGCCAACTTCAAAAGTGGTGACCGATTGTTTTAAAAGTCACGTGGGTTGAAGCCAGGAGTCACGTGGGTTGAAGCCTGAAGTCACGTGAGTTGAAGCCTGAAGTCACGTGGGTTGAAGCCTGAATTTTTTCAATAACAAATATGTCTTTAGTTTTTCGATATTCGTGTTTTTCCGTCAGATATTGCGTTTGGAACAAGTAGCTGCCAACTTCAAAAGTGGTGACCGATCGTTTTGAAAGTCACGTGGGTTGAAGCCTGGAGTCACGTGGGTTGAAGCCTGAAGTCACGTGGGTTGAAGCCTGAAGTCACGTGGGATGAAGCCTGAATTTTTTCAATAACAAATATGTCTTTAGTTTTTCGATTATCGTGTTCTTCCGTCAGATATTGCGTTTGGAAAGAGTAGCTGCCAACTTCAAAAGTGGTGACCGATCGTTTTAAAAGTTACGTGGGTTGAAGCCTGGAGTCACGTGGGTTGAAGCCTGAAGTCACGTGGGTTGAATCCTGAAGTCACGTGGGTTGAAGCCTGAATTTTTTCAATAACAAATATGTCTTTAGTTTTTCGATATTTGTGTTCTTCCGTCAGATATTGCGTTTGGAACAAGTAGCTGCCAACTTCAAAAGTGGTGACCGATCGTTTTGAAAGTCACGTGGGTTGAAGCCTGGAGTCACGTGGGTTGAAGCCTGAAGGCACGTGGGTTGAAGCCTGAAGTCACGTGGGTTGAAGCCTGAATTTTTTCAATAACAAATCGATATTCGTGTTTTTCCGTCAGATATTGCGTTTGGAACAAGTAGCTGCCAACTTTAAAAGCGGTGAACGATCGTTTTAAAAGTCACGTGGGTTGAGGCCTTGAGTCACGTGGGTTGAAGCCTGAAGTCACGTGGGTTGAAGCCCAAAGTCACGTGGGTTGAAGCCTGAATTTTTTCAATAACAAATATGTCTTTAGTTTTCCGATATTCGTGTTCTTCCGTCAGATATTGCGTTTGGAACAAGTAGCTGCCAACTTCAAAAGTGGTGACCGATCGTTTTAAAAGTCACGTGGGTTGAAGCCTGGAGTCACGTGGGTTGAGGCCTTAAGTCACGTGGGTTGAAGCTTGAAGTCACGTGGGTTGAAGCCTGAATTTTTTCAATAACAAATATGTCTTTAGTTCTTCGATATTCGTGTTCTTCCGTCAGATATTGCGTTTGGAACAAGTAGCTGCCAACTTCGAAAGTGGTGACCGATCGTTTTAAAAGTCACGTGGGTTGAAGCCTGGAGTCACGTGGGTTGAAGCCTGAAATCACGTGGGTTGAAGCCTGAAGTCACGTGGGTTGAAGCCTGAATTTTTTTAATGACAAATATGTCTTTAGTTTTCCGATATTCGTGTTCTCCCGTCAGATATTGCGTTTGGAACAAGTAGCTGCCAACTTCAAAAGTGGTGAACGATCGTTTCAAAAGTCACGTGGGTTGAAACCTGGAGTCACGTGGGTTGAAGCCTGAAGTCACGTGAGTTGAAGCCTGAAGTCACGTGGGTTGAAGCCTGAAGTCACGTGGGTTGAAGCTTGAATTTTTTCAATAACAAATATGTCTTTAGTTTTTCGATATTCGTGTTCTTTCGTCAGATATTGCGTTTGGAACAAGTAGCTGCCAACTTCGAAAGTGGTGACCGATCGTTTTGAAAGTCACGTGGGTTGGAGCCTGGAGTCACGTGGGTTAAAGCCTAAAGTCACGTGGGTTGAAGCCCAAAGTCACGTGGGTTGAAGCCTGAATTTTTTCAATAACAAATATGTCTTTAGTTTTTCGATATTCGTGTTCTTCCGTCAGATATTGCGTTTGGAACAAGTAGCTGCCAACTTCAAAAGTGGTGACCGATCGTTTTAAAAGTCACGTGAGTTGGAGCCTGGAGTCACGTGGGTTGAAGCCTGAAGTCACGTGGGTTGAAACCTGAAGTCACGTGGGTTGAGGCCTGAAGTCACGTGGGTTGAAGCCTGAATTTTTTCAATGACAAATATGTCTTTAGTTTTTCGATATTCGTGTTCTTCCGTCAGATATTGCGTTTGGAACAAGTAGCTGCCAACTTCAAAAGTGGTGACCGATCGTTTTAAAAGTCACGTGGGTTGAGGCCTGGAGTCACGTAGGTTGAAGCCTGAAGTCACGTGGGTTGAAGCCTGAAGTCACGTGGGTTGAAGCCTAAAGTCACGTGGGTTGAAGCCTGAATTTTTTCAATAACAAATATGTCTAGTTTTTCGATATTCGTGTTCTTCCGTCAGATATTGCGTTTGGAACAAGTAGCTGCCAACTTCAAAAGTGGTGACCGATTGTTTCAAAAGTCACGTGGGTTGAAGCCTGGAGTCACGTGGGTTGAAGCCTGAAGTCACGTGAGTTGAAGCCTGAAGTCACGTGGGTTGAAGCCTGAATTTTTTCAATAACAAATATGTCTTTAGTTTTTCGATATTTGTGTTCTTCCGTCAGATATTGCGTTTGGAACAAGTAGCTGCCAACTTCAAAAGTGGTGACCGATCGTTTTGAAAGTCACGTGGGTTGAAGCCTGGAGTCACGTGGGTTGAAGCCTGAAGTCACGTGGGTTGAAGCCTGGAGTCACGTGGGTTGAAGCCTGAATTTTTTCAATAACAAATATGTCTTTAGTTTTTCGGTATTCGTGTTCTTCCGTCAGGTATTGCGTTTGGAACAAGTAGCTGCCAACTTCAAAAGTGGTGACCGATCGTTTTGAAAGTCACGTGGGTTGAAGCCTTGAGTCACGTGGGTTGAGGCCTGAAGTCACGTGGGTTGAAGCCTAAAGTCACGTGGGTTGAAGCCTGAATTTTTTCAATAACAAATATGTCTTTAGCTTTCCGATATTCGTGTTCTTCCGTCAGATATTGCGTTTGGAACAAGTAGCTGCCTACTTCAAAAGTGGTGACCGATCGTTTTAAAAGTCACGTGGGTTGAAGCCTGGAGTTACGTGGGTTGAAGCCTGAAGTCACGTGGGTTGGAGCCTGAAGTCACGTGGGTTGGAGCCTGAAGTCACGTGGGTTGAAGCCTGAATTTTTTCAATGACAAATATGTCTTTAGTTCTCTAATATTCGTGTTCTTCCGTCAGATATTGCGTTTGGAACAAGTAGCTGCCAACATCAAAAGTGGTGACCGATCGTTTTAAAAGTCACGTGGGTTGAAGCCTGGAGTCACGTGGGTTGAAGCCTAAAGTCACGTGGGTTGAAGCCTAATGTCACGTGGGTTGGAGCCTGAATTTTTTCAATAACAAATATGTCTTTAGTTCTCTAATATTCGTGTTCTTCCGTCAGATATTGCGTTTGGAACAAGTAGCTGCCAACTTCAAAAGTGGTGACCGATCGTTTTAAAAGTCACGTGGGTTGAAGCCTGGAGGCACGTGGGTTGAAGCCTGAATTTTTTCAATAACAAATATGTCTTTAGTTTTTCGATATTTGTGTTCTTCCGTCAGATATTGCGTTTGGAACAAGTAGCTGCCAACTTCAAAAGTGGTGACCGATCGTTTTGAAAGTCACGTGGGTTGGAGCCTGGAGTCACGTGGGTTGAAGCCTGAAGTCACGTGGGTTGAAGCCTGAAGTCACGTGGGTTGAAGCCTGAATTTTTTCAATATCAAATCGATATTCGTGTTTTTCCGTCAGATATTGCGTTTGGAACAAGTAGCTGCCAACTTCAAAAGCGGTGAACGATCGTTTTAAAAGTCACGTGGGTTTAAGTCTTGAGTCACGTGGGTTGAAGCCTGAAGTCACGTGGGTTGAAGCCCAAAGTCACGTGGGTTGAAGCCTGAATTTTTTCAATAACAAATATGTCTTTAGTTTTCCGATATTCGTGTTCTTCCGTCAGATATTGCGTTTGGAACAAGTAGCTGCCAACTTCAAAAGTGGTGACCGATCGTTTTAAAAGTCACGTGGGTTGAAGCCTGGAGTCACGTGGGTTGAGGCCTGAAGTCACGTGGGTTGAAGCTTGAAGTCACGTGGGTTGAAGCCTGAATTTTTTCAATAACAAATATGTCTTTAGTTCTTCGATATTCGTGTTCTTCCGTCAGATATTGCGTTTGGAACAAGTAGCTGTCAACTTCGAAAGTGGTGACCGATCGTTTTAAAAGTCACGTGGGTTGAAGCCTGGAGTCACGTGGGTTGAAGCCTGAAGTCACGTGGGTTGAAGCCTGAAGTCACGTGGGTTGAAGCCTGAATTTTTTCAATGACAAATATGTCTTTAGTTTTTCGATATTCGTGTTCTCCCGTCAGATATTGCGTTTGGAACAAGTAGCTGCCAACTTCAAAAGTGGTGAACGATCGTTTCAAAAGTCACGTGGGTTGAAACCTGGAGTCACGTGGGTTGAAGCCTGAAGTCACGTGGGTTGAAGCCTGAAGTCACGTGGGTTGAAGCCTGAAGTCACGTGGGTTGGGGCCTGAATTTTTTCAATAACAAATATGTCTTTAGTTTTTCGATATTAAATAAATAAATAAATAAATAAATAAATAAATAATTTATTTTCACACATATATAAGATAGGTACAGCTTAATATGTAGAAAACATCCAACAGGCCGCACAGCCCAATTAGAGGATGAAAACCGGTTGTAAAGTTTACACAGTATACAAACAATAAACAAAGAGAAACATCAACAATCAACAGCATCATGTGAAAGTGCAAACACATCAAAAATGTCTTTCTTTTTACAACAAAAAATGTCAAGTTTATCTTCAACTTCACTGTATCTTGATATCATCCTGTGAAGTGGAGACATCAAAAGCATGTTGGTGCGAGCAGTCGGCACATGAAAAACATTTATATGTCTACTGGAGATGCGCGGAACCCGATACTCCAGCAAACTCGTCAAGGATGAGCAGTCCACGCAACCATTAATGAGACCGTTCAGAAATATCACACAGCCAGCATCTCTCCTAAGCTTAAGTGATGACATGCCAAAGCGACTCAGCAGCAGGCCATGAGGAAACCCCCGCGGAGGGTAAAAACCGTCAATAAAGAAAGAGGCTGTCTTCAGAAAGCGCCTTTGAATTTTCTCCAGGTCAGATATCCTCACCACATATATGGGATCCCAAATGAGGGAGGCGTACTCCAACCTGGATCTGACGAATGTACTGAACAATACCTTTAAGGTGTCAACATTTCTGAAGCCAGCCCCATTGCGTAAGATGAAGCCGAGGCCCTTAAAAGCCGAGGATACCGTTATTTCAACATGCTTGGAAAAGGTGAGCCTGGAGTCAAACGTCACCCCCAAGTCCTTGACGTATTCAGGTCTCTGTATGATTGCCCCACCCAAACCGTAATCATATAGCAATGGGTTTTTCCCGCGAGTGAAAGACATGACGTTGCATTTGGACGGATTCAGACGCAGACCATTCTTAACACACCACCTGTGAACTGTGGTCAGGTCATCCTGTAACACTCTGCAGTCGCTCATTGTTCTCACCTCACGGTACAACTTAAGGTCGTCAGCGTATAACAAAGTTTCCGCGGAAATCCCGGAGAGGACATCATCGATGTAGACGTCAAAGAAAAAAGGCCCCAAGGGAGCTCCCTGGGGGACCCCAGATGACTGGTGGAAATACTCCGACTTAAAACCATTATGCTGGACGTACTGCTGTCTGTTCTCAAGGTAAGAGGCAACTAGCCTGATCAGGGACTCGGAAAAACCAAAGTTGCTAAGCTTCCTGCACAACATCCCATGATTTATGGTGTCAAAAGCACTGGTAAAATCGGTATATACCACGTCCACCTGACTCCTTCTGTCCAGAGCCTCACACAGAAATTGTGTCTTCACCGCGAGATTCGTGGTGGTTGAGCGACCCTTCATGAAACCGTGCTGATGGGGGGACAGGTAACAGGACACATGCCGGTATACGGCCCGGTGGAAGGTGTGCTCGAATATTTTGCTGAAGTTGCAGAGTATAGATATAGGACGGTAGTTAGCAATGTCAGTCTTATCCCCTTTCTTATAAACCGGACAGACTCTGGATATCTTCCAGAGATCAGGGAACTTGGACGTGGTAAAAATGAGATTAAAAAGATAGGTGAGTGGTTCTATAAATGACGGAAGACAGTCCCTGACAAGGAAAGCAGGAAGCACATCTGGACCAGTGGTCATGTCGGACCTCAGCCTCCCCGCAGCAGTACGGACCTCCTCAGCAGACACCACAATCTTACCGAGAGGAGCCGCACCTGGACCATCACCGGAAAATTCCTCAGCATCACAATCGGCAGAAGAAAAAGAGGCCGCAAAGTGCTCAGCAAATTTATTTACAATTAGTTGTGGATCACTGACTATCTCACCCCGGTGAGTCATCCGTGAGGGAACAGACTGTGTACCATGTTTTTCCCTGACAAAAGACCAGAAATTGTTCGGCTTAGACCTTAACTCTCGTTCAACCCTAGCCTGGTACTCTGAAAAATGTGTGGCGATGTTATGTTTTATTTTATTTCTGAGCGCCGAAAAGTTCTCGTAATCAGTCCCAGACCCGGTGCGCTTATACCTTCGGAGAAGCGAATCCTTTCTTCTGATATCCCCAATAATAGTAGAGTCAAACCATGGTGGATAACTTCTCGAAACACTTATTTTATTTTTCTTCGGAACATAAATGTCAAGTATGGAGTACAACTTTTTATAAAATTCAGTGACGGCCTGGTTGACATCGACGTGATTACGAAGAAAATCCCAGTCAACAGAGCTCAAAGATTCATACATTTCGGTGAAATTTGCTTTTCTAAAGTTGTATCCATCACCAACGGATATGGGAAAACGTTCATGTAAATTACTCGCGAGTCCAAAAGATATGTCCAAGGGAGGATGGTGACCATCGATAGGCACCATGGATTCCATGGCACCATCAACAGCAGCAGCCCCAGAAAGACCACCCGAAAAGACCAAGTCAAGCAATCTACCATTCTTATTAGTAACTGAGTTGTGTTGGGCCAAATCGTAAAATTTCATCAGCCTGGATATTTGATCAAGATTGTGCGAGGAACAGCCCTCAGCACTCGAGATATATTCCGGTATATTAAAATCACCTAAAATCAGAAATTTACGGTCGTAAAGGCAATGCAAAGCAAGCAGTGCATCAACAAACTTCTCATAATGGTGATGTGCACAAGAAGGTGGAAAATACACAACAACAATAACAACAGATTTAAAATTGACTTTGACTTCAACTATCACGGTGTCAACAATGTAAGTATCATGAGATGTATCACAGTAAAAGTCATCAAAACCAATTAAACGGGCTTTGAGCTCCTTGCGAACGGCCAGAGCAACTCCACCGCCCCTCTCACCCCCCGCACCGGGTAAACGGTCGCGTCTGAAAACGTCATAGCAGCCAGAAAAGAATAGTTCATCGCTAAAGATTCCGTCATGAAGCCACGTCTCGGTCAGGGCAAAACAATCATACCGACCATCAACCGATAAAACGGAGTTGAAAAACTCGGCAGTCTTAGACCTCAGCCCCCTCACGTTCTGATAGAATAGGCGAAAAGTTTTCACCTCGTCAAACCTCACATTAGGGCAATCGACCCCCCCACGAGGCTCGCCCCGACCCGCCGCCGCCGTCGCTGCCTCTCTTACGAAAAAGATAATAATTTGAAATTTGAATGCCGGCAGGCCACGCCCCCGGATTTAAAAACTCGTCAACAGCTGTCTCGTCAACACCGATTTTGAATGAATTGAAAAGGCCGTGACGATTCTGCACCTGTTCAACAATAACAGAACGTGCCGGAAACCTGGATTGCATAAACTGCTCAACCTGTTCCTTCTTGAATTCCAGGGAAAACTTAGTCACAAAGAGCCAGCGTTTCTTCACCGCAGTAACACCATTCACATCCGCATCAACACCAACGATGACGCCATTCCTCCTTGATCCTGTGCTGGTCCTGGCGGATTTTCGCTTTCCATTCGTCGCTGAGCTAGAGCTAGCTGGCTGGACAGGAGCCGGAACGGTGGATGCACCACGCTTCTTGTCGCTTTTATTGACATCAGTACTAGCGAGCCTTTTGTTTACAAAAGGACTGTCGAATTTGTCAGAGGTCACGCCCTTAGCGGGACCCCGAACCTTATCTTCTGAAGGTCGTACATCGGTCGGCGGCTTATCACCTCCGTTGCTAACAGGTGGCGGCACAGGCACTCTACTGAAATTATTCAGCTTGTTGATGCACGTAATTTGTTGTTTCAAGGATGAGATTGTGTCCTTCAAAGTATGTATTACGCAGTCCTTCTCCCTGAGCAGCATCCGTAAGTACTTGATCTCGACATCTGATACACTGTCAGGAGAGACGTGAGGAGTGGGCTCAGATAATGCAGCATCGGTATCGTCCATGATGTTGACGTTGATGTTTTCATTTTTACAGCAGTTCACTGTGTCGGCACTGATTTGTTCGATGTCTTTAAGATATTTAATACAGCCAGGATGGAACACAGCACCACATGTAATGCACTTTGGGCCACTAAGGGGAATGGATCTGCACTTTTTGCAACATTTGTTCAGAGGTACATCAACCACATGTTGACCGACCGTCGCCATGTTCATGGATCAGCCCATAATCGTGTTCTTCCGTCAAATATTGCGTTTGGAACAAGTAGCTGCCAACTTCAAAAGCGGTGACCGATCGTTTCAAAAGTCACGTGGGTTGAAGCCTGGAGTCACGTGGGTTGAAGCCTGAAGTCACGTGGGTTGAAGCCTGAAGTCACGTGGGTTGAAGCCGGAATTTTCTCAATAACAAATATGTCTTTAGTTTTTCGATATTCGTATTCTTTCGTCAGATATTGCGTTTGGAACAAGTAGCTGCCAACTTCGAAAGTGGTGACCGATGGTTTTGAAAGTCACGTGGGTTAGAGCCTGGAGTCACGTGGGTTAAAGCCTAAAGTCACGTGGGTTGAAGCCCAAAGTCACGTGGGTTGAAGCCTGAATTTTTTCAATAACAAATATGTCTTTAGTTTTTCGATATTCGTGTTCTTCCGTCAGATATTGCGTTTGGAACAAGTAGCTGCCAACTTCAAAAGTGGTGACCGATCGTTTTAAAAGTCACGTGGGTTGGAGCCTGGAGGCACGTGGGTTGAAGCCTGAAGTCACGTGGGTTGAAACCTGAAGTCACGTGGGTTGAGGCCTGAAGTCACGTGGGTTGAAGCCTGAATTTTTTCAATGACAAATATGTCTTTAGTTTTTCGATATTCGTGTTCTTCCGTCAGATATTGCGTTTGGAACAAGTAGCTGCCAACTTCAAAAGTGGTGACCGATCATTTTAAAAGTCACGTGGGTTGAGGCCTGGAGTCACGTAGGTTGAAGCCTGAAGTCACGTGGGTTGAAGCCTGAAGTCACGTGGGTTGAAGCCTGAATTTTTTCAATAACAAATATGTCTTTAGTTCTTCGATATTCGTGTTCTTCCGTCAGATATTGCGTTTGGAACAAGTAGCTGCCAACTTCAAAAGTGGTGACCGATCGTTTTAAAAGTCACGTGGGTTGAAGCCTTGAGTCACGTGGGTTAAAGCCTGAAGTCACGTGGGTTGAAGCCTGAAGTCACGTGGGTTGAAGCCTGAATTTTTTCAATGACAGATATGTCTTTAGTTTTTCGATATTCGTGTTCTTCCGTCAGATATTGCGTTTGAAACAATAAGCTGCCAACTTTAAAAGTGGTTACCGATCGTTTTACAAGTCACGTGGGTTGAAGCCTGGAGTCACGTGGGTTAAAGCCTGAAGTCACGTGGGTTGAAGCCCAAAGTCACGTGGGTTGAAGCCTGAATTTTTTCAATAACAAATATGTCTTTAGTTTTTTGATATTCGTGTTCTTCCGTCAGATATTGCGTTTGGAACAAGTAGCTGCCTACTTCAAAAGTGGTGACCGATCGTTTTAAAAGTCACGTGGGTTGAAGCCTGGAGTCACGTGGGTTGAAGCCTGAAGTCACGTGGGTTGAAGCCTGAAGTCACGTGGGTTGAAGCCTGAATTTTTTCAATGACAGATATGTCTTTAGTTTTTCGATATTCGTGTTCTTCCGTCAGATATTGCGTTTGGAACAATAAGCTGCCAACTTCAAAAGTGGTTACCGATCGTTTTACAAGTCACGTGGGTTGAAGCCTGGAGTCACGTGGGTTAAAGCCTGAAGTCACGTGGGTTGAAGCCCAAAGTCACGTGGGTTGAAGCCTGAATTTTTTCAATAACAAATATGTCTTTAGTTTTTTGATATTCGTGTTCTTCCGTCAGATATTGCGTTTGGAACAAGTAGCTGCCTACTTCAAAAGTGGTGACCGATCGTTTTAAAAGTCACGTGGGTTGAAGCCTGGAGTCACGTGGGTTGAAGCCTGAAGTCACGTGGGTTGAAGCCTGAATTCTTCCAATAACAAATATGTCTTTAGTTTTGCGATATTCGTGTTCTTCCGTCAGATATTGCGTTTGGAACAAGTAGCTGCCTACTTCAAAAGTGGTGACCGATCGTTTTAAAAGTCACGTGGGTTGAAGCCTGGAGCACGTGGGTTGAAGCCTGAAGTCACGTGGGTTGAAGCCTGAAGTCACGTGGGTTGGCGCCTGAAGTCACGTGGGTTGAAGCCTGAAGTCACGTGGGTTGAAGCCTGAATTTTTTCAATAACAAATATGTCTTTAGTTTTTCGGTATTCGTGTTCTTCCGTCAGATATTGCGTTTGGAACAAGTAGCTGCCAACTTCAGAAGCGGTGACCGATCGTTTTAAAAGTCACGTGGGTTGAAGCCTGGAGTCACGTGGGTTGAAGCCTGAAGTCACGTGGGTTGAAGCCTGAATTCTTCCAATAACAAATTAGTCTTTAGTTTTTCGATATTCGTGTTCTTCCGACAGATATTGCGTTTGGAACAAATAGCTGCCAACTTCAAAAGTGGTGACCGATCGTTTTGAGAGTCACGTGGGTTGAAGCCTTGAGTCACGTGGGTTGAGGCCTGAAGTCACGTGGGTTGAAGCCTGAAGTCACGTGGGTTGAAGCCTGAATTTTTTCAATAACAAATATGTCTTTAGTTTTCCGATATTCGTGTTCTTCCGTCAGATATTGCGTTTGGAACAAGTAGCTGCCTACTTCAAAAGTGGTGACCGATCGTTTTAAAAGTCACGTGGGTTGACGCCTGGAGTTACGTGGGTTGAAGCCTGAAGTCACGTGGGTTGAAGCCTGAAGTCACGTGGGTTGAAGCCTGAATTTTTTCAATAACAAATATGTCTTTAGTTTTTCGATATTCGTGTTCTTCCGTCAAATATTGCGTTTGGAACAAGTAGCTGCCAACTTCAAAAGCGGTGACCGATCGTTTCAAAAGTCACGTGGGTTGAAGCCTGGAGTCACGTGGGTTGAAGCCTGAAGTCACGTGGGTTGAAGCCTGAAGTCACGTGGGTTGAAGCCTGAATTTTCTCAATAACAAATATGTCTTTAGTTTTTCGATATTCGTGTTCTTTCGTCAGATATTGCGTTTGGAACAAGTAGCTGCCAACTTCGAAAGTGGTGACCGATCGTTTTGAAAGTCACGTGGGTTGGAGCCTGGAGTCACGTGGGTCAAAGCCTAAAGTCACGTGGGTTGAAGCCCAAAGTCACGTGGGTTGAAGCCTGAATTTTTTCAATAACAAATATGTCTTTAGTTTTTCGATATTCGTGTTCTTCCGTCAGATATTGCGTTTGAAACAAGTAGCTGCCAACTTCAAAAGTGGTGACCGATCGTTTTAAAAGTCACGTGGGTTGGAGCCTGGAGTCACGTGGGTTGAAGCCTGAAGTCACGTGGGTTGAAACCTGAAGTCACGTGGGTTGAGGCCTGAAGTCACGTGGGTTGAAGCCTGAATTTTTTCAATGACAAATATGTCTTTAGTTTTTCGATATTCGTGTTCTTCCGTCAGATATTGCGTTTGGAACAAGTAGCTGCCAACTTCAAAAGTGGTGACCGATCGTTTTTAAAGTCACGTGGGTTGAAGTCTTGAGTCACGTGGGTTAAAGCCTGAAGTCACGTGGGTTGAAGCCTGAAGTCACGTGGGTTGAAGCCTGAATTTTTTCAATGACAGATATGTCTTTAGTTTTTCGATATTCGTGTTCTTCCGTCAGATATTGCGTTTGGAACAAGTAGCTGCCTACTTCAAAAGTGGTGACCGATCGTTTTAAAAGTCACGTGGGTTGAAGCCTGGAGTCACGTGGGTTGAAGCCTGAAGTCACGTGGGTTGAAGCCTGAAGTCACGTGGGTTGGCGCCTGAAGTCACGTGGGTTGAAGCCTGAAGTCACGTGGGTTGAAGCCTGAATTTTTTCAATAACAAGAATGTCTTTAGTTTTTCGGTATTCGTGTTCTTCCGTCAGATATTGCGTTTGGAACAAGTAGCTGCCAACTTCAAAAGTGGTTACCGATCGTTTTACAAGTCACGTGGGTTGAAGCCTGGAGTCACGTGGGTTAAAGCCTGAAGTCACGTGGGTTGAAGCCCAAAGTCACGTGGGTTGAAGCCTGAATTTTTTCAATAACAAATATGTCTTTAGTTTTTCGATATTCGTGTTCTTCCGTCAGATATTGCGTTTGGAACAAGTAGCTGCCTACTTCAAAAGTGGTGACCGATCGTTTTAAAAGTCACGTGGGTTGAAGCCTGGAGTCACGTGGGTTGAAGCCTGAAGTCACGTGGGTTGAAGCCTGAAGTCACGTGGGTTGGCGCCTGAAGTCACGTGGGTTGAAGCCTGAAGTCACGTGGGTTGAAGCCTGAATTTTTTCAATAACAAGAATGTCTTTAGTTTTTCGGTATTCGTGTTCTTCCGTCAGATATTGCGTTTGGAACAAGTAGCTGCCAACTTCAGAAGCGGTGACCGATCGTATTAAAAGTCACGTGGGTTGAAGCCTGGAGTCACGTGGGTTGAAGCCTGAAGTCACGTGGGTTGAAGCCTGAATTCTTCCAATAACAAATATGTCTTTAGTTTTTCGATATTCGTGTTCTTCCGTCAGATATTGCGTTTGGAACAAGTAGCTGCCTACTTCAAAAGTGGTGACAGATCGTTTTAAAAGTCACGTGGGTTGACGCCTGGAGTTACGTGGGTTGAAGCCTGAAGTCACGTGGGTTGAAGCCTGAAGTCACGTGGGTTGAAGCCTGAATTTTTTCAATAACAAATATGTCTTTAGTTTTTCGATATTCGTGTTCTTCCGTCAAATATTGCGTTTGGAACAAGTAGCTGCCAACTTCAAAAGCGGTGACCGATCGTTTCAAAAGTCACGTGGGTTGAAGCCTGGAGTCACGTGGGTTGAAGCCTGAAGTCACGTGGGTTGAAGCCTGAAGTCACGTGGGTTGAAGCCTGAATTTTCTCAATAACAAATATGTCTTTAGTTTTTCGATATTCGTGTTCTTTCGTCAGATCTTGCGTTTGGAACAAGTAGCTGCCAACTTCGAAAGTGGTGACCGATCGTTTTGAAAGTCACGTAGGTTGGAGCCTGGAGTCACGTGGGTTAAAGCCTAAAGTCACGTGGGTTGAAGCCCAAAGTCACGTGGGTTGAAGCCTGAATTTTTTCAATAACAAATATGTCTTTAGTTTTTCGATATTCGTGTTCTTCCGTCAGATATTGCGTTTGGAACAAGTAGCTGCCAACTTCAAAAGTGGTGACCGATCGTTTTAAAAGTCACGTGGGTTGGAGCCTGGAGTCACGTGGGTTGAAGCCTGAAGTCACGTGGGTTGAAACCTGAAGTCACGTGGGTTGAGGCCTGAAGTCACGTGGGTTGAAGCCTGAATTTTTTCAATGACAAATATGTCTTTAGTTTTTCGATATTCGTGTTCTTCCGTCAGATATTGCGTTTGGAACAAGTAGCTGCCAACTTCAAAAGTGGTGACCGATCATTTTAAAAGTCACGTAGGTTGAGGCCTGGAGTCACGTAGGTTGAAGCCTGAAGTCACGTGGGTTGAAGCCTGAAGTCACGTGGGTTAAAGCCTAAATTTTTTCAATAACAAATATGTCTTTAGTTCTTCGATATTCGTGTTCTTCCGTCAGATATTGCGTTTGGAACAAGTAGCTGCCAACTTCAAAAGTGGTGACCGATCGTTTTAAAAGTCACGTGGGTTGAAGCCTTGAGTCACGTGGGTTAAAGCCTGAAGTCACGTGGGTTGAAGCCCAAAGTCACGTGGGTTGAAGCCTGAATTTTTTCAATAACAAATATGTCTTTAGTTTCTCGATATTCGTGTTCTTCCGTCAGATATTACGTTTGAAACAAGTAGCTGCCAACTTCAGAAGTGGTGACCGATCGTTTTGAAAGTCACGTGGGTTGGAGCCTGGAGTAACGTGGGTTTAAGTCTGAAGTCACGTGGGTTGAAGCCTAAAGTCACGTGGGTTGAAGCCTAAAGTCACGTGGGTTGAAGCCTAAAGTCACGTGGGTTGAAGCCTGAATTTTTCAATAACAAATATGTCTTTAGTTTTTCGATATTCGTGTTCTTCCGTCAGATATTGCGTTTGGAACAAGTAGCTGCCTACTTCAAAAGTGGTGACCGATCGTTTTAAAAGTCACGTGGGTTGAAGCCTGGAGTCACGTGGGTTGAAGCCTGAAGTCACGTGGGTTGAAGCCTGAAGTCACGTGGGTTGGCGCCTGAAGTCACGTGGGATGAAGCCTGAAGTCACGTGGGTTGAAGCCTGAATTTTTTCAATAACAAATATGTCTTTAGTTTTTCGGTATTCGTGTTCTTCCGTCAGATATTGCGTTTGGAACAAGTAGCTGCCAACTTCAGAAGCGGTGACCGATCGTTTTAAAAGTCACGTGGGTTGAAGCCTGGAGTCACGTGGGTTGAAGCCTGAAGTCACGTGGGTTGAAGCCTGAATTCTTCCAATAACAAATATGTCTTAAGTTTTTCGATATTCGTGTTCTTCCGACAGATATTGCGTTTGGAACAAATAGCTGCCAACTTCAAAAGTGGTGACCGATCGTTTTGAAAGTCACGTGGGTTGAAGCCTTGAGTCACGTGGGTTGAGGCCTGAAGTCACGTGGGTTGAAGCCTGAAGTCACGTGGGTTGAAGCCTGAATTTTTTCAATAACAAATATGTCTTTAGTTTTCCGATATTCGTGTTCTTCCGTCAGATATTGCGTTTGGAACAAGTAGCTGCCTACTTCAAAAGTGGTGACCGATCGTTTTAAAAGTCACGTGGGTTGACGCCTGGAGTTACGTGGGTTGAAGCCTGAAGTCACGTAGGTTGAAGCCTGAAGTCACGTGGGTTGGAGCCTGAAGTCACGTGGGTTGAAGCCTGAATTTTTTCAATGACAAATATGTCTTTAGTTCTTCGATATTCGTGTTCTTCCGTCAGATATTGCGTTTGGAACAAGTAGCTGCCAACTTCAAAAGTGGTGACCGATCGTTTCAAAAGTCACGTGGATTGAAGCCTGGAGTCACGTGGGTAGAAGCCTGAAGTCACGTGGGTTGAAGCCTGAAGTCACGTGGGTTGAAGCCTGAATTTTTTCAATGACAGATATGTCTTTAGTTTTTCGATATTCGTGTTCTTCCGTCAGATATTGCGTTTGGAACAATAAGCTGCCAACTTCAAAAGTGGTTACCGATCGTTTTACAAGTCACGTGGGTTGAAGCCTGGAGTCACGTGGGTTAAAGCCTGAAGTCACGTGGGTTGAAGCCCAAAGTCACGTGGGTTGAAGCCTGAATTTTTTCAATAACAAATATGTCTTTAGTTTTTTGATATTCGTGTTCTTCCGTCAGATATTGCGTTTGGAACAAGTAGCTGCCTACTTCAAAAGTGGTGACCGATCGTTTTAAAAGTCACGTGGGTTGAAGCCTGGAGTCACGTGGGTTGAAGCCTGAAGTCACGTGGGTTGAAGCCTGAATTCTTCCAATAACAAATATGTCTTTAGTTTTGCGATATTCGTGTTCTTCCGTCAGATATTGCGTTTGGAACAAGTAGCTGCCTACTTCAAAAGTGGTGACCGATCGTTTTAAAAGTCACGTGGGTTGAAGCCTGGAGCACGTGGGTTGAAGCCTGAAGTCACGTGGGTTGAAGCCTGAATTCTTCCAATAACAAATTAGTCTTTAGTTTTTCGATATTCGTGTTCTTCCGACAGATATTGCGTTTGGAACAAATAGCTGCCAACTTCAAAAGTGGTGACCGATCGTTTTGAGAGTCACGTGGGTTGAAGCCTTGAGTCACGTGGGTTGAGGCCTGAAGTCACGTGGGTTGAAGCCTGAAGTCACGTGGGTTGAAGCCTGAATTTTTTCAATAACAAATATGTCTTTAGTTTTCCGATATTCGTGTTCTTCCGTCAGATATTGCGTTTGGAACAAGTAGCTGCCTACTTCAAAAGTGGTGACCGATCGTTTTAAAAGTCACGTGGGTTGACGCCTGGAGTTACGTGGGTTGAAGCCTGAAGTCACGTGGGTTGAAGCCTGAAGTCACGTGGGTTGGAGCCTGAATTTTTTCAATAACAAATATGTCTTTAGTTTTTCGATATTCGTGTTCTTCCGTCAAATATTGCGTTTGGAACAAGTAGCTGCCAACTTCAAAAGCGGTGACCGATCGTTTCAAAAGTCACGTGGGTTGAAGCCTGGAGTCACGTGGGTTGAAGCCTGAAGTCACGTGGGTTGAAGCCTGAAGTCACGTGGGTTGAAGCCTGAATTTTCTCAATAACAAATATGTCTTTAGTTTTTCGATATTCGTGTTCTTTCGTCAGATATTGCGTTTGGAACAAGTAGCTGCCAACTTCGAAAGTGGTGACCGATCGTTTTGAAAGTCACGTGGGTTGGAGCCTGGAGTCACGTGGGTCAAAGCCTAAAGTCACGTGGGTTGAAGCCCAAAGTCACGTGGGTTGAAGCCTGAATTTTTTCAATAACAAATATGTCTTTAGTTTTTCGATATTCGTGTTCTTCCGTCAGATATTGCGTTTGAAACAAGTAGCTGCCAACTTCAAAAGTGGTGACCGATCGTTTTAAAAGTCACGTGGGTTGGAGCCTGGAGTCACGTGGGTTGAAGCCTGAAGTCACGTGGGTTGAAACCTGAAGTCACGTGGGTTGAGGCCTGAAGTCACGTGGGTTGAAGCCTGAATTTTTTCAATGACAAATATGTCTTTAGTTTTTCGATATTCGTGTTCTTCCGTCAGATATTGCGTTTGGAACAAGTAGCTGCCAACTTCAAAAGTGGTGACCGATCGTTTTTAAAGTCACGTGGGTTGAAGCCTTGAGTCACGTGGGTTAAAGCCTGAAGTCACGTGGGTTGAAGCCTGAAGTCACGTGGGTTGAAGCCTGAATTTTTTCAATGACAGATATGTCTTTAGTTTTTCGATATTCGTGTTCTTCCGTCAGATATTGCGTTTGGAACAATAAGCTGCCAACTTCAAAAGTGGTTACCGATCGTTTTACAAGTCACGTGGGTTGAAGCCTGGAGTCACGTGGGTTAAAGCCTGAAGTCACGTGGGTTGAAGCCCAAAGTCACGTGGGTTGAAGCCTGAATTTTTTCAATAACAAATATGTCTTTAGTTTTTTGATATTCGTGTTCTTCCGTCAGATATTGCGTTTGGAACAAGTAGCTGCCTACTTCAAAAGTGGTGACCGATCGTTTTAAAAGTCACGTGGGTTGAAGCCTGGAGTCACGTGGGTTGAAGCCTGAAGTCACGTGGGTTGAAGCCTGAAGTCACGTGGGTTGGCGCCTGAAGTCACGTGGGTTGAAGCCTGAAGTCACGTGGGTTGAAGCCTGAATTTTTTCAATAACAAGAATGTCTTTAGTTTTTCGGTATTCGTGTTCTTCCGTCAGATATTGCGTTTGGAACAAGTAGCTGCCAACTTCAGAAGCGGTGACCGATCGTATTAAAAGTCACGTGGGTTGAAGCCTGGAGTCACGTGGGTTGAAGCCTGAAGTCACGTGGGTTGAAGCCTGAATTCTTCCAATAACAAATATGTCTTTAGTTTTTCGATATTCGTGTTCTTCCGTCAGATATTGCGTTTGGAACAAGTAGCTGCCTACTTCAAAAGTGGTGACCGATCGTTTTAAAAGTCACGTGGGTTGAAGCCTGGAGTCACGTGGGTTGAAGCCTGAAGTCACGTGGGTTGAAGCCTGAAGTCACGTGGGTTGGCGCCTGAAGTCACGTGGGTTGAAGCCTGAAGTCACGTGGGTTGAAGCCTGAATTTTTTCAATAACAAATATGTCTTTAGTTTTTCGGTATTCGTGTTCTTCCGTCAGATATTGCGTTTGGAACAAGTAGCTGCCAACTTCAGAAGCGGTGACCGATCGTTTTAAAAGTCACGTGGGTTGAAGCCTGGAGTCACGTGGGTTGAAGCCTGAAGTCACGTGGGTTGAAGCCTGAATTCTTCCAATAACAAATATGTCTTTAGTTTTTCGATATTCGTGTTCTTCCGACAGATATTGCGTTTGGAACAAATAGCTGCCAACTTCAAAAGTGGTGACCGATCGTTTTGAGAGTCACGTGGGTTGAAGCCTTGAGTCACGTGGGTTGAGGCCTGAAGTCACGTGGGTTGAAGCCTGAAGTCACGTGGGTTGAAGCCTGAATTTTTTCAATAACAAATATGTCTTTAGTTTTCCGATATTCGTGTTCTTCCGTCAGATATTGCGTTTGGAACAAGTAGCTGCCTACTTCAAAAGTGGTGACAGATCGTTTTAAAAGTCACGTGGGTTGACGCCTGGAGTTACGTGGGTTGAAGCCTGAAGTCACGTGGGTTGAAGCCTGAAGTCACGTGGGTTGAAGCCTGAATTTTTTCAATAACAAATATGTCTTTAGTTTTTCGATATTCGTGTTCTTCCGTCAAATATTGCGTTTGGAACAAGTAGCTGCCAACTTCAAAAGCGGTGACCGATCGTTTCAAAAGTCACGTGGGTTGAAGCCTGGAGTCACGTGGGTTGAAGCCTGAAGTCACGTGGGTTGAAGCCTGAAGTCACGTGGGTTGAAGCCTGAATTTTCTCAATAACAAATATGTCTTTAGTTTTTCGATATTCGTGTTCTTTCGTCAGATCTTGCGTTTGGAACAAGTAGCTGCCAACTTCGAAAGTGGTGACCGATCGTTTTGAAAGTCACGTAGGTTGGAGCCTGGAGTCACGTGGGTTAAAGCCTAAAGTCACGTGGGTTGAAGCCCAAAGTCACGTGGGTTGAAGCCTGAATTTTTTCAATAACAAATATGTCTTTAGTTTTTCGATATTCGTGTTCTTCCGTCAGATATTGCGTTTGGAACAAGTAGCTGCCAACTTCAAAAGTGGTGACCGATCGTTTTAAAAGTCACGTGGGTTGACGCCTGAAGTTACGTGGGTTGAAGCCTGAAGTCACGTGGGTTGAAGCCTGAAGTCACGTGGGTTGAAGCCTGAACTTTTTCAATAACAAATATGTCTTTAGTTTTTCGATATTCGTGTTCTTCCGTCAAATATTGCGTTTGGAACAAGTAGCTGCCAACTTCAAAAGCGGTGACCGATCGTTTCAAAAGTCACGTGGGTTGAAGCCTGGAGTCACGTGGGTTGAAGCCTGAAGTCACGTGCGTTGAAGCCTGAAGTCACGTGGGTTGAAGCCTGAATTTTCTCAATAACAAATATGTCTTTAGTTTTTCGATATTCGTGTTCTTTCGTCAGATCTTGCGTTTGGAACAAGTAGCTGCCAACTTCGAAAGTGGTGACCGATCGTTTTGAAAGTCACGTAGGTTGGAGCCTGGAGTCACGTGGGTTAAAGCCTAAAGTCACGTGGGTTGAAGCCCAAAGTCACGTGGGTTGAAGCCTGAATTTTTTCAATAACAAATATGTCTTTAGTTTTTCGATATTCGTGTTCTTCCGTCAGATATTGCGTTTGGAACAAGTAGCTGCCAACTTCAAAAGTGGTGACCGATCGTTTTAAAAGTCACGTGGGTTGGAGCCTGGAGTCACGTGGGTTGAAGCCTGAAGTCACGTGGGTTGAAACCTGAAGTCACGTGGGTTGAGGCCCGAAGTCACGTGGGTTGAAGCCTGAATTTTTTCAATGACAAATATGTCTTTAGTTTTTCGATATTCGTGTTCTTCCGTCAGATATTGCGTTTGGAACAAGTAGCTGCCAACTTCAAAAGTGGTGACCGATCATTTTAAAAGTCACGTAGGTTGAGGCCTGGAGTCACGTAGGTTGAAGCCTGAAGTCACGTGGGTTGAAGCCTGAAGTCACGTGGGTTAAAGCCTAAATTTTTTCAATAACAAATATGTCTTTAGTTCTTCGATATTCGTGTTCTTCCGTCAGATATTGCGTTTGGAACAAGTAGCTGCCAACTTCAAAAGTGGTGACCGATCGTTTTAAAAGTCACGTGGGTTGAAGCCTTGAGTCACGTGGGCTAAAGCCTGAAGTCACGTGGGTTGAAGCCTGAAGTCACGTGGGTTGGAGCCTGAATTTTTTCAATGACAGATATGTCTTTAGTTTTTTGATATTCGTGTTCTTCCGTCAGATATTGCGTTTGGAACAATAAGCTGCCAACTTCAAAAGTGGTTACCGATCGTTTCACAAGTCACGTGGGTTGAAGCCTGGAGTCACGTGGGTTAAAGCCTGAAGTCACGTGGGTTGAAGCCCAAAGTCACGTGGGTTGAAGCCTGAATTTTTTCAATGACAAATATGTCTTTAGTTTTTCGATATTCGTGTTCTTCCGTCAGATATTGCGTTTGGAACAAGTAGCTGCCAACTTCAAAAGTGGTGACCGATCATTTTAAAAGTCACGTAGGTTGAGGCCTGGAGTCACGTAGGTTGAAGCCTGAAGTCACGTGGGTTGAAGCCTGAAGTCACGTGGGTTAAAGCCTAAATTTTTTCAATAACAAATATGTCTTTAGTTCTTCGATATTCGTGTTCTTCCGTCAGATATTGCGTTTGGAACAAGTAGCTGCCAACTTCAAAAGTGGTGACCGATCGTTTTAAAAGTCACGTGGGTTGAAGCCTTGAGTCACGTGGGCTAAAGCCTGAAGTCACGTGGGTTGAAGCCTGAAGTCACGTGGGTTGGAGCCTGAATTTTTTCAATAACAAATATGTCTTTAGTTTCTCGATATTCGTGTTCTTCCGTCAGATATTACGTTTGAAACAAGTAGCTGCCAACTTCAGAAGTGGTGACCGATCGTTTTGAAAGTCACGTGGGTTAGAGCCTGGAGTAACGTGGGTTTAAGTCTGAAGTCACGTGGGTTGAAGCCTAAAGTCACGTGGGTTGAAGCCCAAAGTCACGTGGGTTGAAGCCTAAAGTCACGTGGGTTGAAGCCTGAATTTTTCAATAACAAATATGTCTAGTTTTTCGATATTCGTGTTCTTCCGTCAGATATTGCGTTTGGAACAAGTAGCTGCCTACTTCAAAAGTGGTGACCGATCGTTTTAAAAGTCACGTGGGTTAAAGCCTGGAGTCACGTGGGTTGAAGCCTGAAGTCACGTGGGTTGAAGCCTGAAGTCACGTGGGCTGGCGCCTGAAGTCACGTGGGTTGAAGCCTGAAGTCACGTGGGTTGAAGCCTGAATTTTTTCAATAACAAATATGTCTTTAGTTTTTCGGTATTCGTGTTCTTCCGTCAGATATTGCGTTTGGAACAAGTAGCTGCCAACTTCAGAAGCGGTGACCGATCGTTTTAAAAGTCACGTGGGTTGAAGCCTGGAGTCACGTGGGTTGAAGCCTGAAGTCACGTGGGTTGAAGCCTGAATTCTTCCAATAACAAATATGTCTTTAGTTTTTCGATATTCGTGTTCTTCCGACAGATATTGCGTTTGGAACAAATAGCTGCCAACTTCAAAAGTGGTGACCGATCGTTTTGAAAGTCACGTGGGTTGAAGCCTTGAGTCACGTGGGTTGAGGCCTGAAGTCACGTGGGTTGAAGCCTGAAGTCACGTGGGTTGAAGCCTGAATTTTTTCAATAACAAATATGTCTTTAGTTTTCCGATATTCGTGTTCTTCCGTCAGATATTGCGTTTGGAACAAGTAGCTGCCTACTTCAAAAGTGGTGACCGATCGTTTTAAAAGTCACGTGGGTTGACGCCTGGAGTTACGTGGGTTGAAGCCTGAAGTCACGTGGGTTGAAGCCTGAAGTCACGTGGGTTGGAGCCTGAAGTCACGTGGGTTGAAGCCTGAATTTTTTCAATGACAAATATGTCTTTAGTTCTTCGATATTCGTGTTCTTCCGTCAGATATTGCGTTTGGAACAAGTAGCTGCCAACTTCAAAAGTGGTGACCGATCGTTTTAAAAGTCACGTGGGTTGAAGCCTGGAGTCACGTGGGTTGAAGCCTGAAGTCACGTGGGTTGAAGCCTAATGTCACGTGGGTTGGAGCCTGAATTTTTTCAATAACAAATATGTCTTTAGTTCTCTAATATTCGTGTTCTTCCGTCAGATATTGCGTTTGGAACAAGTAGCTGCCAACTTCAAAAGTGGTGACCGATTGTTTTAAAAGTCACGTGGGTTGAAGCCAGGAGTCACGTGGGTTGAAGCCTGAAGTCACGTGAGTTGAAGCCTGAAGTCACGTGGGTTGAAGCCTGAATTTTTTCAATAACAAATATGTCTTTAGTTTTTCGATATTCGTGTTTTTCCGTCAGATATTGCGTTTGGAACAAGTAGCTGCCAACTTCAAAAGTGGTGACCGATCGTTTTGAAAGTCACGTGGGTTGAAGCCTGGAGTCACGTGGGTTGAAGCCTGAAGTCACGTGGGTTGAAGCCTGAATTCACGTGGGATGAAGCCTGAATTTTTTCAATAACAAATATGTCTTTAGTTTTTCGATTATCGTGTTCTTCCGTCAGATATTGCGTTTGGAAAGAGTAGCTGCCAACTTCAAAAGTGGTGACCGATCGTTTTAAAAGTTACGTGGGTTGAAGCCTGGAGTCACGTGGGTTGAAGCCTGAAGTCACGTGGGTTGAATCCTGAAGTCACGTGGGTTGAAGCCTGAATTTTTTCAATAACAAATATGTCTTTAGTTTTCCGATATTCGTGTTCTTCCGTCAGATATTGCGTTTGGAACAAGTAGCTGCCTACTTCAAAAGTGGTGACCGATCGTTTTAAAAGTCACGTGGGTTGACGCCTGGAGTTACGTGGGTTGAAGCCTGAAGTCACGTGGGTTGAAGCCTGAAGTCACGTGGGTTGAAGCCTGAAGTCACGTGGGTTGAAGCCTGATTTTTTTCAATAACAAATATGTCTTTAGTTTTTCGATATTCGTGTTCTTCCGTCAAATATTGCGTTTGGAACAAGTAGCTGCCAACTTCAAAAGCGGTGACCGATCGTTTCAAAAGTCACGTGGGTTGAAGCCTGGAGTCACGTGGGTTGAAGCCTGAAGTCACGTGGGTTGAAGCCTGAAGTCACGTGGGTTGAAGCCTGAATTTTCTCAATAACAAATATGTCTTTAGTTTTTCGATATTCGTGTTCTTTCGTCAGATATTGCGTTTGGAACAAGTAGCTGCCAACTTCGAAAGTGGTGACCGATCGTTTTGAAAGTCACGTGGGTTGGAGCCTGGAGTCACGTGGGTTAAAGCCTAAAGTCACGTGGGTTGAAGCCCAAAGTCACGTGGGTTGAAGCCTGAATTTTTTCAATAACAAATATGTCTTTAGTTTTTCGATATTCGTGTTCTTCCGTCAGATATTGCGTTTGGAACAAGTAGCTGCCAACTTCAAAAGTGGTGACCGATCGTTTTAAAAGTCACGTGGGTTGGAGCCTGGAGTCACGTGGGTTGAAGCCTGAAGGCACGTGGGTTGAAACCTGAAGTCACGTGGGTTGAGGCCTGAAGTCACGTGGGTTAAAGCCTGAATTTTTTCAATGACAAATATGTCTTTAGTTTTTCGATATTCGTGTTCTTCCGTCAGATATTGCGTTTGGAACAAGTAGCTGCCAACTTCAAAAGTGGTGACCGATCATTTTAAAAGTCACGTGGGTTGAGGCCTGGAGTCACGTAGGTTGAAGCCTGAAGTCACGTGGGTTGAAGCCTGAAGTCACGTGGGTTAAAGCCTAAATTTTTTCAATAACAAATATGTCTTTAGTTCTTCGATATTCGTGTTCTTCCGTCAGATATTGCGTTTGGAACAAGTAGCTGCCAACTTCAAAAGTGGTGACCGATCGTTTTAAAAGTCACGTGGGTTGAAGCCTTGAGTCACGTGGGTTCAAGCCTGAAGTCACGTGGGTTGAAGCCTGAAGTCACGTGGGTTGGAGCCTGAATTTTTTCAATGACAGATATGTCTTTAGTTTTTCGATATTCGTGTTCTTCCGTCAGATATTGCGTTTGGAACAATAAGCTGCCAACTTCAAAAGTGGTTACCGATCGTTCCACAAGTCACGTGGGTTGAAGCCTGGAGTCACGTGGGTTAAAGCCTGAAGTCACGTGGGTTGAAGCCCAAAGTCACGTGGGTTGAAGCCTGAATTTTTTCAATAACAAATATGTCTTTAGTTTCTCGATATTCGTGTTCTTCCGTCAGATATTGCGTTTGGAACAATAAGCTGCCAACTTCAAAAGTGGTTACCGATCGTTCCACAAGTCACGTGGGTTGAAGCCTGGAGTCACGTGGGTTTAAGTCTGAAGTCACGTGGGTTGAAGCCTAAAGTCACGTGGGTTGAAGCCTAAAGTCACGTGGGTTGAAGCCTAAAGTCACGTGGGTTGAAGCCTGAATTTTTCAATAACAAATATGTCTTTAGTTTTTCGATATTCGTGTTCTTCCGTCAGATATTGCGTTTGGAACAAGTAGCTGCCTACTTCAAAAGTGGTGACTGATCGTTTTAAAAGTCACGTGGGTTGAAGCCTGGAGTCACGTGGGTTGAAGCCTGAAGTCACGTGGGTTGAAGCCTGAAGTCACGTGGGTTGGCGCCTGAAGTCACGTGGGTTGAAACCTGAAGTCACGTGGGTTGAAGCCTGAATTTTTTCAATAACAAATATGTCTTTAGTTTTTCGGTATTCGTGTTCTTCCGTCAGATATTGCGTTTGGAACAAGTAGCTGCCAACTTCAGAAGCGGTGACCGATCGTTTTAAAAGTCACGTGGGTTGAAGCCTGGAGTCACGTGGGTTGAAGCCTGAAGTCACGTGGGTTGAAGCCTGAATTCTTCCAATAACAAATATGTCTTTAGTTTTTCGATATTCGTGTTCTTCCGACAGATATTGCGTTTGGAACAAATAGCTGCCAACTTCAAAAGTGGTGACCGATCGTTTTGAAAGTCACGTGGGTTGAAGCCTTGAGTCACGTGGGTTGAGGCCTGAAGTCACGTGGGTTGAAGCCTGAAGTCACGTGGGTTGAAGCCTGAATTTTTTCAATAACAAATATGTCTTTAGTTTTTCGATATTCGTGTTCTTCCGTCAGATATTGCGTTTGGAACAAGTAGCTGCCTACTTCAAAAGTGGTGACTGATCGTTTTAAAAGTCACGTGGGTTGAAGCCTGGAGTCACGTGGGTTGAAGCCTGAAGTCACGTGGGTTGAAGCCTGAAGTCACGTGGGTTGGCGCCTGAAGTCACGTGGGTTGAAACCTGAAGTCACGTGGGTTGAAGCCTGAATTTTTTCAATAACAAATATGTCTTTAGTTTTTCGGTATTCGTGTTCTTCCGTCAGATATTGCGTTTGGAACAAATAGCTGCCAACTTCAAAAGTGGTGACCGATCGTTTCGAAAGTCACGTGGGTTGAAGCCTTGAGTCACGTGGGTTGAGGCCTGAAGTCACGTGGGTTGAAGCCTAAAGTCACGTGGGTTGAAGCCTGAATTTTTCAATAACAAATATGTCTTTAGTTTTTCGATATTCGTGTTCTTCCGTCAGATATTGCGTTTGGAACAAGTAGCTGCCTACTTCAAAAGTGGTGACTGATCGTTTTAAAAGTCACGTGGGTTGAAGCCTGGAGTCACGTGGGTTGAAGCCTGAAGTCACGTGGGTTGAAGCCTGAAGTCACGTGGGTTGGCGCCTGAAGTCACGTGGGTTGAAACCTGAAGTCACGTGGGTTGAAGCCTGAATTTTTTCAATAACAAATATGTCTTTAGTTTTTCGGTATTCGTGTTCTTCCGTCAGATATTGCGTTTGGAACAAGTAGCTGCCAACTTCAGAAGCGGTGACCGATCGTTTTAAAAGTCACGTGGGTTGAAGCCTGGAGTCACGTGGGTTGAAGCCTGAAGTCACGTGGGTTGAAGCCTGAATTCTTCCAATAACAAATATGTCTTTAGTTTTTCGATATTCGTGTTCTTCCGACAGATATTGCGTTTGGAACAAATAGCTGCCAACTTCAAAAGTGGTGACCGATCGTTTTGAAAGTCACGTGGGTTGAAGCCTTGAGTCACGTGGGTTGAGGCCTGAAGTCACGTGGGTTGAAGCCTGAAGTCACGTGGGTTGAAGCCTGAATTTTTTCAATAACAAATATGTCTTTAGTTCTTCGATATTCGTGTTCTTCCGTCAGATATTGCGTTTGGAACAAGTAGCTGCCAACTTCAAAAGTGGTGACCGATCGTTTTAAAAGTCACGTGGGTTGAAGCCTGGAGTCACGTGGGTTGGAGCCTGAAGTCACGTGGGTTGAAGCCTAATGTCACGTGGGTTGGAGCCTGAATTTTTTCAATAACAAATATGTCTTTAGTTCTCTAATATTCGTGTTCTTCCGTCAGATATTGCGTTTGGAACAAGTAGCTGCCAACTTCAAAAGTGGTGACCGATTGTTTTAAAAGTCACGTGGGTTGAAGCCAGGAGTCACGTGGGTTGAAGCCTGAAGTCACGTGAGTTGAAGCCTGAAGTCACGTGGGTTGAAGCCTGAATTTTTTCAATAACAAATATGTCTTTAGTTTTTCGATATTCGTGTTTTTCCGTCAGATATTGCGTTTGGAACAAGTAGCTGCCAACTTCAAAAGTGGTGACCGATCGTTTTGAAAGTCACGTGGGTTGAAGCCTGGAGTCACGTGGGTTGAAGCCTGAAGTCACGTGGGATGAAGCCTGAATTTTTTCAATAACAAATATGTCTTTAGTTTTTCGATTATCGTGTTCTTCCGTCAGATATTGCGTTTGGAAAGAGTAGCTGCCAACTTCAAAAGTGGTGACCGATCGTTTTAAAAGTTACGTGGGTTGAAGCCTGGAGTCACGTGGGTTGAAGCCTGAAGTCACGTGGGTTGAATCCTGAAGTCACGTGGGTTGAAGCCTGAATTTTTTCAATAACAAATATGTCTTTAGTTTTTCGATATTTGTGTTCTTCCGTCAGATATTGCGTTTGGAACAAGTAGCTGCCAACTTCAAAAGTGGTGACCGATCGTTTTGAAAGTCACGTGGGTTGAAGCCTGGAGTCACGTGGGTTGAAGCCTGAAGGCACGTGGGTTGAAGCCTGAAGTCACGTGGGTTGAAGCCTGAATTTTTTCAATAACAAATCGATATTCGTGTTTTTCCGTCAGATATTGCGTTTGGAACAAGTAGCTGCCAACTTTAAAAGCGGTGAACGATCGTTTTAAAAGTCACGTGGGTTGAGGCCTTGAGTCACGTGGGTTGAAGCCTGAAGTCACGTGGGTTGAAGCCCAAAGTCACGTGGGTTGAAGCCTGAATTTTTTCAATAACAAATATGTCTTTAGTTTTCCGATATTCGTGTTCTTCCGTCAGATATTGCGTTTGGAACAAGTAGCTGCCAACTTCAAAAGTGGTGACCGATCGTTTTAAAAGTCACGTGGGTTGAAGCCTAAAGTCACGTGGGTTGAAGCCTAAAGTCACGTGGGTTGAAGCCTAAAGTCACGTGGGTTGAAGCCTGAATTTTTCAATAACAAATATGTCTTTAGTTTTTCGATATTCGTGTTCTTCCGTCAGATATTGCGTTTGGAACAAGTAGCTGCCTACTTCAAAAGTGGTGACCGATCGTTTTAAAAGTCACGTGGGTTGAAGCCTGGAGTCACGTGGGTTGAAGCCTGAAGTCACGTGGGTTGAAGCCTGAAGTCACGTGGGTTGGCGCCTGAAGTCACGTGGGATGAAGCCTGAAGTCACGTGGGTTGAAGCCTGAATTTTTTCAATAACAAATATGTCTTTAGTTTTTCGGTATTCGTGTTCTTCCGTCAGATATTGCGTTTGGAACAAGTAGCTGCCAACTTCAGAAGCGGTGACCGATCGTTTTAAAAGTCACGTGGGTTGAAGCCTGGAGTCACGTGGGTTGAAGCCTGAAGTCACGTGGGTTGAAGCCTGAATTCTTCCAATAACAAATATGTCTTAAGTTTTTCGATATTCGTGTTCTTCCGACAGATATTGCGTTTGGAACAAATAGCTGCCAACTTCAAAAGTGGTGACCGATCGTTTTGAAAGTCACGTGGGTTGAAGCCTTGAGTCACGTGGGTTGAGGCCTGAAGTCACGTGGGTTGAAGCCTGAAGTCACGTGGGTTGAAGCCTGAATTTTTTCAATAACAAATATGTCTTTAGTTTTCCGATATTCGTGTTCTTCCGTCAGATATTGCGTTTGGAACAAGTAGCTGCCTACTTCAAAAGTGGTGACCGATCGTTTTAAAAGTCACGTGGGTTGACGCCTGGAGTTACGTGGGTTGAAGCCTGAAGTCACGTAGGTTGAAGCCTGAAGTCACGTGGGTTGGAGCCTGAAGTCACGTGGGTTGAAGCCTGAATTTTTTCAATGACAAATATGTCTTTAGTTCTTCGATATTCGTGTTCTTCCGTCAGATATTGCGTTTGGAACAAGTAGCTGCCAACTTCAAAAGTGGTGACCGATCGTTTCAAAAGTCACGTGGATTGAAGCCTGGAGTCACGTGGGTTGAAGCCTGAAGTCACGTGGGTTGAAGCCTGAAGTCACGTGGGTTGAAGCCTGAATTTTTTCAATGACAGATATGTCTTTAGTTTTTCGATATTCGTGTTCTTCCGTCAGATATTGCGTTTGGAACAATAAGCTGCCAACTTCAAAAGTGGTTACCGATCGTTTTACAAGTCACGTGGGTTGAAGCCTGGAGTCACGTGGGTTAAAGCCTGAAGTCACGTGGGTTGAAGCCCAAAGTCACGTGGGTTGAAGCCTGAATTTTTTCAATAACAAATATGTCTTTAGTTTTTTGATATTCGTGTTCTTCCGTCAGATATTGCGTTTGGAACAAGTAGCTGCCTACTTCAAAAGTGGTGACCGATCGTTTTAAAAGTCACGTGGGTTGAAGCCTGGAGTCACGTGGGTTGAAGCCTGAAGTCACGTGGGTTGAAGCCTGAATTCTTCCAATAACAAATATGTCTTTAGTTTTGCGATATTCGTGTTCTTCCGTCAGATATTGCGTTTGGAACAAGTAGCTGCCTACTTCAAAAGTGGTGACCGATCGTTTTAAAAGTCACGTGGGTTGAAGCCTGGAGCACGTGGGTTGAAGCCTGAAGTCACGTGGGTTGAAGCCTGAAGTCACGTGGGTTGGCGCCTGAAGTCACGTGGGTTGAAGCCTGAAGTCACGTGGGTTGAAGCCTGAATTTTTTCAATAACAAATATGTCTTTAGTTTTTCGGTATTCGTGTTCTTCCGTCAGATATTGCGTTTGGAACAAGTAGCTGCCAACTTCAGAAGCGGTGACCGATCGTTTTAAAAGTCACGTGGGTTGAAGCCTGGAGTCACGTGGGTTGAAGCCTGAAGTCACGTGGGTTGAAGCCTGAATTCTTCCAATAACAAATTAGTCTTTAGTTTTTCGATATTCGTGTTCTTCCGACAGATATTGCGTTTGGAACAAATAGCTGCCAACTTCAAAAGTGGTGACCGATCGTTTTGAGAGTCACGTGGGTTGAAGCCTTGAGTCACGTGGGTTGAGGCCTGAAGTCACGTGGGTTGAAGCCTGAAGTCACGTGGGTTGAAGCCTGAATTTTTTCAATAACAAATATGTCTTTAGTTTTCCGATATTCGTGTTCTTCCGTCAGATATTGCGTTTGGAACAAGTAGCTGCCTACTTCAAAAGTGGTGACCGATCGTTTTAAAAGTCACGTGGGTTGACGCCTGGAGTTACGTGGGTTGAAGCCTGAAGTCACGTGGGTTGAAGCCTGAAGTCACGTGGGTTGAAGCCTGAATTTTTTCAATAACAAATATGTCTTTAGTTTTTCGATATTCGTGTTCTTCCGTCAAATATTGCGTTTGGAACAAGTAGCTGCCAACTTCAAAAGCGGTGACCGATCGTTTCAAAAGTCACGTGGGTTGAAGCCTGGAGTCACGTGGGTTGAAGCCTGAAGTCACGTGGGTTGAAGCCTGAAGTCACGTGGGTTGAAGCCTGAATTTTCTCAATAACAAATATGTCTTTAGTTTTTCGATATTCGTGTTCTTTCGTCAGATATTGCGTTTGGAACAAGTAGCTGCCAACTTCGAAAGTGGTGACCGATCGTTTTGAAAGTCACGTGGGTTGGAGCCTGGAGTCACGTGGGTCAAAGCCTAAAGTCACGTGGGTTGAAGCCCAAAGTCACGTGGGTTGAAGCCTGAATTTTTTCAATAACAAATATGTCTTTAGTTTTTCGATATTCGTGTTCTTCCGTCAGATATTGCGTTTGAAACAAGTAGCTGCCAACTTCAAAAGTGGTGACCGATCGTTTTAAAAGTCACGTGGGTTGGAGCCTGGAGTCACGTGGGTTGAAGCCTGAAGTCACGTGGGTTGAAACCTGAAGTCACGTGGGTTGAGGCCTGAAGTCACGTGGGTTGAAGCCTGAATTTTTTCAATGACAAATATGTCTTTAGTTTTTCGATATTCGTGTTCTTCCGTCAGATATTGCGTTTGGAACAAGTAGCTGCCAACTTCAAAAGTGGTGACCGATCGTTTTTAAAGTCACGTGGGTTGAAGCCTTGAGTCACGTGGGTTAAAGCCTGAAGTCACGTGGGTTGAAGCCCAAAGTCACGTGGGTTGAAGCCTGAATTTTTTCAATAACAAATATGTCTTTAGTTTTTCGATATTCGTGTTCTTCCGTCAGATATTGCGTTTGGAACAAGTAGCTGCCTACTTCAAAAGTGGTGACCGATCGTTTTAAAAGTCACGTGGGTTGAAGCCTGGAGTCACGTGGGTTGAAGCCTGAAGTCACGTGGGTTGAAGCCTGAAGTCACGTGGGTTGAGGCCTGAAGTCACGTGGGTTGAAGCCTGAATTTTTTCAATGACAAATATGTCTTTAGTTTTTCGATATTCGTGTTCTTCCGTCAGATATTGCGTTTGAAACAAGTAGCTGCCAACTTCAAAAGTGGTGACCGATCGTTTTAAAAGTCACGTGGGTTGGAGCCTGGAGTCACGTGGGTTGAAGCCTGAAGTCACGTGGGTTGAAACCTGAAGTCACGTGGGTTGAGGCCTGAAGTCACGTGGGTTGAAGCCTGAATTTTTTCAATGACAAATATGTCTTTAGTTTTTCGATATTCGTGTTCTTCCGTCAGATATTGCGTTTGGAACAAGTAGCTGCCAACTTCAAAAGTGGTGACCGATCGTTTTTAAAGTCACGTGGGTTGAAGCCTTGAGTCACGTGGGTTAAAGCCTGAAGTCACGTGGGTTGAAGCCCAAAGTCACGTGGGTTGAAGCCTGAATTTTTTCAATAACAAATATGTCTTTAGTTTTTCGATATTCGTGTTCTTCCGTCAGATATTGCGTTTGGAACAAGTAGCTGCCTACTTCAAAAGTGGTGACCGATCGTTTTAAAAGTCACGTGGGTTGAAGCCTGGAGTCACGTGGGTTGAAGCCTGAAGTCACGTGGGTTGAAGCCTGAAGTCACGTGGGTTGGCGCCTGAAGTCACGTGGGTTGAAGCCTGAAGTCACGTGGGTTGAAGCCTGAATTTTTCCAATAACAAGAATGTCTTTAGTTTTTCGGTATTCGTGTTCTTCCGTCAGATATTGCGTTTGGAACAAGTAGCTGCCAACTTCAGAAGCGGTGACCGATCGTATTAAAAGTCACGTGGGTTGAAGCCTGGAGTCACGTGGGTTGAAGCCTGAAGTCACGTGGGTTGAAGCCTGAATTCTTCCAATAACAAATATGTCTTTAGTTTTTCGATATTCGTGTTCTTCCGTCAGATATTGCGTTTGGAACAAGTAGCTGCCTACTTCAAAAGTGGTGACCGATCGTTTTAAAAGTCACGTGGGTTGAAGCCTGGAGTCACGTGGGTTGAAGCCTGAAGTCACGTGGGTTGAAGCCTGAAGTCACGTGGGTTGGCGCCTGAAGTCACGTGGGTTGAAGCCTGAAGTCACGTGGGTTGAAGCCTGAATTTTTTCAATAACAAATATGTCTTTAGTTTTTCGGTATTCGTGTTCTTCCGTCAGATATTGCGTTTGGAACAAGTAGCTGCCAACTTCAGAAGCGGTGACCGATCGTTTTAAAAGTCACGTGGGTTGAAGCCTGGAGTCACGTGGGTTGAAGCCTGAAGTCACGTGGGTTGAAGCCTGAATTCTTCCAATAACAAATATGTCTTTAGTTTTTCGATATTCGTGTTCTTCCGACAGATATTGCGTTTGGAACAAATAGCTGCCAACTTCAAAAGTGGTGACCGATCGTTTTGAGAGTCACGTGGGTTGAAGCCTTGAGTCACGTGGGTTGAGGCCTGAAGTCACGTGGGTTGAAGCCTGAAGTCACGTGGGTTGAAGCCTGAATTTTTTCAATAACAAATATGTCTTTAGTTTTCCGATATTCGTGTTCTTCCGTCAGATATTGCGTTTGGAACAAGTAGCTGCCTACTTCAAAAGTGGTGACAGATCGTTTTAAAAGTCACGTGGGTTGACGCCTGGAGTTACGTGGGTTGAAGCCTGAAGTCACGTGGGTTGAAGCCTGAAGTCACGTGGGTTGAAGCCTGAATTTTTTCAATAACAAATATGTCTTTAGTTTTTCGATATTCGTGTTCTTCCGTCAAATATTGCGTTTGGAACAAGTAGCTGCCAACTTCAAAAGCGGTGACCGATCGTTTCAAAAGTCACGTGGGTTGAAGCCTGGAGTCACGTGGGTTGAAGCCTGAAGTCACGTGGGTTGAAGCCTGAAGTCACGTGGGTTGAAGCCTGAATTTTCTCAATAACAAATATGTCTTTAGTTTTTCGATATTCGTGTTCTTTCGTCAGATCTTGCGTTTGGAACAAGTAGCTGCCAACTTCGAAAGTGGTGACCGATCGTTTTGAAAGTCACGTAGGTTGGAGCCTGGAGTCACGTGGGTTAAAGCCTAAAGTCACGTGGGTTGAAGCCCAAAGTCACGTGGGTTGAAGCCTGAATTTTTTCAATAACAAATATGTCTTTAGTTTTTCGATATTCGTGTTCTTCCGTCAGATATTGCGTTTGGAACAAGTAGCTGCCAACTTCAAAAGTGGTGACCGATCGTTTTAAAAGTCACGTGGGTTGGAGCCTGGAGTCACGTGGGTTGAAGCCTGAAGTCACGTGGGTTGAAACCTGAAGTCACGTGGGTTGAGGCCTGAAGTCACGTGGGTTGAAGCCTGAATTTTTTCAATGACAAATATGTCTTTAGTTTTTCGATATTCGTGTTCTTCCGTCAGATATTGCGTTTGGAACAAGTAGCTGCCAACTTCAAAAGTGGTGACCGATCATTTTAAAAGTCACGTAGGTTGAGGCCTGGAGTCACGTAGGTTGAAGCCTGAAGTCACGTGGGTTGAAGCCTGAAGTCACGTGGGTTAAAGCCTAAATTTTTTCAATAACAAATATGTCTTTAGTTCTTCGATATTCGTGTTCTTCCGTCAGATATTGCGTTTGGAACAAGTAGCTGCCAACTTCAAAAGTGGTGACCGATCGTTTTAAAAGTCACGTGGGTTGAAGCCTTGAGTCACGTGGGTTAAAGCCTGAAGTCACGTGGGTTGAAGCCCAAAGTCACGTGGGTTGAAGCCTGAATTTTTTCAATAACAAATATGTCTTTAGTTTCTCGATATTCGTGTTCTTCCGTCAGATATTACGTTTGAAACAAGTAGCTGCCAACTTCAGAAGTGGTGACCGATCGTTTTGAAAGTCACGTGGGTTGGAGCCTGGAGTAACGTGGGTTTAAGTCTGAAGTCACGTGGGTTGAAGCCTAAAGTCACGTGGGTTGAAGCCTAAAGTCACGTGGGTTGAAGCCTAAAGTCACGTGGGTTGAAGCCTGAATTTTTCAATAACAAATATGTCTTTAGTTTTTCGATATTCGTGTTCTTCCGTCAGATATTGCGTTTGGAACAAGTAGCTGCCTACTTCAAAAGTGGTGACCGATCGTTTTAAAAGTCACGTGGGTTGAAGCCTGGAGTCACGTGGGTTGAAGCCTGAAGTCACGTGGGTTGGCGCCTGAAGTCACGTGGGATGAAGCCTGAAGTCACGTGGGTTGAAGCCTGAATTTTTTCAATAACAAATATGTCTTTAGTTTTTCGGTATTCGTGTTCTTCCGTCAGATATTGCGTTTGGAACAAGTAGCTGCCAACTTCAGAAGCGGTGACCGATCGTTTTAAAAGTCACGTGGGTTGAAGCCTGGAGTCACGTGGGTTGAAGCCTGAAGTCACGTGGGTTGAAGCCTGAATTCTTCCAATAACAAATATGTCTTAAGTTTTTCGATATTCGTGTTCTTCCGACAGATATTGCGTTTGGAACAAATAGCTGCCAACTTCAAAAGTGGTGACCGATCGTTTTGAAAGTCACGTGGGTTGAAGCCTTGAGTCACGTGGGTTGAGGCCTGAAGTCACGTGGGTTGAAGCCTGAAGTCACGTGGGTTGAAGCCTGAATTTTTTCAATAACAAATATGTCTTTAGTTTTCCGATATTCGTGTTCTTCCGTCAGATATTGCGTTTGGAACAAGTAGCTGCCTACTTCAAAAGTGGTGACCGATCGTTTTAAAAGTCACGTGGGTTGACGCCTGGAGTTACGTGGGTTGAAGCCTGAAGTCACGTAGGTTGAAGCCTGAAGTCACGTGGGTTGGAGCCTGAAGTCACGTGGGTTGAAGCCTGAATTTTTTCAATGACAAATATGTCTTTAGTTCTTCGATATTCGTGTTCTTCCGTCAGATATTGCGTTTGGAACAAGTAGCTGCCAACTTCAAAAGTGGTGACCGATCGTTTCAAAAGTCACGTGGATTGAAGCCTGGAGTCACGTGGGTTGAAGCCTGAAGTCACGTGGGTTGAAGCCTAATGTCACGTGGGTTGGAGCCTGAATTTTTTCAATAACAAATATGTCTTTAGTTCTCTAATATTCGTGTTCTTCCGTCAGATATTGCGTTTGGAACAAGTAGCTGCCAACTTCAAAAGTGGTGACCGATTGTTTTAAAAGTCACGTGGGTTGAAGCCAGGAGTCACGTGGGTTGAAGCCTGAAGTCACGTGAGTTGAAGCCTGAAGTCACGTGGGTTGAAGCCTGAATTTTTTCAATAACAAATATGTCTTTAGTTTCTCGATATTCGTGTTTTTCCGTCAGATATTGCGTTTGGAACAAGTAGCTGCCAACTTCAAAAGTTGTGACCGATCGTTTTGAAAGTCACGTGGGTTGAAGCCTGGAGTCACGTGGGTTGAAGCCTGAAGTCACGTGGGTTGAAGCCTGAAGTCACGTGGGATGAAGCCTGAATTTTTTCAATAACAAATATGTCTTTAGTTTTTCGATTCTCGTGTTCTTCCGTCAGATATTGCGTTTGGAAAGAGTAGCTGCCAACTTCAAAAGTGGTGACCGATCGTTTTAAAAGTTACGTGGGTTGAAGCCTGGAGTCACGTGGGTTGAAGCCTGAAGTCACGTGGGTTGAATCCTGAAGTCACGTGGGTTGAAGCCTGAATTTTTTCAATAACAAATATGTCTTTAGTTTTCCGATATTCGTGTTCTTCCGTCAGATATTGCGTTTGGAACAAGTAGCTGCCTACTTCAAAAGTGGTGACCGATCGTTTTAAAAGTCACGTGGGTTGACGCCTGGAGTTACGTGGGTTGAAGCCTGAAGTCACGTGGGTTGAAGCCTGAAGTCACGTGGGTTGAAGCCTGAAGTCACGTGGGTTGAAGCCTGAATTTTTTCAATAACAAATATGTCTTTAGTTTTTCGATATTCGTGTTCTTCCGTCAAATATTGCGTTTGGAACAAGTAGCTGCCAACTTCAAAAGCGGTGACCGATCGTTTCAAAAGTCACGTTGGTTGAAGCCTGGAGTCACGTGGGTTGAAGCCTGAAGTCACGTGGGTTGAAGCCTGAAGTCACGTGGGTTGAAGCCTGAATTTTCTCAATAACAAATATGTCTTTAGTTTTTCGATATTCGTGTTCTTTCGTCAGATATTGCGTTTGGAACAAGTAGCTGCCAACTTCGAAAGTGGTGACCGATCGTTTTGAAAGTCACGTGGGTTGGAGCCTGGAGTCACGTGGGTTAAAGCCTAGAGTCACGTGGGTTGAAGCCCAAAGTCACGTGGGTTGAAGCCTGAATTTTTTCAATAACAAATATGTCTTTAGTTTTTCGATATTCGTGTTCTTCCGTCAGATATTGCGTTTGGAACAAGTAGCTGCCAACTTCAAAAGTGGTGACCGATCGTTTTAAAAGTCACGTGGGTTGGAGCCTGGAGTCACGTGGGTTGAAGCCTGAAGTCACGTGGGTTGAAACCTGAAGTCACGTGGGTTGAGGCCTGAAGTCACGTGGGTTAAAGCCTGAATTTTTTCAATGACAAATATGTCTTTAGTTTTTCGATATTCGTGTTCTTCCGTCAGATATTGCGTTTGGAACAAGTAGCTGCCAACTTCAAAAGTAGTGACCGATCATTTTAAAAGTCACGTGGGTTGAGGCCTGGAGTCACGTAGGTTGAAGCCTGAAGTCACGTGGGTTGAAGCCTGAAGTCACGTGGGTTAAAGCCTAAATTTTTTCAATAACAAATATGTCTTTAGTTCTTCGATATTCGTGTTCTTCCGTCAGATATTGCGTTTGGAACAAGTAGCTGCCAACTTCAAAAGTGGTGACCGATCGTTTTAAAAGTCACGTGGGTTGAAGCCTTGAGTCACGTGGGTTCAAGCCTGAAGTCACGTGGGTTGAAGCCTGAAGTCACGTGGGTTGGAGCCTGAATTTTTTCAATGACAGATATGTCTTTAGTTTTTCGATATTCGTGTTCTTCCGTCAGATATTGCGTTTGGAACAATAAGCTGCCAACTTCAAAAGTGGTTACCGATCGTTCCACAAGTCACGTGGGTTGAAGCCTGGAGTCACGTGGGTTAAAGCCTGAAGTCACGTGGGTTGAAGCCTGAATTTTTTCAATAACAAATATGTCTTTAGTTTCTCGATATTCGTGTTCTTCCGTCAGATATTACGTTTGAAACAAGTAGCTGCCAACTTCAGAAGTGGTGACCGATCGTTTTGAAAGTCACGTGGGTTGGAGCCTGGAGTCACGTGGGTTTAAGTCTGAAGTCACGTGGGTTGAAGCCTAAAGTCACGTGGGTTGAAGCCTAAAGTCACGTGGGTTGAAGCCTAAAGTCACGTGGGTTGAAGCCTGAATTTTTCAATAACAAATATGTCTTTAGTTTTTCGATATTCGTGTTCTTCCGTCAGATATTGCGTTTGGAACAAGTAGCTGCCTACTTCAAAAGTGGTGACTGATCGTTTTAAAAGTCACGTGGGTTGAAGCCTGGAGTCACGTGGGTTGAAGCCTGAAGTCACGTGGGTTGAAGCCTGAAGTCACGTGGGTTGGCGCCTGAAGTCACGTGGGTTGAAACCTGAAGTCACGTGGGTTGAAGCCTGAATTTTTTCAATAACAAATATGTCTTTAGTTTTTCGGTATTCGTGTTCTTCCGTCAGATATTGCGTTTGGAACAAGTAGCTGCCAACTTCAGAAGCGGTGACCGATCGTTTTAAAAGTCACGTGGGTTGAAGCCTGGAGTCACGTGGGTTGAAGCCTGAAGTCACGTGGGTTGAAGCCTGAACTCTTCCAATAACAAATATGTCTTTAGTTTTTCGATATTCGTGTTCTTCCGACAGATATTGCGTTTGGAACAAATAGCTGCCAACTTCAAAAGTGGTGACCGATCGTTTTGAAAGTCACGTGGGTTGAAGCCTTGAGTCACGTGGGTTGAGGCCTTAAGTCACGTGGGTTGAAGCCTGAAGTCACGTGGGTTGAAGCCTGAATTTTTTCAATAACAAATATGTCTTTAGTTCTTCGATATTCGTGTTCTTCCGTCAGATATTGCGTTTGGAACAAGTAGCTGCCAACTTCAAAAGTGGTGACCGATCGTTTTAAAAGTCACGTGGGTTGAAGCCTGGAGTCACGTGGGTTGGAGCCTGAAGTCACGTGGGTTGAAGCCTAATGTCACGTGGGTTGGAGCCTGAATTTTTTCAATAACAAATATGTCTTTAGTTCTCTAATATTCGTGTTCTTCCGTCAGATATTGCGTTTGGAACAAGTAGCTGCCAACTTCAAAAGTGGTGACCGATTGTTTTAAAAGTCACGTGGGTTGAAGCCAGGAGTCACGTGGGTTGAAGCCCGAAGTCACGTGGGTTGAAGCCTGAATTTTTTCAATAACAAATATGTCTTTAGTTTTTCGATATTCGTGTTTTTCCGTCAGATATTGCGTTTGGAACAAGTAGCTGCCGACTTCAAAAGTGGTGACCGATCGTTTTGGAAGTCACGTGGGTTGAAGCCTGGAGTCACGTGGGTTGAAGCCTGAAGTCACGTGGGTTGAAGCCTGAAGTCACGTGGGATGAAGCCTGAATTTTTTCAATAACAAATATGTCTTTAGTTTTTCGATTATCGTGTTCTTCCGTCAGATATTGCGTTTGGAAAGAGTAGCTGCCAACTTCAAAAGTGGTGACCGATCGTTTTAAAAGTTACGTGGGTTGAAGCCTGGAGTCACGTGGGTTGAAGCCTGAAGTCACGTGGGTTGAATCCTGAAGTCACGTGGGTTGAAGCCTGAATTTTTTCAATAACAAATATGTCTTTAGTTTTTCGATATTTGTGTTCTTCCGTCAGATATTGCGTTTGGAACAAGTAGCTGCCAACTTCAAAAGTGGTGACCGATCGTTTTGAAAGTCACGTGGGTTGAAGCCTGGAGTCACGTGGGTTGAAGCCTGAAGTCACGTGGGTTGAAGCCTGAAGTCACGTGGGTTGAAGCCTGAATTTTTTCAATAACAAATCGATATTCGTGTTTTTCCGTCAGATATTGCGTTTGGAACAAGTAGCTGCCAACTTTAAAAGCGGTGAACGATCGTTTTAAAAGTCACGTGGGTTGAGGCCTTGAGTCACGTGGGTTGAAGCCTGAAGTCACGTGGGTTGAAGCCCAAAGTCACGTGGGTTGAAGCCTGAATTTTTTCAATAACAAATATGTCTTTAGTTTTCCGATATTCGTGTTCTTCCGTCAGATATTGCGTTTGGAACAAGTAGCTGCCAACTTCAAAAGTGGTGACCGATCGTTATAAAAGTCACGTGGGTTGAACCCAGGAGTCACGTGGGTTGAGGCCTTAAGTCACGTGGGTTGAAGCTTGAAGTCACGTGGGTTGAAGCCTGAATTTTTTCAATAACAAATATGTCTTTAGTTCTTCGATATTCGTGTTCTTCCGTCAGATATTGCGTTTGGAACAAGTAGCTGCCAACTTCGAAAGTGGTGACCGATCGTTTTAAAAGTCACGTGGGTTGAAGCCTGGAGTCACGTGGGTTGAAGCCTGAAATCACGTGGGTTGAAGCCTGAAGTCACGTGGGTTGAAGCCTGAATTTTTTTAATGACAAATATGTCTTTAGTTTTCCGATATTCGTGTTCTCCCGTCAGATATTGCGTTTGGAACAAGTAGCTGCCAACTTCAAAAGTGGTGAACGATCGTTTCAAAAGTCACGTGGGTTGAAACCTGGAGTCACGTGAGTTGAAGCCTGAAGTCACGTGAGTTGAAGCCTGAAGTCACGTGGGTTGAAGCCTGAAGTCACGTGGGTTGAAGCTTGAATTTTTTCAATAACAAATATGTCTTTAGTTTTTCGATATTCGTGTTCTTTCGTCATATATTGCGTTTGGAACAAGTAGCTGCCATCTTCGAAAGTGGTGACCGATCGTTTTGAAAGTCACGTGGGTTGGAGCCTGGAGTCACGTGGGTTAAAGCCTGAAGTCACATGGGTTGAAGCCCAAAGTCACGTGGGTTGAAGCCTGAATTTTTTCAATAACAAATATGTCTTTAGTTTTTCGATATTCGTGTTCTTCCGTCAGATATTGCGTTTGGAACAAGTAGCTGCCAACTTCAAAAGTGGTGACCGATCGTTTTAAAAGTCACGTGAGTTGGAGCCTGGAGTCACGTGGGTTGAAGCCTGAAGTCACGTGGGTTGAAACCTGAAGTCACGTGGGTTGAGGCCTGAAGTCACGTGGGTTGAAGCCTGAATTTTTTCAATGACAAATATGTCTTTAGTTTTTCGATATTCGTGTTCTTCCGTCAGATATTGCGTTTGGAACAAGTAGCTGCCAACTTCAAAAGTGGTGACCGATCGTTTTAAAAGTCACGTGGGTTGAGGCCTGGAGTCACGTAGGTTGAAGCCTGAAGTCACGTGGGTTGAAGCCTGAAGTCACGTGGGTCGAAGCCTGGATTTTTTCAATGACAGATATGTCTTTAGTTTTTCGATATTCGTGTTCTTCCGTCAGATATTGCGTTTGGAACAATAAGCTGCCAACTGCAAAAGTGGTTACCGATCGTTTTACAAGTCACGTGGGTTGAAGCCTGGAGTCACGTGGGTTGAAGCCTGAAGTCACGTGGGTTGAAGCCCAAAGTCACGTGGGTTGAAGCCTGAATTTTTTCAATAACAAATATGTCTTTAGTTTCTCGATATTCGTGTTCTTCCGTCAGATATTGCGTTTGAAACAAGTAGCTGCCAACTTCAGAAGTGGTGACCGATCGTTTTGAAAGTCACGTGGGTTGGAGCCTGGAGTCACGTGGGTTAAAGTCTGAAGTCACGTGGGTTGAAGCCTAAAGTCACGTGGGTTGAAGCCTAAAGTCACGTGGGTTGAAGCCTGAATTTTTTCAATAACAAATATGTCTTTAGTTTTTCGATATTCGTGTTCTTCCGTCAGATATTGCGTTTGGAACAAGTAGCTGCCTACTTCAAAAGTGGTGACCGATCGTTATAAAAGTCACGTGGGTTGAAGCCTGGAGTCACGTGGGTTGAAGCCTGAAGTCACGTGGGTTGAAGCCTGAAGTCACGTGGGTTGGCGCCTGAAGTCACGTGGGTTGAAGCCTGAAGTCACGTGGGTTGAAGCCTGAATTTTTTCAATAACATATATGTCTTTAGTTCTTCGATATTCGTGTTCTTCCGTCAGATATTGCGTTTGGAACAAGTAGCTGCCAACTTCAAAAGTGGTGACCGATCGTTTTAAAAGTCACGTGGGTTGAAGCCTGGAGTCACGTGGGTTGAAGCCTGGAGTCACGTGGGTTGAAGCCTAAAGTCACGTGGGTTGAAGCCTGAATTTTTTCAATAACAAATATGTCTTTAGTTTCTCGATATTCGTGTTCTTCCGTCAGATATTGCGTTTGAAACAAGTAGCTGCCAACTTCAGAAGTGGTGACCGATCGTTTTGAAAGTCACGTGGGTTGGAGCCTGGAGTCACGTGGGTTTAAGTCTGAAGTCACGTGGGTTGAAGCCTAAAGTCACGTGGGTTGAAGCCTTAAGTCACGTGGGTTGAAGCCTGAATTTTTTCAATAACAAATATGTCTTTAGTTTTTCGATATTCGTGTTCTTCCGTCAGATATTGCGTTTGGAACAAGTAGCTGCCTACTTCAAAAGTGGTGACCGATCGTTTTAAAAGTCACGTGGGTTGAAGCCTGGAGTCACGTGGGTTGAAGCCTGAAGTCACGTGGGTTGGCGCCTGAAGTCACGTGGGTTGAAGCCTGAAGTCACGTGGGTTGAAGCCTGAATTTTTTCAATAACAAATATGTCTTTAGTTCTTCGATATTCGTGTTCTTCCGTCAGATATTGCGTTTGGAACAAGTAGCTGCCAACTTCAAAAGTGGTGACCGATCGTTTTAAAAGTCACGTGGGTTGAAGCCTGGAGGCACGTGGGTTGAAGCCTGAAGTCACGTGGGTTGAAGCCTAAAGACACGTGGGTTGATGCCTGAATTTTTTCAATAACAAGTATGTCTTTAGTTTTTCGATATTCGTGTTCTTCCGTCAGATATTGCGTTTGGAACAAGTAGCTGCCAACTTCAAAAGTGGTGACCGATTGTTTCAAAAGTCACGTGGGTTGAAGCCTGGAGTCACGTGGGTTGAAGCCTGAAGTCTCGTGGGTTGAAGCCTGAAGTCACGTGGGTTGAAGCCTGAATTTTTTCAATAACAAATATGTCTTTAGTTTTTCGATATTCGTGTTCTTCTGTCAGATATTGCGTTTGGAAAGAGTAGCTGCCAACTTCAAAAGTGGTGACCAATCGTTTTAAAAGTCACGTGGGTTGAAGCCTGGAGTCACGTGGGTTGAAGCCTGAAGTCACGTGGGTCGAATCTTGAAGTCACTTGGGTTGAAGCCTGAATTTTCTCAATAACAAATATGTCTTTAGTTTTTCGATATTTGTGTTCTTCCGTCAGATATTGCGTTTGGAACAAGTAGCTGCCAACTTTAAAAGTGGTGACCGATCGTTTTGAAAGTCACGTGGGTTGAAGCCTGGAGTCACGTGGGTTGAAGCCTGAAGTCACGTGGGTTGAAGCCTGAATTTTTTCAATAACAAATATGTCTTTAGTTTTTCGATATTCGTGTTCTTCCGTCAAATATTGCGTTTGGAACAAGTAGCTGCCAACTTCAAAAGCGGTGACCGATCGTTTCAAAAGTCACGTGGGTTGAAGCCTGGAGTCACGTGGGTTGAAGCCTGAAGTCACGTTGGTTGAAGCCTGGATTCTTATAATAACAAATATGTCTTTAGTTTTTCGATATTCGTGTTCTTCCGTCAGATATTGCGTTTGGAACAAATAGCTGCCAACTTCAAAAGTGGTGACCGATCGTTTTATAAGTCACGTGGATTGAAGCCTTGAGTCACGTGGGTTGAAGCCTGAAGTCACGTGGGTTGAAGCCTAAAGTCACGTGGGTTGAAGCCTGAATTTTTTCAATAACAAATATGTCTTTAGTTTTCCGCTATTCGTGTTCTTCCGTCAGATATTGCGTTTGGAACAAGTAGCTGCCTACTTCAAAAGTGGTGACCGATCGTTTTAAAAGTCACGTGGGTTGAGGCCTGGAGTCACGTGGGTTGAAGCCTGAAGTCACGTGGGTTGAAGCCTGAAGTCACGTGGGTTGAAGCCTGAAGTCACGTGGGTTGAAGCCTGAATTTTTTCAATGACAAATATGTCTTTAGTTCTTCGATATTCGTGTTCTTCCGTCAGATATTGCGTTTGGAACAAGTAGCTGCCAACTTCAAAAGTGGTGACCGATCGTTTTAAAAGTCACGTGGGTTGAAGCCTGGAGTCACGTGGGTTGAAGCCTAAAGTCACGTGGGTTGGAGCCTGAATTTTTTCAATAACAATTATGTCTTTAGTTTTTCAATATTCGTGTTCTTCCGTCAGATATTGCGTTTGGAACAAGTAGCTGCCAACTTCAAAAGTGGTGACCGATTGTTTCAAAAGTCACGTGGGTTGAAGCCTGGAGTCACGTGGGTTGAAGCCTGAAGTCACGTGGGTTGAAGCCTGAAGTCACGTGGGTTGAAGCCGGAATTTTCTCAATAACAAATATGTCTTTAGTTTTTCGATATTCGTATTCTTTCGTCAGATATTGCGTTTGGAACAAGTAGCTGCCAACTTCGAAAGTGGTGACCGATGGTTTTGAAAGTCACGTGGGTTGGAGCCTGGAGTCACGTGGGTTAAAGCCTGAAGTCACGTGGGTTGAAGCCCAAAGTCACGTGGGTTGAAGCCTGAATTTTTTCAATAACAAATATGTCTTTAGTTTTTCGATATTCGTGTTCTTCCGTCAGATATTGCGTTTGGAACAAGTAGCTGCCAACTTCAAAAGTGGTGACCGATCGTTTTAAAAGTCACGTGGGTTGGAGCCTGGAGGCACGTGGGTTGAAGCCTGAAGTCACGTGGGTTGAAACCTGAAGTCACGTGGGTTGAGGCCTGAAGTCACGTGGGTTGAAGCCTGAATTTTTTCAATGACAAATATGTCTTTAGTTTTTCGATATTCGTGTTCTTCCGTCAGATATTGCGTTTGGAACAAGTAGCTGCCAACTTCAAAAGTGGTGACCGATCGTTTTAAAAGTCACGTGGGTTGAAGCCTGGAGTCACGTGGGTTAAAGCCTGAAGTCACGTGGGTTGAAGCTCAAAGTCACGTGGGTTGAAGCCTGAATTTTTTCAATAACAAATATGTCTTTAGTTTTTTGATATTCGTGTTCTTCCGTCAGATATTGCGTTTGGAACAAGTAGCTGCCTACTTCAAAAGTGGTGACCGATCGTTTTAAAAGTCACGTGGGTTGAAGCCTGGAGTCACGTGGGTTGAAGCCTGAAGTCACGTGGGTTGAAGCCTGAAGTCACGTGGGTTGAAGATTGAATTTTTTCAATGACAGATATGTCTTTAGTTTTTCGATATTCGTGTTCTTCCGTCAGATATTGCGTTTGGAACAATAAGCTGCCAACTTCAAAAGTGGTTACCGATCGTTTTACAAGTCACGTGGGTTGAAGCCTGGAGTCACGTGGGTTAAAGCCTGAAGTCACGTGGGTTGAAGCCCAAAGTCACGTGGGTTGAAGCCTGAATTTTTTCAATAACAAATATGTCTTATTTTTTTGATATTCGTGTTCTTCCGTCAGATATTGCGTTTGGAACAAGTAGCTGCCTACTTCAAAAGTGGTGACCGATCGTTTTAAAAGTCACGTGGGTTGAAGCCTGGAGTCACGTGGGTTGAAGCCTGAATTCTTCCAATAACAAATATGTCTTTAGTTTTTCGATATTCGTGTTCTTCCGTCAGATATTGCGTTTGGAACAAGTAGCTGCCTACTTCAAAAGTGGTGACCGATCGTTTTAAAAGTCACGTGGGTTGAAGCCTGGAGCACGTGGGTTGAAGCCTGAAGTCACGTGGGTTGAAGCCTGAAGTCACGTGGGTTGGCGCCTGAAGTCACGTGGGTTGAAGCCTGAAGTCACGTGGGTTGAAGCCTGAATTTTTTCAATAACAAATATGTCTTTAGTTTTTCGGTATTCGTGTTCTTCCGTCAGATATTGCGTTTGGAACAAGTAGCTGCCAACTTCAGAAGCGGTGACCGATCGTTTTAAAAGTCACGTGGGTTGAAGCCTGGAGTCACGTGGGTTGAAGCCTGAAGTCACGTGGGTTGAAGCCTGAATTCTTCCAATAACAAATATGTCTTTAGTTTTTCGATATTCGTGTTCTTCCGACAGATATTGCGTTTGGAACAAATAGCTGCCAACTTCAAAAGTGGTGACCGATCGTTTTGAGAGTCACGTGGGTTGAAGCCTTGAGTCACGTGGGTTGAGGCCTGAAGTCACGTGGGTTGAAGCCTGAAGTCACGTGGGTTGAAGCCTGAATTTTTTCAATAACAAATATGTCTTTAGTTTTCCGATATTCGTGTTCTTCCGTCAGATATTGCGTTTGGAACAAGTAGCTGCCTACTTCAAAAGTGGTGACCGATCGTTTTAAAAGTCACGTGGGTTGACGCCTGGAGTAACGTGGGTTGAAGCCTGAAGTCACGTGGGTTGAAGCCTGAAGTCACGTGGGTTGAAGCCTGAATTTTTTCAATAACAAATATGTCTTTAGTTTTTCGATATTCGTGTTCTTCCGTCAAATATTGCGTTTGGAACAAGTAGCTGCCAACTTCAAAAGCGGTGACCGATCGTTTCAAAAGTCACGTGAGTTGAAGCCTGGAGTCACGTGGGTTGAAGCCTGAAGTCACGTGGGTTGAAGCCTGAAGTCACGTGGGTTGAAGCCTGAATTTTCTCAATAACAAATATGTCTTTAGTTTTTCGATATTCGTGTTCTTTCGTCAGATATTGCGTTTGGAACAAGTAGCTGCCAACTTCGAAAGTGGTGACCGATCGTTTTGAAAGTCACGTGGGTTGGAGCCTGGAGTCACGTGGGTTAAAGCCTAAAGTCACGTGGGTTGAAGCCCAAAGTCACGTGGGTTGAAGCCTGAATTTTTTCAATAACAAATATGTCTTTAGTTTTTCGATATTCGTGTTCTTCCGTCAGATATTGCGTTTGGAACAAGTAGCTGCCAACTTCAAAAGTGGTGACCGATCGTTTTAAAAGTCACGTGGGTTGGAGCCTGGAGTCACGTGGGTTGAAGCCTGAAGTCACGTGGGTTGAAACCTGAAGTCACGTGGGTTGAGGCCTGAAGTCACGTGGGTTGAAGCCTGAATTTTTTCAATGACAAATATGTCTTTAGTTTTTCGATATTCGTGTTCTTCCGTCAGATATTGCGTTTGGAACAAGTAGCTGCCAACTTCAAAAGTGGTGACCGATCGTTTTTAAAGTCACGTGGGTTGAAGCCTTGAGTCACGTGGGTTAAAGCCTGAAGTCACGTGGGTGTAAGCCTGAAGTCACGTGGGTTGAAGCCTGAATTTTTTCAATGACAGATATGTCTTTAGTTTTTCGATATTCGTGTTCTTCCGTCAGATATTGCGTTTGGAACAATAAGCTGCCAACTTCAAAAGTGGTTACCGATCGTTTTACAAGTCACGTGGGTTGAAGCCTGGAGTCACGTGGCTTAAAGCCTGAAGTCACGTGGGTTGAAGCCCAAAGTCACGTGGGTTGAAGCCTGAATTTTTTCAATAACAAATATGTCTTTAGTTTTTCGATATTCGTGTTCTTCCGTCAAATATTGCGTTTGGAACAAGTAGCTGCCAACTTCAAAAGCGGTGACCGATCGTTTCAAAAGTCACGTGGGTTGAAGCCTGGAGTCACGTGGGTTGAAGCCTGAAGTCACGTGGGTTGAAGCCTGAAGTCACGTGGGTTGAAGCCTGAATTTTCTCAATAACAAATATGTCTTTAGTTTTTCGATATTCGTGTCCTTTCGTCAGATATTGCGTTTGGAACAAGTAGCTGCCAACTTCGAAAGTGGTGACCGATCGTTTTGAAAGTCACGTGGGTTGGAGCCTGGAGTCACGTGGGTTAAAGCCTAAAGTCACGTGGGTTGAAGCCCAAAGTCACGTGGGTTGAAGCCTGAATTTTTTCAATAACAAATATGTCTTTAGTTTTTCGATATTCGTGTTCTTCCGTCAGATATTGCGTTTGGAACAAGTAGCTGCCAACTTCAAAAGTGGTGACCGATCGTTTTAAAAGTCACGTGGGTTGGAGCCTGGAGTCACGTGGGTTGAAGCCTGAAGTCACGTGGGTTGAAACCTGAAGTCACGTGGGTTGAGGCCTGAAGTCACGTGGGTTGAAGCCTGAATTTTTTCAATGACAAATATGTCTTTAGTTTTTCGATATTCGTGTTCTTCCGTCAGATATTGCGTTTGGAACAAGTAGCTGCCAACTTCAAAAGTGGTGACCGATCGTTTTTAAAGTCACGTGGGTTGAAGCCTTGAGTCACGTGGGTTAAAGCCTGAAGTCACGTGGGTTGAAGCCTGAAGTCACGTGGGTTGAAGCCTGAATTTTTTCAATGACAGATATGTCTTTAGTTTTTCGATATTCGTGTTCTTCCGTCAGATATTGCGTTTGGAACAATAAGCTGCCAACTTCAAAAGTGGTTACCGATCGTTTTACAAGTCACGTGGGTTGAAGCCTGGAGTCACGTGGGTTAAAGCCTGAAGTCACGTGGGTTGAAGCCCAAAGTCACGTGGGTTGAAGCCTGAATTTTTTCAATAACAAATATGTCTTTAGTTTTTCGATATTCGTGTTCTTCCGTCAGATATTGCGTTTGGAACAAGTAGCTGCCTACTTCAAAAGTGGTGACCGATCGTTTTAAAAGTCACGTGGGTTGAAGCCTGGAGTCACGTGGGTTGAAGCCTGAAGTCACGTGGGTTGAAGCCTGAAGTCACGTGGGTTGGCGCCTGAAGTCACGTGGGTTGAAGCCTGAAGTCACGTGGGTTGAAGCCTGAATTTTTTCAATAACAAGAATGTCTTTAGTTTTTCGGTATTCGTGTTCTTCCGTCAGATATTGCGTTTGGAACAAGTAGCTGCCAACTTCAGAAGCGGTGACCGATCGTATTTAAAGTCACGTGGGTTGAAGCCTGGAGTCACGTGGGTTGAAGCCTGAAGTCACGTGGGTTGAAGCCTGAATTCTTCCAATAACAAATATGTCTTTAGTTTTTCGATATTCGTGTTCTTCCGTCAGATATTGCGTTTGGAACAAGTAGCTGCCTACTTCAAAAGTGGTGACCGATCGTTTTAAAAGTCACGTGGGTTGAAGCCTGGAGTCACGTGGGTTGAAGCCTGAAGTCACGTGGGTTGAAGCCTGAAGTCACGTGGGTTGGCGCCTGAAGTCACGTGGGTTGAAGCCTGAAGTCACGTGGGTTGAAACCTGAAGTCACGTGGATTGAGGCCTGAAGTCACGTGGGTTGAAGCCTGAATTTTTTCAATGACAAATATGTCTTTAGTTTTTCGATATTCGTGTTCTTCCGTCAGATATTGCGTTTGGAACAAGTAGCTGCCTACTTCAAAAGTGGTGACCGATCGTTTTAAAAGTCACGTGGGTTGAAGCCTGGAGTTACGTGGGTTGAAGCCTGAAGTCACGTGGGTTGAAGCCTAAAGTCACGTGGGTTGGAGCCTGAATTTTTTCAATAACAATTATGTCTTTAGTTTTTCAATATTCGTGTTCTTCCGTCAGATATTGCGTTTGGAACAAGTAGCTGCCAACTTCAAAAGTGGTGACCGATCGTTTCAAAAGTCACGTGGGTTGAAGCCTGGAGTCACGTGGGTTGAAGCCTAAAGTCACGTGGGTTGAAGCCTAATGTCACGTGGGTTGGAGCCTGAATTTTTTCAATAACAAATATGTCTTTAGTTCTCTAATATCCGTGTTCTTCCGTCAGATATTGCGTTTGGAACAAGTAGCTGCCAACTTCAAAAGTGGTGACCGATCGTTTTAAAAGTCACGTGGGTTGAAGCCTGGAGGCACGTGGGTTGAAGCCTGAATTTTTTCAATAACAAATATGTCTTTAGTTTTTCGATTATCGTGTTCTTCCGTCAGATATTGCGTTTGGAAAGAGTAGCTGCCAACTTCAAAAGTGGTGACCGATCGTTTTAAAAGTTACGTGGGTTGAAGCCTGGAGTCACGTGGGTTGAAGCCTGAAGTCACGTGGGTTGAATCCTGAAGTCACGTGGGTTGAAGCCTGAATTTTTTCAATAACAAATTTGTCTTTAGTTTTTCGATATTTGTGTTCTTCCGTCAGATATTGCGTTTGGAACAAGTAGCTGCCAACTTCAAAAGTGGTGACCGATCGTTTTGAAAGTCACGTGGGTTGAAGCCTGGAGTCACGTGGGTTGATGCCTGAAGTCACGTGGGTTGAAGCCTGAAGTCACGTGGGTTGGAGCCTGAATTTTTTCAATAACAAATCGATATTCGTGTTTTTCCGTCAGATATTGCGTTTGGAACAAGTAGCTGCCAACTTCAAAAGCGGTGAACGATCGTTTTAAAAGTCACGTGGGTTGAAGCCTTGAGTCACGTGGGTTGAAGCCTGAAGTCACGTGGGTTGAAGCCCAAAGTCACGTGGGTTGAAGCCTGAATTTTTTCAATAACAAATATGTCTTTAGTTTTCCGATATTCGTGTTCTTCCGTCAGATATTGCGTTTGGAACAAGTAGCTGCCAACTTCAAAAGTGGTGACCGATCGTTTTAAAAGTCACGTGGGTTGAAGCCTGGAGTCACGTGGGTTGAGGCCTGAAGTCACGTGGGTTGAAGCTTGAAGTCACGTGGGTTGAAGCCTGAATTTTTTCAATAACAAATATGTCTTTAGTTCTTCGATATTCGTGTTCTTCCGTCAGATATTGCGTTTGGAACAAGTAGCTGCCAACTTCGAAAGTGGTGACCGATCGTTTTAAAAGTCACGTGGGTTGAAGCCTGGAGTCACGTGGGTTGAAGCCTGAAGTCACGTGGGTTGAAGCCTGAAGTCACGTGGGTTGAAGCCTGAATTTTTTCAATGACAAATATGTCTTTAGTTTTTCGATATTCGTGTTCTCCCGTCAGATATTGCGTTTGGAACAAGTAGCTGCCAACTTCAAAAGTGGTGAACGATCGTTTCAAAAGTCACGTGGGTTGAAACCTGGAGTCACGTGGGTTGAAGCCTGAAGTCACGTGGGTTGAAGCCTGAAGTCACGTGGGTTGAAGCCTGAAGTCACGTGGGTTGGAGCCTGAATTTTTTCAATAACAAATATGTCTTTAGTTTTTCGATATTCGTGTTCTTCCGTCAAATATTGCGTTTGGAACAAGTAGCTGCCAACTTCAAAAGCGGTGACCGATCGTTTCAAAAGTCACGTGGGTTGAAGCCTGGAGTCACGTGGGTTGAAGCCTGAAGTCACGTGGGTTGAAGCCTGAAGTCACGTGGGTTGAAGCCTGAAGTCACGTGGGTTGAAGCCTGAATTTTCTCAATAACAAATATGTCTTTAGTTTTTCGATATTCGTGTTCTTCCGTCAGATATTGCGTTTGGAACAAGTAGCTGCCAACTTCAAAAGTGGTGACCGATCGTTTTAAAAGTCACGTGGGTTGGAGCCTGGAGTCACGTGGGTTGAAGCCTGAAGTCACGTGGGTTGGAACCTGAAGTCACGTGGGTTGAAGCCTGAATTTTTTCAATGACAAATATGTCTTTAGTTTTCCGATATTCGTGTTCTTCCGTCAGATATTGCGTTTGGAACAAGTAGCTGCCAACTTCAAAAGTGGTGACCGATCGTTTTAAAAGTCACGTGGGTTGGAGCCTGGAGTCACGTGGGTTGAAGCCTGAAGTCACGTGGGTTGGAACCTGAAGTCACGTGGGTTGAAGCCTGAATTTTTTCAATGACAAATATGTCTTTAGTTTTCCGATATTCGTGTTCTTCCGTCAGATATTGCGTTTGGAACAAGTAGCTGCCAACTTCAAAAGTGGTGACCGATCATTTTAAAAGTCACGTGGGTTGAGGCCTGGAGTCACGTAGGTTGAAGCCTGAAGTCACGTGGGTTGAAGCCTGAAGTCACGTGGGTTGAAGCCTAAATTTTTTCAATAACAAATATGTCTTTAGTTCTTTGATATTCGTGTTCTTCCGTCAGATATTGCGTTTGGAACAAGTAGCTGCCAACTTCAAAAGTGGTGACCGATCGTTTTAAAAGTCACGTGAGTTGAAGCCTTGAGTCACGTGGGTTGAAGCCTTGAGTCACGTGGGTTAAAGCCTGAAGTCACGTGGGTTGAAGCCTGAAGTCACGTGGGTTGAAGCCTGAATTTTTCCAATGACAGATATGTCTTTAGTTTTTCGATATTCGTGTTCTTCCGTCAGATATTGCGTTTGGAACAAGTAGCTGCCAACTTCAAAAGTGGTGACCGATCGTTTTAAAAGTCACGTGGGTTGAAGCCTGGTGTCACGTGGGTTGAAGCCTGAAGTTACGTGGGTTGAAGCCTAAAGTCACGTGGGTTGAAGCCTGAATTTTTTCAATAACAAATATGTCTTTAGTTTTTCGATATCCGTGTTCTTCCGTCAGATATTGCGTTTGGAACAATAAGCTGCCAACTTCAAAAGTAGTGACCGATCGTTTTCAAAGTCACGTGGGTTGAAGCCTGGAGACACGTGGGTTGAAGCCTGAAATCACGTGGGTTGAAGCCTAAAGTCACGTGGGTTGAAGCCTGAATTTTTTCAATAACAAATATGTCTTTAGTTTTTCGATATTCGTGTTCTTCCGTCGGATATTGCGTTTGGAACAAAAAGCTGCCAACTTCAAAAGTGGTTACCGATCGTTTTACAAGTCACGTGGGTTGAAGCCTGGAGTCACGTGGGTTAAAGCCTGAAGTCACGTGGGTTGAAGCTTAAAGTCACGTGGGTTGAAGCCTGAATTTTTTCAATAACAATAATGTCTTTAGTTTCTCGATATTCGTGTTCTACCGTCAGATATTGCGTTTGGAACAAGTAGCTGCCAACTTCAGAAGTGGTGACCGATCGTTTTGAAAGTCACGTGGGTTGGAGCCTGGAGTCACGTGGGTTAAAGCCTAAAGTCACGTGGGTTGAAGCCTAAAGTCACGTGGGTTGAAGCCTAGAGTCACGTGGGTTGAAGCTTGAATTTTTTCAATAACAAATATGTCTTTAGTTTTTTGATATTCGTGTTCTTCCGTCAGATATTGCGTTTGGAACAAGTAGCTGCCTACTTCAAAAGTGGTGACCGATCGTTTTAAAAGTCACGTGGGTTGAAGCCTGGAGTCACGTGGGTTGAAGCCTGGAGTCACGTGGGTTGAAGCCTGAAGTCACGTGGGTTGGAGCCTGAAGTCACGTGGGTTGAAGCCTGAATTTTTCAATGACAAATATTGCTTTAGTTTTTCGATATTCGTGTTCTTCCGTCAGATATTGCGTTTGGAACAAGTAGCTGCAAACTTCAAAAGTGGTGACCGATCGTTTCAAAAGTCACGTGGGTTGAGGCCTGGAGTCATGTGGATTGGAGCCTGAAGTCACGTGGGTTGAAGCTTGAAGTCACGTGGGTTGAAGCCTGATTTTTTTCAATAACACATATGTCTTTAGTTCTTCGATATTCGTGTTGTTCCGTCAGATATTGCGTTTGGAACAAGTAGCTGCCAACTTCGAAAGTGGTGACCGATGGTTTTGAAAGTCACGTGGGTTGGAGCCTGGAGTCACGTGGGTTAAGCCTAAAGTCACGTGGGTTGAAGCCCAAAGTCACGTGGGTTGAAGCCTGAATTTTTTCAATAACAAATATGTCTTTAGTTTTTCGATATTCGTGTTCTTCCGTCAGATATTGCGTTTGGAACAAGTAGCTGCCAACTTCAAAAGTCGTGACCGATCGTTTTAAAAGTCACGTGGGTTGGAGCCTGGAGTCACGTGGGTTGAAGCCTGAAGTCACGTGGGTTTTAACCTGAAGTCACGTGGGTTGAAGCCTGAATTTTTTCAATGACAAATATGTCTTTAGTTTTTCGATATTCGTGTTCTTCCGTCAGATATTGCGTTTGGAACAAGTAGCTGCCAACTTCAAAAGTGGTGACCGATCATTTTAAAAGTCACGTGGGTTGAGGCCTGGAGTCACGTAGGTTGAAGCCTGAAGTCACGTGGGTTGAAGCCTGAAGTCACGTGGGTTGAAGCCTAAATTTTTTCAATAACAAATATGTCTTTAGTTCTTTGATATTCGTGTTCTTCCGTCAGATATTGCGTTTGGAACAAGTAGCTGCCAACTTCAAAAGTGGTGACCGATCGTTTCAAAAGTCACGTGGGTTGAAGCCTTGAGTCACGTGGGTTGAAGCCTTGAGTCACGTGGGTTAAAGCCTGAAGTCACGTGGGTTGAAGCCTGAAGTCACGTGGGTTGAAGCCTGAATTTTTCCATTGACAGATATGTCTTTAGTTTTTCGATATTCGTGTTCTTCCGTCAGATATTGCGTTTGGAACAAGTAGCTGCCAACTTCAAAAGTGGTGACCGATCGTTTTAAAAGTCACGTGGGTTGAAGCCTGGTGTCACGTGGGTTGAAGCCTGAAGTTACGTGGGTTGAAGCCTAAAGTCACGTGGGTTGAAGCCTGAATTTTTTCAATAACAAATATGTCTTTAGTTTTTCGATATCCGTGTTCTTCCGTCAGATATTGCGTTTGGAACAATAAGCTGCCAACTTCAAAAGTGGTGACCGATCGTTTTCAAAGTCACGTGGGTTGAAGCCTGGAGACACGTGGGTTGAAGCCTGAAATCACGTGGGTTGAAGCCTAAAGTCACGTGGGTTGAAGCCTGAATTTTTTCAATAACAAATATGTCTTTAGTTTTTCGATATTCGTGTTCTCCCGTCAGATATTGCGTTTGGAACAATAAGCTGCCAACTTCAAAAGTGGTGACCGATCGTTTTCAAAGTCACGTGGGTTGAAGCCTGGAGTCACGTGGGTTGAAGCCTGAGGTCACGTGGGTTGAAGCCTGAAATCACGTGGGTTGAAGCCTGAATTTTTTCAATAACAAATATGTCTTTAGTTTTTCGATATTCGTGTTCTTCCGTCGGATATTGCGTTTGGAACAAAAAGCTGCCAACTTCAAAAGTGGTTACCGATCGTTTTACAAGTCACGTGGGTTGAAGCCTGGAGTCACGTGGGTTAAAGCCTGAAGTCACGTGGGTTGAAGCTTAAAGTCACGTGGGTTGAAGCCTGAATTTTTTCAATAACAATAATGTCTTTATTTCTCGATAATAGTGTTCTACCGTCAGATATTGCGTTTGGAACAAGTAGCTGCCAACTTCAAAAGTGGTGACCGATCGTTTTAAAAGTCACGTGGGTTGGAGCCTGGAGTCACGTGGGTTGAAGCCTGAAGTCACGTGGGTTGAAACCTGAAGTCACGTGGGTTGAGGCCTGAAGTCACGTGGGTTGAAGCCTGAATTTTTTCAATGACAAATATGTCTTTAGTTTTTCGATATTCGTGTTCTTCCGTCAGATATTGCGTTTGGAACAAGTAGCTGCCAACTTCAAAAGTGGTGACCGATCGTTTTTAAAGTCACGTGGGTTGAAGCCTTGAGTCACGTGGGTTAAAGCCTGAAGTCACGTGGGTTGAAGCCTGAAGTCACGTGGGTTGAAGCCTGAATTTTTTCAATGACAGATATGTCTTTAGTTTTTCGATATTCGTGTTCTTCCGTCAGATATTGCGTTTGGAACAATAAGCTGCCAACTTCAAAAGTGGTTACCGATCGTTTTACAAGTCACGTGGGTTGAAGCCTGGAGTCACGTGGGTTAAAGCCTGAAGTCACGTGGGTTGAAGCCCAAAGTCACGTGGGTTGAAGCCTGAATTTTTTCAATAACAAATATGTCTTTAGTTTTTCGATATTCGTGTTCTTCCGTCAAATATTGCGTTTGGAACAAGTAGCTGCCAACTTCAAAAGCGGTGACCGATCGTTTCAAAAGTCACGTGGGTTGAAGCCTGGAGTCACGTGGGTTGAAGCCTGAAGTCACGTGGGTTGAAGCCTGAAGTCACGTGGGTTGAAGCCTGAATTTTCTCAATAACAAATATGTCTTTAGTTTTTCGATATTCGTGTTCTTTCGTCAGATATTGCGTTTGGAACAAGTAGCTGCCAACTTCGAAAGTGGTGACCGATCGTTTTGAAAGTCACGTGGGTTGGAGCCTGGAGTCACGTGGGTTAAAGCCTAAAGTCACGTGGGTTGAAGCCCAAAGTCACGTGGGTTGAAGCCTGAATTTTTTCAATAACAAATATGTCTTTAGTTTTTCGATATTCGTGTTCTTCCGTCAGATATTGCGTTTGGAACAAGTAGCTGCCAACTTCAAAAGTGGTGACCGATCGTTTTAAAAGTCACGTGGGTTGGAGCCTGGAGTCACGTGGGTTGAAGCCTGAAGTCACGTGGGTTGAAACCTGAAGTCACGTGGGTTGAGGCCTGAAGTCACGTGGGTTGAAGCCTGAATTTTTTCAATGACAAATATGTCTTTAGTTTTTCGATATTCGTGTTCTTCCGTCAGATATTGCGTTTGGAACAAGTAGCTGCCAACTTCAAAAGTGGTGACCGATCGTTTTTAAAGTCACGTGGGTTGAAGCCTTGAGTCACGTGGGTTAAAGCCTGAAGTCACGTGGGTTGAAGCCTGAAGTCACGTGGGTTGAAGCCTGAATTTTTTCAATGACAGATATGTCTTTAGTTTTTCGATATTCGTGTTCTTCCGTCAGATATTGCGTTTGGAACAATAAGCTGCCAACTTCAAAAGTGGTTACCGATCGTTTTACAAGTCACGTGGGTTGAAGCCTGGAGTCACGTGGGTTAAAGCCTGAAGTCACGTGGGTTGAAGCCCAAAGTCACGTGGGTTGAAGCCTGAATTTTTTCAATAACAAATATGTCTTTAGTTTTTCGATATTCGTGTTCTTCCGTCAGATATTGCGTTTGGAACAAGTAGCTGCCTACTTCAAAAGTGGTGACCGATCGTTTTAAAAGTCACGTGGGTTGAAGCCTGGAGTCACGTGGGTTGAAGCCTGAAGTCACGTGGGTTGAAGCCTGAAGTCACGTGGGTTGGCGCCTGAAGTCACGTGGGTTGAAGCCTGAAGTCACGTGGGTTGAAGCCTGAATTTTTTCAATAACAAGAATGTCTTTAGTTTTTCGGTATTCGTGTTCTTCCGTCAGATATTGCGTTTGGAACAAGTAGCTGCCAACTTCAGAAGCGGTGACCGATCGTATTTAAAGTCACGTGGGTTGAAGCCTGGAGTCACGTGGGTTGAAGCCTGAAGTCACGTGGGTTGAAGCCTGAATTCTTCCAATAACAAATATGTCTTTAGTTTTTCGATATTCGTGTTCTTCCGTCAGATATTGCGTTTGGAACAAGTAGCTGCCTACTTCAAAAGTGGTGACCGATCGTTTTAAAAGTCACGTGGGTTGAAGCCTGGAGTCACGTGGGTTGAAGCCTGAAGTCACGTGGGTTGAAGCCTGAAGTCACGTGGGTTGGCGCCTGAAGTCACGTGGGTTGAAGCCTGAAGTCACGTGGGTTGAAACCTGAAGTCACGTGGGTTGAGGCCTGAAGTCACGTGGGTTGAAGCCTGAATTTTTTCAATGACAAATATGTCTTTAGTTTTTCGATATTCGTGTTCTTCCGTCAGATATTGCGTTTGGAACAAGTAGCTGCCTACTTCAAAAGTGGTGACCGATCGTTTTAAAAGTCACGTGGGTTGAAGCCTGGAGTTACGTGGGTTGAAGCCTGAAGTCACGTGGGTTGAAGCCTAAAGTCACGTGGGTTGGAGCCTGAATTTTTTCAATAACAATTATGTCTTTAGTTTTTCAATATTCGTGTTCTTCCGTCAGATATTGCGTTTGGAACAAGTAGCTGCCAACTTCAAAAGTGGTGACCGATCGTTTCAAAAGTCACGTGGGTTGAAGCCTGGAGTCACGTGGGTTGAAGCCTAAAGTCACGTGGGTTGAAGCCTAATGTCACGTGGGTTGGAGCCTGAATTTTTTCAATAACAAATATGTCTTTAGTTCTCTAATATTCGTGTTCTTCCGTCAGATATTGCGTTTGGAACAAGTAGCTGCCAACTTCAAAAGTGGTGACCGATCGTTTTAAAAGTCACGTGGGTTGAAGCCTGGAGGCACGTGGGTTGAAGCCTGAATTTTTTCAATAACAAATATGTCTTTAGTTTTTCGATTATCGTGTTCTTCCGTCAGATATTGCGTTTGGAAAGAGTAGCTGCCAACTTCAAAAGTGGTGACCGATCGTTTTAAAAGTTACGTGGGTTGAAGCCTGGAGTCACGTGGGTTGAAGCCTGAAGTCACGTGGGTTGAATCCTGAAGTCACGTGGGTTGAAGCCTGAATTTTTTCAATAACAAATTTGTCTTTAGTTTTTCGATATTTGTGTTCTTCCGTCAGATATTGCGTTTGGAACAAGTAGCTGCCAACTTCAAAAGTGGTGACCGATCGTTTTGAAAGTCACGTGGGTTGAAGCCTGGAGTCACGTGGGTTGATGCCTGAAGTCACGTGGGTTGAAGCCTGAAGTCACGTGGGTTGGAGCCTGAATTTTTTCAATAACAAATCGATATTCGTGTTTTTCCGTCAGATATTGCGTTTGGAACAAGTAGCTGCCAACTTCAAAAGCGGTGAACGATCGTTTTAAAAGTCACGTGGGTTGAAGCCTTGAGTCACGTGGGTTGAAGCCTGAAGTCACGTGGGTTGAAGCCCAAAGTCACGTGGGTTGAAGCCTGAATTTTTTCAATAACAAATATGTCTTTAGTTTTCCGATATTCGTGTTCTTCCGTCAGATATTGCGTTTGGAACAAGTAGCTGCCAACTTCAAAAGTGGTGACCGATCGTTTTAAAAGTCACGTGGGTTGAAGCCTGGAGTCACGTGGGTTGAGGCCTGAAGTCACGTGGGTTGAAGCTTGAAGTCACGTGGGTTGAAGCCTGAATTTTTTCAATAACAAATATGTCTTTAGTTCTTCGATATTCGTGTTCTTCCGTCAGATATTGCGTTTGGAACAAGTAGCTGCCAACTTCGAAAGTGGTGACCGATCGTTTTAAAAGTCACGTGGGTTGAAGCCTGGAGTCACGTGGGTTGAAGCCTGAAGTCACGTGGGTTGAAGCCTGAAGTCACGTGGGTTGAAGCCTGAATTTTTTCAATGACAAATATGTCTTTAGTTTTTCGATATTCGTGTTCTCCCGTCAGATATTGCGTTTGGAACAAGTAGCTGCCAACTTCAAAAGTGGTGAACGATCGTTTCAAAAGTCACGTGGGTTGAAACCTGGAGTCACGTGGGTTGAAGCCTGAAGTCACGTGGGTTGAAGCCTGAAGTCACGTGGGTTGAAGCCTGAAGTCACGTGGGTTGGAGCCTGAATTTTTTCAATAACAAATATGTCTTTAGTTTTTCGATATTCGTGTTCTTCCGTCAAATATTGCGTTTGGAACAAGTAGCTGCCAACTTCAAAAGCGGTGACCGATCGTTTCAAAAGTCACGTGGGTTGAAGCCTGGAGTCACGTGGGTTGAAGCCTGAAGTCACGTGGGTTGAAGCCTGAAGTCACGTGGGTTGAAGCCTGAAGTCACGTGGGTTGAAGCCTGAATTTTCTCAATAACAAATATGTCTTTAGTTTTTCGATATTCGTGTTCTTTCGTCAGATATTGCGTTTGGAACAAGTAGCTGCCAACTTCGAAAGTGGTGACCGATGGTTTTGAAAGTCACGTGGGTTGGAGCCTGGAGTCACGTGGGTTAAGCCTAAAGTCACGTGGGTTGAAGCCCAAAGTCACGTGGGTTGAAGCCTGAATTTTTTCAATAACAAATATGTCTTTAGTTTTTCGATATTCGTGTTCTTCCGTCAGATATTGCGTTTGGAACAAGTAGCTGCCAACTTCAAAAGTGGTGACCGATCGTTTTAAAAGTCACGTGGGTTGGAGCCTGGAGTCACGTGGGTTGAAGCCTGAAGTCACGTGGGTTGGAACCTGAAGTCACGTGGGTTGAAGCCTGAATTTTTTCAATGACAAATATGTCTTTAGTTTTCCGATATTCGTGTTCTTCCGTCAGATATTGCGTTTGGAACAAGTAGCTGCCAACTTCAAAAGTGGTGACCGATCATTTTAAAAGTCACGTGGGTTGAGGCCTGGAGTCACGTAGGTTGAAGCCTGAAGTCACGTGGGTTGAAGCCTGAAGTCACGTGGGTTGAAGCCTAAATTTTTTCAATAACAAATATGTCTTTAGTTCTTTGATATTCGTGTTCTTCCGTCAGATATTGCGTTTGGAACAAGTAGCTGCCAACTTCAAAAGTGGTGACCGATCGTTTTAAAAGTCACGTGAGTTGAAGCCTTGAGTCACGTGGGTTGAAGCCTTGAGTCACGTGGGTTAAAGCCTGAAGTCACGTGGGTTGAAGCCTGAAGTCACGTGGGTTGAAGCCTGAATTTTTCCAATGACAGATATGTCTTTAGTTTTTCGATATTCGTGTTCTTCCGTCAGATATTGCGTTTGGAACAAGTAGCTGCCAACTTCAAAAGTGGTGACCGATCGTTTTAAAAGTCACGTGGGTTGAAGCCTGGTGTCACGTGGGTTGAAGCCTGAAGTTACGTGGGTTGAAGCCTAAAGTCACGTGGGTTGAAGCCTGAATTTTTTCAATAACAAATATGTCTTTAGTTTTTCGATATCCGTGTTCTTCCGTCAGATATTGCGTTTGGAACAATAAGCTGCCAACTTCAAAAGTGGTGACCGATCGTTTTCAAAGTCACGTGGGTTGAAGCCTGGAGACACGTGGGTTGAAGCCTGAAATCACGTGGGTTGAAGCCTAAAGTCACGTGGGTTGAAGCCTGAATTTTTTCAATAACAAATATGTCTTTAGTTTTTCGATATTCGTGTTCTTCCGTCGGATATTGCGTTTGGAACAAAAAGCTGCCAACTTCAAAAGTGGTTACCGATCGTTTTACAAGTCACGTGGGTTGAAGCCTGGAGTCACGTGGGTTAAAGCCTGAAGTCACGTGGGTTGAAGCTTAAAGTCACGTGGGTTGAAGCCTGAATTTTTTCAATAACAATAATGTCTTTAGTTTCTCGATATTCGTGTTCTACCGTCAGATATTGCGTTTGGAACAAGTAGCTGCCAACTTCAGAAGTGGTGACCGATCGTTTTGAAAGTCACGTGGGTTGGAGCCTGGAGTCACGTGGGTTAAAGCCTAAAGTCACGTGGGTTGAAGCCTAAAGTCACGTGGGTTGAAGCCTAGAGTCACGTGGGTTGAAGCTTGAATTTTTTCAATAACAAATATGTCTTTAGTTTTTTGATATTCGTGTTCTTCCGTCAGATATTGCGTTTGGAACAAGTAGCTGCCTACTTCAAAAGTGGTGACCGATCGTTTTAAAAGTCACGTGGGTTGAAGCCTGGAGTCACGTGGGTTGAAGCCTGGAGTCACGTGGGTTGAAGCCTGAAGTCACGTGGGTTGGAGCCTGAAGTCACGTGGGTTGAAGCCTGAATTTTTCAATGACAAATATTGCTTTAGTTTTTCGATATTCGTGTTCTTCCGTCAGATATTGCGTTTGGAACAAGTAGCTGCAAACTTCAAAAGTGGTGACCGATCGTTTCAAAAGTCACGTGGGTTGAGGCCTGGAGTCATGTGGATTGGAGCCTGAAGTCACGTGGGTTGAAGCTTGAAGTCACGTGGGTTGAAGCCTGAATTTTTTCAATAACACATATGTCTTTAGTTCTTCGATATTCGTGTTGTTCCGTCAGATATTGCGTTTGGAACAAGTAGCTGCCAACTTCGAAAGTGGTGACCGATGGTTTTGAAAGTCACGTTGGTTGGAGCCTGGAGTCACGTGGGTTAAGCCTAAAGTCACGTGGGTTGAAGCCCAAAGTCACGTGGGTTGAAGCCTGAATTTTTTCAATAACAAATATGTCTTTAGTTTTTCGATATTCGTGTTCTTCCGTCAGATATTGCGTTTGGAACAAGTAGCTGCCAACTTCAAAAGTCGTGACCGATCGTTTTAAAAGTCACGTGGGTTGGAGCCTGGAGTCACGTGGGTTGAAGCCTGAAGTCACGTGGGTTGGAACCTGAAGTCACGTGGGTTGAAGCCTGAATTTTTTCAATGACAAATATGTCTTTAGTTTTTCGATATTCGTGTTCTTCCGTCAGATATTGCGTTTGGAACAAGTAGCTGCCAACTTCAAAAGTGGTGACCGATCATTTTAAAAGTCACGTGGGTTGAGGCCTGGAGTCACGTAGGTTGAAGCCTGAAGTCACGTGGGTTGAAGCCTGAAGTCACGTGGGTTGAAGCCTAAATTTTTTCAATAACAAATATGTCTTTAGTTCTTTGATATTCGTGTTCTTCCGTCAGATATTGCGTTTGGAACAAGTAGCTGCCAACTTCAAAAGTGGTGACCGATCGTTTCAAAAGTCACGTGGGTTGAAGCCTTGAGTCACGTGGGTTGAAGCCTTGAGTCACGTGGGTTAAAGCCTGAAGTCACGTGGGTTGAAGCCTGAAGTCACGTGGGTTGAAGCCTGAATTTTTCCATTGACAGATATGTCTTTAGTTTTTCGATATTCGTGTTCTTCCGTCAGATATTGCGTTTGGAACAAGTAGCTGCCAACTTCAAAAGTGGTGACCGATCGTTTTAAAAGTCACGTGGGTTGAAGCCTGGTGTCACGTGGGTTGAAGCCTGAAGTTACGTGGGTTGAAGCCTAAAGTCACGTGGGTTGAAGCCTGAATTTTTTCAATAACAAATATGTCTTTAGTTTTTCGATATCCGTGTTCTTCCGTCAGATATTGCGTTTGGAACAATAAGCTGCCAACTTCAAAAGTGGTGACCGATCGTTTTCAAAGTCACGTGGGTTGAAGCCTGGAGACACGTGGGTTGAAGCCTGAAATCACGTGGGTTGAAGCCTAAAGTCACGTGGGTTGAAGCCTGAATTTTTTCAATAACAAATATGTCTTTAGTTTTTCGATATTCGTGTTCTCCCGTCAGATATTGCGTTTGGAACAATAAGCTGCCAACTTCAAAAGTGGTGACCGATCGTTTTCAAAGTCACGTGGGTTGAAGCCTGGAGTCACGTGGGTTGAAGCCTGAGGTCACGTGGGTTGAAGCCTGAAATCACGTGGGTTGAAGCCTGAATTTTTTCAATAACAAATATGTCTTTAGTTTTTCGATATTCGTGTTCTTCCGTCGGATATTGCGTTTGGAACAAAAAGCTGCCAACTTCAAAAGTGGTTACCGATCGTTTTACAAGTCACGTGGGTTGAAGCCTGGAGTCACGTGGGTTAAAGCCTGAAGTCACGTGGGTTGAAGCTTAAAGTCACGTGGGTTGAAGCCTGAATTTTTTCAATAACAATAATGTCTTTAGTTTCTCGATAATAGTGTTCTACCGTCAGATATTGCGTTTGGAACAAGTAGCTGCCAACTTCAAAAGTGGTGACCGATCGTTTTAAAAGTCACGTGGGTTGGAGCCTGGAGTCACGTGGGTTGAAGCCTGAAGTCACGTGGGTTGAAACCTGAAGTCACGTGGGTTGAGGCCTGAAGTCACGTGGGTTGAAGCCTGAATTTTTTCAATGACAAATATGTCTTTAGTTTTTCGATATTCGTGTTCTTCCGTCAGATATTGCGTTTGGAACAAGTAGCTGCCAACTTCAAAAGTGGTGACCGATCGTTTTTAAAGTCACGTGGGTTGAAGCCTTGAGTCACGTGGGTTAAAGCCTGAAGTCACGTGGGTTGAAGCCTGAAGTCACGTGGGTTGAAGCCTGAATTTTTTCAATGACAGATATGTCTTTAGTTTTTCGATATTCGTGTTCTTCCGTCAGATATTGCGTTTGGAACAATAAGCTGCCAACTTCAAAAGTGGTTACCGATCGTTTTACAAGTCACGTGGGTTGAAGCCTGGAGTCACGTGGGTTAAAGCCTGAAGTCACGTGGGTTGAAGCCCAAAGTCACGTGGGTTGAAGCCTGAATTTTTTCAATAACAAATATGTCTTTAGTTTTTCGATATTCGTGTTCTTCCGTCAAATATTGCGTTTGGAACAAGTAGCTGCCAACTTCAAAAGCGGTGACCGATCGTTTCAAAAGTCACGTGGGTTGAAGCCTGGAGTCACGTGGGTTGAAGCCTGAAGTCACGTGGGTTGAAGCCTGAAGTCACGTGGGTTGAAGCCTGAATTTTCTCAATAACAAATATGTCTTTAGTTTTTCGATATTCGTGTTCTTTCGTCAGATATTGCGTTTGGAACAAGTAGCTGCCAACTTCGAAAGTGGTGACCGATCGTTTTGAAAGCACGTGGGTTGGAGCCTGGAGTCACGTGGGTTAAAGCCTAAAGTCACGTGGGTTGAAGCCCAAAGTCACGTGGGTTGAAGCCTGAATTTTTTCAATAACAAATATGTCTTTAGTTTTTCGATATTCGTGTTCTTCCGTCAGATATTGCGTTTGGAACAAGTAGCTGCCAACTTCAAAAGTGGTGACCGATCGTTTTAAAAGTCACGTGGGTTGGAGCCTGGAGTCACGTGGGTTGAAGCCTGAAGTCACGTGGGTTGAAACCTGAAGTCACGTGGGTTGAGGCCTGAAGTCACGTGGGTTGAAGCCTGAATTTTTTCAATGACAAATATGTCTTTAGTTTTTCGATATTCGTGTTCTTCCGTCAGATATTGCGTTTGGAACAAGTAGCTGCCAACTTCAAAAGTGGTGACCGATCGTTTTTAAAGTCACGTGGGTTGAAGCCTTGAGTCACGTGGGTTAAAGCCTGAAGTCACGTGGGTTGAAGCCTGAAGTCACGTGGGTTGAAGCCTGAATTTTTTCAATGACAGATATGTCTTTAGTTTTTCGATATTCGTGTTCTTCCGTCAGATATTGCGTTTGGAACAAAAAGCTGCCAACTTCAAAAGTGGTTACCGATCGTTTTACAAGTCACGTGGGTTGAAGCCTGGAGTCACGTGGGTTAAAGCCTGAAGTCACGTGGGTTGAAGCTTAAAGTCACGTGGGTTGAAGCCTGAATTTTTTCAATAACAATAATGTCTTTAGTTTCTCGATATTCGTGTTCTACCGTCAGATATTGCGTTTGGAACAAGTAGCTGCCAACTTCAGAAGTGGTGACCGATCGTTTTGAAAGTCACGTGGGTTGGAGCCTGGAGTCACGTGGGTTAAAGCCTAAAGTCACGTGGGTTGAAGCCTAAAGTCACGTGGGTTGAAGCCTAGAGTCACGTGGGTTGAAGCTTGAATTTTTTCAATAACAAATATGTCTTTAGTTTTTTGATATTCGTGTTCTTCCGTCAGATATTGCGTTTGGAACAAGTAGCTGCCTACTTCAAAAGTGGTGACCGATCGTTTTAAAAGTCACGTGGGTTGAAGCCTGGAGTCACGTGGGTTGAAGCCTGGAGTCACGTGGGTTGAAGCCTGAAGTCACGTGGGTTGGAGCCTGAAGTCACGTGGGTTGAAGCCTGAATTTTTCAATGACAAATATTGCTTTAGTTTTTCGATATTCGTGTTCTTCCGTCAGATATTGCGTTTGGAACAAGTAGCTGCAAACTTCAAAAGTGGTGACCGATCGTTTCAAAAGTCACGTGGGTTGAGGCCTGGAGTCATGTGGATTGGAGCCTGAAGTCACGTGGGTTGAAGCTTGAAGTCACGTGGGTTGAAGCCTGAATTTTTTCAATAACACATATGTCTTTAGTTCTTCGATATTCGTGTTGTTCCGTCAGATATTGCGTTTGGAACAAGTAGCTGCCAACTTCGAAAGTGGTGACCGATGGTTTTGAAAGTCACGTTGGTTGGAGCCTGGAGTCACGTGGGTTAAGCCTAAAGTCACGTGGGTTGAAGCCCAAAGTCACGTGGGTTGAAGCCTGAATTTTTTCAATAACAAATATGTCTTTAGTTTTTCGATATTCGTGTTCTTCCGTCAGATATTGCGTTTGGAACAAGTAGCTGCCAACTTCAAAAGTCGTGACCGATCGTTTTAAAAGTCACGTGGGTTGGAGCCTGGAGTCACGTGGGTTGAAGCCTGAAGTCACGTGGGTTGGAACCTGAAGTCACGTGGGTTGAAGCCTGAATTTTTTCAATGACAAATATGTCTTTAGTTTTTCGATATTCGTGTTCTTCCGTCAGATATTGCGTTTGGAACAAGTAGCTGCCAACTTCAAAAGTGGTGACCGATCATTTTAAAAGTCACGTGGGTTGAGGCCTGGAGTCACGTAGGTTGAAGCCTGAAGTCACGTGGGTTGAAGCCTGAAGTCACGTGGGTTGAAGCCTAAATTTTTTCAATAACAAATATGTCTTTAGTTCTTTGATATTCGTGTTCTTCCGTCAGATATTGCGTTTGGAACAAGTAGCTGCCAACTTCAAAAGTGGTGACCGATCGTTTCAAAAGTCACGTGGGTTGAAGCCTTGAGTCACGTGGGTTGAAGCCTTGAGTCACGTGGGTTAAAGCCTGAAGTCACGTGGGTTGAAGCCTGAAGTCACGTGGGTTGAAGCCTGAATTTTTCCATTGACAGATATGTCTTTAGTTTTTCGATATTCGTGTTCTTCCGTCAGATATTGCGTTTGGAACAAGTAGCTGCCAACTTCAAAAGTGGTGACCGATCGTTTTAAAAGTCACGTGGGTTGAAGCCTGGTGTCACGTGGGTTGAAGCCTGAAGTTACGTGGGTTGAAGCCTAAAGTCACGTGGGTTGAAGCCTGAATTTTTTCAATAACAAATATGTCTTTAGTTTTTCGATATCCGTGTTCTTCCGTCAGATATTGCGTTTGGAACAATAAGCTGCCAACTTCAAAAGTGGTGACCGATCGTTTTCAAAGTCACGTGGGTTGAAGCCTGGAGACACGTGGGTTGAAGCCTGAAATCACGTGGGTTGAAGCCTAAAGTCACGTGGGTTGAAGCCTGAATTTTTTCAATAACAAATATGTCTTTAGTTTTTCGATATTCGTGTTCTCCCGTCAGATATTGCGTTTGGAACAATAAGCTGCCAACTTCAAAAGTGGTGACCGATCGTTTTCAAAGTCACGTGGGTTGAAGCCTGGAGTCACGTGGGTTGAAGCCTGAGGTCACGTGGGTTGAAGCCTGAAATCACGTGGGTTGAAGCCTGAATTTTTTCAATAACAAATATGTCTTTAGTTTTTCGATATTCGTGTTCTTCCGTCGGATATTGCGTTTGGAACAAAAAGCTGCCAACTTCAAAAGTGGTTACCGATCGTTTTACAAGTCACGTGGGTTGAAGCCTGGAGTCACGTGGGTTAAAGCCTGAAGTCACGTGGGTTGAAGCTTAAAGTCACGTGGGTTGAAGCCTGAATTTTTTCAATAACAATAATGTCTTTAGTTTCTCGATAATAGTGTTCTACCGTCAGATATTGCGTTTGGAACAAGTAGCTGCCAACTTCAAAAGTGGTGACCGATCGTTTTAAAAGTCACGTGGGTTGGAGCCTGGAGTCACGTGGGTTGAAGCCTGAAGTCACGTGGGTTGAAACCTGAAGTCACGTGGGTTGAGGCCTGAAGTCACGTGGGTTGAAGCCTGAATTTTTTCAATGACAAATATGTCTTTAGTTTTTCGATATTCGTGTTCTTCCGTCAGATATTGCGTTTGGAACAAGTAGCTGCCAACTTCAAAAGTGGTGACCGATCGTTTTTAAAGTCACGTGGGTTGAAGCCTTGAGTCACGTGGGTTAAAGCCTGAAGTCACGTGGGTTGAAGCCTGAAGTCACGTGGGTTGAAGCCTGAATTTTTTCAATGACAGATATGTCTTTAGTTTTTCGATATTCGTGTTCTTCCGTCAGATATTGCGTTTGGAACAATAAGCTGCCAACTTCAAAAGTGGTTACCGATCGTTTTACAAGTCACGTGGGTTGAAGCCTGGAGTCACGTGGGTTAAAGCCTGAAGTCACGTGGGTTGAAGCCCAAAGTCACGTGGGTTGAAGCCTGAATTTTTTCAATAACAAATATGTCTTTAGTTTTTCGATATTCGTGTTCTTCCGTCAAATATTGCGTTTGGAACAAGTAGCTGCCAACTTCAAAAGCGGTGACCGATCGTTTCAAAAGTCACGTGGGTTGAAGCCTGGAGTCACGTGGGTTGAAGCCTGAAGTCACGTGGGTTGAAGCCTGAAGTCACGTGGGTTGAAGCCTGAATTTTCTCAATAACAAATATGTCTTTAGTTTTTCGATATTCGTGTTCTTTCGTCAGATATTGCGTTTGGAACAAGTAGCTGCCAACTTCGAAAGTGGTGACCGATCGTTTTGAAAGCACGTGGGTTGGAGCCTGGAGTCACGTGGGTTAAAGCCTAAAGTCACGTGGGTTGAAGCCCAAAGTCACGTGGGTTGAAGCCTGAATTTTTTCAATAACAAATATGTCTTTAGTTTTTCGATATTCGTGTTCTTCCGTCAGATATTGCGTTTGGAACAAGTAGCTGCCAACTTCAAAAGTGGTGACCGATCGTTTTAAAAGTCACGTGGGTTGGAGCCTGGAGTCACGTGGGTTGAAGCCTGAAGTCACGTGGGTTGAAACCTGAAGTCACGTGGGTTGAGGCCTGAAGTCACGTGGGTTGAAGCCTGAATTTTTTCAATGACAAATATGTCTTTAGTTTTTCGATATTCGTGTTCTTCCGTCAGATATTGCGTTTGGAACAAGTAGCTGCCAACTTCAAAAGTGGTGACCGATCGTTTTTAAAGTCACGTGGGTTGAAGCCTTGAGTCACGTGGGTTAAAGCCTGAAGTCACGTGGGTTGAAGCCTGAAGTCACGTGGGTTGAAGCCTGAATTTTTTCAATGACAGATATGTCTTTAGTTTTTCGATATTCGTGTTCTTCCGTCAGATATTGCGTTTGGAACAATAAGCTGCCAACTTCAAAAGTGGTTACCGATCGTTTTACAAGTCACGTGGGTTGAAGCCTGGAGTCACGTGGGTTAAAGCCTGAAGTCACGTGGGTTGAAGCCCAAAGTCACGTGGGTTGAAGCCTGAATTTTTTCAATAACAAATATGTCTTTAGTTTTTCGATATTCGTGTTCTTCCGTCAGATATTGCGTTTGGAACAAGTAGCTGCCTACTTCAAAAGTGGTGACCGATCGTTTTAAAAGTCACGTGGGTTGAAGCCTGGAGTCACGTGGGTTGAAGCCTGAAGTCACGTGGGTTGAAGCCTGAAGTCACGTGGGTTGGCGCCTGAAGTCACGTGGGTTGAAGCCTGAAGTCACGTGGGTTGAAGCCTGAATTTTTTCAATAACAAGAATGTCTTTAGTTTTTCGGTATTCGTGTTCTTCCGTCAGATATTGCGTTTGGAACAAGTAGCTGCCAACTTCAGAAGCGGTGACCGATCGTATTTAAAGTCACGTGGGTTGAAGCCTGGAGTCACGTGGGTTGAAGCCTGAAGTCACGTGGGTTGAAGCCTGAATTCTTCCAATAACAAATATGTCTTTAGTTTTTCGATATTCGTGTTCTTCCGTCAGATATTGCGTTTGGAACAAGTAGCTGCCTACTTCAAAAGTGGTGACCGATCGTTTTAAAAGTCACGTGGGTTGAAGCCTGGAGTCACGTGGGTTGAAGCCTGAAGTCACGTGGGTTGAAGCCTGAAGTCACGTGGGTTGGCGCTTGAAGTCACGTGGGTTGAAGCCTGAAGTCACGTGGGTTGAAACCTGAAGTCACGTGGGTTGAGGCCTGAAGTCACGTGGGTTGAAGCCTGAATTTTTTCAATGACAAATATGTCTTTAGTTTTTCGATATTCGTGTTCTTCCGTCAGATATATCGTTTGGAACAAGTAGCTGCCTACTTCAAAAGTGGTGACCGATCGTTTTAAAAGTCACGTGGGTTGAAGCCTGGAGTTACGTGGGTTGAAGCCTGAAGTCACGTGGGTTGAAGCCTAAAGTCACGTGGGTTGGAGCCTGAATTTTTTCAATAACAATTATGTCTTTAGTTTTTCAATATTCGTGTTCTTCCGTCAGATATTGCGTTTGGAACAAGTAGCTGCCAACTTCAAAAGTGGTGACCGATCGTTTCAAAAGTCACGTGGGTTGAAGCCTGGAGTCACGTGGGTTGGAGCCTAAAGTCACGTGGGTTGAAGCCTAATGTCACGTGGGTTGGAGCCTGAATTTTTTCAATAACAAATATGTCTTTAGTTCTCTAATATTCGTGTTCTTCCGTCAGATATTGCGTTTGGAACAAGTAGCTGCCAACTTCAAAAGTGGTGACCGATCGTTTTAAAAGTCACGTGGGTTGAAGCCTGGAGGCACGTGGGTTGAAGCCTGAATTTTTTCAATAACAAATATGTCTTTAGTTTTTCGATTATCGTGTTCTTCCGTCAGATATTGCGTTTGGAAAGAGTAGCTGCCAACTTCAAAAGTGGTGACCGATCGTTTTAAAAGTTACGTGGGTTGAAGCCTGGAGTCACGTGGGTTGAAGCCTGAAGTCACGTGGGTTGAATCCTGAAGTCACGTGGGTTGAAGCCTGAATTTTTTCAATAACAAATTTGTCTTTAGTTTTTCGATATTTGTGTTCTTCCGTCAGATATTGCGTTTGGAACAAGTAGCTGCCAACTTCAAAAGTGGTGACCGATCGTTTTGAAAGTCACGTGGGTTGAAGCCTGGAGTCACGTGGGTTGATGCCTGAAGTCACGTGGGTTGAAGCCTGAAGTCACGTGGGTTGGAGCCTGAATTTTTTCAATAACAAATCGATATTCGTGTTTTTCCGTCAGATATTGCGTTTGGAACAAGTAGCTGCCAACTTCAAAAGCGGTGAACGATCGTTTTAAAAGTCACGTGGGTTGAAGCCTTGAGTCACGTGGGTTGAAGCCTGAAGTCACGTGGGTTGAAGCCCAAAGTCACGTGGGTTGAAGCCTGAATTTTTTCAATAACAAATATGTCTTTAGTTTTCCGATATTCGTGTTCTTCCGTCAGATATTGCGTTTGGAACAAGTAGCTGCCAACTTCAAAAGTGGTGACCGATCGTTTTAAAAGTCACGTGGGTTGAAGCCTGGAGTCACGTGGGTTGAGGCCTGAAGTCACGTGGGTTGAAGCTTGAAGTCACGTGGGTTGAAGCCTGAATTTTTTCAATAACAAATATGTCTTTAGTTCTTCGATATTCGTGTTCTTCCGTCAGATATTGCGTTTGGAACAAGTAGCTGCCAACTTCGAAAGTGGTGACCGATCGTTTTAAAAGTCACGTGGGTTGAAGCCTGGAGTCACGTGGGTTGAAGCCTGAAGTCACGTGGGTTGAAGCCTGAAGTCACGTGGGTTGAAGCCTGAATTTTTTCAATGACAAATATGTCTTTAGTTTTTCGATATTCGTGTTCTCCCGTCAGATATTGCGTTTGGAACATGTAGCTGCCAACTTCAAAAGTGGTGAACGATCGTTTCAAAAGTCACGTGGGTTGAAACCTGGAGTCACGTGGGTTGAAGCCTGAAGTCACGTGGGTTGAAGCCTGAAGTCACGTGGGTTGAAGCCTGAAGTCACGTGGGTTGGAGCCTGAATTTTTTCAATAACAAATATGTCTTTAGTTTTTCGATATTCGTGTTCTTCCGTCAAATATTGCGTTTGGAACAAGTAGCTGCCAACTTCAAAAGCGGTGACCGATCGTTTCAAAAGTCACGTGGGTTGAAGCCTGGAGTCACGTGGGTTGAAGCCTGAAGTCACGTGGGTTGAAGCCTGAAGTCACGTGGGTTGAAGCCTGAAGTCACGTGGGTTGAAGCCTGAATTTTCTCAATAACAAATATGTCTTTAGTTTTTCGATATTCGTGTTCTTTCGTCAGATATTGCGTTTGGAACAAGTAGCTGCCAACTTCGAAAGTGGTGACCGATGGTTTTGAAAGTCACGTGGGTTGGAGCCTGGAGTCACGTGGGTTAAGCCTAAAGTCACGTGGGTTGAAGCCCAAAGTCACGTGGGTTGAAGCCTGAATTTTTTCAATAACAAATATGTCTTTAGTTTTTCGATATTCGTGTTCTTCCGTCAGATATTGCGTTTGGAACAAGTAGCTGCCAACTTCAAAAGTGGTGACCGATCGTTTTAAAAGTCACGTGGGTTGGAGCCTGGAGTCACGTGGGTTGAAGCCTGAAGTCACGTGGGTTGGAACCTGAAGTCACGTGGGTTGAAGCCTGAATTTTTTCAATGACAAATATGTCTTTAGTTTTCCGATATTCGTGTTCTTCCGTCAGATATTGCGTTTGGAACAAGTAGCTGCCAACTTCAAAAGTGGTGACCGATCATTTTAAAAGTCACGTGGGTTGAGGCCTGGAGTCACGTAGGTTGAAGCCTGAAGTCACGTGGGTTGAAGCCTGAAGTCACGTGGGTTGAAGCCTAAATTTTTTCAATAACAAATATGTCTTTAGTTCTTTGATATTCGTGTTCTTCCGTCAGATATTGCGTTTGGAACAAGTAGCTGTCAACTTCAAAAGTGGTGACCGATCGTTTTAAAAGTCACGTGAGTTGAAGCCTTGAGTCACGTGGGTTGAAGCCTTGAGTCACGTGGGTTAAAGCCTGAAGTCACGTGGGTTGAAGCCTGAAGTCACGTGGGTTGAAGCCTGAATTTTTCCAATGACAGATATGTCTTTAGTTTTTCGATATTCGTGTTCTTCCGTCAGATATTGCGTTTGGAACAAGTAGCTGCCAACTTCAAAAGTGGTGACCGATCGTTTTAAAAGTCACGTGGGTTGAAGCCTGGTGTCACGTGGGTTGAAGCCTGAAGTTACGTGGGTTGAAGCCTAAAGTCACGTGGGTTGAAGCCTGAATTTTTTCAATAACAAATATGTCTTTAGTTTTTCGATATCCGTGTTCTTCCGTCAGATATTGCGTTTGGAACAATAAGCTGCCAACTTCAAAAGTGGTGACCGATCGTTTTCAAAGTCACGTGGGTTGAAGCCTGGAGACACGTGGGTTGAAGCCTGAAATCACGTGGGTTGAAGCCTAAAGTCACGTGGGTTGAAGCCTGAATTTTTTCAATAACAAATATGTCTTTAGTTTTTCGATATTCGTGTTCTTCCGTCGGATATTGCGTTTGGAACAAAAAGCTGCCAACTTCAAAAGTGGTTACCGATCGTTTTACAAGTCACGTGGGTTGAAGCCTGGAGTCACGTGGGTTAAAGCCTGAAGTCACGTGGGTTGAAGCTTAAAGTCACGTGGGTTGAAGCCTGAATTTTTTCAATAACAATAATGTCTTTAGTTTCTCGATATTCGTGTTCTACCGTCAGATATTGCGTTTGGAACAAGTAGCTGCCAACTTCAGAAGTGGTGACCGATCGTTTTGAAAGTCACGTGGGTTGGAGCCTGGAGTCACGTGGGTTAAAGCCTAAAGTCACGTGGGTTGAAGCCTAAAGTCACGTGGGTTGAAGCCTAGAGTCACGTGGGTTGAAGCTTGAATTTTTTCAATAACAAATATGTCTTTAGTTTTTTGATATTCGTGTTCTTCCGTCAGATATTGCGTTTGGAACAAGTAGCTGCCTACTTCAAAAGTGGTGACCGATCGTTTTAAAAGTCACGTGGGTTGAAGCCTGGAGTCACGTGGGTTGAAGCCTGGAGTCACGTGGGTTGAAGCCTGAAGTCACGTGGGTTGGAGCCTGAAGTCACGTGGGTTGAAGCCTGAATTTTTCAATGACAAATATTGCTTTAGTTTTTCGATATTCGTGTTCTTCCGTCAGATATTGCGTTTGGAACAAGTAGCTGCAAACTTCAAAAGTGGTGACCGATCGTTTCAAAAGTCACGTGGGTTGAGGCCTGGAGTCATGTGGATTGGAGCCTGAAGTCACGTGGGTTGAAGCTTGAAGTCACGTGGGTTGAAGCCTGAATTTTTTCAATAACACATATGTCTTTAGTTCTTCGATATTCGTGTTGTTCCGTCAGATATTGCGTTTGGAACAAGTAGCTGCCAACTTCGAAAGTGGTGACCGATGGTTTTGAAAGTCACGTGGGTTGGAGCCTGGAGTCACGTGGGTTAAGCCTAAAGTCACGTGGGTTGAAGCCCAAAGTCACGTGGGTTGAAGCCTGAATTTTTTCAATAACAAATATGTCTTTAGTTTTTCGATATTCGTGTTCTTCCGTCAGATATTGCGTTTGGAACAAGTAGCTGCCAACTTCAAAAGTCGTGACCGATCGTTTTAAAAGTCACGTGGGTTGGAGCCTGGAGTCACGTGGGTTGAAGCCTGAAGTCACGTGGGTTGGAACCTGAAGTCACGTGGGTTGAAGCCTGAATTTTTTCAATGACAAATATGTCTTTAGTTTTTCGATATTCGTGTTCTTCCGTCAGATATTGCGTTTGGAACAAGTAGCTGCCAACTTCAAAAGTGGTGACCGATCATTTTAAAAGTCACGTGGGTTGAGGCCTGGAGTCACGTAGGTTGAAGCCTGAAGTCACGTGGGTTGAAGCCTGAAGTCACGTGGGTTGAAGCCTAAATTTTTTCAATAACAAATATGTCTTTAGTTCTTTGATATTCGTGTTCTTCCGTCAGATATTGCGTTTGGAACAAGTAGCTGCCAACTTCAAAAGTGGTGACCGATCGTTTCAAAAGTCACGTGGGTTGAAGCCTTGAGTCACGTGGGTTGAAGCCTTGAGTCACGTGGGTTAAAGCCTGAAGTCACGTGGGTTGAAGCCTGAAGTCACGTGGGTTGAAGCCTGAATTTTTCCATTGACAGATATGTCTTTAGTTTTTCGATATTCGTGTTCTTCCGTCAGATATTGCGTTTGGAACAAGTAGCTGCCAACTTCAAAAGTGGTGACCGATCGTTTTAAAAGTCACGTGGGTTGAAGCCTGGTGTCACGTGGGTTGAAGCCTGAAGTTACGTGGGTTGAAGCCTAAAGTCACGTGGGTTGAAGCCTGAATTTTTTCAATAACAAATATGTCTTTAGTTTTTCGATATCCGTGTTCTTCCGTCAGATATTGCGTTTGGAACAATAAGCTGCCAACTTCAAAAGTGGTGACCGATCGTTTTCAAAGTCACGTGGGTTGAAGCCTGGAGACACGTGGGTTGAAGCCTGAAATCACGTGGGTTGAAGCCTAAAGTCACGTGGGTTGAAGCCTGAATTTTTTCAATAACAAATATGTCTTTAGTTTTTCGATATTCGTGTTCTCCCGTCAGATATTGCGTTTGGAACAATAAGCTGCCAACTTCAAAAGTGGTGACCGATCGTTTTCAAAGTCACGTGGGTTGAAGCCTGGAGTCACGTGGGTTGAAGCCTGAGGTCACGTGGGTTGAAGCCTGAAATCACGTGGGTTGAAGCCTGAATTTTTTCAATAACAAATATGTCTTTAGTTTTTCGATATTCGTGTTCTTCCGTCGGATATTGCGTTTGGAACAAAAAGCTGCCAACTTCAAAAGTGGTTACCGATCGTTTTACAAGTCACGTGGGTTGAAGCCTGGAGTCACGTGGGTTAAAGCCTGAAGTCACGTGGGTTGAAGCTTAAAGTCACGTGGGTTGAAGCCTGAATTTTTTCAATAACAATAATGTCTTTAGTTTCTCGATAATAGTGTTCTACCGTCAGATATTGCGTTTGGAACAAGTAGCTGCCAACTTCAGAAGTGGTGACCGATCGTTTTGAAAGTCACGTGGGTTGGAGCCTGGAGTCACGTGGGTTAAAGCCTAAAGTCACGTGGGTTGAAGCCTAAAGTCACGTGGGTTGAAGCCTAGAGTCACGTGGGTTGAAGCCTGAATTTTTTCAATAACAAATATGTCTTTAGTTTTTTGATATTCGTGTTCTTCCGTCAGATATTGCGTTTGGAACAAGTAGCTGCCTACTTCAAAAGTGGTGACCGATCGTTTTAAAAGTCACGTGGGTTGAAGCCTGGAGTCACGTGGGTTGAAGCCTGGAGTCACGTGGGTTGAAGCCTGAAGTCACGTGGGTTGGAGCCTGAAGTCACGTGGGTTGAAGCCTGAATTTTTCAATGACAAATATTGCTTTAGTTTTTCGATATTCGTGTTCTTCCGTCAGATATTGCGTTTGGAACAAGTAGCTGCAAACTTCAAAAGTGGTGACCGATCGTTTCAAAAGTCACGTGGGTTGAGGCCTGGAGTCATGTGGATTGGAGCCTGAAGTCACGTGGGTTGAAGCCTGAAGTCACGTGGGTTGAAGCCTGAATTTTTTCAATAACACATATGTCTTTAGTTCTTCGATATTCGTGTTCTTCCGTCAGATATTGCGTTTGGAACAAGTAGCTGCCAACTTCAAAAGTGGTGACCGATCGATTTAAAAGTCACGTGGGTTGAAGCCTGGAGTCACGTGGATTGAAGCCTGAAGTCACGTGGGTTGAAGCCTAAAGTCACGTGGGTTGAAGCCTGAATTTTTTCAATAACAAATATGTCTTTAGTTTTTCGATATTCGTGTTCTTCCGTCAGATATTGCGTTTGGAACAAGTAGCTGCCAACTTTAAAAGTGGTGACCGATTGTTTCAAAAGTCACGTGGGTTGAAGCCTGGAGTCACGTGGGTTGAAGCCTGAAGTCACGTGAGTTGAAGCCTGAAGTCACGTGGGTTGAAGCCTGAATTTTTTCAATAACAAATATGTCTTCAGTTTTTCGATATTTGTGTTCTTCCGTCAGATATTGCGTTTGGAACAAGTAGCTGCCAACTTCAAAAGTGGTGACCGATCGTTTTGAAAGTCACGTGGGTTGAAGCCTGGAGTCACGTGGGTTGAAGCCTGAAGTCACGTGGGTTGAAGCCTGAAGTGACGTGGGTTGAAGCCTGAATTTTTTCAATAACAAAAAATATGTCTTTAGTTTTTCTATATTCGTGTTCTTACGTCAGATATTGCGTTTGGAACAAGTAGCTGCCATCTTCAAAAGTGGTGACCGATCGTTTTAAAAGACACGTGGGTTGAGGCCTGGAGTCACGTGGGTTGAAGCCTGAAGTCACGTGGTTTGAAGCCTGAAGTCACGTGGGTTGAAGCCTGAATTTTTTCAATAACAAATATGTCTTTAGTTCCCCGATATTCGTGTTCTTCCGTCAGATATTGCGTTTGGAACAAGTAGCTGCCAACTTCAAAAGTGGTGACCGATCGTTTTAAAAGTCACGTGGGTTGAAGCCTGGAGTCACGTGGGTTGAAGCCTGAAGTCACGTGGGTTGAAGCCTGAAGTCACGTGGGTTGAAGCCTGAAGTCACGTGGGTTGAAGCCTGAATTTTTTCAATGACAAATATGTCTTTAGTTTTTCGATATTCGTGTTCTTCCGTCAGATATTGCGTTTGGAACAAGTAGCTGCCAACTTCAAAAGTGGTGACCGATCGTTTCAAAAGTCACGTGGGTTGAAACCTGGAGTCACGTGGGTTGAAGCCTGAAGTCACGTGGGTTGAAGCCTGAAGTCACGTGGGTTGAAGCCTGAAGTCACGTGGGTTGAAGCCTGAATTTTTTCAATAACAAATATGTCTTTAGTTTTTCGATATTCGTGTTCTTCCGTCAGATATTGCAATTGGAACAAGTAGCTGCCAACTTCAAAAGCGGTGACCGATCGTTTTGAAAGTCACGTGAGTTGAAGCCTGGAGTCACGTGGGTTGAAGCCTGAAGTCACGTGGGTTGAAGCCTAAAGTCACGTGGGTTGAAGCCTGAATTTTCTCAATAACAAAAATGTCTTTAGTTTTTCGATATTCGTGTTCTTCCGTCAGATATTGCGTTTGGAACAAGTAGCTGCCAACTTCAAAAGTGGTGACCGATCGTTTTAAAAGTCACGTGGGTTGAAGCCTGGAGTCACGTGGGTTGAAGCCCGGAGTCACGTGGGTTGAAGCTTGAATTTTTTCAATAACAAATATGTCTTTAGTTTTTCGATATCCGTGTTCTCCCGTCAGATATTGCGTTTGGAACAAGTAGCTGCCAACTTCAAAAGTGGTGACCGATCGTTTTCAAAGTCACGTGGGTTGAAGCCTTGAGTCACGTGGGTTGAAGCCTGAAGTCACGTGGGTTGAAGCCCAAAGTCACGTGGGTTGAAGCCTGAATTTTTTCAATAGCAAATATGTCTTTAGTTTTCCGATATTCGTGTTTTTCCGTCAGATATTGCGTTTGGAACAAGAAGCTGCCAACTTCAAAAGTGGTGACCGATTGTTTTAAAAGTCACGTGGGTTGAAACCTGGAGTCACGTGGGTTGAAGCCTAAAGTCACGTGGGTTGAAGCCTGAATTTTTTCAATAACAAATATGTCTTTAGTTTCTCGATATTCGTGTTCTTCCGTCAGATATTGCGTTTGGAACAAGTAGCTGCCAACTTCAAAAGTGGTGACCGATCGTTCTGAAAGTCACGTGGGTTGAAGCCTGGAGTCACGTGGGTTGAAGCCTAAAGTCACGTGGGTTGAAGCCTAAAGTCACGTGGGTTGAAGCCTGAATTTTTTCAATAACAAATATGTCTTTAGTTTTTCGATATTTGTGTTCTTCCGTCAGATCTTGCGTTTGGAACAAGTAGCTGCCAACTTCAAAAGTGGTGACCGATCGTTTTGAAAATCACGTGGGTTGGAGCCTGGAGTCACGTGGGTTGAAGCCTGAAGTCACGTGGGTTGAAGCCTGAAGTCACGTGGGTTAAAACCCTGAATTTTTTCAATAACAAATATGTCTTTAGTTTTTCAATATTCGTGTTCTTCCGTCAGATATTGCGTTTGGAACAAGTAGCTGCCAACTTCAAAAGCGGTTAACGATCGTTTTAAAAGTCACGTGGGTTGAAGCCTTGAGTCACGTGGGTTGAAGCCTGAAGTCACGTGGGTTGAAGCCCAAAGTCACGTGGGTTGAAGCCTGAATTTTTTCAATAACAAATATGTCTTTAGTTTTCCGATATTCGTGTTTTTCCGTCAGATATTGCGTTTGGAACAAGTAGCTGCCAACTTCAAAAGTGGTGACCGATCGTTTTAAAAGTCACGTGGGTTGAAGCTTGAAGTCACGTGGGTTGGAGCCTGAATTTTTTCAATAACAAATATGTCTTTAGTTCTTCGATATTCGTGTTCTTCCGTCAGATATTGCGTTTGGAACAAGTAGCTGCCAACTTCGAAAGTGGTGACCGATCGTTTTCAAAGTCACGTGGGTTGAAGCCTGGAGTCACGTGGGTTAAAGCCTGAAGTCACGTGGGTTGAGGCCTGAAGTCACGTGGGTTCAAGCCTGCAGTCACGTGGGTTGAAGCCTGAATTTTTTCAATGACAAATATGTCTTTAGTTTTTCGATATTCGTGTTCTTCCGTCAGATATTGCGTTTGGAGCAAGTAGCTGCCAACTTCAAAAGTGGTGACCGATCATTTTAAAAGTCACGTGGGTTGAGGCCTGGAGTCACGTGGGTTGAAGCCTGAAGTCACGTGGGTTGAAGCCTGAAGTCACGTGGGTTGAAGCCTAAATTTTTTTAAATAACAAATATGTCCCTAGTTCTTCGATATTCGTGTTCTTCCGTCAGATATTGCGTTTGGAACAAGTAGCTGCCAACTTCAAAAGTGGTGACCGATCGTTTTAAAAGTAACGTGGGTTGAAGCCTTGAGTCACGTGGGTTAAAGCCTGAAGTCACGTGGGTTGAAGCCTGAAGTCACGTGGGTTGAAGCCTGACTTTTTTCAATGACAAATATGTCTTTAGTTTTTCGATATTCGTGTTCTTCCGTCAGATATTGCGTTTGGAACAAGTAGCTGCCAACTTCAAAAGTGGTGACCGATCGTTTCAAAAGTCACGTGGGTTGGAGCCTGAAGTCACGTGGGTTGAAGCCTAAAGTCACGTGGGTTGAATCCTGAATTTTTTCAATAACAAATATGTCTTTAGTTTTTCGATATTCGTGTTCTTCCGTCAGATATTGCGTTTGGAACAAGTAGCTGCCAACTTCAAAAGTGGTGACCAATCGTTTCAAAAATTTTGTGGGTTGAAGCCTGGAGTCACGTGGGTTGAAACCTGAGGTCACGTGGGTTGAAGCCTGACGTCACGTGGGTTGAAGCCTGAATTTTTTCAATAACAAATATGTCTTTAGTTTTTCGATATCCGTGTTCTTCCGTCAGATATTGCGTTTGGAACAATAAGCTGCCAACTTCAAAAGTGGTGACCGATCGTTTTCAAAGTCACGTGGGTTGAAGCCTGGAGTCACGTGGGTTGAAGCCTGAGGTCACGTGGGTTGAAGCCTGAAATCACGTGGGTTGAAGCCTGAATTTTTTCAATAACAAATATGTCTTTAGTTTTTCGATATTCGTGTTCTTCCGTCGGATATTGCGTTTGGAACAAAAAGCTGCCAACTTCAAAAGTGGTTACCGATCGTTTTACAAGTCACGTGGGTTGAAGCCTGGAGTCACGTGGGTTAAAGCCTGAAGTCACGTGGGTTGAAGCTTAAAGTCACGTGGGTTGAAGCCTGAATTTTTTCAATAACAATAATGTCTTTAGTTTCTCGATATTCGTGTTCTTCCGTCAGATATTGCGTTTGGAACAAGTAGCTGCCAACTTCAGAAGTGGTGACCGATCGTTTTGAAAGTCACGTGGGTTGAAACCTGGAGCACGTGGGTTGAAGCCTGAAGTCACGTGGGTTGAAGCCTGGAGTCACGTGGGTTGAAGCCTGAAGTCACGTGGGTTGAAGCCTGAATTTTTTCAATAACAAATATGTCTTTAGTTTTTCGATATTCGTGTTCTTCCGTCAAATATTGCGTTTGGAACAAGTAGCTGCCAACTTCAAAAGCGGTGACCGATCGTTTTAAAAGTCACGTGGGTTGAAGCCTGGAGTCACGTGGGTTGAAGCCTGAAGTCACGTGGGTTGAAGCCTAAAGTCACGTGGGTTGGAGCCTGAATTTTCTCAATAACAAATATGTCCTAAGTTTTTCGATATTCGTGTTCTTTCGTCAGATATTGCGTTTGGAACAAGTAGCTGCCAACTTCAAAAGTGGTGACCGATCGTTTTCAAAGTCACGTGGGTTGAAGTCTCGAGTCACATGGGTCGAAGCCTGAAGTCACGTGGGTTGGAGCCTGAAGTCACGTGGGTTGGAGCCTGAATTTTTTCAATAACAAATATGTTTTTAGTTTCTCGATATTCGTGTTCTTCCGTCAGATATTGCGTTTGGAACAAGTGGCTGCCAACTTCGAAAGTGGTGACCGATCGTTTTGAAAGTCACGTGGGTTGGAGCCTGGAGTCACGTGGGTTAAAGCCTGAAGTCACGTGGGTTGAAGCCCAAAGTCACGTGGGTTGAAGCCTGAATTTTTTCAATAACAAATATGTCTTTAGTTTTTCGATATTCGTGTTCTTCCGTCAGATATTGCGTTTGGAACAAGTAGCTGCCAACTTCAAAAGTGGTGACCGATCGTTTTCAAAGTCACGTGGGTTGGAGCCTGGAGTCACGTGGGTTGAAGCCTGAAGTCACGTGGGTTGAAACCTGAAGTCACGTGGGTTGAGGCCTGAAGTCACGTGGGTTGAAGCCTGAATTTTTTCAATGACAAATATGTCTTTGGTTTTTAGATATTCGTGTTCTTCCGTCAGATATTGCGTTTGGAACAAGTAGCTGCCAACTTCAAAAGTGGTGACCGATCATTTTAAAAGTCACGTGGGTTGAGGCCTGGAGTCACGTGGGTTGAAGCCTGAAGTCACGTGGGTTGAAGTATGAAGTCACGTGGGTTGAAGCCTAAATTTTTTTAAATAACAAATATGTCTCTAGTTCTTTGATATTCGTGTTCTTCCGTCAGATATTGCGTTTGGAACAAGTGGCTGCCAACTTCGAAAGTGGTGACCGATCGTTTTGAAAGTCACGTGGGTTGGAGCCTGGAGTCACGTGGGTTAAAGCCTGAAGTCACGTGGGTTGAAGCCCAAAGTCACGTGATTTGAAGCCTGAATTTTTTCAATAACAAATATGTCTTTAGTTTTTCGATATTCGTGTTCTTCCGTCAGATATTGCGTTTGGAACAAGTAGCTGCCAACTTCAAAAGTGGTGACCGATCGTTTTAAAAGTAACGTGGGTTGAAGCCTTGAGTCACGTGGGTTAAAGCCTGAAGTCACGTGGGTTGAAGCCTGAAGTCACGTGGGTTGAAGCCTGAATTTTTTCAATGACAAATATGTCTTTAGTTTTTCGATATTCGTGTTCTTCCGTCAGATATTGCGTTTGGAACAAGTAGCTGCCAACTTCAAAAGTGGTGACCGATCGTTTCAAAAGTCACGTGGGTTGGAGCCTGAAGTCACGTGGGTTGAAGCCTAAAGTCACGTGGGTTGAATCCTGAATTTTTTCAATAACAAATATGTCTTTAGTTTTTCGATATTCGTGTTCTTCCGTCAGATATTGCGTTTGGAACAAGTAGCTGCCAACTTCAAAAGTGGTGACCAATCGTTTTAAAAATTACGTGGGTTGAAGCCTGGAGTCACGTGGGTTGAAACCTGAGGTCACGTGGGTTGAAGCCTGACGTCACGTGGGTTGAAGCCTGAATTTTTCCAATAACAAATATGTCTTCAGTTTCTCGATAATAGTGTTCTACCGTCAGATATTGCGTTTGGAACAAGTAGCTGCCAACTTCAGAAGTGGTGACCGATCGTTTTGAAAGGCACGTGGGTTGGAGCCTGGAGTCACGTGGGTTAAAGCCTAAAGTCACGTGGGTTGAAGCCTAAAGTCACGTGGGTTGAAGCCTAGAGTCACGTGGGTTGAAGCCTGAATTTTTTCAATAACAAATATGTCTTTAGTTTTTTGATATTCGTGTTCTTCCGTCAGATATTGCGTTTGGAACAAGTAGCTGCCTACTTCAAAAGTGGTGACCGATCGTTTTAAAAGTCACGTGGGTTGAAGCCTGGAGTCACGTGGGTTGAAGCCTGGAGTCACGTGGGTTGAAGCCTGAAGTCACGTGAGTTGGAGCCTGAAGTCACGTGGGTTGAAGCCTGAATTTTTCAATGACAAATATTGCTTTAGTTTTTCGATATTCGTGTTCTTCCGTCAGATATTGCGTTTGGAACAAGTAGCTGCAAACTTCAAAAGTGGTGACCGATCGTTTCAAAAGTCACGTGGGTTGAGGCCTGGAGTCATGTGGATTGGAGCCTGAAGTCACGTGGGTTGAAGCCTGAAGTCACGTGGGTTGAAGCCTGAATTTTTTCAATAACACATATGTCTTTAGTTCTTCGATATTCGTGTTCTTCCGTCAGATATTGCGTTTGGAACAAGTAGCTGCCAACTTCAAAAGTGGTGACCGATCGATTTAAAAGTCACGTGGGTTGAAGCCTGGAGTCACGTGGATTGAAGCCTGAAGTCACGTGGGTTGAAGCCTAAAGTCACGTGGGTTGAAGCCTGAATTTTTTCAATAACAAATATGTCTTTAGTTTTTCGATATTCGTGTTCTTCCGTCAGATATTGCGTTTGGAACAAGTAGCTGCCAACTTTAAAAGTGGTGACCGATTGTTTCAAAAGTCACGTGGGTTGAAGCCTGGAGTCACGTGGGTTGAAGCCTGAAGTCACGTGAGTTGAAGCCTGAAGTCACGTGGGTTGAAGCCTGAATTTTTTCAATAACAAATATGTCTTTAGTTTTTCGATATTTGTGTTCTTCCGTCAGATATTGCGTTTGGAACAAGTAGCTGCCAACTTCAAAAGTGGTGACCGATCGTTTTGAAAGTCACGTGGGTTGAAGCCTGGAGTCACGTGGGTTGAAGCCTGAAGTCACGTGGGTTGAAGCCTGAAGTGACGTGGGTTGAAGCCTGAATTTTTTCAATAACAAAAAATATGTCTTTAGTTTTTCTATATTCGTGTTCTTACGTCAGATATTGCGTTTGGAACAAGTAGCTGCCATCTTCAAAAGTGGTGACCGATCGTTTTAAAAGACACGTGGGTTGAGGCCTGGAGTCACGTGGGTTGAAGCCTGAAGTCACGTGGTTTGAAGCCTGAAGTCACGTGGGTTGAAGCCTGAATTTTTTCAATAACAAATATGTCTTTAGTTCCCCGATATTCGTGTTCTTCCGTCAGATATTGCGTTTGGAACAAGTAGCTGCCAACTTCAAAAGTGGTGACCGATCGTTTTAAAAGTCACGTGGGTTGAAGCCTGGAGTCACGTGGGTTGAAGAATGAAGTCACGTGGGTTGAAGCCTGAAGTCACGTGGGTTGAAGCCTGAAGTCACGTGGGTTGAAGCCTGAATTTTTTCAATGACAAATATGTCTTTAGTTTTTCGATATTCGTGTTCTTCCGTCAGATATTGCGTTTGGAACAAGTAGCTGCCAACTTCAAAAGTGGTGACCGATCGTTTCAAAAGTCACGTGGGTTGAAACCTGGAGTCACGTGGGTTGAAGCCTGAAGTCACGTGGGTTGAAGCCTGAAGTCACGTGGGTTGAAGCCTGAAGTCACGTGGGTTGAAGCCTGAATTTTTTCAATAACAAATATGTCTTTAGTTTTTCGATATTCGTGTTCTTCCGTCAGATATTGCAATTGGAACAAGTAGCTGCCAACTTCAAAAGCGGTGACCGATCGTTTTGAAAGTCACGTGAGTTGAAGCCTGGAGTCACGTGGGTTGAAGCCTGAAGTCACGTGGGTTGAAGCCTAAAGTCACGTGGGTTGAAGCCTGAATTTTCTCAATAACAAAAATGTCTTTAGTTTTTCGATATTCGTGTTCTTCCGTCAGATATTGCGTTTGGAACAAGTAGCTGCCAACTTCAAAAGTGGTGACCGATCGTTTTAAAAGTCACGTGGGTTGAAGCCTGGAGTCACGTGGGTTGAAGCCCGGAGTCACGTGGGTTGAAGCTTGAATTTTTTCAATAACAAATATGTCTTTAGTTTTTCGATATCCGTGTTCTCCCGTCAGATATTGCGTTTGGAACAAGTAGCTGCCAACTTCAAAAGTGGTGACCGATCGTTTTCAAAGTCACGTGGGTTGAAGCCTTGAGTCACGTGGGTTGAAGCCTGAAGTCACGTGGGTTGAAGCCCAAAGTCACGTGGGTTGAAGCCTGAATTTTTTCAATAGCAAATATGTCTTTAGTTTTCCGATATTCGTGTTTTTCCGTCAGATATTGCGTTTGGAACAAGAAGCTGCCAACTTCAAAAGTGGTGACCGATTGTTTTAAAAGTCACGTGGGTTGAAGCCTGGAGTCACGTGGGTTGAAGCCTAAAGTCACGTGGGTTGAAGCCTGAATTTTTTCAATAACAAATATGTCTTTAGTTTCTCGATATTCGTGTTCTTCCGTCAGATATTGCGTTTGGAACAAGTAGCTGCCAACTTCAAAAGTGGTGACCGATCGTTCTGAAAGTCACGTGGGTTGAAGCCTGGAGTCACGTGGGTTGAAGCCTAAAGTCACGTGGGTTGAAGCCTAAAGTCACGTGGGTTGAAGCCTGAATTTTTTCAATAACAAATATGTCTTTAGTTTTTCGATATTTGTGTTCTTCCGTCAGATCTTGCGTTTGGAACAAGTAGCTGCCAACTTCAAAAGTGGTGACCGATCGTTTTGAAAATCACGTGGGTTGGAGCCTGGAGTCACGTGGGTTGAAGCCTGAAGTCACGTGGGTTGAAGCCTGAAGTCACGTGGGTTAAAACCCTGAATTTTTTCAATAACAAATATGTCTTTAGTTTTTCAATATTCGTGTTCTTCCGTCAGATATTGCGTTTGGAACAAGTAGCTGCCAACTTCAAAAGCGGTTAACGATCGTTTTAAAAGTCACGTGGGTTGAAGCCTTGAGTCACGTGGGTTGAAGCCTGAAGTCACGTGGGTTGAAGCCCAAAGTCACGTGGGTTGAAGCCTGAATTTTTTCAATAACAAATATGTCTTTAGTTTTCCGATATTCGTGTTTTTCCGTCAGATATTGCGTTTGGAACAAGTAGCTGCCAACTTCAAAAGTGGTGACCGATCGTTTTAAAAGTCACGTGGGTTGAAGCTTGAAGTCACGTGGGTTGGAGCCTGAATTTTTTCAATAACAAATATGTCTTTAGTTCTTCGATATTCGTGTTCTTCCGTCAGATATTGCGTTTGGAACAAGTAGCTGCCAACTTCGAAAGTGGTGACCGATCGTTTTCAAAGTCACGTGGGTTGAAGCCTGGAGTCACGTGGGTTAAAGCCTGAAGTCACGTGGGTTGAGGCCTGAAGTCACGTGGGTTCAAGCCTGCAGTCACGTGGGTTGAAGCCTGAATTTTTTCAATGACAAATATGTCTTTAGTTTTTCGATATTCGTGTTCTTCCGTCAGATATTGCGTTTGGAGCAAGTAGCTGCCAACTTCAAAAGTGGTGACCGATCATTTTAAAAGTCACGTGGGTTGAGGCCTGGAGTCACGTGGGTTGAAGCCTGAAGTCACGTGGGTTGAAGCCTGAAGTCACGTGGGTTGAAGCCTAAATTTTTTTAAATAACAAATATGTCCCTAGTTCTTCGATATTCGTGTTCTTCCGTCAGATATTGCGTTTGGAACAAGTAGCTGCCAACTTCAAAAGTGGTGACCGATCGTTTTAAAAGTAACGTGGGTTGAAGCCTTGAGTCACGTGGGTTAAAGCCTGAAGTCACGTGGGTTGAAGCCTGAAGTCACGTGGGTTGAAGCCTGACTTTTTTCAATGACAAATATGTCTTTAGTTTTTCGATATTCGTGTTCTTCCGTCAGATATTGCGTTTGGAACAAGTAGCTGCCAACTTCAAAAGTGGTGACCGATCGTTTCAAAAGTCACGTGGGTTGGAGCCTGAAGTCACGTGGGTTGAAGCCTAAAGTCACGTGGGTTGAATCCTGAATTTTTTCAATAACAAATATGTCTTTAGTTTTTCGATATTCGTGTTCTTCCGTCAGATATTGCGTTTGGAACAAGTAGCTGCCAACTTCAAAAGTGGTGACCAATCGTTTCAAAAATTTTGTGGGTTGAAGCCTGGAGTCACGTGGGTTGAAACCTGAGGTCACGTGGGTTGAAGCCTGACGTCACGTGGGTTGAAGCCTGAATTTTTTCAATAACAAATATGTCTTTAGTTTTTCGATATCCGTGTTCTTCCGTCAGATATTGCGTTTGGAACAATAAGCTGCCAACTTCAAAAGTGGTGACCGATCGTTTTCAAAGTCACGTGGGTTGAAGCCTGGAGTCACGTGGGTTGAAGCCTGAGGTCACGTGGGTTGAAGCCTGAAATCACGTGGGTTGAAGCCTGAATTTTTTCAATAACAAATATGTCTTTAGTTTTTCGATATTCGTGTTCTTCCGTCGGATATTGCGTTTGGAACAAAAAGCTGCCAACTTCAAAAGTGGTTACCGATCGTTTTACAAGTCACGTGGGTTGAAGCCTGGAGTCACGTGGGTTAAAGCCTGAAGTCACGTGGGTTGAAGCTTAAAGTCACGTGGGTTGAAGCCTGAATTTTTTCAATAACAATAATGTCTTTAGTTTCTCGATATTCGTGTTCTTCCGTCAGATATTGCGTTTGGAACAAGTAGCTGCCAACTTCAGAAGTGGTGACCGATCGTTTTGAAAGTCACGTGGGTTGAAACCTGGAGCACGTGGGTTGAAGCCTGAAGTCACGTGGGTTGAAGCCTGGAGTCACGTGGGTTGAAGCCTGAAGTCACGTGGGTTGAAGCCTGAATTTTTTCAATAACAAATATGTCTTTAGTTTTTCGATATTCGTGTTCTTCCGTCAAATATTGCGTTTGGAACAAGTAGCTGCCAACTTCAAAAGCGGTGACCGATCGTTTTAAAAGTCACGTGGGTTGAAGCCTGGAGTCACGTGGGTTGAAGCCTGAAGTCACGTGGGTTGAAGCCTAAAGTCACGTGGGTTGGAGCCTGAATTTTCTCAATAACAAATATGTCCTAAGTTTTTCGATATTCGTGTTCTTTCGTCAGATATTGCGTTTGGAACAAGTAGCTGCCAACTTCAAAAGTGGTGACCGATCGTTTTCAAAGTCACGTGGGTTGAAGTCTCGAGTCACATGGGTCGAAGCCTGAAGTCACGTGGGTTGGAGCCTGAAGTCACGTGGGTTGGAGCCTGAATTTTTTCAATAACAAATATGTTTTTAGTTTCTCGATATTCGTGTTCTTCCGTCAGATATTGCGTTTGGAACAAGTGGCTGCCAACTTCGAAAGTGGTGACCGATCGTTTTGAAAGTCACGTGGGTTGGAGCCTGGAGTCACGTGGGTTAAAGCCTGAAGTCACGTGGGTTGAAGCCCAAAGTCACGTGGGTTGAAGCCTGAATTTTTTCAATAACAAATATGTCTTTAGTTTTTCGATATTCGTGTTCTTCCGTCAGATATTGCGTTTGGAACAAGTAGCTGCCAACTTCAAAAGTGGTGACCGATCGTTTTCAAAGTCACGTGGGTTGGAGCCTGGAGTCACGTGGGTTGAAGCCTGAAGTCACGTGGGTTGAAACCTGAAGTCACGTGGGTTGAGGCCTGAAGTCACGTGGGTTGAAGCCTGAATTTTTTCAATGACAAATATGTCTTTGGTTTTTAGATATTCGTGTTCTTCCGTCAGATATTGCGTTTGGAACAAGTAGCTGCCAACTTCAAAAGTGGTGACCGATCATTTTAAAAGTCACGTGGGTTGAGGCCTGGAGTCACGTGGGTTGAAGCCTGAAGTCACGTGGGTTGAAGTATGAAGTCACGTGGGTTGAAGCCTAAATTTTTTTAAATAACAAATATGTCTCTAGTTCTTTGATATTCGTGTTCTTCCGTCAGATATTGCGTTTGGAACAAGTGGCTGCCAACTTCGAAAGTGGTGACCGATCGTTTTGAAAGTCACGTGGGTTGGAGCCTGGAGTCACGTGGGTTAAAGCCTGAAGTCACGTGGGTTGAAGCCCAAAGTCACGTGATTTGAAGCCTGAATTTTTTCAATAACAAATATGTCTTTAGTTTTTCGATATTCGTGTTCTTCCGTCAGATATTGCGTTTGGAACAAGTAGCTGCCAACTTCAAAAGTGGTGACCGATCGTTTTAAAAGTAACGTGGGTTGAAGCCTTGAGTCACGTGGGTTAAAGCCTGAAGTCACGTGGGTTGAAGCCTGAAGTCACGTGGGTTGAAGCCTGAATTTTTTCAATGACAAATATGTCTTTAGTTTTTCGATATTCGTGTTCTTCCGTCAGATATTGCGTTTGGAACAAGTAGCTGCCAACTTCAAAAGTGGTGACCGATCGTTTCAAAAGTCACGTGGGTTGGAGCCTGAAGTCACGTGGGTTGAAGCCTAAAGTCACGTGGGTTGAATCCTGAATTTTTTCAATAACAAATATGTCTTTAGTTTTTCGATATTCGTGTTCTTCCGTCAGATATTGCGTTTGGAACAAGTAGCTGCCAACTTCAAAAGTGGTGACCAATCGTTTTAAAAATTACGTGGGTTGAAGCCTGGAGTCACGTGGGTTGAAACCTGAGGTCACGTGGGTTGAAGCCTGACGTCACGTGGGTTGAAGCCTGAATTTTTCCAATAACAAATATGTCTTCAGTTTTTCGATATTCGTGTTCTTCCGTCAGATATTGCGTTTGGAACAAGTAGCTGCCAACTTCAAAAGTGGTGACCGATCGTTTTAAAAATTACGTGGGTTGAAGCCTGGTGTCACGTGGGTTGAAGCCTGAAGTTACGTGGGTTGAAGCCTAAAGTCACGTGGGTTGAAGCCTGAATTTTTTCAATAACAAATATGTCTTTAGTTTTCCGATATTCGTGTTCTCCCGTCAGATATTGCGTTTGGAACATTAAGCTGCCAACTTCAAAAGTGGTGACCGATCGTTTTCAAAGTCACGTGGGTTGAAGCCTGGAGTCACGTTGGTTGAAGCCTGAGGTCACGTGGGTTGAAGCCTGAAATCACGTGGGTTGAAGCCTGAATTTTTTCAATAACAAATATGTCTTTAGTTTTTCGATATTCGTGTTCTTCCGTCGGATATTGCGTTTGGAACAAAAAGCTGCCAACTTCAAAAGTGGTTACCGATCGTTTTACAAGTCACGTGGGTTGAAGCCTGGAGTCACGTGGGTTAAAGCCTGAAGTCACGTGGGTTGAAGCTTAAAGTCACGTGGGTTGAAGCCTGAATTTTTTCAATAACAATAATGTCTTTAGTTTCTCGATATTCGTGTTCTTCCGTCAGATATTGCGTTTGGAACAAGTAGCTGCCAACTTCAGAAGTGGTGACCGATCGTTTTGAAAGTCACGTGGGTTGGAGCCTGGAGCACGTGGGTTAAAGCCTAAAGTCACGTGGGTTGAAGCCTAAAGTCACGTGGGTTGAAGCCTAAAGTCACGTGGGTTGAAGCCTGAATTTTTTCAATAACAAATATGTCTTTAGTTTTTTGATATTCGTGTTCTTCCGTCAGATATTGCGTTTGGAACAAGTAGCTGCCTACTTCAAAAGTGGTGACCGATCGTTTTAAAAGTAACGTGGGTTGAAGCCAGGAGTCACGTGGGTTGAAGCCTGGAGCACGTGGGTTGAAGCCTGAAGTCACGTGGGTTGGAGCCTGAAGTCACGTGGGTTGAAGCCTGAATTTTTCAATGACAAATATTGCTTTAGTTTTTCGATATTCGTGTTCTTCCGTCAGATATTGCGTTTGGAACAAGTAGCTGCAAACTTCAAAAGTGGTGACCGATCGTTTCAAAAGTCACGTGGGTTGAGGCCTGGAGTCACGTGGATTGGAGCCTGAAGTCACGTGGGTTGAAGCCTGAAGTCACGTGGGTTGGAGCCTGAATTTTTTCAATAACAAATATGTCTTTAGTTCTTCGATATTCGTGTTCTTCCGTCAGATATTGCGTTTGGAACAAGTAGCTGCCAACTTCAAAAGTGGTGACCGATCGTTTTAAAAGTCACGTGGGTTGAAGCCTGGAGTCACGTGGATTGAAGCCTGAAGTCACGTGGGTTGAAGCCTAAAGTCACGTGGGTTGAAGCCTGAATTTTTTCAATAACAAATATGTCTTTAGTTTTTCGATATTCGTGTTCTTCCGTCAGATATTGCGTTTGGAACAAGTAGCTGCCAACTTCAAAAGTGGTGACCGATTGTTTCAAAAGTCACGTGGGTTGAAGCCTGGAGTCACGTGGGTTGAAGCCTGAAGTCACGTGAGTTGAAGCCTGAAGTCACGTGGGTTGAAGCCTGAATTTTTTCAATAACAAATATGTCTTTAGTTTTTCGATATTTGTGTTCTTCCGTCAGATATTGCGTTTGGAACAAGTAGCTGCCAACTTCAAAAGTGGTGACCGATCGTTTTGAAAGTCACGTGGGTTGAAGCCTGGAGTCACGTGGGTTGAAGCCTGAAGTCACGTGGGTTGAAGCCTGGAGTCACGTGGGTTGAAGCCTGAATTTTTTCAATAACAAATATGTCTTTAGTTTTTCGGTATTCGTGTTCTTCCGTCAGATATTGCGTTTGGAACAAGTAGCTGCCAACTTCAAAAGTGGTGACCGATCGTTTTGAAAGTCACGTGGGTTGAAGCCTTGAGTCACGTGGGTTGAGGCCTGAAGTCACGTGGGTTGAAACCTAAAGTCACGTGGGTTGAAGCCTGAATTTTTTCAATAACAAATATGTCTTTAGTTTTCCGATATTCGTGTTCTTCCGTCAGATATTGCGTTTGGAACAAGTAGCTGCCTACTTCAAAAGTGGTGACCGATCGTTTTGAAAGTCACGTGGGTTGGAGCCTGGAGTCACGTGGGTTGAAGCCTGAAGTCACGTGGGTTGGAGCCTGAAGTCACGTGGGTTGAAGCCTGAATTTTTTCAATGACAAATATGTCTTTAGTTCTCTAATATTCGTGTTCTTCCGTCAGATATTGCGTTTGGAACAAGTAGCTGCCAACTTCAAAAGTGGTGACCGATCGTTTTGAAAGTCACGTGGGTTGAAGCCTGGAGTCACGTGGGTTGAAGCCTAAAGTCACGTGGGTTGAAGCCTAATGTCACGTGGGTTGGAGCCTGAATTTTTTCAATAACAAATATGTCTTTAGTTCTCTAATATTCGTGTTCTTCCGTCAGATATTGCGTTTGGAACAAGTAGCTGCCAACTTCAAAAGTGGTGACCGATCGTTTTAAAAGTCACGTGGGTTGAAGCCTGGAGGCACGTGGGTTGAAGCCTGAATTTTTTCAATAACAAATATGTCTTTAGTTTTTCGATATTTGTGTTCTTCCGTCAGATATTGCGTTTGGAACAAGTAGCTGCCAACTTCAAAAGTGGTGACCGATCGTTTTGAAAGTCACGTGGGTTGAAGCCTGGAGTCACGTGGGTTGAAGCCTGAAGTCACGTGGGTTGAAGCCTGAAGTCACGTGGGTTGAAGCCTGAATTTTTTCAATAACAAATCGATATTCGTGTTTTTCCGTCAGATATTGCGTTTGGAACAAGTAGCTGCCAACTTCAAAAGCGGTGAACGATCGTTTAAAGTCACGTGGGTTGAAGCCTTGAGTCACGTGGCTTGAAGCCTGAAGTCACGTGGGTTGAAGCCTGAATTTTTTCAATAACAAATCGATATTCGTGTTTTTCCGTCAGATATTGCGTTTGGAACAAGTAGCTGCCAACTTCAAAAGCGGTGAACGATCGTTTGAAAAGTCACGTGGGTTGAAGCCTTGAGTCACGTGGGTTAAAGCCTGAAGTCACGTGGGTTGAAGCCTGGAGTCACGTGGGTTGAAGCCTGAATTTTTTCAATAACAAATATGTCTTTAGTTTTTCGGTATTCGTGTTCTTCCGTCAGATATTGCGTTTGGAACAAGTAGCTGCCAACTTCAAAAGTGGTGACCGATCGTTTTGAAAATCACGTGGGTTGAAGCCTTGAGTCACGTGGGTTGAGGCCTGAAGTCACGTGGGTTGAAGCCTAAAGTCACGTGGGTTGAAGCCTGAATTTTTTCAATAACAAATATGTCTTTAGTTTTCCGATATTCGTGTTCTTCCGTCAGATATTGCGTTTGGAACAAGTAGCTGCCTACTTCAAAAGTGGTGACCGATCGTTTTAAAAGTCACGTGGGTTGAAGCCTGGAGTTACGTGGGTTGAAGCCTGAAGTCACGTGGGTTGAAGCCTGAAGTCACGTGGGTTGGAGCCTGAAGTCACGTGGGTTGAAGCCTGAATTTTTCCAATGACAAATATGTCTTTAGTTCTCTAATATTCGTGTTCTTCCGTCAGATATTGCGTTTGGAACAAGTAGCTGCCAACTTCAAAAGTGGTGACCGATCGTTTTAAAAGTCACGTGGGTTGAAGCCTGGAGTCACGTGGGTTAAAGCCTAAAGTCACGTGGGTTGAAGCCTAATGTCACGTGGGTTGGAGCCTGAATTTTTTCAATAACAAATATGTCTTTAGTTCTCTAATATTCGTGTTCTTCCGTCAGATATTGCGTTTGGAACAAGTAGCTGCCAACTTCAAAAGTGGTGACCGATCGTTTTAAAAGTCACGTGGGTTGAAGCCTGGAGGCACGTGGGTTGAAGCCTGAATTTTTTCAATAACAAATATGTCTTTAGTTTTTCGATATTTGTGTTCTTCCGTCAGATATTGCGTTTGGAACAAGTAGCTGCCAACTTCAAAAGTGGTGACCGATCGTTTTGAAAGTCACGTGGGTTGAAGCCTGGAGTCACGTGGGTTGAAGCCTGAAGTCACGTGGGTTGAAGCCTAAAGTCACGTGGGTTGAAGCCTGAATTTTTTCAATAACAAATCGATATTCGTGTTTTTCCGTCAGATATTGCGTTTGGAACAAGTAGCTGCCAACTTCAAAAGTGGTGACCGATCGTTTTAAAAGTAACGTGGGTTGAAGCCTTGAGTCACGTGGGTTAAAGCCTGAAGTCACGTGGGTTGAAGCCTGAAGTCACGTGGGTTGAAGCCTGAATTTTTTCAATGACAAATATGTCTTTAGTTTTTCGATATTCGTGTTCTTCCGTCAGATATTGCGTTTGGAACAAGTAGCTGCCAACTTCAAAAGTGGTGACCGATCGTTTCAAAAGTCACGTGGGTTGGAGCCTGAAGTCACGTGGGTTGAAGCCTAAAGTCACGTGGGTTGAATCCTGAATTTTTTCAATAACAAATATGTCTTTAGTTTTTCGATATTCGTGTTCTTCCGTCAGATATTGCGTTTGGAACAAGTAGCTGCCAACTTCAAAAGTGGTGACCAATCGTTTTAAAAATTACGTGGGTTGAAGCCTGGAGTCACGTGGGTTGAAACCTGAGGTCACGTGGGTTGAAGCCTGACGTCACGTGGGTTGAAGCCTGAATTTTTCCAATAACAAATATGTCTTCAGTTTTTCGATATTCGTGTTCTTCCGTCAGATATTGCGTTTGGAACAAGTAGCTGCCAACTTCAAAAGTGGTGACCGATCGTTTTAAAAATTACGTGGGTTGAAGCCTGGTGTCACGTGGGTTGAAGCCTGAAGTTACGTGGGTTGAAGCCTAAAGTCACGTGGGTTGAAGCCTGAATTTTTTCAATAACAAATATGTCTTTAGTTTTCCGATATTCGTGTTCTCCCGTCAGATATTGCGTTTGGAACATTAAGCTGCCAACTTCAAAAGTGGTGACCGATCGTTTTCAAAGTCACGTGGGTTGAAGCCTGGAGTCACGTTGGTTGAAGCCTGAGGTCACGTGGGTTGAAGCCTGAAATCACGTGGGTTGAAGCCTGAATTTTTTCAATAACAAATATGTCTTTAGTTTTTCGATATTCGTGTTCTTCCGTCGGATATTGCGTTTGGAACAAAAAGCTGCCAACTTCAAAAGTGGTTACCGATCGTTTGACAAGTCACGTGGGTTGAAGCCTGGAGTCACGTGGGTTAAAGCCTGAAGTCACGTGGGTTGAAGCTTAAAGTCACGTGGGTTGAAGCCTGAATTTTTTCAATAACAATAATGTCTTTAGTTTCTCGATATTCGTGTTCTTCCGTCAGATATTGCGTTTGGAACAAGTAGCTGCCAACTTCAGAAGTGGTGACCGATCGTTTTGAAAGTCACGTGGGTTGGAGCCTGGAGCACGTGGGTTAAAGCCTAAAGTCACGTGGGTTGAAGCCTAAAGTCACGTGGGTTGAAGCCTAAAGTCACGTGGGTTGAAGCCTGAATTTTTTCAATAACAAATATGTCTTTAGTTTTTTGATATTCGTGTTCTTCCGTCAGATATTGCGTTTGGAACAAGTAGCTGCCTACTTCAAAAGTGGTGACCGATCGTTTTAAAAGTAACGTGGGTTGAAGCCAGGAGTCACGTGGGTTGAAGCCTGGAGCACGTGGGTTGAAGCCTGAAGTCACGTGGGTTGGAGCCTGAAGTCACGTGGGTTGAAGCCTGAATTTTTCAATGACAAATATTGCTTTAGTTTTTCGATATTCGTGTTCTTCCGTCAGATATTGCGTTTGGAACAAGTAGCTGCAAACTTCAAAAGTGGTGACCGATCGTTTCAAAAGTCACGTGGGTTGAGGCCTGGAGTCACGTGGATTGGAGCCTGAAGTCACGTGGGTTGAAGCCTGAAGTCACGTGGGTTGGAGCCTGAATTTTTTCAATAACAAATATGTCTTTAGTTCTTCGATATTCGTGTTCTTCCGTCAGATATTGCGTTTGGAACAAGTAGCTGCCAACTTCAAAAGTGGTGACCGATCGTTTTAAAAGTCACGTGGGTTGAAGCCTGGAGTCACGTGGATTGAAGCCTGAAGTCACGTGGGTTGAAGCCTAAAGTCACGTGGGTTGAAGCCTGAATTTTTTCAATAACAAATATGTCTTTAGTTTTTCGATATTCGTGTTCTTCCGTCAGATATTGCGTTTGGAACAAGTAGCTGCCAACTTCAAAAGTGGTGACCGATTGTTTCAAAAGTCACGTGGGTTGAAGCCTGGAGTCACGTGGGTTGAAGCCTGAAGTCACGTGAGTTGAAGCCTGAAGTCACGTGGGTTGAAGCCTGAATTTTTTCAATAACAAATATGTCTTTAGTTTTTCGATATTTGTGTTCTTCCGTCAGATATTGCGTTTGGAACAAGTAGCTGCCAACTTCAAAAGTGGTGACCGATCGTTTTGAAAGTCACGTGGGTTGAAGCCTGGAGTCACGTGGGTTGAAGCCTGAAGTCACGTGGGTTGAAGCCTGGAGTCACGTGGGTTGAAGCCTGAATTTTTTCAATAACAAATATGTCTTTAGTTTTTCGGTATTCGTGTTCTTCCGTCAGATATTGCGTTTGGAACAAGTAGCTGCCAACTTCAAAAGTGGTGACCGATCGTTTTGAAAGTCACGTGGGTTGAAGCCTTGAGTCACGTGGGTTGAGGCCTGAAGTCACGTGGGTTGAAACCTAAAGTCACGTGGGTTGAAGCCTGAATTTTTTCAATAACAAATATGTCTTTAGTTTTCCGATATTCGTGTTCTTCCGTCAGATATTGCGTTTGGAACAAGTAGCTGCCTACTTCAAAAGTGGTGACCGATCGTTTTAAAAGTCACGTGGGTTGAAGCCTGGAGTTACGTGGGTTGAAGCCTGAAGTCACGTGGGTTGAAGCCTGAAGTCACGTGGGTTGGAGCCTGAAGTCACGTGGGTTGAAGCCTGAATTTTTTCAATGACAAATATGTCTTTAGTTCTCTAATATTCGTGTTCTTCCGTCAGATATTGCGTTTGGAACAAGTAGCTGCCAACTTCAAAAGTGGTGACCGATCGTTTTGAAAGTCACGTGGGTTGAAGCCTGGAGTCACGTGGGTTGAAGCCTAAAGTCACGTGGGTTGAAGCCTAATGTCACGTGGGTTGGAGCCTGAATTTTTTCAATAACAAATATGTCTTTAGTTCTCTAATATTCGTGTTCTTCCGTCAGATATTGCGTTTGGAACAAGTAGCTGCCAACTTCAAAAGTGGTGACCGATCGTTTTAAAAGTCACGTGGGTTGAAGCCTGGAGGCACGTGGGTTGAAGCCTGAATTTTTTCAATAACAAATATGTCTTTAGTTTTTCGATATTTGTGTTCTTCCGTCAGATATTGCGTTTGGAACAAGTAGCTGCCAACTTCAAAAGTGGTGACCGATCGTTTTGAAAGTCACGTGGGTTGAAGCCTGGAGTCACGTGGGTTGAAGCCTGAAGTCACGTGGGTTGAAGCCTGAAGTCACGTGGGTTGAAGCCTGAATTTTTTCAATAACAAATCGATATTCGTGTTTTTCCGTCAGATATTGCGTTTGGAACAAGTAGCTGCCAACTTCAAAAGCGGTGAACGATCGTTTAAAGTCACGTGGGTTGAAGCCTTGAGTCACGTGGCTTGAAGCCTGAAGTCACGTGGGTTGAAGCCTGAATTTTTTCAATAACAAATCGATATTCGTGTTTTTCCGTCAGATATTGCGTTTGGAACAAGTAGCTGCCAACTTCAAAAGCGGTGAACGATCGTTTGAAAAGTCACGTGGGTTGAAGCCTTGAGTCACGTGGGTTAAAGCCTGAAGTCACGTGGGTTGAAGCCTGGAGTCACGTGGGTTGAAGCCTGAATTTTTTCAATAACAAATATGTCTTTAGTTTTTCGGTATTCGTGTTCTTCCGTCAGATATTGCGTTTGGAACAAGTAGCTGCCAACTTCAAAAGTGGTGACCGATCGTTTTGAAAATCACGTGGGTTGAAGCCTTGAGTCACGTGGGTTGAGGCCTGAAGTCACGTGGGTTGAAGCCTAAAGTCACGTGGGTTGAAGCCTGAATTTTTTCAATAACAAATATGTCTTTAGTTTTCCGATATTCGTGTTCTTCCGTCAGATATTGCGTTTGGAACAAGTAGCTGCCTACTTCAAAAGTGGTGACCGATCGTTTTAAAAGTCACGTGGGTTGAAGCCTGGAGTTACGTGGGTTGAAGCCTGAAGTCACGTGGGTTGAAGCCTGAAGTCACGTGGGTTGGAGCCTGAAGTCACGTGGGTTGAAGCCTGAATTTTTCCAATGACAAATATGTCTTTAGTTCTCTAATATTCGTGTTCTTCCGTCAGATATTGCGTTTGGAACAAGTAGCTGCCAACTTCAAAAGTGGTGACCGATCGTTTTAAAAGTCACGTGGGTTGAAGCCTGGAGTCACGTGGGTTAAAGCCTAAAGTCACGTGGGTTGAAGCCTAATGTCACGTGGGTTGGAGCCTGAATTTTTTCAATAACAAATATGTCTTTAGTTCTCTAATATTCGTGTTCTTCCGTCAGATATTGCGTTTGGAACAAGTAGCTGCCAACTTCAAAAGTGGTGACCGATCGTTTTAAAAGTCACGTGGGTTGAAGCCTGGAGGCACGTGGGTTGAAGCCTGAATTTTTTCAATAACAAATATGTCTTTAGTTTTTCGATATTTGTGTTCTTCCGTCAGATATTGCGTTTGGAACAAGTAGCTGCCAACTTCAAAAGTGGTGACCGATCGTTTTGAAAGTCACGTGGGTTGAAGCCTGGAGTCACGTGGGTTGAAGCCTGAAGTCACGTGGGTTGAAGCCTAAAGTCACGTGGGTTGAAGCCTGAATTTTTTCAATAACAAATCGATATTCGTGTTTTTCCGTCAGATATTGCGTTTGGAACAAGTAGCTGCCAACTTCAAAAGTGGTGACCGATCGTTTTGAAAGTCACGTGGGTTGAAGCCTGGAGTCACGTGGGTTGAAGCCTGAAGTCACGTGGGTTGAAGCCTTGAGTCACGTGGGTTGAAGCCTGAAGTCACGTGGGTTGAAGCCTGAATTTTTTCAATAACAAATCGATATTCGTGTTTTTCCGTCAGATATTGCGTTTGGAACAAGTAGCTGCCAACTTCAAAAGCGGTGAACGATCGTTTAAAAAGTCACGTGGGTTGAAGCCTTGAGTCACGTGGGTTAAAGCCTGAAGTCACGTGGGTTGAAGCCTGAAGTCACGTGGGTTGGAGCCTGAATTTTTTCAATGACAGATATGTCTTTAGTTTTTCGATATTCGTGTTCTTCCGTCAGATATTGCGTTTGGAACGATAAGCTGCCAACTTCAAAAGTGGTTACCGATCGTTTTACAAGTCACGTGGGTTGAAGCCTGGAGTCACGTGGGTTAAAGCCTGAAGTCACGTGGGTTGAAGCCCAAAGTCACGTGGGTTGAAGCCTGAATTTTTTCAATAACAAATATGTCTTTAGTTTTTTCGATATTCGTGTTCTTCCGTCAGATATTACGTTTGAAACAAGTAGCTGCCAACTTCAGAAGTGGTGACCGATCGTTTTGAAAGTCACGTGGGTTGGAGCCTGGAGTCACGTGGGTTTAAGTCTGAAGTCACGTGGGTTGAAGCCTAAAGTCACGTGGGTTGAAGCCTAAAGTCACGTGGGTTGAAGCCTGAATTTTTCAATAACAAATATGTCTTTAGTTTTTCGATATTCGTGTTCTTCCGTCAGATATTGCGTTTGGAACAAGTAGCTGCCTACTTCAAAAGTGGTGACCGATCGTTTTAAAAGTCACGTGGGTTGAAGCCTGGAGTCACGTGGGTTGAAGCCTGAAGTCACGTGGGTTGAAGCCTGAAGTCACGTGGGTTGAAGCCTAAAGTCACGTGGGTTGAAGCCTGAATTTTTCAATAACAAATATGTCTTTAGTTTTTCGATATTCGTGTTCTTCCGTCAGATATTGCGTTTGGAACAAGTAGCTGCCAACTTCAGAAGCGGTGACCGATCGTTTCAAAAGTCACGTGGGTTGAAGCCTGGAGTCACGTTGGTTGAAGCCTGAAGTCACGTGGGTTGAAGCCTGAATTCTTCCAATAACAAATATGTCTTTAGTTTTTCGATATTCGTGTTCTTCCGACAGATATTGCGTTTGGAACAAATAGCTGCCAACTTCAAAAGTGGTGACCGATCGTTTTGAAAGTCACGTGGGTTGAAGCCTTGAGTCACGTGGGTTGAGGCCTGAAGTCACGTGGGTTGAAGCCTGAAGTCACGTGGGTTGAAGCCTGAATTTTTTCAATAACAAATATGTCTTTAGTTCTCCGATATTCGTGTTCTTCCGTCAGATATTGCGTTTGGAACAAGTAGCTGCCTACTTCAAAAGTGGTGACCGATCGTTTTAAAAGTCACGTGGGTTGACGCCTGGAGTTACGTGGGTTGAAGCCTGAAGTCACGTGGGTTGAAGCCTGAAGTCACGTTGGTTGGAGCCTGAAGTCACGTGGGTTGAAGCCTGAATTTTTTCAATGACAAATATGTCTTTAGTTCTTCGATATTCGTATTCTTCCGTCAGATATTGCGTTTGAAACAAGTAGCTGCCAACTTCAGAAGTGGTGACCGATCGTTTTGAAAGTCACGTGGGTTGAAGCCTGGAGTCACGTGGGTTGAAGCCTGAAGTCACGTGGGTTGAAGCCTAATGTCACGTGGGTTGGAGCCTGAATTTTTTCAATAACAAATATGTCTTTAGTTCTCTAATATTCGTGTTCTTCCGTCAGATATTGCGTTTGGAACAAGTAGCTGCCAACTTCAAAAGTGGTGACCGATTGTTTTAAAAGTCACGTGGGTTGAAGCCAGGAGTCACGTGGGTTGAAGCCTGAAGTCACGTGAGTTGAAGCCTGAAGTCACGTGGGTTGAAGCCTGAATTTTTTCAATAACAAATATGTCTTTAGTTTTTCGATATTCGTGTTTTTCCGTCAGATATTGCGTTTGGAACAAGTAGCTGCCAACTTCAAAAGTGGTGACCGATCGTTTTGAAAGTCACGTGGGTTGAAGCCTGGAGTCACGTGGGTTGAAGCCTGAAGTCACGTGGGTTGAAGCCTGAAGTCACGTGGGATGAAGCCTGAATTTTTTCAATAACAAATATGACTTTAGTTTTTCGATTATCGTGTTCTTCCGTCAGATATTGCGTTTGGAAAGAGTAGCTGCCAACTTCAAAAGTGGTGACCGATCGTTTTAAAAGTTACGTGGGTTGAAGCCTGGAATCACGTGGGTTGAAGCCTGAAGTCACGTGGGTTGAATCCTGAAGTCACGTGGGTTGAAGCCTGAATTTTTTCAATAACAAATATGTCTTTAGTTTTTCGATATTTATGTTCTTCCGTCAGATATTGCGTTTGGAACAAGTAGCTGCCAACTTCAAAAGTGGTGACCGATCGTTTTGAAAGTCACGTGGGTTGAAGCCTGGAGTCACGTGGGTTGAAGCCTGAAGTCACGTGGGTTGAAGCCTGAAGTCGCGTGGGTTGAAGCCTGAATTTTTTCAATAACAAATCGATATTCGTGTTTTTCCGTCAGATATTGCGTTTGGAACAAGTAGCTGCCAACTTTGAAAGCGGTGAACGATCGTTTTAAAAGTCACGTGGGTTGAAGCCTTGAGTCACGTGGGTTGAAGCCTGAAGTCACGTGGGTTGAAGCCCAAAGTCACGTGGGTTGAAGCCTGATTTTTTTCAATAACAAATATGTCTTTAGTTTTCCGATATTCGTGTTCTTCCGTCAGATATTGCGTTTGGAACAAGTAGCTGCCAACTTCAAAAGTGGTGACCGATCGTTTTAAAAGTCACGTGGGTTGAAGCCTGGAGTCACGTGGGTTGACGCCTTAAGTCACGTGGGTTGAAGCTTGAAGTCACGTGGGTTGAAGCCTGAATTTTTTCAATAACAAATATGTCTTTAGTTCTTCGATATTCGTGTTCTTCCGTCAGATATTGCGTTTGGAACAAGTAGCTGCCAACTTCGAAAGTGGTGACCGATCGTTTTAAAAGTCACGTGGGTTAAAGCCTGGAGTCACGTGGGTTGAAGCCTGAAATCACGTGGGTTGAAGCCTGAAGTCACGTGGGTTGAAGCCTGAATTTTTTCAATGACAAATATGTCTTTAGTTTTTCGATATTCGTGTTCTCCCGTCAGATATTGCGTTTGGAACAAGTAGCTGCCAACTTCAAAAGTGGTGAACGATCGTTTCAAAAGTCACGTGGGTTGAAACCTGGAGTCACGTTGGTTGAAGCCTGAAGTCACGTGAGTTGAAGCCTGAAGTCACGTGGGTTGAAGCCTGAAGTCACGTGGGATGAAGCTTGAATTTTTTCAATGACAAATATGTCTTTAGTTTTTCGATATTCGTGTTCTTTCGTCAGATATTGCGTTTGGAACAAGTAGCTGCCAACTTCGAAAGTGGTGACCGATCGTTTTGAAAGTCACGTGGGTTGGAGCCTGGAGTCACGTGGGTTGAAGCCCAAAGTCACGTGGGTTGAAGCCTGAATTTTTTCAATAACAAATATGTCTTTAGTTTTCCGATATTCGTGTTCTTCCGTCAGATATTGCGTTTGGAACAAGTAGCTGCCAACTTCAAAAGTGGTGACCGATCGTTTTAAAAGTCACGTGGGTTGGAGCCTGGAGTCACGTGGGTTGAAGCCTGAAGTCACGTGGGTTGAAACCTGAAGTCACGTGGGTTGAGGCCTGAAGTCACGTGGGTTGAAGCCTGAATTTTTCAATGACAAATATGTCTTTAGTTTTTCGATATTCGTGTTCTTCCGTCAGATATTGCGTTTGGAACAAGTAGCTGCCAACTTCAAAAGTGGTGACCGATCGTTTTAAAAGTCACGTGGGTTGAGGCCTGGAGTCACGTAGGTTGAAGCCTGAAGTCACGTGGGTTGAAGCCTGAAGTCACGTGGGTTGAAGCCTGAATTTTTTCAATGACAGATATGTCTTTAGTTTTTCGATATTCGTGTTCTTCCGTCAGATATTGCGTTTGGAACAATAAGCTGCCAACTTCAAAAGTGGTTACCGATCGTTTTACAAGTCACGTGGGTTGAAGCCTGGAGTCACGTGGGTTGAAGCCTGAAGTCACGTGGGTTGAAGCCCAAAGTCACGTGGGTTGAAGCCTGAATTTTTTCAATAACAAATATGTCTTTATTTTCTCGATATTCGTGTTCTTCCGTCAGATATTGCGTTTGAAACAAGTAGCTGCCAACTTCAGAAGTGGTGACCGATCGTTTTGAAAGTCACGTGGGTTGGAGCCTGGAGTCACGTGGGCTAAAGTCTGAAGTCACGTGGGTTGAAGCCTAAAGTCACGTGGGTTGAAGCCTAAAGTCACGTGGGTTGAAGCCTGAACTTTTTCAATAACAAATATGTCTTTAGTTTTTCGATATTCGTGTTCTTCCGTCAGATATTGCGTTTGGAACAAGTAGCTGCCTACTTCAAAAGTGGTGACCGATCGTTTTAAAAGTAACGTGGGTTGAAGCCTGGAGTCACGTGGGTTGAAGCCTGGAGCACGTGGGTTGAAGCCTGAAGTCACGTGGGTTGGAGCCTGAAGTCACGTGGGTTGAAGCCTGAATTTTTCAATGACAAATATTGCTTTAGTTTTTCGATATTCGTGTTCTTCCGTCAGATATTGCGTTTGGAACAAGTAGCTGCCTACTTCAAAAGTGGTGACCGATCGTTTTAAAAGTAACGTGGGTTGAAGCCTGGAGTCACGTGGGTTGAAGCCTGGAGCACGTGGGTTGAAGCCTGAAGTCACGTGGGTTGGAGCCTGAAGTCACGTGGGTTGAAGCCTGAATTTTTCAATGACAAATATTGCTTTAGTTTTTCGATATTCGTGTTCTTCCGTCAGATATTGCGTTTGGAACAAGTAGCTGCCAACTTCAAAAGTGGTGACCGATCGTTTTAAAAGTCACGTGGGTTGAAGCCTGGAGTCACGTGGATTGAAGCCTGAAGTCACGTGGGTTGAAGCCTAAAGTCACGTGGGTTGAAGCCTGAATTTTTTCAATAACAAATATGTCTTTAGTTTTTCGATATTCGTGTTCTTCCGTCAGATATTGCGTTTGGAACAAGTAGCTGCCAACTTCAAAAGTGGTGACCGATTGTTTCAAAAGTCACGTGGGTTGAAGCCTGGAGTCACGTGGGTTGAAGCCTGAAGTCACGTGAGTTGAAGCCTGAAGTCACGTGGGTTGAAGCCTGAATTTTTTCAATAACAAATATGTCTTTAGTTTTTCGATATTTGTGTTCTTCCGTCAGATATTGCGTTTGGAACAAGTAGCTGCCAACTTCAAAAGTGGTGACCGATCGTTTTGAAAGTCACGTGGGTTGAAGCCTGGAGTCACGTGGGTTGAAGCCTGAAGTCACGTGGGTTGAAGCCTGAAGTCACGTGGGTTGAAGCCTAAAGTCACGTGGGTTGAAGCCTGAATTTTTTCAATAACAAATATGTCTTTAGTTTTTCGATATTCGTGTTCTTCCGTCAGATATTGCGTTTGGAACAAGTAGCTGCCAACTTCAAAAGTGGTGACCGATTGTTTCAAAAGTCACGTGGGTTGAAGCCTGGAGTCACGTGGGTTGAAGCCTGAAGTCACGTGGGTTGGAGCCTGAAGTCACGTGGGTTGAAGCCTGAATTTTTCAATGACAAATATTGCTTTAGTTTTTCGATATTCGTGTTCTTCCGTCAGATATTGCGTTTGGAACAAGTAGCTGCCAACTTCAAAAGTGGTGACCGATCGTTTTGAAAGTCACGTGGGTTGAAGCCTGGAGTCACGTGGGTTGAAGCCTGAAGTCACGTGGGTTGAAGCCTGGAGTCACGTGGGTTGAAGCCTGAATTTTTTCAATAACAAATATGTCTTTAGTTTTTCGGTATTCGTGTTCTTCCGTCAGATATTGCGTTTGGAACAAGTAGCTGCCAACTTCAAAAGTGGTGACCGATCGTTTTGAAAGTCACGTGGGTTGAAGCCTTGAGTCACGTGGGTTGAGGCCTGAAGTCACGTGGGTTGAAACCTAAAGTCACGTGGGTTGAAGCCTGAATTTTTTCAATAACAAATATGTCTTTAGTTTTCCGATATTCGTGTTCTTCCGTCAGATATTGCGTTTGGAACAAGTAGCTGCCTACTTCAAAAGTGGTGACCGATCGTTTTAAAAGTCACGTGGGTTGAAGCCTGGAGTTACGTGGGTTGAAGCCTGAAGTCACGTGGGTTGAAGCCTGAAGTCACGTGGGTTGGAGCCTGAAGTCACGTGGGTTGAAGCCTGAATTTTTTCAATGACAAATATGTCTTTAGTTCTCTAATATTCGTGTTCTTCCGTCAGATATTGCGTTTGGAACAAGTAGCTGCCAACTTCAAAAGTGGTGACCGATCGTTTTGAAAGTCACGTGGGTTGAAGCCTGGAGTCACGTGGGTTGAAGCCTAAAGTTACGTGGGTTGAAGCCTAATGTCACGTGGGTTGGAGCCTGAATTTTTTCAATAACAAATATGTCTTTAGTTCTCTAATATTCGTGTTCTTCCGTCAGATATTGCGTTTGGAACAAGTAGCTGCCAACTTCAAAAGTGGTGACCGATCGTTTTAAAAGTCACGTGGGTTGAAGCCTGGAGGCACGTGGGTTGAAGCCTGAATTTTTTCAATAACAAATATGTCTTTAGTTTTTCGATATTTGTGTTCTTCCGTCAGATATTGCGTTTGGAACAAGTAGCTGCCAACTTCAAAAGTGGTGACCGATCGTTTTGAAAGTCACGTGGGTTGAAGCCTGGAGTCACGTGGGTTGAAGCCTGAAGTCACGTGGGTTGAAGCCTGAAGTCACGTGGGTTGAAGCCTGAATTTTTTCAATAACAAATCGATATTCGTGTTTTTCCGTCAGATATTGCGTTTGGAACAAGTAGCTGCCAACTTCAAAAGCGGTGAACGATCGTTTAAAGTCACGTGGGTTGAAGCCTTGAGTCACGTGGCTTGAAGCCTGAAGTCACGTGGGTTGAAGCCTGAATTTTTTCAATAACAAATCGATATTCGTGTTTTTCCGTCAGATATTGCGTTTGGAACAAGTAGCTGCCAACTTCAAAAGCGGTGAACGATCGTTTGAAAAGTCACGTGGGTTGAAGCCTTGAGTCACGTGGGTTAAAGCCTGAAGTCACGTGGGTTGAAGCCTGGAGTCACGTGGGTTGAAGCCTGAATTTTTTCAATAACAAATATGTCTTTAGTTTTTCGGTATTCGTGTTCTTCCGTCAGATATTGCGTTTGGAACAAGTAGCTGCCAACTTCAAAACTGGTGACCGATCGTTTTGAAAATCACGTGGGTTGAAGCCTTGAGTCACGTGGGTTGAGGCCTGAAGTCACGTGGGTTGAAGCCTAAAGTCACGTGGGTTGAAGCCTGAATTTTTTCAATAACAAATATGTCTTTAGTTTTCCGATATTCGTGTTCTTCCGTCAGATATTGCGTTTGGAACAAGTAGCTGCCTACTTCAAAAGTGGTGACCGATCGTTTTAAAAGTCACGTGGGTTGAAGCCTGGAGTTACGTGGGTTGAAGCCTGAAGTCACGTGGGTTGAAGCCTGAAGTCACGTGGGTTGGAGCCTGAAGTCACGTGGGTTGAAGCCTGAATTTTTCCAATGACAAATATGTCTTTAGTTCTCTAATATTCGTGTTCTTCCGTCAGATATTGCGTTTGGAACAAGTAGCTGCCAACTTCAAAAGTGGTGACCGATCGTTTTAAAAGTCACGTGGGTTGAAGCCTGGAGTCACGTGGGTTAAAGCCTAAAGTCACGTGGGTTGAAGCCTAATGTCACGTGGGTTGGAGCCTGAATTTTTTCAATAACAAATATGTCTTTAGTTCTCTAATATTCGTGTTCTTCCGTCAGATATTGCGTTTGGAACAAGTAGCTGCCAACTTCAAAAGTGGTGACCGATCGTTTTAAAAGTCACGTGGGTTGAAGCCTGGAGGCACGTGGGTTGAAGCCTGAATTTTTTCAATAACAAATATGTCTTTAGTTTTTCGATATTTGTGTTCTTCCGTCAGATATTGCGTTTGGAACAAGTAGCTGCCAACTTCAAAAGTGGTGACCGATCGTTTTGAAAGTCACGTGGGTTGAAGCCTGGAGTCACGTGGGTTGAAGCCTGAAGTCACGTGGGTTGAAGCCTAAAGTCACGTGGGTTGAAGCCTGAATTTTTTCAATAACAAATCGATATTCGTGTTTTTCCGTCAGATATTGCGTTTGGAACAAGTAGCTGCCAACTTCAAAAGTGGTGACCGATCGTTTTGAAAGTCACGTGGGTTGAAGCCTGGAGTCACGTGGGTTGAAGCCTGAAGTCACGTGGGTTGAAGCCTTGAGTCACGTGGGTTGAAGCCTGAAGTCACGTGGGTTGAAGCCTGAATTTTTTCAATAACAAATCGATATTCGTGTTTTTCCGTCAGATATTGCGTTTGGAACAAGTAGCTGCCAACTTCAAAAGCGGTGAACGATCGTTTAAAAAGTCACGTGGGTTGAAGCCTTGAGTCACGTGGGTTAAAGCCTGAAGTCACGTGGGTTGAAGCCTGAAGTCACGTGGGTTGGAGCCTGAATTTTTTCAATGACAGATATGTCTTTAGTTTTTCGATATTCGTGTTCTTCCGTCAGATATTGCGTTTGGAACGATAAGCTGCCAACTTCAAAAGTGGTTACCGATCGTTTTACAAGTCACGTGGGTTGAAGCCTGGAGTCACGTGGGTTAAAGCCTGAAGTCACGTGGGTTGAAGCCCAAAGTCACGTGGGTTGAAGCCTGAATTTTTTCAATAACAAATATGTCTTTAGTTTTTTCGATATTCGTGTTCTTCCGTCAGATATTACGTTTGAAACAAGTAGCTGCCAACTTCAGAAGTGGTGACCGATCGTTTTGAAAGTCACGTGGGTTGGAGCCTGGAGTCACGTGGGTTTAAGTCTGAAGTCACGTGGGTTGAAGCCTAAAGTCACGTGGGTTGAAGCCTAAAGTCACGTGGGTTGAAGCCTGAATTTTTCAATAACAAATATGTCTTTAGTTTTTCGATATTCGTGTTCTTCCGTCAGATATTGCGTTTGGAACAAGTAGCTGCCTACTTCAAAAGTGGTGACCGATCGTTTTAAAAGTCACGTGGGTTGAAGCCTGGAGTCACGTGGGTTGAAGCCTGAAGTCACGTGGGTTGAAGCCTGAAGTCACGTGGGTTGGCGCCTGAAGTCACGTGGGTTGAAGCCTGAAGTCACGTGGGTTGAAGCCTGAATTTTTTCAATAACAAATATGTCTTTAGTTTTTCGGTATTCGTGTTCTTCCGTCAGATATTGCGTTTGGAACAAGTAGCTGCCAACTTCAGAAGCGGTGACCGATCGTTTCAAAAGTCACGTGGGTTGAAGCCTGGAGTCACGTTGGTTGAAGCCTGAAGTCACGTGGGTTGAAGCCTGAATTCTTCCAATAACAAATATGTCTTTAGTTTTTCGATATTCGTGTTCTTCCGACAGATATTGCGTTCGGAACAAATAGCTGCCAACTTCAAAAGTGGTGACCGATCGTTTTGAAAGTCACGTGGGTTGAAGCCTTGAGTCACGTGGGTTGAGGCCTGAAGTCACGTGGGTTGAAGCCTGAAGTCACGTGGGTTGAAGCCTGAATTTTTTCAATAACAAATATGTCTTTAGTTCTCCGATATTCGTGTTCTTCCGTCAGATATTGCGTTTGGAACAAGTAGCTGCCTACTTCAAAAGTTGTGACCGATCGTTTTAAAAGTCACGTGGGTTGACGCCTGGAGTTACGTGGGTTGAAGCCTGAAGTCACGTGGGTTGAAGCCTGAAGTCACGTTGGTTGGAGCCTGAAGTCACGTGGGTTGAAGCCTGAATTTTTTCAATGACAAATATGTCTTTAGTTCTTCGATATTCGTGTTCTTCCGTCAGATATTGCGTTTGGAACAAGTAGCTGCCAACTTCAAAAGTGGTGACCGATCGTTTTAAAAGTCACGTGGGTTGAAGCCTGGAGTCACGTGGGTTGAAGCCTGAAGTCACGTGGGTTGAAGCCTAATGTCACGTGGGTTGGAGCCTGAATTTTTTCAATAACAAATATGTCTTTAGTTCTCTAATATTCGTGTTCTTCCGTCAGATATTGCGTTTGGAACAAGTAGCTGCCAACTTCAAAAGTGGTGACCGATTGTTTTAAAAGTCACGTGGGTTGAAGCCAGGAGTCACGTGGGTTGAAGCCTGAAGTCACGTGAGTTGAAGCCTGAAGTCACGTGGGTTGAAGCCTGAATTTTTTCAATAACAAATATGTCTTTAGTTTTTCGATATTCGTGTTTTTCCGTCAGATATTGCGTTTGGAACAAGTAGCTGCCAACTTCAAAAGTGGTGACCGATCGTTTTGAAAGTCACGTGGGTTGAAGCCTGGAGTCACGTGGGTTGAAGCCTGAAGTCACGTGGGTTGAAGCCTGAAGTCACGTGGGATGAAGCCTGAATTTTTTCAATAACAAATATGACTTTAGTTTTTCGATTATCGTGTTCTTCCGTCAGATATTGCGTTTGGAAAGAGTAGCTGCCAACTTCAAAAGTGGTGACCGATCGTTTTAAAAGTTACGTGGGTTGAAGCCTGGAATCACGTGGGTTGAAGCCTGAAGTCACGTGGGTTGAATCCTGAAGTCACGTGGGTTGAAGCCTGAATTTTTTCAATAACAAATATGTCTTTAGTTTTTCGATATTTATGTTCTTCCGTCAGATATTGCGTTTGGAACAAGTAGCTGCCAACTTCAAAAGTGGTGACCGATCGTTTTGAAAGTCACGTGGGTTGAAGCCTGGAGTCACGTGGGTTGAAGCCTGAAGTCACGTGGGTTGAAGCCTGAAGTCGCGTGGGTTGAAGCCTGAATTTTTTCAATAACAAATCGATATTCGTGTTTTTCCGTCAGATATTGCGTTTGGAACAAGTAGCTGCCAACTTTGAAAGCGGTGAACGATCGTTTTAAAAGTCACGTGGGTTGAAGCCTTGAGTCACGTGGGTTGAAGCCTGAAGTCACGTGGGTTGAAGCCCAAAGTCACGTGGGTTGAAGCCTGATTTTTTTCAATAACAAATATGTCTTTAGTTTTCCGATATTCGTGTTCTTCCGTCAGATATTGCGTTTGGAACAAGTAGCTGCCAACTTCAAAAGTGGTGACCGATCGTTTTAAAAGTCACGTGGGTTGAAGCCTGGAGTCACGTGGGTTGACGCCTTAAGTCACGTGGGTTGAAGCTTGAAGTCACGTGGGTTGAAGCCTGAATTTTTTCAATAACAAATATGTCTTTAGTTCTTCGATATTCGTGTTCTTCCGTCAGATATTGCGTTTGGAACAAGTAGCTGCCAACTTCGAAAGTGGTGACCGATCGTTTTAAAAGTCACGTGGGTTAAAGCCTGGAGTCACGTGGGTTGAAGCCTGAAATCACGTGGGTTGAAGCCTGAAGTCACGTGGGTTGAAGCCTGAATTTTTTCAATGACAAATATGTCTTTAGTTTTTCGATATTCGTGTTCTCCCGTCAGATATTGCGTTTGGAACAAGTAGCTGCCAACTTCAAAAGTGGTGAACGATCGTTTCAAAAGTCACGTGGGTTGAAACCTGGAGTCACGTTGGTTGAAGCCTGAAGTCACGTGAGTTGAAGCCTGAAGTCACGTGGGTTGAAGCCTGAAGTCACGTGGGATGAAGCTTGAATTTTTTCAATGACAAATATGTCTTTAGTTTTTCGATATTCGTGTTCTTTCGTCAGATATTGCGTTTGGAACAAGTAGCTGCCAACTTCGAAAGTGGTGACCGATCGTTTTGAAAGTCACGTGGGTTGGAGCCTGGAGTCACGTGGGTTGAAGCCCAAAGTCACGTGGGTTGAAGCCTGAATTTTTTCAATAACAAATATGTCTTTAGTTTTCCGATATTCGTGTTCTTCCGTCAGATATTGCGTTTGGAACAAGTAGCTGCCAACTTCAAAAGTGGTGACCGATCGTTTTAAAAGTCACGTGGGTTGGAGCCTGGAGTCACGTGGGTTGAAGCCTGAAGTCACGTGGGTTGAAACCTGAAGTCACGTGGGTTGAGGCCTGAAGTCACGTGGGTTGAAGCCTGAATTTTTCAATGACAAATATGTCTTTAGTTTTTCGATATTCGTGTTCTTCCGTCAGATATTGCGTTTGGAACAATAAGCTGCCAACTTCAAAAGTGGTTACCGATCGTTTTACAAGTCACGTGGGTTGAAGCCTGGAGTCACGTGGGTTGAAGCCTGAAGTCACGTGGGTTGAAGCCCAAAGTCACGTGGGTTGAAGCCTGAATTTTTTCAATAACAAATATGTCTTTAGTTTCTCGATATTCGTGTTCTTCCGTCAGATATTGCGTTTGAAACAAGTAGCTGCCAACTTCAGAAGTGGTGACCGATCGTTTTGAAAGTCACGTGGGTTGGAGCCTGGAGTCACGTGGGCTAAAGTCTGAAGTCACGTGGGTTGAAGCCTAAAGTCACGTGGGTTGAAGCCTAAAGTCACGTGGGTTGAAGCCTGAACTTTTTCAATAACAAATATGTCTTTAGTTTTTCGATATTCGTGTTCTTCCGTCAGATATTGCGTTTGGAACAAGTAGCTGCCTACTTCAAAAGTGGTGACCGACAGTTATAAAAGTCACGTGGGTTGAAGCCTGGAGTCACGTGGGTTGAAGCCTGAAGTCACGTGGGTTGAAGCCTGAAGTCACGTGGGTTGGCGCCTGAAGTCACGTGGGTTGAAGCCTGAAGTCACGTGGGTTGAAGCCTGAATTTTTTCAATAACAAATATGTCTTTAGTTCTTCGATATTCGTGTTCTTCCGTCAGATATTGCGTTTGGAACAAGTAGCTGCCAACTTCAAAAGTGGTGACCGATCGTTTTAAAAGTCACGTGGGTTGAAGCCTGGAGTCACGTGGGTTGAAGCCTGGAGTCACGTGGGTTGAAGCCTAAAGTCACGTGGGTTGAAGCCTGAATTTTTTCAATAACAAATATGTCTTTAGTTTCTCGATATTCGTGTTCTTCCGTCAGATATTGCGTTTGAAACAAGTAGCTGCCAACTTCAGAAGTGGTGACCGATCGTTTTGAAAGTCACGTGGGTTGGAGCCTGGAGTCACGTGGGTTGAAGCCTCAAGTCACGTGGGTTGAAGCCTGAATTTTTTCAATAACAAATATGTCTTTAGTTTCTCGATATTCGTGTTCTTCCGTCAGATATTGCGTTTGAAACAAGTAGCTGCCAACTTCAGAAGTGGTGACCGATCGTTTTGAAAGTCACGTGGGTTGGAGCCTGGAGTCACGTGGGTTTAAGTCTGAAGTCACGTGGGTTGAAGCCTGAATTTTTTCAATAACAATTATGTCTTCAGTTCTTCGATATTCGTGTTCTTCCGTCAGATATTGCGTTTGGAACAAGTAGCTGCCAACTTCAAAAGTGGTGACCGATCGTTTTAAAAGTCACGTGGGTTGAAGCCTGGAGTCACGTGGGTTGAAGCCTGGAGTCACGTGGGTTGAAGCCTAAAGTCACGTGGGTTGAAGCCTGAATTTTTTCAATAACAAATATGTCTTTAGTTTCTCGATATTCGTGTTCTTCCGTCAGATATTGCGTTTGAAACAAGTAGCTGCCAACTTCAGAAGTGGTGACCGATCGTTTTGAAAGTCACGTGGGTTGGAGCCTGGAGTCACGTGGGTTTAAGTCTGAAGTCACGTGGGTTGAAGCCTAAAGTCACGTGGGTTGAAGCCTAAAGTCACGTGGGTTGAAGCCTGAATTTTTTCAATAACAAATATGTCTTTAGTTTTTCGATATTCGTGTTCTTCCGTCAGATATTGCGTTTGGAACAAGTAGCTGCCTACTTCAAAAGTGGTGACCGATCGTTTTAAAAGTCACGTGGGTTGAAGCCTGGAGTCACGTGGGTTGAAGCCTGAAGTCACGTGGGTTGAAGCCTGAAGTCACGTGGGCTGGCGCCTGAAGTCACGTGGGTTGAAGCCTGAAGTCACGTGGGTTGAAGCCTGAATTTTTTCAATAACAAATATGTCTTTAGTTTTTCGATATTCGTGTTCTTCCGTCAGATATTGCGTTTGGAACAAGTAGCTGCCAACTTCAAAAGTGGTGACCGATCGTTTTAAAAGTCACGTGGGTTGAAGCCTGGAGTCACGTGGGTTGAAGCCTGAAGTCACGTGGGTTGAAGCCTAAAGTCACGTGGGTTGATGCCTGAATTTTTTCAATAACAAGTATGTCTTTAGTTTTTCGATATTCGTGTTCTTCCGTCAGATATTGCGTTTGGAACAAGTAGCTGCCAACTTCAAAAGTGGTGACCGATCGTTTTAAAAGTCACGTGGGTTGAAGCCTGGAGTCACGTGGGTTGAAGCCTGAAGTCACGTGGGTTGAAGCCTGAAGTCACGTGGGTTGAAGCCTGAATTTTTTCAATAACAAATATGTCTTTAGTTTTTCGATATTCGTGTTCTTCCGTCAGATATTGCGTTTGGAAAGAGTAGCTGCCAACTTCAAAAGTGGTGACCGATCGTTTTAAAAGTCACGTGGGTTGAAGCCTGGAGTCACGTGGGTTGAAGCCTGAAGTCACGTGGGTTGAAGCCTGAATTTTTTCAATAACAAATATGTCTTTAGTTTTTTGATATTCGTGTTCATCCGTCAGATATTGCGTTTGGAACAAGTAGCTGCCAACTTCAAAAGCGGTGACCGATCGTTTCAAAAGTCACGTGGGTTGAAGCCTGGAGTCACGTGGGTTGAAGCCTGAAGTCACGTTGGTTGAAGCCTGAATTCTTATAATAACAAATATGTCTTTAGTTTTTCGATATTCGTGTTCTTCCGTCAGATATTGCGTTTGGAACAAGTAGCTGCCAACTTCAAAAGTGGTGACCGATTGTTCCAAAAGTCACGTGGGTTGAAGCCTGGAGTCACGTGGGTTGAAGCCTGAAGTCACGTGAGTTGAAGCCTGAAGTCACGTGGGTTGAAGCCTGAATTTTTTCAATAACAAATATGTCTTTAGTCTTTCGATATTTGTGTTCTTCCGTCAGATATTGCGTTTGGAACAAGTAGTTGCCAACTTCAAAAGTGGTGACCGATCATTTTGAAAGTCACGTGGGTTGAAGCCTGGAGTCACGTGGGTTGAAGCCTGAAGTCACGTGGGTTGAAGCCTGAAGTCACGTGGGTTGAAGCCTGAATTTTTTCAATAACAAATATGTCTTTAGTTTTTCGGTATTCGTGTTCTTCCGTCAGATATTGCGTTTGGAACAAGTAGCTGCCAATTTCAAAAGTGGTGACCGATCGTTTTGAAAGTCACGTGGGTTGAAGCCTTGAGTCACGTGGGTTGAGGCCTGAAGTCACGTGGGTTGAAGCCTAAAGTCACGTGGGTCGAAGCCTGAATTTTTTCAATAACAAATATGTCTTTAGTTTTCCGATATTCGTGTTCTTCCGTCAGATATTGCGTTTGGAACAAGTAGCTGCCTACTTCAAAAGTGGTGACCGATCGTTTTAAAAGTCACGTGGGTTGAAGCCTGGAGTTACGTGGGTTGAAGCCTGAAGTCACGTGGGTTGAAGCCTGAAGTCACGTGGGTTGGAGCCTGAAGTCACGTGGGTTGAAGCCTGAATTTTTTCAATGACAAATATGTCTTTAGTTCTCTATTATTCGTGTTCTTCCGTCAGATATTGCGTTTGGAACAAGTAGCTGCCAACTTCAAAAGTGGTGACCGATCGTTTTGAAAGTCACGTGGGTTGAAGCCTGGAGTCACGTGGGTTGAAGCCTGAAGTCACGTGGGTTGAAGCCTGAAGTCGCGTGGGTTGAAGCCTGAATTTTTTCAATAACAAATCGATATTCGTGTTTTTCCGTCAGATATTGCGTTTGGAACAAGTAGCTGCCAACTTTGAAAGCGGTGAACGATCGTTTTAAAAGTCACGTGGGTTGAAGCCTTGAGTCACGTGGGTTGAAGCCTGAAGTCACGTGGGTTGAAGCCCAAAGTCACGTGGGTTGAAGCCTGATTTTTTTCAATAACAAATATGTCTTTAGTTTTTTCCGATATTCGTGTTCTTCCGTCAGATATTGCGTTTGGAACAAGTAGCTGCCAACTTCAAAAGTGGTGACCGATCGTTTTAAAAGTCACGTGGGTTGAAGCCTGGAGTCACGTGGGTTGAGGCCTTAAGTCACGTGGGTTGAAGCTTGAAGTCACGTGGGTTGAAGCCTGAATTTTTTCAATAACAAATATGTCTTTAGTTCTTCGATATTCGTGTTCTTCCGTCAGATATTGCGTTTGGAACAAGTAGCTGCCAACTTCGAAAGTGGTGACCGATCGTTTTAAAAGTCACGTGGGTTAAAGCCTGGAGTCACGTGGGTTGAAGCCTGAAATCACGTGGGTTGAAGCCTGAAGTCACGTGGGTTGAAGCCTGAATTTTTTCAATGACAAATATGTCTTTAGTTTTTCGATATTCGTGTTCTCCCGTCAGATATTGCGTTTGGAACAAGTAGCTGCCAACTTCAAAAGTGGTGAACGATCGTTTCAAAAGTCACGTGGGTTGAAACCTGGAGTCACGTTGGTTGAAGCCTGAAGTCACGTGAGTTGAAGCCTGAAGTCACGTGGGTTGAAGCCTGAAGTCACGTGGGATGAAGCTTGAATTTTTTCAATGACAAATATGTCTTTAGTTTTTCGATATTCGTGTTCTTTCGTCAGATATTGCGTTTGGAACAAGTAGCTGCCAACTTCGAAAGTGGTGACCGATCGTTTTGAAAGTCACGTGGGTTGGAGCCTGGAGTCACGTGGGTTAAAGCCTAAAGTCACGTGGGTTGAAGCCCAAAGTCACGTGGGTTGAAGCCTGAATTTTTTCAATAACAAATATGTCTTTAGTTTTCCGATATTCGTGTTCTTCCGTCAGATATTGCGTTTGGAACAAGTAGCTGCCAACTTCAAAAGTGGTGACCGATCGTTTTAAAAGTCACGTGGGTTGGAGCCTGGAGTCACGTGGGTTGAAGCCTGAAGTCACGTGGGTTGAAACCTGAAGTCACGTGGGTTGAGGCCTGAAGTCACGTGGGTTGAAGCCTGAATTTTTCAATGACAAATATGTCTTTAGTTTTTCGATATTCGTGTTCTTCCGTCAGATATTGCGTTTGGAACAAGTAGCTGCCAACTTCAAAAGTGGTGACCGATCGTTTTAAAAGTCACGTGGGTTGAGGCCTGGAGTCACGTAGGTTGAAGCCTGAAGTCACGTGGGTTGAAGCCTGAAGTCACGTGGGTTGAAGCCTGAATTTTTTCAATGACAGATATGTCTTTAGTTTTTCGATATTCGTGTTCTTCCGTCAGATATTGCGTTTGGAACAATAAGCTGCCAACTTCAAAAGTGGTTACCGATCGTTTTACAAGTCACGTGGGTTGAAGCCTGGAGTCACGTGGGTTGAAGCCTGAAGTCACGTGGGTTGAAGCCCAAAGTCACGTGGGTTGAAGCCTGAATTTTTTCAATAACAAATATGTCTTTAGTTTCTTGATATTCGTGTTCTTCCGTCAGATATTGCGTTTGAAACAAGTAGCTGCCAACTTCAGAAGTGGTGACCGATCGTTTTGAAAGTCACGTGGGTTGGAGCCTGGAGTCACGTGGGCTAAAGTCTGAAGTCACGTGGGTTGAAGCCTAAAGTCACGTGGGTTGAAGCCTAAAGTCACGTGGGTTGAAGCCTGAACTTTTTCAATAACAAATATGTCTTTAGTTTTTCGATATTCGTGTTCTTCCGTCAGATATTGCGTTTGGAACAAGTAGCTGCCTACTTCAAAAGTGGTGACCGACAGTTATAAAAGTCACGTGGGTTGAAGCCTGGAGTCACGTGGGTTGAAGCCTGAAGTCACGTGGGTTGAAGCCTGAAGTCACGTGGGTTGGCGCCTGAAGTCACGTGGGTTGAAGCCTGAAGTCACGTGGGTTGAAGCCTGAATTTTTTCAATAACAAATATGTCTTTAGTTCTTCGATATTCGTGTTCTTCCGTCAGATATTGCGTTTGGAACAAGTAGCTGCCAACTTCAAAAGTGGTGACCGATCGTTTTAAAAGTCACGTGGGTTGAAGCCTGGAGTCACGTGGGTTGAAGCCTGGAGTCACGTGGGTTGAAGCCTAAAGTCACGTGGGTTGAAGCCTGAATTTTTTCAATAACAAATATGTCTTTAGTTTCTCGATATTCGTGTTCTTCCGTCAGATATTGCGTTTGAAACAAGTAGCTGCCAACTTCAGAAGTGGTGACCGATCGTTTTGAAAGTCACGTGGGTTGGAGCCTGGAGTCACGTGGGTTGAAGCCTCAAGTCACGTGGGTTGAAGCCTGAATTTTTTCAATAACAAATATGTCTTTAGTTTCTCGATATTCGTGTTCTTCCGTCAGATATTGCGTTTGAAACAAGTAGCTGCCAACTTCAGAAGTGGTGACCGATCGTTTTGAAAGTCACGTGGGTTGGAGCCTGGAGTCACGTGGGTTTAAGTCTGAAGTCACGTGGGTTGAAGCCTGAAGTCACGTGGGTTGAAGCCTGAATTTTTTCAATAACAATTATGTCTTCAGTTCTTCGATATTCGTGTTCTTCCGTCAGATATTGCGTTTGGAACAAGTAGCTGCCAACTTCAAAAGTGGTGACCGATCGTTTTAAAAGTCACGTGGGTTGAAGCCTGGAGTCACGTGGGTTGAAGCCTGGAGTCACGTGGGTTGAAGCCTAAAGTCACGTGGGTTGAAGCCTGAATTTTTTCAATAACAAATATGTCTTTAGTTTCTCGATATTCGTGTTCTTCCGTCAGATATTGCGTTTGAAACAAGTAGCTGCCAACTTCAGAAGTGGTGACCGATCGTTTTGAAAGTCACGTGGGTTGGAGCCTGGAGTCACGTGGGTTTAAGTCTGAAGTCACGTGGGTTGAAGCCTAAAGTCACGTGGGTTGAAGCCTAAAGTCACGTGGGTTGAAGCCTGAATTTTTTCAATAACAAATATGTCTTTAGTTTTTCGATATTCGTGTTCTTCCGTCAGATATTGCGTTTGGAACAAGTAGCTGCCTACTTCAAAAGTGGTGACCGATCGTTTTAAAAGTCACGTGGGTTGAAGCCTGGAGTCACGTGGGTTGAAGCCTGAAGTCACGTGGGTTGAAGCCTGAAGTCACGTGGGCTGGCGCCTAAAGTCACGTGGGTTGAAGCCTGAAGTCACGTGGGTTGAAGCCTGAATTTTTTCAATAACAAATATGTCTTTAGTTCTTCGATATTCGTGTTCTTCCGTCAGATATTGCGTTTGGAACAAGTAGCTGCCAACTTCAAAAGTGGTGACCGATCGTTTTAAAAGTCACGTGGGTTGAAGCCTGGAGTCACGTGGGTTGAAGCCTGAAGTCACGTGGGTTGAAGCCTAAAGTCACGTGGGTTGATGCCTGAATTTTTTCAATAACAAGTATGTCTTTAGTTTTTCGATATTCGTGTTCTTCCGTCAGATATTGCGTTTGGAACAAGTAGCTGCCAACTTCAAAAGTGGTGACCGATCGTTTTAAAAGTCACGTGGGTTGAAGCCTGGAGTCACGTGGGTTGAAGCCTGAAGTCACGTGGGTTGAAGCCTGAAGTCACGTGGGTTGAAGCCTGAATTTTTTCAATAACAAATATGTCTTTAGTTTTTCGATATTCGTGTTCTTCCGTCAGATATTGCGTTTGGAAAGAGTAGCTGCCAACTTCAAAAGTGGTGACCGATCGTTTTAAAAGTCACGTGGGTTGAAGCCTGGAGTCACGTGGGTTGAAGCCTGAAGTCACGTGGGTTGAAGCCTGAATTTTTTCAATAACAAATATGTCTTTAGTTTTTTGATATTCGTGTTCATTCGTCAGATATTGCGTTTGGAACAAGTAGCTGCCAACTTCAAAAGCGGTGACCGATCGTTTCAAAAGTCACGTGGGTTGAAGCCTGGAGTCACGTGGGTTGAAGCCTGAAGTCACGTTGGTTGAAGCCTGAATTCTTATAATAACAAATATGTCTTTAGTTTTTCGATATTCGTGTTCTTCCGTCAGATATTGCGTTTGGAACAAGTAGCTGCCAACTTCAAAAGTGGTGACCGATTGTTCCAAAAGTCACGTGGGTTGAAGCCTGGAGTCACGTGGGTTGAAGCCTGAAGTCACGTGAGTTGAAGCCTGAAGTCACGTGGGTTGAAGCCTGAATTTTTTCAATAACAAATATGTCTTTAGTCTTTCGATATTTGTGTTCTTCCGTCAGATATTGCGTTTGGAACAAGTAGTTGCCAACTTCAAAAGTGGTGACCGATCATTTTGAAAGTCACGTGGGTTGAAGCCTGGAGTCACGTGGGTTGAAGCCTGAAGTCACGTGGGTTGAAGCCTGAAGTCACGTGGGTTGAAGCCTGAATTTTTTCAATAACAAATATGTCTTTAGTTTTTCGGTATTCGTGTTCTTCCGTCAGATATTGCGTTTGGAACAAGTAGCTGCCAATTTCAAAAGTGGTGACCGATCGTTTTGAAAGTCACGTGGGTTGAAGCCTTGAGTCACGTGGGTTGAGGCCTGAAGTCACGTGGGTTGAAGCCTAAAGTCACGTGGGTCGAAGCCTAAATTTTTTCAATAACAAATATGTCTTTAGTTTTCCGATATTCGTGTTCTTCCGTCAGATATTGCGTTTGGAACAAGTAGCTGCCTACTTCAAAAGTGGTGACCGATCGTTTTAAAAGTCACGTGGGTTGAAGCCTGGAGTTACGTGGGTTGAAGCCTGAAGTCACGTGGGTTGAAGCCTGAAGTCACGTGGGTTGGAGCCTGAAGTCACGTGGGTTGAAGCCTGAATTTTTTCAATGACAAATATGTCTTTAGTTCTCTATTATTCGTGTTCTTCCGTCAGATATTGCGTTTGGAACAAGTAGCTGCCAACTTCAAAAGTGGGGACCGATCGTTTTAAAAGTCACGTGGGTTGAAGCCTGGAGTCACGTGGGTTGAAGCCTAAAGTCACGTGGGTTGAAGCCTAATGTCACGTGGGTTGGAGCCTGAATTTTTTCAATAACAAATATGTCTTTAGTTCTCTAATATTCGTGTTCTTCCGTCAGATATTGCGTTTGGAACAAGTAGCTGCCAACTTCAAAAGTGGTGACCGATCGTTTTAAAAGTCACGTGGATTGAAGCCTGGAGGCACGTGGGTTGAAGCCTGAATTTTTTCAATGACAAATATGTCTTTAGTTTTTCGATTATCGTGTTCTTCCGTCAGATATTGCGTTTGGAAAGAGTAGCTGCCAACTTCAAAAGTGGTGACCGATCGTTTTAAAAGTTACGTGGGTTGAAGCCTGGAGTCACGTGGGTTGAAGCCTGAAGTCACGTGGGTTGAATCCTGAAGTCACGTGGGTTGAAGCCTGAATTTTTTCAATAACAAATATGTCTTTAGTTTTTCGATATTTGTGTTCTTCCGTCAGATATTGCGTTTGGAACAAGTAGCTGCCAACTTCAAAAGTGGTGACCGATCATTTTGAAAGTCACGTGGGTTGAAGCCTAAAGTCACGTGGGTTGAAGCCTGAAGTCACGTGGGTTGAAGCCTGAAGTCACGTGGGTTGGAGCCTGAATTTTTCCAATAACAAATCGATATTCGTGTTTTTCCGTCAGATATTGCGTTTGGAACAAGTAGCTGCCAACTTCAAAAGCGGTGAACGATCGTTTTAAAAGTCACGTGGGTTGAAGCCTTGAGTCACGTGGGTTGAAGCCTGAAGTCACGTGGGTTGAAGCCCAAAGTCACGTGGGTTGAAGCCTGAATTTTTCCAATAACAAATATGTCTTTAGTTTTCCGATATTCGTGTTCTTCCGTCAGATATTGCGTTTGGAACAAGTAGCTGCCAACTTCAAAAGTGGTGACCGATCGTTTTGAAAGTCACGTGGGTTGAAGCCTGGAGTCACGTGGGTTGAGGCCTGAAGTCACGTGGGTTGAAGCTTGAAGTCACGTGGGTTGAAGCCTGAATTTTTTCAATAACAAATATGTCTTTAGTTCTTCGATATTCGTGTTCTTCCGTCAGATATTGCGTTTGGAACAAGTAGCTGCCAACTTCGAAAGTGGTGACCGATCGTTTTAAAAGTCACGTGGGTTGAAGCCTGGAGTCACGTGGGTTGAAGCCTGAAGTCATGTGGGTTGAAGCCTGAAGTCACGTGGGTTGAAGCCTGAATTTTTTCAATGACAAATATGTCTTTAGTTTTTCGATATTCGTGTTCTCCCGTCAGATATTGCGTTTGGAACAAGTAGCTGCCAACTTCAAAAGTGGTGAACGATCGTTTCAAAAGTCACGTGGGTTGAAACCTGGAGTCACGTGGGTTGAAGCCTGAAGTCACGTGGGTTGAAGCCTGAAGTCACGTGGGTTGAAGCCTGAAGTCACGTGGGTTGGAGCCTGAATTTTTTCAATAACAAATATGTCTTTAGTTTTTCGATATTCGTGTTCTTCCGTCAAATATTGCGTTTGGAACAAGTAGCTGCCAACTTCAAAAGCGGTGACCGATCGTTTCAAAAGTCACGTGGGTTGAAGCCTGGAGTCACGTGGGTTGAAGCCTGAAGTCACGTGGGTTGGAGCCTGGAGTCACGTGGGTTGAAGCCTGAATTTTCTCAATAACAAATATGTCTTTAGTTTCTCGATATTCGTGTTCTTTCGTCAGATATTGCGTTTGGAACAAGTAGCTGCCAACTTCGAAAGTGGTGACCGATGGTTTTGAAAGTCACGTGGGTTGGAGCCTGGAGTCACGTGGGTTAAAGCCTAAGGTCACGTGGGTTGAAGCCCAAAGTCACGCGGGTTGAAGCCTGAATTTTTTCAATAACAAATATGTCTTTAGTTTTTCGATATTCGTGTTCTTCCGTCAGATATTGCGTTTGGAACAAGTAGCTGCCAACTTCAAAAGTGGTGACCGATCGTTTTAAAAGTCACGTGGGTTGGAGCCTGGAGTCACGTGGGTTGAAGCCTGAAGTCACGTGGGTTGGAACCTGAAGTCACGTGGGTTGAGGCCTGAAGTCACGTGGGTTGAAGCCTGAATTTTTTCAATGACAAATATGTCTTTAGTTTTCCGATATTCGTGTTCTTCTGTCAGATATTGCGTTTGGAACAAGTAGCTGCCAACTTCAAAAGTGGTGACCGATCATTTTAAAAGTCACGTGGGTTGAGGCCTGGAGTCACGTAGGTTGAAGCCTGAAGTCACGTGGGTTGAAGCCTGAAGTCACGTGGTTTGAAGCCTAAATTTTTTCAATAACAAATATGTCTTTAGTTCTTCGATATTCGTGTTCTTCCGTCAGATATTGCGTTTGGAACAAGTAGCTGCCAACTTCAAAAGTGGTGACCGATCGTTTTAAAAGTCACGTGGGTTGAAGCCTTGAGTCACGTGGGTTGAAGCCTGAAGTCACGTGGGTTGAAGCCTGAAGTCACGTGGGTTGAAGCCTGAATTTTTTCAATGACAGATATGTCTTTAGTTTTTTGATATTCGTGTTCTTCCGTCAGATATTGCGTTTGGAACAATAAGCTGCCAACTTCAAAAGTGGTTACCGATCGTTTTACAAGTCACGTGGGTTGAAGCCTGGAGTCACGTGGGTTAAAGCCTGAAGTCACGTGGGTTGAATCCCAAAGTCACGTGGGTTGAAGCCTGGATTTTTTCAATAACAAATATGTCTTTAGTTTTTCGATATTCGTGTTCTTCCGTCAGATATTGCGTTTGGAACAAGTAGCTGCCTACTTCAAAAGTGGTGACCGATCGTTTTAAAAGTCACGTGGGTTGAAGCCTGGAGTCACGTGGGTTGAAGCCTGAAGTCACGTGGGTTGAAGCAAGAAGTCACGTGGGTTGGCGCCTGAAGTCACGTGGGTTGAAGCCTGAAGTCACGTGGGTTGAAGCCTGAATTTTTTCAATAACAAATAAGTCTTTAGTTTTTCGGTATTCGTGTTCTTCCGTCAGATATTGCGTTTGGAACAAGTAGCTGCCAACTTCAGAAGCGGTGACCGATCGTTTTAAAAGTCACGTGGGTTGAAGCCTGGAGTCACGTGGGTTGAAGCCTGAATTCTTCCAATAACAAATATGTCTTTAGTTTTTCGATATTCGTGTTCTTCCGTCAGATATTGCATTTGGAACAAGTAGCTGCCTACTTCAAAAGTGGTGACCGATCGTTTTAAAAGTCACGTGGGTTGAAGCCAGGAGTCACGTGGGTTGAAGCCTGAAGTCACGTGGGTTGAAGCCTGAAGTCACGTGGGTTGGCGCCTGAAGTCACGTGGGTTGAAGCCTGAAGTCACGTGGGTTGAAGCCTGAATTTTTTCAATAACAAATATGTCTTTAGTTTTTCGGTATTCGTGTTCTTCCGTCAGATATTGCGTTTGGAACAAGTAGCTGCCAACTTCAGAAGCGGTGACCGATCGTTTTAAAAGTCACGTGGGTTGAAGCCTGGAGTCACGTGGGTTGAAGCCTGAAGTCACGTGGGTTGAAGCCTGAATTCTCCCAATAACAAATATGTCTTTAGTTTTTCGATATTCGTGTTCTTCCGACAGATATTGCGTTTGGAACAAATAGCTGCCTACTTCAAAAGTGGTGACCGATCGTTTTAAAAGTCACGTGGGTTGACGCCTGGAGTTACGTGGGTTGAAGCCTGAAGTCACGTGGGTTGAAGCCTGAAGTCACGTGGGTTGAAGCCTGAATTTTTTCAATAACAAATATGTCTTTAGTTTTTCGATATTCGTGTTCTTCTGTCAAATATTGCGTTTGGAACAAGTAGCTGCCAACTTCAAAAGCGGTGACCGATCGTTTCAAAAGTCACGTGGGTTGAAGCCTGGAGTCACGTGGGTTGAAGCCTGAAGTCACGTGGGTTGAAGCCTGAAGTCACGTTGGTTGAAGCCTGAATTTTCTCAATAACAAATATGTCTTTAGTTTTTCGATATTCGTGTTCTTTCGTCAGATATTGCGTTTGGAACAAGTAGCTGCCAACTTCGAAAGTGGTGACCGATCGTTTTGAAAGTCACGTGGGTTGAAGCCTTGAGTCACGTGGGTTGAGGCCTGAAGTCACGTGGGTTGAAGCCTAAAGTCACGTGGGTTGAAGCCTGAATTTTTTCAATAACAAATATGTCTTTAGTTCTCTAATATTCGTGTTCTTCCGTCAGATATTGCGTTTGGAACAAGTAGCTGCCAACTTCAAAAGTGGTGACCGATCGTTTTAAAAGTCGAGTGGGTTGAAGCCTGGAGTCACGTGGGTTGAAGCCTAAAGTCACGTGGGTTGAAGCCTAATGTCACGTGGGTTGGAGCCTGAATTTTTCCAATAACAAATATGTCTTTAGTTCTCTAATATTCGTGTTCTTCCGTCAGATATTGCGTTTGGAACAAGTAGCTGCCAACTTCAAAAGTGGTGACCGATCGTTTTAAAAGTCACGTGGGTTAAAGCCTGGAGGCACGTGGGTTGAAGCCTGAAGTCACGTGGGTTGAAGCCTGAATTTTTTCAATAACAAATATGTCTTTAGTTTTTCGATATTTGTGTTCTTCCGTCAGATATTGCGTTTGGAACAAGTAGCTGCCAACTTCAAAAGTGGTGACCGATCATTTTGAAAGTCACGTGGGTTGAAGCCTAAAGTCACGTGGGTTGAAGCCTGAAGTCACGTGGGTTGAAGCCTGAAGTCACGTGGGTTGGAGCCTGAATTTTTTCAATAACAAATCGATATTCGTGTTTTTCCGTCAGATATTGCGTTTGGAACAAGTAGCTGCCAACTTCAAAAGCGGTGAACGATCGTTTTAAAAGTCACGTGGGTTGAAGCCTTGAGTCACGTGGGTTGAAGCCTGAAGTCACGTGGGTTGAAGCCCAAAGTCACGTGGGTTGAAGCCTGAATTTTTTCAATAACAAATATGTCTTTAGTTTTCCGATATTCGTGTTCTTCCGTCAGATATTGCGTTTGGAACAAGTAGCTGCCAACTTCAAAAGTGGTGACCGATCGTTTTAAAAGTCACGTGGGTTGAAGCCTGGAGTCACGTGGGTTGAGGCCTGAAGTCACGTGGGTTGAAGCTTGAAGTCACGTGGGTTGAAGCCTGAATTTTTTCAATAACAAATATGTCTTTAGTTCTTCGATATTCGTGTTCTTCCGTCAGATATTGCGTTTGGAACAAGTAGCTGCCAACTTCGAAAGTGGTGACCGATCGTTTTAAAAGTCACGTGGGTTGAAGCCTGGAGTCACGTGGGTTGAAGCCTGAAGTCACGTGGGTTGAAGCCTGAAGTCACGTGGGTTGAAGCCTGAATTTTTTCAATGACAAATATGTCTTTAGTTTTTCGATATTCGTGTTCTCCCGTCAGATATTGCGTTTGGAACAAGTAGCTGCCAACTTCAAAAGTGGTGAACGATCGTTTCAAAAGTCACGTGGGTTGAAACCTGGAGTCACGTGGGTTGAAGCCTGAAGTCACGTGGGTTGAAGCCTGAAGTCACGTGGGTTGAAGCCTGAAGTCACGTGGGTTGGAGCCTGAATTTTTTCAATAACAAATATGTCTTTAGTTTTTCGATATTCGTGTTCTTCCGTCAAATATTGCGTTTGGAACAAGTAGCTGCCAACTTCAAAAGCGGTGACCGATCGTTTCAAAAGTCACGTGGGTTGAAGCCTGGAGTCACGTGGGTTGAAGCCTGAAGTCACGTGGGTTGGAGCCTGGAGTCACGTGGGTTGAAGCCTGAATTTTCTCAATAACAAATATGTCTTTAGTTTCTCGATATTCGTGTTCTTTCGTCAGATATTGCGTTTGGAACAAGTAGCTGCCAACTTCGAAAGTGGTGACCGATGGTTTTGAAAGTCACGTGGGTTGGAGCCTGGAGTCACGTGGGTTAAAGCCTAAGGTCACGTGGGTTGAAGCCCAAAGTCACGCGGGTTGAAGCCTGAATTTTTTCAATAACAAATATGTCTTTAGTTTTTCGATATTCGTGTTCTTCCGTCAGATATTGCGTTTGGAACAAGTAGCTGCCAACTTCAAAAGTGGTGACCGATCGTTTTAAAAGTCACGTGGGTTGGAGCCTGGAGTCACGTGGGTTGAAGCCTGAAGTCACGTGGGTTGGAACCTGAAGTCACGTGGGTTGAGGCCTGAAGTCACGTGGGTTGAAGCCTGAATTTTTTCAATGACAAATATGTCTTTAGTTTTTCGATATTCGTGTTCTTCTGTCAGATATTGCGTTTGGAACAAGTAGCTGCCAACTTCAAAAGTGGTGACCGATCATTTTAAAAGTCACGTGGGTTGAGGCCTGGAGTCACGTAGGTTGAAGCCTGAAGTCACGTGGGTTGAAGCCTGAAGTCACGTGGGTTGAAGCCTAAATTTTTTCAATAACAAATATGTCTTTAGTTCTTCGATATTCGTGTTCTTCCGTCAGATATTGCGTTTGGAACAAGTAGCTGCCAACTTCAAAAGTGGTGACCGATCGTTTTAAAAGTCACGTGGGTTGAAGCCTTGAGTCACGTGGGTTGAAGCCTGAAGTCACGTGGGTTGAAGCCTGAAGTCACGTGGGTTGAAGCCTGAATTTTTTCAATGACAGATATGTCTTTAGTTTTTTGATATTCGTGTTCTTCCGTCAGATATTGCGTTTGGAACAATAAGCTGCCAACTTCAAAAGTGGTTACCGATCGTTTTACAAGTCACGTGGGTTGAAGCCTGGAGTCACGTGGGTTAAAGCCTGAAGTCACGTGGGTTGAAGCCCAAAGTCACGTGGGTTGAAGCCTGGATTTTTTCAATAACAAATATGTCTTTAGTTTTTCGATATTCGTGTTCTTCCGTCAGATATTGCGTTTGGAACAAGTAGCTGCCTACTTCAAAAGTGGTGACCGATCGTTTTAAAAGTCACGTGGGTTGAAGCCTGGAGTCACGTGGGTTGAAGCCTGAAGTCACGTGGGTTGAAGCAAGAAGTCACGTGGGTTGGCGCCTGAAGTCACGTGGGTTGAAGCCTGAAGTCACGTGGGTTGAAGCCTGAATTTTTTCAATAACAAATAAGTCTTTAGTTTTTCGGTATTCGTGTTCTTCCGTCCGATATTGCGTTTGGAACAAGTAGCTGCCAACTTCAGAAGCGGTGACCGATCGTTTTAAAAGTCACGTGGGTTGAAGCCTGGAGTCACGTGGGTTGAAGCCTGAATTCTTCCAATAACAAATATGTCTTTAGTTTTTCGATATTCGTGTTCTTCCGTCAGATATTGCATTTGGAACAAGTAGCTGCCTACTTCAAAAGTGGTGACCGATCGTTTTAAAAGTCACGTGGGTTGAAGCCAGGAGTCACGTGGGTTGAAGCCTGAAGTCACGTGGGTTGAAGCCTGAAGTCACGTGGGTTGGCGCCTGAAGTCACGTGGGTTGAAGCCTGAAGTCACGTGGGTTGAAGCCTGAATTCTTTCAATAACAAATATGTCTTTAGTTTTTCGGTATTCGTGTTCTTCCGTCAGATATTGCGTTTGGAACAAGTAGCTGCCAACTTCAGAAGCGGTGACCGGTCGTTTTAAAAGTCACGTGGGTTGAAGCCTGGAGTCACGTGGGTTGAAGCCTGAAGTCACGTGGGTTGAAGCCTGAATTCTTCCAATAACAAATATGTCTTTAGTTTTTCGATATTCGTGTTCTTCCGACAGATATTGCGTTTGGAACAAATAGCTGCCTACTTCAAAAGTGGTGACCGATCGTTTTAAAAGTCACGTGGGTTGACGCCTGGAGTTACGTGGGTTGAAGCCTGAAGTCACGTGGGTTGAAGCCTGAAGTCACGTGGGTTGAAGCCTGAATTTTTTCAATAACAAATATGTCTTCAGTTTTTCGATATTCGTGTTCTTCCGTCAAATATTGCGTTTGGAACAAGTAGCTGCCAACTTCAAAAGCGGTGACCGATCGTTTCAAAAGTCACGTGGGTTGAAGCCTGGAGTCACGTGGGTTGAAGCCTGAAGTCACGTGGGTTGAAGCCTGAAGTCACGTTGGTTGAAGCCTGAATTTTCTCAATAACAAATATGTCTTTAGTTTTTCGATATTCGTGTTCTTTCGTCAGATATTGCGTTTGGAACAAGTAGCTGCCAACTTCGAAAGTGGTGACCGATCGTTTTGAAAGTCACGTGGGTTGGAGCCTGGAGTCACGTGGGTTAAAGCCTAAAGTCACGTGGGTTGAAGCCCAAAGTCACGTGGGTTGAAGCCTGAATTTTTTCAATAACAAATATGTCTTTAGTTTTTCGGTATTCGTGTTCTTCCGTCAGATATTGCGTTTGGAACAAGTAGCTGCCAATTTCAAAAGTGGTGACCGATCGTTTTGAAAGTCACGTGGGTTGAAGCCTTGAGTCACGTGGGTTGAGGCCTGAAGTCACGTGGGTTGAAGCCTAAAGTCACGTGGGTTGAAGCCTGAATTTTTTCAATAACAAATATGTCTTTAGTTTTCCGATATTCGTGTTCTTCCGTCAGATATTGCGTTTGGAACAAGTAGCTGCCTACTTCAAAAGTGGTGACCGATCGTTTTAAAAGTCACGTGGGTTGAAGCCTGGAGTTACGTGGGTTGAAGCCTGAAGTCACGTGGGTTGAAGCCTGAAGTCACGTGGGTTGGAGCCTGAAGTCACGTGGGTTGAAGCCTGAATTTTTTCAATGACAAATATGTCTTTAGTTCTCTAATATTCGTGTTCTTCCGTCAGATATTGCGTTTGGAACAAGTAGCTGCCAACTTCAAAAGTGGTGACCGATCGTTTTAAAAGTCACGTGGGTTGAAGCCTGGAGTCACGTGGGTTGAAGCCTAAAGTCACGTGGGTTGAAGCCTAATGTCACGTGGGTTGGAGCCTGAATTTTTCCAATAACAAATATGTCTTTAGTTCTCTAATATTCGTGTTCTTCCGTCAGATATTGCGTTTGGAACAAGTAGCTGCCAACTTCAAAAGTGGTGACCGATCGTTTTAAAAGTCACGTGGGTTGAAGCCTGGAGGCACGTGGGTTGAAGCCTGAATTTTTTCAATGACAAATATGTCTTTAGTTTTTCGATTATCGTGTTCTTCCGTCAGATATTGCGTTTGGAAAGAGTAGCTGCCAACTTCAAAAGTGGTGACCGATCGTTTTAACAGTTACGTGGGTTGAAGCCTGGAGTCACGTGGGTTGAAGCCTGAAGTCACGTGGGTTGAATCCTGAAGTCACGTGGGTTGAAGCCTGAATTTTTTCAATAACAAATATGTCTTTAGTTTTTCGATATTTGTGTTCTTCCGTCAGATATTGCGTTTGGAACAAGTAGCTGCCAACTTCAAAAGTGGTGACCGATCGTTTTGAAAGTCACGTGGGTTGAAGCCTGGAGTCACGTGGGTTGAAGCCTGAAGTCACGTGGGTTGAAGCCTGAAGTCACGTGGGCTGGTGCCTGAATTTTTTCAATAACAAATCGATATTCGTGTTTTTCCGTCAGATATTGCGTTTGGAACAAGTAGCTGCCAACTTCAAAAGCGGTGAACGATCGTTTTAAAAGTCACGTGGGTTGAAGCCTTGAGTCACGTGGGTTGAAGCCTGAAGTCACGTGGGTTGAAGCCCAAAGTCACGTGGGTTGAAGCCTGAATTTTTTCAATAACAAATATGTCTTTAGTTTTCCGATATTCGTGTTCTTCCGTCAGATATTGCGTTTGGAACAAGTAGCTGCCAACTTCAAAAGTGGTGACCGATCGTTTTAAAAGTCACGTGGGTTGAAGCCTGGAGTCACGTGGGTTGAAGCCTGAAGTCACGTGGGTTGAAGCCTGAAGTCACGTGGGTTGAAGCCTGAATTTTTTCAATGACAAATATGTCTTTAGTTTTTCGATATTCGTGTTCTTTCGTCAGATATTGCGTTTGGAACAAGTAGCTGCCAACTTCGAAAGTGGTGACCGATGGTTTTGAAAGTCACGTGGGTTGGAGCCTGGAGTCACGTGGGTTGAAGCCTAAAGTCACGTGGGTTGAAGCCCAAAGTCACGCGGGTTGAAGCCTGAATTTTTTCAATAACAAATATGTCTTTAGTTTTTCGATATTCGTGTTCTTCCCTCAGATATTGCGTTTGGAACAAGTAGCTGCCAACTTCAAAAGTGGTGACCGATCGTTTTAAAAGTCACGTGGGTTGGAGCCTGGAGTCACGTGGGTTGAAGCCTGAAGTCACGTGGGTTGGAACCTGAAGTCACGTGGGTTGAGGCCTGAAGTCACGTGGGTTGAAGCCTGAATTTTTTCAATGACAAATATGTCTTTAGTTTTTCGATATTCGTGTTCTTCTGTCAGATATTGCGTTTGGAACAAGTAGCTGCCAACTTCAAAAGTGGTGACCGATCATTTTAAAAGTCACGTGGGTTGAGGCCTGGAGTCACGTAGGTTGAAGCCTGAAGTCACGTGGGTTGAAGCCTGAAGTCACGTGGGTTAAAGCCTGAATTTTTTCAATAACAAATATGTCTTTAGTTCTTCGATATTCGTGTTCTTCCGTCAGATATTGCGTTTGGAACAAGTAGCTGCCAACTTCAAAAGTGGTGACCGATCGTTTTAAAAGTCACGTGGGTTGAAGCCTTGAGTCACGTGGGTTGAGGCCTGAAGTCACGTGGGTTGAAGCCTGAATTTTTTCAATGACAGATATGTCTTTAGTTTTTCGATATTCGTGTTCTTCCGTCAGATATTGCGTTTGGAACAATAAGCTGCCAACTTCAAAAGTGGTTACCGATCGTTTTACAAGTCACGTGGGTTGAAGCCTGGAGTCACGTGGGTTAAAGCCTGAAGTCACGTGGGTTGAAGCCCAAAGTCACGTGGGTTGAAGCCTGAATTTTTTCAATAACAAATATGTCTTTAGTTCTTCGATATTCGTGTTCTTCCGTCAGATATTGCGTTTGGAACAAGTAGCTGCCAACTTCGAAAGTGGTGACCGATCGTTTTAGAAGTCACGTGGGTTGAAGCCTGGAGTCACGTGGGTTGAAGCCTGAAGTCACGTGGGTTGAAGCCTGAAGTCACGTGGGTTGAAGCCTGAATTTTTTCAATGACAAATATGTCTTTAGTTTTTCGATATTCGTGTTCTCCCGTCAGATATTGCGTTTGGAACAAGTAGCTGCCAACTTCAAAAGTGGTGAACGATCGTTTCAAAAGTCACGTGGGTTGAAACCTGGAGTCACGTGGGTTGAAGCCTGAAGTCACGTGGGTTGAAGCCTGAAGTCACGTGGGTTGAAGCCTGAAGTCACGTGGGTTGGAGCCTGAATTTTTTCAATAACAAATATGTCTTTAGTTTTTCGATATTCGTGTTCTTCCGTCAAATATTGCGTTTGGAACAAGTAGCTGCCAACTTCAAAAGCGGTGACCGATCGTTTCAAAAGTCACGTGGGTTGAAGCCTGGAGTCACGTGGGTTGAAGCCTGAAGTCACGTGGGTTGGAGCCTGAAGTCACGTGGGTTGAAGCCTGAATTTTCTCAATAACAAATATGTCTTTAGTTTCTCGATATTCGTGTTCTTTCGTCAGATATTGCGTTTGGAACAAGTAGCTGCCAACTTCGAAAGTGGTGACCGATGGTTTTGAAAGTCACGTGGGTTGGAGCCTGGAGTCACGTGGGTTAAAGCCTAAAGTCACGTGGGTTAAAGCCCAAAGTCACGCGGGTTGAAGCCTGAATTTTTTCAATAACAAATATGTCTTTAGTTTTTCGATATTCGTGTTCTTCCCTCAGATATTGCGTTTGGAACAAGTAGCTGCCAACTTCAAAAGTGGTGACCGATCGTTTTAAAAGTCACGTGGGTTGGAGCCTGGAGTCACGTGGGTTGAAGCCTGAAGTCACGTGGGTTGGAACCTGAAGTCACGTGGGTTGAGGCCTGAAGTCACGTGGGTTGAAGCCTGAATTTTTTCAATGACAAATATGTCTTTAGTTTTTCGATATCCGTGTTCTTCTGTCAGATATTGCGTTTGGAACAAGTAGCTGCCAACTTCAAAAGTGGTGACCGATCATTTTAAAAGTCACGTGGGTTGAGGCCTGGAGTCACGTAGGTTGAAGCCTGAAGTCACGTGGGTTGAAGCCTGAAGTCACGTGGGTTAAAGCCTAAATTTTTTCAATAACAAATATGTTTTTAGTTCTTCGATATTCGTGTTCTTCCGTCAGATATTGCGTTTGGAACAAGTAGCTGCCAACTTCAAAAGTGGTGACCGATCGTTTTAAAGGTCACGTGGGTTGAAGCCTTGAGTCACGTGGGTTGAGGCCTGAAGTCACGTGGGTTGAAGCCTGAATTTTTTCAATGACAGATATGTCTTTAGTTTTTCGATATTCGTGTTCTTCCGTCAGATATTGCGTTTGGAACAATAAGCTGCCAACTTCAAAAGTGGTTACCGATCGTTTTACAAGTCACGTGGGTTGAAGCCTGGAGTCACGTGGGTTAAAGCCTGAAGTCACGTGGGTTGAAGCCCAAAGTCACGTGGGTTGAAGCCTGAATTTTTTCAATAACAAATATGTCTTTAGTTTTTCGATATTCGTGTTCTTCCGTCAGATATTGCGTTTGGAACAAGTAGCTGCCTACTTCAAAAGTGGTGACCGATCGTTTTAAAAGTCACGTGGGTTGAAGCCTGGAGTCACGTGGGTTGAAGCCTGAAGTCACGTGGGTTGAAGCAAGAAGTCACGTGGGTTGAAGCAAGAAGTCACGTGGGTTAAAGCCTGAAGTCACGTGGGTTGAAGCCTGAATTTTTTCAATAACAAATAAGTCTTTAGTTTTTCGGTATTCGTGTTCTTCCGTCAGATATTGCGTTTGGAACAAGTAGCTGCCAACTTCAGAAGCGGTGACCGATCGTTTTAAAAGTCACGTGGGTTGAAGCCTGGAGTCACGTGGGTTGAAGCCTGAATTCTTCCAATAACAAATGTGTCTTTAGTTTTTCGATATTCGTGTTCTTCCGTCAGATATTGCGTTTGGAACAAGTAGCTGCCTACTTCAAAAGTGGTGACCGATCGTTTTAAAAGTCACGTGGGTTGAAGCCAGGAGTCACGTGGGTTGAAGCCTGAAGTCACGTGGGTTGAAGCCTGAAGTCACGTGGGTTGGCGCCTGATGTCACGTGGGTTGAAGCCTGAAGTCACGTGGGTTGAAGCCTGAATTTTTTCAATAACAAATATGTCTTTAGTTTTTCGGTATTCGTGTTCTTCCGTCAGATATTGCGTTTGGAACAAGTAGCTGCCAACTTCAGAAGCGGTGACCGATCGTTTTAAAAGTCACGTGGGTTGAAGCCTGGAGTCACGTGGGTTGAAGCCTGAAGTCACGTGGGTTGAAGCCTGAATTCTTCCAATAACAAATATGTCTTTAGTTTTTCGATATTCGTGTTCTTCCGACAGATATTGCGTTTGGAACAAATAGCTGCCTACTTCAAAAGTGGTGACCGATCGTTTTAAAAGTCACGTGGGTTGACGCCTGGAGTTACGTGGGTTGAAGCCTGAAGTCACGTGGGTTGAAGCCTGAAGTCACGTGGGTTGAAGCCTGAAGTCACGTGGGTTAAAGCCTGAATTTTTTCAATAACAAATATGTCTTTAGTTTTTCGATATTCGTGTTCTTCCGTCAAATATTGCGTTTGGAACAAGTAGCTGCCAACTTCAAAAGCGGTGACCTATCGTTTCAAAAGTCACGTGGGTTGAAGCCTGGAGTCACGTGGGTTGAAGCCTGAAGTCACGTGGGTTGAAGCCTGAAGTCACGTGGGTTGAAGCCTGAATTTTCTCAATAACAAATATGTCTTTAGTTTTTCGATATTCGTGTTCTTTCGTCAGATATTGCGTTTGGAACAAGTAGCTGCCAACTTCGAAAGTGGTGACCGATCGTTTTGAAAGTCACGTGGGTTGGAGCCTGGAGTCACGTGGGTTAAAGCCTAAAGTCACGTGGGTTGAAGCCCAAAGTCACGTGGGTTGAAGCCTGAATTTTTTCAATAACAAATATGTCTTTAGTTTTTCGATATTCGTGTTCTTCCGTCAGATATTGCGTTTGGAACAAGTAGCTGCCTACTTCAAAAGTGGTGACCGATCGTTTTAAAAGTCACGTGGGTTGGAGCCTGGAGTCACGTGGGTTGAAGCCTGAAGTCACGTGGGTTGAAACCTGAAGTCACGTGGGTTGAGGCCTGAAGTCACGTGGGTTGAAGCCTGAATTTTTTCAATGACAAATATGTCTTTAGTTTTTCGATATTCGTGTTCTTCCGTCAGATATTGCGTTTGGAACAGGTAGCTGCCAACTTCAAAAGTGGTGACCGATCATTTTAAAAGTCACGTGGGTTGAGGCCTGGAGTCACGTAGGTTGAAGCCTGAAGTCACGTGGGTTGAAGCCTGAAGTCACGTGGGTTAAAGCCTAAATTTTTTCAATAACAAATATGTCTTTAGTTCTTCGATATTCGTGTTCTTCCGTCAGATATTGCGTTTGGAACAAGTAGCTGCCAACTTCAAAAGTGGTGACCGATCGTTTTAAAAGTCACGTGGGTTGAAGCCTTGAGTCACGTGGGTTAAAGCCTGAAGTCACGTGGGTTGAAGCCTGAAGTCACGTGGGTTGGAGCCTGAATTCTTTCAATGACAGATATGTCTTTAGTTTTTCGATATTCGTGTTCTTCCGTCAGATATTGCGTTTGGAACAATAAGCTGCCAACTTCAAAAGTGGTTACCGATCGTTCTACAAGTCACGTGGGTTGAAGCCTGGAGTCACGTGGGTTAAAGCCTGAAGTCACGTGGGTTGAAGCCCAAAGTCACGTGGGTTGAAGCCTGAATTTTTTCAATAACAAATATGTCTTTAGTTTTTCGATATTCGTGTTCTTCCGTCAGATATTGCGTTTGGAACAAGTAGCTGCCTACTTCAAAAGTGGTGACCGATCGTTTTAAAAGTCACGTGGGTTGAAGCCTGGAGGCACGTGGGTTGAAGCCTGAAGTCACGTGGGTTGAAGCCTGAAGTCACGTGGGTTGGCGCCTGAAGTCACGTGGGTTGAAGCCTGAAGTCACGTGGGTTGAAGCCTGAATTTTTTCAATAACAAATATGTCTTTAGTTTTTCGGTATTCGTGTTCTTCCGTCAGATATTGCGTTTGGAACAAGTAGCTGCCAACTTCAGAAGCGGTGACCGATCGTTTTAAAAGTCACGTGGGTTGAAGCCTGGAGTCACGTGGGTTGAAGCCCGAAGTCACGTGGGTTGAAGCCTGAATTCTTCCAATAACAAATATGTCTTTAGTTTTTCGATATTCGTGTTCTTCCGTCAGATATTGCGTTTGGAACAAGTAGCTGCCTACTTCAAAAGTGGTGACCGATCGTTTTAAAAGTCACGTGGGTTGAAGCCTGGAGTCACGTGGGTTGAAGCCTGAAGTCACGTGGGTTGAAGCCTGAAGTCACGTGGGTTGGCGCCTGAAGTCACGTGGGTTGAAGCCTGAATTCTTCCAATAACAAATATGTCTTTAGTTTTTCGATATTCGTGTTCTTCCGACAGATATTGCGTTTGGAACAAATAGCTGCCAACTTCAAAAGTGGTGACCGATCGTTTTGAAAGTCACGTGGGTTGAAGCCTTGAGTCACGTGGGTTGAGGCCTGAAGTCACGTGGGTTGAAGCCTGAAGTCACGTGGGTTGAAGCCTGAATTTTTTCAATAACAAATATGTCTCTAGTTTTCCGATATTCGTGTTCTTCCGTCAGATATTGCGTTTGGAACAAGTAGCTGCCTACTTCAAAAGTGGTGACCGATCGTTTTAAATGTCACGTGGGTTGACGCCTGGAGTTACGTGTGTTGAAGCCTGAAGTCACGTGGGTTGAAGCCTGAAGTCACGTGGGTTGAAGCCTGAAGTCACGTGGGTTGAAGCCTGAATTTTTTCAATAACAAATATGTCTTTAGTTTTTCGATATTCGTGTTCTTCCGTCAAATATTGCGTTTGGAACAAGTAGCTGCCAACTTCAAAAGCGGTGACCGATCGTTTCAAAAGTCACGTGGGTTGAAGCCTGGAGTCACGTGGGTTGAAGCCTGAAGTCACGTGGGTTGAAGCCTGAAGTCACGTGGGTTGAAGCCTGAATTTTCTCAATAACAAATATGTCTTTAGTTTTTCGATATTCGTGTTCTTTCGTCAGATATTGCGTTTGGAACAAGTAGCTGCCAGCTTCGAAAGTGGTGACCGATCGTTTTGAAAGTCACGTGGGTTGGAGCCTGGAGTCACGTGGGTTAAAACCTAAAGTCACGTGGGTTGAAGCCCAAAGTCACGTGGGTTGAAGCCTGAATTTTTTCAATAACAAATATGTCTTTAGTTTTTCGATATTCGTGTTCTTCCGTCAGATATTGCGTTTGGAACAAGTAGCTGCCAACTTCAAAAGTGGTGACCGATCATTTTAAAAGTCTCGTGGGTTGAGGCCTGGAGTCACGTAGGTTGAAGCCTGAAGTCACGTGGGTTGAAGCCTGAAGTCACGTGGTTTAAAGCCTAAATTTTTTCAATAACAAATATGTCTTTGGTTCTTCGATATTCGTGTTCTTCCGTCAGATATTGCGTTTGGAACAAGTAGCTGCCAACTTCAAAAGTGGTGACCGATCGTTTTAAAAGTCACGTGGGTTGAAGCCTTAAGTCACGTGGGTTAAAGCCTGAAGTCACGTGGGTTGAAGCCTGAAGTCACGTGGGTTGGAGCCTGAATTTTTTCAATGACAGATATGTCTTTAGTTTTTCGATATTCGTGTTCTTCCGTCAGATATTGCGTTTGGAACAATAAGCTGCCAACTTCAAAAGTGGTTACCGATCGTTTTACAAGTCACGTGGGTTGAAGCCTGGAGTCACGTGGGTTAAAGCCTGAAGTCACGTGGGTTGAAGCCCAAAGTCACGTGGGTTGAAGCCTGAATTTTTTCAATAACAAATATGTCTTTAGTTTCTCGATATTCGTGTTCTTCCGTCAGATATTACGTTTGAAACAAGTAGCTGCCAACTTCAGAAGTGGTGACCGATCGTTTTGAAAGTCACGTGGGTTGGAGCCTGGAGTCACGTGGGTTTAAGTCTGAAGTCACGTGGGTTGAAGCCTCAAGTCACGTGGGTTGAAGCCTAAAGTCACGTGGGTTGAAGCCTGAATTTTTCAATAACAAATATGTCTTTAGTTTTTCGATATTCGTGTTCTTCCGTCAGATATTGCGTTTGGAACAAGTAGCTGCCTACTTCAAAAGTGGTGACCGATCGTTTTAAAAGTCACGTGGATTGAAGCCTGGAGTCACGTGGGTTGAAGCCTGAAGTCACGTGGGTTGAAGCCTGAAGTCACGTGGGTTGGCGCCTGAAGTCACGTGGGTTGAAGCCTGAAGTCACGTGGGTTGAAGCCTGAATTTTTTCAATAACAAATATGTCTATAGTTTTTCGGTATTCGTGTTCTTCCGTCAGATATTGCGTTTGGAACAAGTAGCTGCCAACTTCAGAAGCGGTGACCGATCGTTTTAAAAGTCACGTGGGTTGAAGCCTGGAGTCACGTGGGTTAAAGCCTGAAGTCACGTGGGTTGAAGCCTGAATTCTTCCAATAACAAATATGTCTTTAGTTTTTCGATATTCGTGTTCTTCCGACAGATATTGCGTTTGGAACAAATAGCTGCCAACTTCAAAAGTGGTGACCGATCGTTTTGAAAGACACGTGGGTTGAAGCCTTGAGTCACGTGGGTTGAGGCCTGAAGTCACGTGGATTGAAGCCTGAAGTCACGTGGGTTGAAGCCTGAATTTTTTCAATAACAAATATGTCTTTAGTTTTCCGATATTCGTGTTCTTCCGTCAGATATTGCGTTTGGAACAAGTAGCTGCCTACTTCAAAAGTGGTGACCGATCGTTTTAAAAGTCACGTGGGTTGACGCCTGGAGTTACGTGGGTTGAAGCCTGAAGTCACGTGGGTTGAAGCCTGAAGTCACGTGGGTTGGAGCCTGGAGTCACGTGGGTTGAAGCCTGAATTTTTTCAATGACAAATATGTCTTTAGTTCTTCGATATTCGTGTTCTTCCGTCAGATATTGCGTTTGGAACAAGTAGCTGCCAACTTCAAAAGTGGTGACCGATCGTTTTAAAAGTCACGTGGGTTGAAGCCTGGAGTCACGTGGGTTGAAGCCTGAAGTCACGTGGGTTGAAGCCTAATGTCACGTGGGTTGGAGCCTGAATTTTTTCAATAACAAATATGTCTTTAGTTCTCTAATATTCGTGTTCTTCCGTCAGATATTGCGTTTGGAACAAGTAGCTGCCAACTTCAAAAGTGGTGACCGATTGTTTTAAAAGTCACGTGGGTTGAAGCCAGGAGTCACGTGGGTTGAAGCCTGAAGTCACGTGAGTTGAAGCCTGAAGTCACGTGGGTTGAAGCCTGAATTTTTTCAATAACAAATATGTCTTTAGTTTTTCGATATTCGTGTTTTTCCGTCAGATATTGCGTTTGGAACAAGTAGCTGCCAACTTCAAAAGTGGTGACCGATCGTTTTGAAAGTCACGTGGGTTGAAGCCCGGAGTCACGTGGGTTGAAGCCTGAAGTCACGTGGGTTGAAGCCTGAAGTCACGTGGGATGAAGCCTGAATTTTTTCAATAACAAATATGTCTTTAGTTTTTCGATTATCGTGTTCTTCCGTCAGATATTGCGTTTGGAAAGAGTAGCTGCCAACTTCAAAAGTGGTGACCGATCGTTTTAAAAGTTACGTGGGTTGAAGCCTGGAGTCACGTGGGTTGAAGCCTGAAGTCACGTGGGTTGAATCCTGAAGTCACGTGGGTTGAAGCCTGAATTTTTTCAATGAGAAATATGTCTTTAGTTTTTCGATATTTGTGTTCTTCCGTCAGATATTGCGTTTGGAACAAGTAGCTGCCAACTTCAAAAGTGGTGACCGATCGTTTTAAAAGTCACGTGGGTTGAAGCCTGGAGTCACGTGGGTTGAAGCCTGAAGTCACGTGGGTTGAAGCCTGAAGTCACGTGGGTTGAAGCCTGAATTTTTTCAATAACAAATCGATATTCGTGTTTTTCCGTCAGATATTGCGTTTGGAACAAGTAGCTGCCAACTTTAAAAGCGGTGAACGATCGTTTTAAAAGTCACGTGGGTTGAAGCCTTGAGTCACGTGGGTTGAAGCCTGAAGTCACGTGGGTTGAAGCTCAAAGTCACGTGGGTTGAAGCCTGAATTTTTTCAATAACAAATATGTCTTTAGTTTTCCGATATTCGTGTTCTTCCGTCAGATATTGCGTTTGGAACAAGTAGCTGCCAACTTCAAAAGTGGTGACCGATCGTTTTAAAAGTCACGTGGGTTGAAGCCTGGAGTCACGTGGGTTGAGGCCTTAAGTCACGTGGGTTGAAGCTTGAAGTCACGTGGGTTGAAGCCTGAATTTTTTCAATAACAAATATGTCTTTAGTTCTTCGATATTCGTGTTCTTCCGTCAGATATTGCGTTTGGAACAAGTAGCTGCCTACTTCAAAAGTGGTGACCGATCGTTTTAAAAGTCACGTGGGTTGACGCCTGGAGTTACGTGGGTTGAAGCCTGAAGTCACGTGGGTTGAAGCCTGAAGTCACGTGGGTTGGAGCCTGAAGTCACGTGGGTTGAAGCCTGAATTTTTTCAATGACAAATATGTCTTTAGTTCTTCGATATTCGTGTTCTTCCGTCAGATATCGCGTTTGGAACAAGTAGCTGCCAACTTCAAAAGTGGTGACCGATCGTTTTAAAAGTCACGTGGGTTAAAGCCTGGAGTCACGTGGGTTGAAGCCTGAAGTCACGTGGGTTGAAGCCTAATGTCACGTGGGTTGGAGCCTGAATTTTTTCAATAACAAATATGTCTTTAGTTCTCTAATATTCGTGTTCTTCCGTCAGATATTGCGTTTGGAACAAGTAGCTGCCAACTTCAAAAGTGGTGACCGATTGTTTCAAAAGTCACGTGGGTTGAAGCCAGGAGTCACGTGGGTTGAAGCCTGAAGTCACGTGAGTTGAAGCCTGAAGTCACGTGGGTTGAAGCCTGAATTTTTTCAATAACAAATATGTCTTTAGTTTTTCGATATTCGTGTTTTTCCGTCAGATATTGCGTTTGGAACAAGTAGCTGCCAACTTCAAAAGTGGTGACCGATCGTTTTGAAAGTCACGTGGGTTGAAGCCTGGAGTCACGTGGGTTGAAGCCTGAAATCACGTGGGTTGAAGCCTGAAGTCACGTGGGTTGAAGCCTGAATTTTTTCAATGACAAATATGTCTTTAGTTTTTCGATATTCGTGTTCTCCCGTCAGATATTGCGTTTGGAACAAGTAGCTGCCAACTTCAAAAGTGGTGAACGATCGTTTCAAAAGTCACGTGGGTTGAAACCTGGAGTCACGTGGGTTGAAGCCTGAAGTCACGTGAGTTGAAGCCTGAAGTCACGTGGGTTGAAGCCTGAAGTCACGTGGGTTGAAGCTTGAATTTTTTCAATAACAAATATGTCTTTAGTTTTTCGATATTCGTGTTCTTTCGTCAGATATTGCGTTTGGAACAAGTAGCTGCCAACTTCGAAAGTGGTGACCGATCGTTTTGAAAGTCACGTGGGTTGGAGCCTGGAGTCACGTGGGTTAAAGCCTAAAGTCACGTGGGTTGAAGCCCAAAGTCACGTGGGTTGAAGCCTGAATATTTTCAATCACAAATATGTCTTTAGTTTTTCGATATTCGTGTTCTTCCGTCAGATATTGCGTTTGGAACAAGTAGCTGCCAACTTCAAAAGTGGTGACCGATCGTTTTAAAAGTCACGTGGGTTGGAGCCTGGAGTCACGTGGGTTGAAGCCTGAAGTCACGTGGGTTGAAACCTGAAGTCACGTGGGTTGAGGCCTGAAGTCACGTGGGTTGAAGCCTGAATTTTTTCAATGACAAATATGTCTTTAGTTTTTCGATATTCGTGTTCTTCCGTCAGATATTGCGTTTGGAACAAGTAGCTGCCAACTTCAAAAGTGGTGACCGATCGTTTTAAAAGTCACGTGGGTTGAGGCCTGGAGTCACGTAGGTTGAAGCCTGAAGTCACGTGGGTTGAAGCCTGAAGTCACGTGGGTTGAAGCCTGAATTTTTTCAATGACAGATATGTCTTTAGTTTTTCGATATTCGTGTTCTTCCGTCAGATATTGCGTTTGGAACAATAAGCTGCCAACTTCAAAAGTGGTTACCGATCGTTTTACAAGTCACGTGGGTTGAAGCCTGGAGTCACGTGGGTTGAAGCCTGAAGTCACGTGGGTTGAAGCCCAAAGTCACGTGGGTTGAAGCCTGAATTTTTTCAATAACAAATATGTCTTTAGTTTCTCGATATTCGTGTTCTTCCGTCAGATATTGCGTTTGAAACAATTAGCAGCCAACTTCAGAAGTGGTGACCGATCGTTTTGAAAGTCACGTGGGTTGGAGCCTGGAGTCACGTGGGTTAAAGTCTGAAGTCACGTGGGTTGAAGCCTAAAGTCACGTGGGTTGAAGCCTAAAGTCACGTGGGTTGAAGCCTGAATTTTTTCAATAACAAATATGTCTTTAGTTTTTCGATATTCGTGTTCTTCCGTCAGATATTGCGTATGGAACAAGTAGCTGCCTACTTCAAAAGTGGTGACCGATCGTTTTGAAAGTCGAGTGGGTTGAAGCCTGGAGTCACGTGGGTTGAAGCCTGAAGTCACGTGGGTTGAAGCCTGAAGTCACGTGGGTTGGCGCCTGAAGTCACGTGGGTTGAAGCCTGAAGTCACGTGGGTTGAAGCCTGAATTTTTTCAATAACAAATATGTCTTTAGTTCTTCGATATTCGTGTTCTTCCGTCAGATATTGCGTTTGGAACAAGTAGCTGCCAACTTCAAAAGTGGTGACCGATCGTTTTAAAAGTCACGTGGGTTGAAGCCTGGAGTCACGTGGGTTGAAGCCTGAAGTCACGTGGGTTGAAGCCTAAAGTCACGTGGGTTGATGCCTGAATTTTTTCAATAACAAGTATGTCTTTAGTTTTTCGATATTCGTGTTCTTCCGTCAGATATTGCGTTTGGAACAAGTAGCTGCCAACTTCAAAAGTGGTGACCGATTGTTTCAAAAGTCACGTGGGTTGAAGCCTGGAGTCACGTGGGTTGAAGCCTGAAGTCACGTGGGTTGAAGCCTGAAGTCACGTGGGTTGAAGCCTGAATTTTTTCAATAACAAATATGTCTTTAGTTTTTCGATATTCGTGTTCTTCCGTCAGATATTGCGTTTGGAAAGAGTAGCTGCCAACTTCAAAAGTGGTGACCGATCGTTTGAAAAGTCACGTGGGTTGAAGCCTGGAGTCACGTGGGTTGAAGCCTGAAGTCACGTGGGTTGAATCTTGAAGTCACGTGGGTTGAAGCCTGAATTTTCTCAATAACAAATATGTCTTTAGTTTTTTAGATATTTGTGTTCTTCCGTCAGATATTGCGTTTGGAACAAGTAGCTGCCAACTTCAAAAGTGGTGACCGATCGTTTTGAAAGTCACGTGGGTCGAAGCCTGGAGTCACGTGGGTTGAAGCCTGGAGTCACGTGGGTTGAAGCCTGATTTTTTTCAATAACAAATATGTCTTTAGTTTTTCGATATTCGTGTTCTTCCGTCAGATATTGCGTTTGGAACAAGTAGCTGCCAACTTCAAAAGCGGTGACCGATCGTTTCAAAAGTCACGTGGGTTGAAGCCTGGAGTCACGTGGGTTGAAGCCTGAAGTCACGTTGGTTGAAGCCTGAATTCTTATAATAACAAATATGTCTTTAGTTTTCCGATATTCGTGTTCTTCCGTCAGATATTGCGTTTGGAACAAATAGCTGCCAACTTCAAAAGTGGTGACCGATCGTTTTATAAGTCACGTGGATTGAAGCCTTGAGTCACGTGGGTTGAAGCCTGAAGTCACGTTGGTTGAAGCCTGAATTCTTATAATAACAAATATGTCTTTAGTTTTTCGATATTCGTGTTCTTCCGTCAGATATTGCGTTTGGAACAAATAGCTGCCAACTTCAAAAGTGGTGACCGATCGTTTTATAAGTCACGTGGATTGAAGCCTTGAGTCACGTGGGTTGAAGCCTGGAGTCACGTGGGTTGAAGCCCAAAGTCACGTGGGTTGGAGCCTGAATTTTTTCAATAACAATTATGTCTTTAGTTTTTCAATATTCGTGTTCTTCCGTCAGATATTGCGTTTGGAACAAGTAGCTGCCAACTTCAGAAGTGGTGACCGATCGTTTTGAAAGTCACGTGGGTTGGAGCCTGGAGTCACGTGGGTTTAAGTCTGAAGTCACGTGGGTTGAAGCCTAAAGTCACGTGGGTTGAAGCCTAAAGTCACGTGGGTTGAAGCCTGAATTTTTCAATAACAAATATGTCTTTAGTTTTTCGATATTCGTGTTCTTCCGTCAGATATTGCGTTTGGAACAAGTAGCTGCCTACTTCAAAAGTGGTGACCGATCGTTTTAAAAGTCACGTGGGTTGAAGCCTGGAGTCACGTGGGTTGAAGCCTGAAGTCACGTGGGTTGAAGCCTGAAGTCACGTGGGTTGGCGCCTGAAGTCACGTGGGTTGAAGCCTGAAGTCACGTGGGTTGAAGCCTGAATTTTTTCAATAACAAATATGTTTTTAGTTTTTCGGTATTCGTGTTCTTCCGTCAGATATTGCGTTTGGAACAAGTAGCTGCCAACTTCAGAAGCGGTGACCGATCGTTTTAAAAGTCACGTGGGTTGAAGCCTGGAGTCACGTGGGTTGAAGCCTGAAGTCACGTGGGTTGAAGCCTGAATTCTTCCAATAACAAATATGTCTTTAGTTTTTCGATATTCGTGTTCTTCCGACAGATATTGCGTTTGGAACAAATAGCTGCCAACTTCAAAAGTGGTGACCGATCGTTTTGAAAGTCACGTGGGTTGAGGCCTGAAGTCACGTGGGTTGAAGCCTGAAGTCACGTGGGTTGAAGCCTGAATTTTTTCAATAACAAATATGTCTTTAGTTTTCCGATATTCGTGTTCTTCCGTCAGATATTGCGTTTGGAACAAGTAGCTGCCTACTTCAAAAGTGGTGACCGATCGTTTTGAATGTCACGTGGGTTGACGCCTGGAGTTACGTGGGTTGAAGCCTGAAGTCACGTGGGTTGAAGCCTGAAGTCACGTGGGTTGGAGCCTGAAGTCACGTGGGTTGAAGCCTGAATTTTTTCAATGACAAATATGTCTTTAGTTCTTCGATATTCGTGTTCTTCCGTCAGATATTGCGTTTGGAACAAGTAGCTGCCAACTTCAAAAGTGGTGACCGATCGTTTTAAAAGTCACGTGGGTTGAAGCCTGGAGTCACGTGGGTTGAAGCCTGAAGTCACGTGGGTTGAAGCCTAATGTCACGTGGGTTGGAGCCTGAATTTTTCAATAACAAATATGTCTTTAGTTCTCTAATATTCGTGTTCTTCCGTCAGATATTGCGTTTGGAACAAGTAGCTGCCAACTTCAAAAGTGGTGACCGATCGTTTTAAAAGTCACGTGGGTTGGAGCCTGGAGTCACGTGGGTTGAAGCCTGAAGTCACGTGGGTTGAAACCTGATGTCACGTGGGTTGAGGCCTGAAGTCACGTGGGTTGAAGCCTGAATTTTTTCAATGACAAATATGTCTTTAGTTTTTCGATATTCGTGTTCTTCCGTCAGATATTGCGTTTGGAACAAGTAGCTGCCAACTTCAAAAGTGGTGACCGATCGTTTTAAAAGTCACGTGGGTTGAGGCCTGGAGTCACGTAGGTTGAAGCCTGAAGTCACGTGGGTTGAAGCCTGAAGTCACGTGGGTTGAAGCCTGAATTTTTTCAATGACAGATATGTCTTTAGTTTTTCGATATTCGTGTTCTTCCGTCAGATATTGCGTTTGGAACAATAAGCTGCCAACTTCAAAAGTGGTTACCGATCGTTTTACAAGTCACGTGGGTTGGAGCCTGGAGTCACGTGGGTTTAAGTCTGAAGTCACGTGGGTTGAAGCCTAAAGTCACGTGGGTTGAAGCCTAAGGTCACGTGGGTTGAAGCCTGAATTTTTTCAATATCAAATATGTCTTTAGTTTTTCGATATTCGTGTTCTTCCGTCAGATATTGCGTATGGAACAAGTAGCTGCCTACTTCAAAAGTGGTGACCGATCGTTTTGAAAGTCACGTGGGTTGAAGCCTGGAGTCACGTGGGTTGAAGCCTGAAGTCACGTGGGTTGAAGCCTGAAGTCACGTGGGTTGGCGCCTGAAGTCACGTGGGTTGAAGCCTGAAGTCACGTGGGTTGAAGCCTGAATTTTTTCAATAACAAATATGTCTTTAGTTCTTCGATATTCGTGTTCTTCCGTCAGATATTGCGTTTGGAACAAGTAGCTGCCAACTTCAAAAGTGGTGACCGATCGTTTTAAAAGTCACGTGGGTTGAAGCCTGGAGTCACGTGGGTTGAAGCCTGAAGTCACGTGGGTTGAAGCCTAAAGTCACGTGGGTTGATGCCTGAATTTTTTCAATAACAAGTATGTCTTTAGTTTTTCGATATTCGTGTTCTTCCGTCAGATATTGCGTTTGGAACAAGTAGCTGCCAACTTCAAAAGTGGTGACCGATTGTTTCAAAAGTCACGTGGGTTGAAGCCTGGAGTCACGTGGGTTGAAGCCTGAAGTCACGTGGGTTGAAGCCTGAAGTCACGTGGGTTGAAGCCTGAATTTTTTCAATAACAAATATGTCTTTAGTTTTTCGATATTCGTGTTCTTCCGTCAGATATTGCGTTTGGAAAGAGTAGCTGCCAACTTCAAAAGTGGTGACCGATCGTTTGAAAAGTCACGTGGGTTGAAGCCTGGAGTCACGTGGGTTGAAGCCTGAAGTCACGTGGGTTGAATCTTGAAGTCACGTGGGTTGAAGCCTGAATTTTCTCAATAACAAATATGTCTTTAGTTTTTTAGTTATTTGTGTTCTTCCGTCAGATATTGCGTTTGGAACAAGTAGCTGCCAACTTTAAAAGTGGTGACCGATCGTTTTGAAAGTCACGTGGGTCGAAGCCTGGAGTCACGTGGGTTGAAGCCTGGAGTCACGTGGGTTGAAGCCTGAATTTTTTCAATAACAAATATGTCTTTAGTTTTTCGATATTCGTGTTCTTCCGTCAGATATTGCGTTTGGAACAAGTAGCTGCCAACTTCAAAAGCGGTGACCGATCGTTTCAAAAGTCACGTGGGTTGAAGCCTGGAGTCACGTGGGTTGAAGCCTGAAGTCACGTTGGTTGAAGCCTGAATTCTTATAATAACAAATATGTCTTTAGTTTTTCGATATTCGTGTTCTTCCGTCAGATATTGCGTTTGGAACAAATAGCTGCCAACTTCAAAAGTGGTGACCGATCGTTTTATAAGTCACGTGGATTGAAGCCTTGAGTCACGTGGGTTGAAGCCTGAAGTCACGTTGGTTGAAGCCTGAATTCTTATAATAACAAATATGTCTTTAGTTTTTCGATATTCGTGTTCTTCCGTCAGATATTGCGTTTGGAACAAATAGCTGCCAACTTCAAAAGTGGTGACCGATCGTTTTATAAGTCACGTGGATTGAAGCCTTGAGTCACGTGGGTTGAAGCCTGGAGTCACGTGGGTTGAAGCCTAAAGTCACGTGGGTTGGAGCCTGAATTTTTTCAATAACAATTATGTCTTTAGTTTTTCAATATTCGTGTTCTTCCGTCAGATATTGCGTTTGGAACAAGTAGCTGCCAACTTCAAAAGTGGTGACCGATTGTTTTAAAAGTCACGTGGGTTGAAGCCTGGAGTCACGTGGGTTGAAGCCTGAAGTCACGTGAGTTGAAGCCTGAAGTCACGTGGGTTGAAGCCTGAATTTTTTCAATAACAAATATGTCTTTAGTTTTTCAATATTCGTGTTCTTCCGTCAGATATTGCGTTTGGAACAAGTAGCTGCCAACTTCAAAAGTGGTGACCGATTGTTTTAAAAGTCACGTGGGTTGAAGCCTGGAGTCACGTGGGTTGAAGCCTGAAGTCACGTGAGTTGAAGCCTGAAGTCACGTGGGTTGAAGCCTGAATTTTTTCAATAACAAATATGTCTTTAGTTTTTCGATATTCGTGTTCTTCCGTCAGATATTGCGTTTGGAACAAGTAGCTGCCTACTTCAAAAGTGGTGACCGATCGTTTTAAAAGTCACGTGGGTTGAAGCCTGGAGTCACGTGGGTTGAAGCCTGAAGTCACGTGGGTTGAAGCCTGAAGTCACGTGGGTTGGAGCCTGAAGTCACGTGGGTTGAAGCCTGAATTTTTTCAATGACAAATATGTCTTTAGTTTTTCGATATTCGTGTTCTTCCGTCAGATATTGCGTTTGGAACAAGTAGCTGCACACTTCAAAAGTGGTGACCGATCGTTTTAAAAGTCACGTGGGTTGAGGCCTGGAGTCACGTGGGTTGAAGCCTGAAGTCACGTGGGTTGAAGCCTGAAGTCACGTGGGTTGAAGCCTGAAGTCACGTGGGTTGAAGCCTGAATTTTTTCAATGACAAATATGTCTTTAGTTCTTCGATATTCGTGTTCTTCCGTCAGATATTGCGTTTGGAACAAGTAGCTGCCAACTTCAAAAGTGGTGACCGATCGTTTCAAAAGTCACGTGGGTTGAAGCCTGGAGTCACGTGGGTTGAAGCCTAAAGTCACGTGGGTTGGAGCCTGAATTTTTTCAATAACAATTATGTCTTTAGTTTTTCAATATTCGTGTTCTTCCGTCAGATATTGCGTTTGGAACAAGTAGCTGCCAACTTCAAAAGTGGTGACCGATTGTTTTAAAAGTCACGTGGGTTGAAGCCTGGAGTCACGTGGGTTGAAGCCTGAAGTCACGTGAGTTGAAGCCTGAAGTCACGTGGGTTGAAGCCTGAATTTTTTCAATAACAAATATGTCTTTAGTTTTTCGATATTCGTGTTCTTCCGTCAGATATTGCGTTTGGAACAAGTAGCTGCCAACTTCAAAAGTGGTGACCGATCGTTTTAAAAGTCACGTGGGTTGAAGCCTGGAGTCACGTGGGTTGAAGCCTGGAGTCACGTGGGTTGAAGCCTGAAGTCACGTGGGTTGAAGCCTGAATTTTTTCAATAACAAATATGTCTTTAGTTTTTCGATTATCGTGTTCTTCCGTCAGATATTGCGTTTGGAACAAGTAGCTGCCAACTTCAAAAGCGGTGAACGATCGTTTTGGAAGTCACGTGGGTTGAAGCCTTGAGTCACGTGGATTGAAGCCTGAAGTCACGTGGGTTGAGGCCCAAAGTCACGTGGGTTGCAGCCTGAATTTTTTCAATAACAAATATGTCTTTAGTTTTCCGATATTCGTGTTCTTCCGTCAGATATTGCGTTTGGAACAAGTAGCTGCCAACTTCAAAAGTGGTGACCGATCGTTTCAAAAGTCAGGTGGGTTGAAGCCTGGAGTCACGTGGGTTGAGGCCTGAAGTCACGTGGGTTGAAGCTTGAAGTCACGTGGGTTGAGGCCTGAATTTTTTCAATAACAAATATGTCTTTAGTTTTTCGATATTCGTGTTCTTCCGTCAGATATTGCGTTTGGAACAAGTAGCTGCCAACTTCAAAAGTGGCGACCGATCGTTTTAAAAGTCACGTGGGTTGAAGCCAGGAGTCACGTGGGTTGAAGCCCGGAGTCACGTGGGTTGGAGCCTGAAGTCACCTGGGTTGAAGCCTAAAGTCACGTGGGTTGAAGCCTAAAGTCACGTGGGTTGAAACCTGAATTTTTTCAATAACAAATATCTCTTTAGTTTTTTGATATTCGTGTTCTTCCGTCAGATATTGCGTTTGGAACAAGTAGCTGCCTACTTCAAAAGTGGTGACCGATCGTTTTAAAAGTCACGTGGGTTGAAGCCTGGAGTCACGTGGGTTGAAGCCTGGAGTCACGTGGGTTGAAGCCTGAAGTCACGTGGGTTGGAGCCTGAAGTCACGTGGGTTGAAGCCTGAATTTTTCAATGACAAATATTGCTTTAGTTTTTCGATATTCGTGTTCTTCCGTCAGATATTGCGTTTGGAACAAGTAGCTGCAAACTTCAAAAGTGGTGACTGATCGTTTCAAAAGTCACGTGGGTTGAGGCCTGGAGTCACGTGGATTGGAGCCTGAAGTCACGTGGGTTGAAGCCTGAAGTCACGTGGGTTGAAGCCTGAATTTTTTCAATAACAAATATGTCTTTAGTTCTTCGATATTCGTGTTCTTCCGTCAGATATTGCGTTTGGAACAAGTAGCTGCCAACTTCAAAAGTGGTGACCGATCGTTTTTGAAGTCACGTGGGTTGAAGCCTGGAGTCACGTGGATTGAAGCCTGAAGTCACGTGGGTTGAAGCCTAAAGTCACGTGGGTTGAAGCCTGAATTTTTTCAATAACAAATATGGCTTTAGTTTTTCGATATTCGTGTTCTTCCGTCAGATATTGCGTTTGGAACAAGTAGCTGCCAACTTCAAAAGTGGTGAGCGATTGTTCCAAAAGTCACGTGGGTTGAAGCCTGGAGTCACGTGGGTTGAAGCCTGAAGTCACGTGAGTTGAAGCCTGAAGTCACGTGAGTTGAAGCCTGAAGTCACGTGGGTTGAAGCCTGAATTTTTTCAATAACAAATATGTCTTTAGTTTTTCGATATTTGTGTTCTTCCGTCAGATATTGCGTTTGGAACAAGTAGCTGCCAACTTCAAAAGTGGTGACCGATCATTTTGAAAGTCACGTGGGTTGAAGCCTGGAGTCACGTGGGTTGAAGCCTGAAGTCACGTGGGTTGAAGCCTGAATTTTTTCAATAACAAATATGTCTTTAGTTTTTCGGTATTCGTGTTCTTCCGTCAGATATTGCGTTTGGAACAAGTAGCTGCCAATTTCAAAAGTGGTGACCGATCGTTTTGAAAGTCACGTGGGTTGAAGCCTTGAGTCACGTGGGTTGAGGCCTGAAGTCACGTGGGTTGAAGCCTAAAGTCACGTGGGTTGAAGCCTGAATTTTTTCAATAACAAATATGTCTTTAGTTTTCCGATATTCGTGTTCTTCCGTCAGATATTGCGTTTGGAACAAGTAGCTGCCTACTTCAAAAGTGGTGACCGATCGTTTTAAAAGTCACGTGGGTTGAAGCCTGGAGTTACGTGGGTTGAAGCCTGAAGTCACGTGGGTTGAAGCCTGAAGTCACGTGGGTTGGAGCCTGAAGTCACGTGGGTTGAAGCCTGAATTTTTTCAATGACAAATATGTCTTTAGTTCTCTAATATTCGTGTTCTTCCGTCAGATATTGCGTTTGGAACAAGTAGCTGCCAACTTCAAAAGTGGTGACCGATCGTTTTAAAAGTCACGTGGGTTGAAGCCTGGAGTCACGTGGGTTGAAGCCTAAAGTCACGTGGGTTGAAGCCTAATGTCACGTGGGTTGGAGCCTGAATTTTTTCAATAACAAATATGTCTTTAGTTCTCTAATATTCGTGTTCTTCCGTCAGATATTGCGTTTGGAACAAGTAGCTGCCAACTTCAAAAGTGGTGACCGATCGTTTTAAAAGTCACGTGGGTTGAAGCCTGGAGGCACGTGGGTTGAAGCCTGAATTTTTTCAATAACAAATATGTCTTGAGTTTTTCGATTATCGTGTTCTTCCGTCAGATATTGCGTTTGGAAAGAGTAGCTGCCAACTTCAAAAGTGGTGACCGATCGTTTTAAAAGTTACGTGGGTTGAAGCCTGGAGTCACGTGGGTTGAAGCCTGAAGTCACGTGGGTTGAATCCTGAAGTCACGTGGGTTGAAGCCTGAATTTTTTCAATAACAAATATGTCTTTAGTTTTTCGATATTTGTGTTCTTCCGTCAGATATTGCGTTTGGAACAAGTAGCTGCCAACTTCAAAAGTGGTGACCGATCGTTTTGAAAGTCACGTGGGTTGAAGCCTGGAGTCACGTGGGTTGAAGCCTGAAGTCACGTGGGTTGAAGCCTGAAGTCACGTGGGTTGGAGCCTGAATTTTTTCAATTACAAATCGATATTCGTGTTTTTCCGTCAGATATTGCGTTTGGAACAAGTAGCTGCCAACTTCAAAAGCGGTGAACGATCGTTTTAAAAGTCACGTGGGTTGGAGCCTTGAGTCACGTGGGTTGAAGCCTGAAGTCACGTGGGTTGAAGCCCAAAGTCACGTGGGTTGAAGCCTGAATTTTTTCAATAACAAATATGTCTTTAGTTTTCCGATATTCGTGTTCTTCCGTCAGATATTGCGTTTGGAACAAGTAGCTGCCAACTTCAAAAGTGGTGACCGATCGTTTTAAAAGTCACGTGGGTTGAAGCCTGGAGTCACGTGGGTTGAGGCCTGAAGTCACGTGGGTTGAAGCTTGAAGTCACGTGGGTTGAAGCCTGAATTTTTTCAATAACAAATATGTCTTTAGTTCTTCGATATTCGTGTTCTTCCGTCAGATATTGCGTTTGGAACAAGTAGCTGCCAACTTCGAAAGTGGTGACCGATCGTTTTAAAAGTCACGTGGGTTGAAGCCTGGAGTCACGTGGGTTGAAGCCTGAAGTCACGTGGGTTGAAGCCTGAAGTCACGTGGGTTGAAGCCTGAATTTTTTCAATGACAAATATGTCTTTAGTTTTTCGATATTCGTGTTCTCCCGTCAGATATTGCGTTTGGAACAAGTAGCTGCCAACTTCAAAAGTGGTGAACGATCGTTTCAAAAGTCACGTGGGTTGAAACCTGGAGTCACGTGGGTTGTAGCCTGAAGTCACGTGGGTTGAAGCCTGAAGTCACGTGGGTTGGAACCTGAAGTCACGTGGGTTGAGGCCTGAAGTCACGTGGGTTGAAGCCTGAATTTTTTCAATGACAAATATGTCTTTAGTTTTTCGATATCCGTGTTCTTCTGTCAGATATTGCGTTTGGAACAAGTAGCTGCCAACTTCAAAAGTGGTGACCGATCATTTTAAAAGTCACGTGGGTTGAGGCCTGGAGTCACGTAGGTTGAAGCCTGAAGTCACGTGGGTTGAAGCCTGAAGTCACGTGGGTTAAAGCCTAAATTTTTTCAATAACAAATATGTTTTTAGTTCTTCGATATTCGTGTTCTTCCGTCAGATATTGCGTTTGGAACAAGTAGCTGCCAACTTCAAAAGTGGTGACCGATCGTTTTAAAAGTCACGTGGGTTGAAGCCTTGAGTCACGTGGGTTGAGGCCTGAAGTCACGTGGGTTGAAGCCTGAATTTTTTCAATGACAGATATGTCTTTAGTTTTTCGATATTCGTGTTCTTCCGTCAGATATTGCGTTTGGAACAATAAGCTGCCAACTTCAAAAGTGGTTACCGATCGTTTTACAAGTCACGTGGGTTGAAGCCTGGAGTCACGTGGGTTAAAGCCTGAAGTCACGTGGGTTGAAGCCCAAAGTCACGTGGGTTGAAGCCTGAATTTTTTCAATAACAAATATGTCTTTAGTTTTTCGATATTCGTGTTCTTCCGTCAGATATTGCGTTTGGAACAAGTAGCTGCCTACTTCAAAAGTGGTGACCGATCGTTTTAAAAGTCACGTGGGTTGAAGCCTGGAGTCACGTGGGTTGAAGCCTGAAGTCACGTGGGTTGAAGCAAGAAGTCACGTGGGTTGGCGCCTGAAGTCACGTGGGTTAAAGCCTGAAGTCACGTGGGTTGAAGCCTGAATTTTTTCAATAACAAATAAGTCTTTAGTTTTTCGGTATTCGTGTTCTTCCGTCAGATATTGCGTTTGGAACAAGTAGCTGCCAACTTCAGAAGCGGTGACCGATCGTTTTAAAAGTCACTTGGGGTGAAGCCTGGAGTCACGTGGGTTGAAGCCTGAATTCTTCCAATAACAAATGTGTCTTTAGTTTTTCGATATTCGTGTTCTTCCGTCAGATATTGCGTTTGGAACAAGTAGCTGCCTACTTCAAAAGTGGTGACCGATCGTTTTAAAAGTCACGTGGGTTGAAGCCAGGAGTCACGTGGGTTGAAGCCTGAAGTCACGTGGGTTGAAGCCTGAAGTCACGTGGGTTGGCGCCTGAAGTCACGTGGGTTGAAGCCTGAAGTCACGTGGGTTGAAGCCTGAATTTTTTCAATAACAAATATGTCTTTAGTTTTTCGGTATTCGTGTTCTTCCGTCAGATATTGCGTTTGGAACAAGTAGCTGCCAACTTCAGAAGCGGTGACCGATCGTTTTAAAAGTCACGTGGGTTGAAGCCTGGAGTCACGTGGGTTGAAGCCTGAAGTCACGTGGGTTGAAGCCTGAATTCTTCCAATAACAAATATGTCTTTAGTTTTTCGATATTCGTGTTCTTCCGACAGATATTGCGTTTGGAACAAATAGCTGCCTACTTCAAAAGTGGTGACCGATCGTTTTAAAAGTCACGTGGGTTGACGCCTGGAGTTACGTGGGTTGAAGCCTGAAGTCACGTGGGTTGAAGCCTGAAGTCACGTGGGTTGAAGCCTGAAGTCACGTGGGTTAAAGCCTGAATTTTTTCAATAACAAATATGTCTTTAGTTTTTCGATATTCGTGTTCTTCCGTCAAATATTGCGTTTGGAACAAGTAGCTGCCAACTTCAAAAGCGGTGACCTATCGTTTCAAAAGTCACGTGGGTTGAAGCCTGGAGTCACGTGGGTTGAAGCCTGAAGTCACGTGGGTTGAAGCCTGAAGTCACGTGGGTTGAAGCCTGAATTTTTTCAATAACAAATATGTCTTTAGTTTTTCGGTATTCGTGTTCTTCCGTCAGATATTGCGTTTGGAACAAGTAGCTGCCAATTTCAAAAGTGGTGACCGATCGTTTTGAAAGTCACGTGGGTTGAAGCCTTGAGTCACGTGGGTTGAGGCCTGAAGTCACGTGGGTTGAAGCCTAAAGTCACGTGGGTTGAAGCCTGAATTTTTTCAATAACAAATATGTCTTTAGTTTCCCGATATTCGTGTTCTTCCGTCAGATATTGCGTTTGGAACAAGTAGCTGCCTACTTCAAAAGTGGTGACCGATCGTTTTAAAAGTCACGTGGGTTGAAGCCTGGAGTTACGTGGGTTGAAGCCTGAAGTCACGTGGGTTGAAGCCTGAAGTCACGTGGGTTGGAGCCTGAAGTCACGTGGGTTGAAGCCTGAATTTTTTCAATGACAAATATGTCTTTAGTTCTCTAATATTCGTGTTCTTCCGTCAGATATTGCGTTTGGAACAAGTAGCTGCCAACTTCAAAAGTGGTGACCGATCGTTTTAAAAGTCACGTGGGTTGAAGCCTGGAGTCACGTGGGCTGAAGCCTAAAGTCACGTGGGTTGAAGCCTAATGTCACGTGGGTTGGAGCCTGAATTTTTTCAATAACAAATATGTCTTTAGTTCTCTAATATTCGTGTTCTTCCGTCAGATATTGCGTTTGGAACAAGTAGCTGCCAACTTCAAAAGTGGTGACCGATCGTTTTAAAAGTCACGTGGGTTGAAGCCTGGAGGCACGTGGGTTGAAGCCTGAATTTTTTCAATAACAAATATGTCTTTAGTTTTTCGATTATCGTGTTCTTCCGTCAGATATTGCGTTTGGAAAGAGTAGCTGCCAACTTCAAAAGTGGTGACCGATCGTTTTAAAAGTTACGTGGGTTGAAGCCTGGAGTCACGTGGGTTGAAGCCTGAAGTCACGTGGGTTGAATCCTGAAGTCACGTGGGTTGAAGCCTGAATTTTTTCAATAACAAATATGTCTTTAGTTTTTCGATATTTGTGTTCTTCCGTCAGATATTGCGTTTGGAACAAGTAGCTGCCAACTTCAAAAGTGGTGACCGATCGTTTTGAAAGTCACGTGGGTTGAAGCCTGGAGTCACGTGGGTTGAAGCCTGAAGTCACGTGGGTTGAAGCCTGAAGTCACGTGGGTTGGAGCCTGAATTTTTTCAATTACAAATCGATATTCGTGTTTTTCCGTCAGATATTGCGTTTGGAACAAGTAGCTGCCAACTTCAAAAGCGGTGAACGATCGTTTTAAAAGTCACGTGGGTTGGAGCCTTGAGTCACGTGGGTTGAAGCCTGAAGTCACGTGGGTTGAAGCCCAAAGTCACGTGGGTTGAAGCCTGAATTTTTTCAATAACAAATATGTCTTTAGTTTTCCGATATTCGTGTTCTTCCGTCAGATATTGCGTTTGGAACAAGTAGCTGCCAACTTCAAAAGTGGTGACCGATCGTTTTAAAAGTCACGTGGGTTGAAGCCTGGAGTCACGTGGGTTGAGGCCTGAAGTCACGTGGGTTGAAGCTTGAAGTCACGTGGGTTGAAGCCTGAATTTTTTCAATAACAAATATGTCTTTAGTTCTTCGATATTCGTGTTCTTCCGTCAGATATTGCGTTTGGAACAAGTAGCTGCCAACTTCGAAAGTGGTGACCGATCGTTTTAAAAGTCACGTGGGTTGAAGCCTGGAGTCACGTGGGTTGAAGCCTGAAGTCACGTGGGTTGAAGCCTGAAGTCACGTGGGTTGAAGCCTGAATTTTTTCAATGACAAATATGTCTTTAGTTTTTCGATATTCGTGTTCTCCCGTCAGATATTGCGTTTGGAACAAGTAGCTGCCAACTTCAAAAGTGGTGAACGATCGTTTCAAAAGTCACGTGGGTTGAAACCTGGAGTCACGTGGGTTGTAGCCTGAAGTCACGTGGGTTGAAGCCTGAAGTCACGTGGGTTGGAACCTGAAGTCACGTGGGTTGAGGCCTGAAGTCACGTGGGTTGAAGCCTGAATTTTTTCAATGACAAATATGTCTTTAGTTCTTCGATATCCGTGTTCTTCTGTCAGATATTGCGTTTGGAACAAGTAGCTGCCAACTTCAAAAGTGGTGACCGATCATTTTAAAAGTCACGTGGGTTGAGGCCTGGAGTCACGTAGGTTGAAGCCTGAAGTCACGTGGGTTGAAGCCTGAAGTCACGTGGGTTAAAGCCTAAATTTTTTCAATAACAAATATGTTTTTAGTTCTTCGATATTCGTGTTCTTCCGTCAGATATTGCGTTTGGAACAAGTAGCTGCCAACTTCAAAAGTGGTGACCGATCGTTTTAAAAGTCACGTGGGTTGAAGCCTTGAGTCACGTGGGTTGAGGCCTGAAGTCACGTGGGTTGAAGCCTGAATTTTTTCAATGACAGATATGTCTTTAGTTTTTCGATATTCGTGTTCTTCCGTCAGATATTGCGTTTGGAACAATAAGCTGCCAACTTCAAAAGTGGTTACCGATCGTTTTACAAGTCACGTGGGTTGAAGCCTGGAGTCACGTGGGTTAAAGCCTGAAGTCACGTGGGTTGAAGCCCAAAGTCACGTGGGTTGAAGCCTGAATTTTTTCAATAACAAATATGTCTTTAGTTTTTCGATATTCGTGTTCTTCCGTCAGATATTGCGTTTGGAACAAGTAGCTGCCTACTTCAAAAGTGGTGACCGATCGTTTTAAAAGTCACGTGGGTTGAAGCCTGGAGTCACGTGGGTTGAAGCCTGAAGTCACGTGGGTTGAAGCAAGAAGTCACGTGGGTTGGCGCCTGAAGTCACGTGGGTTAAAGCCTGAAGTCACGTGGGTTGAAGCCTGAATTTTTTCAATAACAAATAAGTCTTTAGTTTTTCGGTATTCGTGTTCTTCCGTCAGATATTGCGTTTGGAACAAGTAGCTGCCAACTTCAGAAGCGGTGACCGATCGTTTTAAAAGTCACGTGGGTTGAAGCCTGGAGTCACGTGGGTTGAAGCCTGAATTCTTCCAATAACAAATGTGTCTTTAGTTTTTCGATATTCGTGTTCTTCCGTCAGATATTGCGTTTGGAACAAGTAGCTGCCTACTTCAAAAGTGGTGACCGATCGTTTTAAAAGTCACGTGGGTTGAAGCCAGGAGTCACGTGGGTTGAAGCCTGAAGTCACGTGGGTTGAAGCCTGAAGTCACGTGGGTTGGCGCCTGAAGTCACGTGGGTTGAAGCCTGAAGTCACGTGGGTTGAAGCCTGAATTTTTTCAATAACAAATATGTCTTTAGTTTTTCGGTATTCGTGTTCTTCCGTCAGATATTGCGTTTGGAACAAGTAGCTGCCAACTTCAGAAGCGGTGACCGATCGTTTTAAAAGTCACGTGGGTTGAAGCCTGGAGTCACGTGGGTTGAAGCCTGAAGTCACGTGGGTTGAAGCCTGAATTCTTCCAATAACAAATATGTCTTTAGTTTTTCGATATTCGTGTTCTTCCGACAGATATTGCGTTTGGAACAAATAGCTGCCTACTTCAAAAGTGGTGACCGATCGTTTTAAAAGTCACGTGGGTTGACGCCTGGAGTTACGTGGGTTGAAGCCTGAAGTCACGTGGGTTGAAGCCTGAAGTCACGTGGGTTGAAGCCTGAAGTCACGTGGGTTAAAGCCTGAATTTTTTCAATAACAAATATGTCTTTAGTTTTTCGATATTCGTGTTCTTCCGTCAAATATTGCGTTTGGAACAAGTAGCTGCCAACTTCAAAAGCGGTGACCTATCGTTTCAAAAGTCACGTGGGTTGAAGCCTGGAGTCACGTGGGTTGAAGCCTGAAGTCACGTGGGTTGAAGCCTGAAGTCACGTGGGTTGAAGCCTGAACTTTCTCAATAACAAATATGTCTTTAGTTTTTCGATATTCGTGTTCTTTCGTCAGATATTGCGTTTGGAACAAGTAGCTGCCAACTTCGAAAGTGGTGACCGATCGTTTTGAAAGTCACGTGGGTTGGAGCCTGGAGTCACGTGGGTTAAAGCCTAAAGTCACGTGGGTTGAAGCCCAAAGTCACGTGGGTTGAAGCCTGAATTTTTTCAATAACAAATATGTCTTTAGTTTTTCGATATTCGTGTTCTTCCGTCAGATATTGCGTTTGGAACAAGTAGCTGCCTACTTCAAAAGTGGTGACCGATCGTTTTAAAAGTCACGTGGGTTGGAGCCTGGAGTCACGTGGGTTGAAGCCTGAAGTCACGTGGGTTGAAACCTGAAGTCACGTGGGTTGAGGCCTGAAGTCACGTGGGTTGAAGCCTGAATTTTTTCAATGACAAATATGTCTTCAGTTTTTCGATATTCGTGTTCTTCCGTCAGATATTGCGTTTGGAACAAGTAGCTGCCAACTTCAAAAGTGGTGACCGATCATTTTAAAAGTCACGTGGGTTGAGGCCTGGAGTCACGTAGGTTGAAGCCTGAAGTCACGTGGGTTGAAGCCTGAAGTCACGTGGGTTAAAGCCTAAATTTTTTCAATAACAAATATGTCTTTAGTTCTTCGATATTCGTGTTCTTCCGTCAGATATTGCGTTTGGAACAAGTAGCTGCCAACTTCAAAAGTGGTGAGCGATTGTTCCAAAAGTCACGTGGGTTGAAGCCTGGAGTCACGTGGGTTGAAGCCTGAATTCTTCCAATAACAAATGTGTCTTTAGTTTTTCGATATTCGTGTTCTTCCGTCAGATATTGCGTTTGGAACAAGTAGCTGCCTACTTCAAAAGTGGTGACCGATCGTTTTAAAAGTCACGTGGGTTGAAGCCAGGAGTCACGTGGGTTGAAGCCTGAAGTCACGTGGGTTGAAGCCTGAAGTCACGTGGGTTGGCGCCTGAAGTCACGTGGGTTGAAGCCTGAAGTCACGTGGGTTGAAGCCTGAATTTTTTCAATAACAAATATGTCTTTAGTTTTTCGGTATTCGTGTTCTTCCGTCAGATATTGCGTTTGGAACAAGTAGCTGCCAACTTCAGAAGCGGTGACCGATCGTTTTAAAAGTCACGTGGGTTGAAGCCTGGAGTCACGTGGGTTGAAGCCTGAAGTCACGTGGGTTGAAGCCTGAATTCTTCCAATAACAAATATGTCTTTAGTTTTTCGATATTCGTGTTCTTCCGACAGATATTGCGTTTGGAACAAATAGCTGCCTACTTCAAAAGTGGTGACCGATCGTTTTAAAAGTCACGTGGGTTGACGCCTGGAGTTACGTGGGTTGAAGCCTGAAGTCACGTGGGTTGAAGCCTGAAGTCACGTGGGTTGAAGCCTGAAGTCACGTGAGTTAAAGCCTGAATTTTTTCAATAACAAATATGTCTTTAGTTTTTCGATATTCGTGTTCTTCCGTCAAATATTGCGTTTGGAACAAGTAGCTGCCAACTTCAAAAGCGGTGACCTATCGTTTCAAAAGTCACGTGGGTTGAAGCCTGGAGTCACGTGGGTTGAAGCCTGAAGTCACGTGGGTTGAAGCCTGAAGTCACGTGGGTTGAAGCCTGAATTTTCTCAATAACAAATATGTCTTTAGTTTTTCGATATTCGTGTTCTTTCGTCAGATATTGCGTTTGGAACAAGTAGCTGCCAACTTCGAAAGTGGTGACCGATCGTTTTGAAAGTCACGTGGGTTGGAGCCTGGAGTCACGTGGGTTAAAGCCTAAAGTCACGTGGGTTGAAGCCCAAAGTCACGTGGGTTGAAGCCTGAATTTTTTCAATAACAAATATGTCTTTAGTTTTTCGATATTCGTGTTCTTCCGTCAGATATTGCGTTTGGAACAAGTAGCTGCCTACTTCAAAAGTGGTGACCGATCGTTTTGAAAGTCACGTGGGTTGAAGCCTGAAGTCACGTGGGTTGAAACCTGAAGTCACGTGGGTTGAGGCCTGAAGTCACGTGGGTTGAAGCCTGAATTTTTTCAATGACAAATATGTCTTCAGTTTTTCGATATTCGTGTTCTTCCGTCAGATATTGCGTTTGGAACAAGTAGCTGCCAACTTCAAAAGTGGTGACCGATCATTTTAAAAGTCACGTGGGTTGAGGCCTGGAGTCACGTAGGTTGAAGCCTGAAGTCACGTGGGTTGAAGCCTGAAGTCACGTGGGTTAAAGCCTAAATTTTTTCAATAACAAATATGTCTTTAGTTCTTCGATATTCGTGTTCTTCCGTCAGATATTGCGTTTGGAACAAGTAGCTGCCAACTTCAAAAGTGGTGAGCGATTGTTCCAAAAGTCACGTGGGTTGAAGCCTGGAGTCACGTGGGTTGAAGCCTGAAGTCACGTGAGTTGAAGCCTGAAGTCACGTGAGTTGAAGCCTGAAGTCACGTGGGTTGAAGCCTGAATTTTTTCAATAACAAATATGTCTTTAGTTTTTCGATATTTGTGTTCTTCCGTCAGATATTGCGTTTGGAACAAGTAGCTGCCAACTTCAAAAGTGGTGACCGATCATTTTGAAAGTCACGTGGGTTGAAGCCTGGAGTCACGTGGGTTGAAGCCTGAAGTCACGTGGGTTGAAGCCTGAAGTCACGTGGGTTGAAGCCTGAATTTTTTCAATAACAAATATGTCTTTAGTTTTTCGGTATTCGTGTTCTTCCGTCAGATATTGCGTTTGGAACAAGTAGCTGCCAATTTCAAAAGTGGTGACCGATCGTTTTGAAAGTCACGTGGGTTGAAGCCTTGAGTCACGTGGGTTGAGGCCTGAAGTCACGTGGGTTGAAGCCTAAAGTCACGTGGGTTGAAGCCTGAATTTTTTCAATAACAAATATGTCTTTAGTTTTCCGATATTCGTGTTCTTCCGTCAGATATTGCGTTTGGAACAAGTAGCTGCCTACTTCAAAAGTGGTGACCGATCGTTTTAAAAGTCACGTGGGTTGAAGCCTGGAGTTACGTGGGTTGAAGCCTGAAGTCACGTGGGTTGAAGCCTGAAGTCACGTGGGTTGGAGCCTGAAGTCACGTGGGTTGAAGCCTGAATTTTTTCAATGACAAATATGTCTTTAGTTCTCTAATATTCGTGTTCTTCCGTCAGATATTGCGTTTGGAACAAGTAGCTGCCAACTTCAAAAGTGGTGACCGATCGTTTTAAAAGTCACGTGGGTTGAAGCCTGGAGTCACGTGGGTTGAAGCCTAAAGTCACGTGGGTTGAAGCCTAATGTCACGTGGGTTGGAGCCTGAATTTTTTCAATAACAAATATGTCTTTAGTTCTCTAATATTCGTGTTCTTCCGTCAGATATTGCGTTTGGAACAAGTAGCTGCCAACTTCAAAAGTGGTGACCGATCGTTTTAAAAGTCACGTGGGTTGAAGCCTGGAGGCACGTGGGTTGAAGCCTGAATTTTTTCAATAACAAATATGTCTTTAGTTTTTCGATTATCGTGTTCTTCCGTCAGATATTGCGTTTGGAAAGAGTAGCTGCCAACTTCAAAAGTGGTGACCGATCGTTTTAAAAGTTACGTGGGTTGAAGCCTGGAGTCACGTGGGTTGAAGCCTGAAGTCACGTGGGTTGAATCCTGAAGTCACGTGGGTTGAAGCCTGAATTTTTTCAATAACAAATATGTCTTTAGTTTTTCGATATTTGTGTTCTTCCGTCAGATATTGCGTTTGGAACAAGTAGCTGCCAACTTCAAAAGTGGTGACCGATCGTTTTGAAAGTCACGTGGGTTGAAGCCTGGAGTCACGTGGGTTGAAGCCTGAAGTCACGTGGGTTGAAGCCTGAAGTCACGTGGGTTGGAGCCTGAATTTTTTCAATTACAAATCGATATTCGTGTTTTTCCGTCAGATATTGCGTTTGGAACAAGTAGCTGCCAACTTCAAAAGCGGTGAACGATCGTTTTAAAAGTCACGTGGGTTGGAGCCTTGAGTCACGTGGGTTGAAGCCTGAAGTCACGTGGGTTGAAGCCCAAAGTCACGTGGGTTGAAGCCTGAATTTTTTCAATAACAAATATGTCTTTAGTTTTCCGATATTCGTGTTCTTCCGTCAGATATTGCGTTTGGAACAAGTAGCTGCCAACTTCAAAAGTGGTGACCGATCGTTTTAAAAGTCACGTGGGTTGAAGCCTGGAGTCACGTGGGTTGAGGCCTGAAGTCACGTGGGTTGAAGCTTGAAGTCACGTGGGTTGAAGCCTGAATTTTTTCAATAACAAATATGTCTTTAGTTCTTCGATATTCGTGTTCTTCCGTCAGATATTGCGTTTGGAACAAGTAGCTGCCAACTTCGAAAGTGGTGACCGATCGTTTTAAAAGTCACGTGGGTTGAAGCCTGGAGTCACGTGGGTTGAAGCCTGAAGTCACGTGGGTTGAAGCCTGAAGTCACGTGGGTTGAAGCCTGAATTTTTTCAATGACAAATATGTCTTTAGTTTTTCGATATTCGTGTTCTCCCGTGGTTGTAGCCTGAAGTCACGTGGGTTGAAGCCTGAAGTCACGTGGGTTGGAACCTGAAGTCACGTGGGTTGAGGCCTGAAGTCACGTGGGTTGAAGCCTGAATTTTTTCAATGACAAATATGTCTTTAGTTTTTCGATATCCGTGTTCTTCTGTCAGATATTGCGTTTGGAACAAGTAGCTGCCAACTTCAAAAGTGGTGACCGATCATTTTAAAAGTCACGTGGGTTGAGGCCTGGAGTCACGTAGGTTGAAGCCTGAAGTCACGTGGGTTGAAGCCTGAAGTCACGTGGGTTAAAGCCTAAATTTTTTCAATAACAAATATGTTTTTAGTTCTTCGATATTCGTGTTCTTCCGTCAGATATTGCGTTTGGAACAAGTAGCTGCCAACTTCAAAAGTGGTGACCGATCGTTTTAAAAGTCACGTGGGTTGAAGCCTTGAGTCACGTGGGTTGAGGCCTGAAGTCACGTGGGTTGAAGCCTGAATTTTTTCAATGACAGATATGTCTTTAGTTTTTCGATATTCGTGTTCTTCCGTCAGATATTGCGTTTGGAACAATAAGCTGCCAACTTCAAAAGTGGTTACCGATCGTTTTACAAGTCACGTGGGTTGAAGCCTGGAGTCACGTGGGTTAAAGCCTGAAGTCACGTGGGTTGAAGCCCAAAGTCACGTGGGTTGAAGCCTGAATTTTTTCAATAACAAATATGTCTTTAGTTTTTCGATATTCGTGTTCTTCCGTCAGATATTGCGTTTGGAACAAGTAGCTGCCTACTTCAAAAGTGGTGACCGATCGTTTTAAAAGTCACGTGGGTTGAAGCCTGGAGTCACGTGGGTTGAAGCCTGAAGTCACGTGGGTTGAAGCAAGAAGTCACGTGGGTTGGCGCCTGAAGTCACGTGGGTTAAAGCCTGAAGTCACGTGGGTTGAAGCCTGAATTTTTTCAATAACAAATAAGTCTTTAGTTTTTCGGTATTCGTGTTCTTCCGTCAGATATTGCGTTTGGAACAAGTAGCTGCCAACTTCAGAAGCGGTGACCGATCGTTTTAAAAGTCACGTGGGTTGAAGCCTGGAGTCACGTGGGTTGAAGCCTGAATTCTTCCAATAACAAATGTGTCTTTAGTTTTTCGATATTCGTGTTCTTCCGTCAGATATTGCGTTTGGAACAAGTAGCTGCCTACTTCAAAAGTGGTGACCGATCGTTTTAAAAGTCACGTGGGTTGAAGCCAGGAGTCACGTGGGTTGAAGCCTGAAGTCACGTGGGTTGAAGCCTGAAGTCACGTGGGTTGGCGCCTGAAGTCACGTGGGTTGAAGCCTGAAGTCACGTGGGTTGAAGCCTGAATTTTTTCAATAACAAATATGTCTTTAGTTTTTCGGTATTCGTGTTCTTCCGTCAGATATTGCGTTTGGAACAAGTAGCTGCCAACTTCAGAAGCGGTGACCGATCGTTTTAAAAGTCACGTGGGTTGAAGCCTGGAGTCACGTGGGTTGAAGCCTGAAGTCACGTGGGTTGAAGCCTGAATTCTTCCAATAACAAATATGTCTTTAGTTTTTCGATATTCGTGTTCTTCCGACAGATATTGCGTTTGGAACAAATAGCTGCCTACTTCAAAAGTGGTGACCGATCGTTTTAAAAGTCACGTGGGTTGACGCCTGGAGTTACGTGGGTTGAAGCCTGAAGTCACGTGGGTTGAAGCCTGAAGTCACGTGGGTTGAAGCCTGAAGTCACGTGGGTTAAAGCCTGAATTTTTTCAATAACAAATATGTCTTTAGTTTTTCGATATTCGTGTTCTTCCGTCAAATATTGCGTTTGGAACAAGTAGCTGCCAACTTCAAAAGCGGTGACCTATCGTTTCAAAAGTCACGTGGGTTGAAGCCTGGAGTCACGTGGGTTGAAGCCTGAAGTCACGTGGGTTGAAGCCTGAAGTCACGTGGGTTGAAGCCTGAATTTTCTCAATAACAAATATGTCTTTAGTTTTTCGATATTCGTGTTCTTTCGTCAGATATTGCGTTTGGAACAAGTAGCTGCCAACTTCGAAAGTGGTGACCGATCGTTTTGAAAGTCACGTGGGTTAAAGCCTAAAGTCACGTGGGTTGAAGCCCAAAGTCACGTGGGTTGAAGCCTGAATTTTTTCAATAACAAATATGTCTTTAGTTTTTCGATATTCGTGTTCTTCCGTCAGATATTGCGTTTGGAACAAGTAGCTGCCTACTTCAAAAGTGGTGACCGATCGTTTTAAAAGTCACGTGGGTTGGAGCCTGGAGTCACGTGGGTTGAAGCCTGAAGTCACGTGGGTTGAAACCTGAAGTCACGTGGGTTGAGGCCTGAAGTCACGTGGGTTGAAGCCTGAATTTTTTCAATGACAAATATGTCTTCAGTTTTTCGATATTCGTGTTCTTCCGTCAGATATTGCGTTTGGAACAAGTAGCTGCCAACTTCAAAAGTGGTGACCGATCATTTTAAAAGTCACGTGGGTTGAGGCCTGGAGTCACGTAGGTTGAAGCCTGAAGTCACGTGGGTTGAAGCCTGAAGTCACGTGGGTTAAAGCCTAAATTTTTTCAATAACAAATATGTCTTTAGTTCTTCGATATTCGTGTTCTTCCGTCAGATATTGCGTTTGGAACAAGTAGCTGCCAACTTCAAAAGTGGTGACCGATCGTTTTAAAAGTCACGTGGGTTGAAGCCTTGAGTCACGTGGGTTAAAGCCTGAAGTCACGTGGGTTGAAGCCTGAAGTCACGTGGGTTGGAGCCTGAATTTTTTCAATGACAGATATGTCTTTAGTTTTTCGATATTCGTGTTCTTCCGTCAGATATTGCGTTTGGAACAATAAGCTGCCAACTTCAAAAGTGGTTACCGATCGTTCTACAAGTCACGTGGGTTGAAGCCTGGAGTCACGTGGGTTAAAGCCTGAAGTCACGTGGGTTGAAGCCCAAAGTCACGTGGGTTGAAGCCTGAATTTTTTCAATAACAAATATGTCTTTAGTTTTTCGATATTCGTGTTCTTCCGTCAGATATTGCGTTTGGAACAAGTAGCTGCCTACTTCAAAAGTGGTGACCGATCGTTTTAAAAGTCACGTGGGTTGAAGCCTGGAGGCACGTGGGTTGAAGCCTGAAGTCACGTGGGTTGAAGCCTGAAGTCACGTGGGTTGGCGCCTGAAGTCACGTGGGTTGAAGCCTGAAGTCACGTGGGTTGAAGCCTGAATTTTTTCAATAACAAATATGTCTTTAGTTTTTCGATATTTGTGTTCTTCCGTCAGATATTGCGTTTGGAACAAGTAGCTGCCAACTTCAAAAGTGGTGACCGATCGTTTTGAAAGTCACGTGGGTTGAAGCCTGGAGTCACGTGGGTTGAAGCCTGAAGTCACGTGGGTTGAAGCCTGAAGTCACGTGGGTTGGTGCCTGAATTTTTTCAATAACAAATCGATATTCGTGTTTTTCCGTCAGATATTGCGTTTGGAACAAGTAGCTGCCAACTTCAAAAGCGGTGAACGATCGTTTTAAAAGTCACGTGGGTTGAAGCCTTGAGTCACGTGGGTTGAAGCCTGAAGTCACGTGGGTTGAAGCCCAAAGTCACGTGGGTTGAAGCCTGAATTTTTTCAATAACAAATATGTCTTTAGTTTTCCGATATTCGTGTTCTTCCGTCAGATATTGCGTTTGGAACAAGTAGCTGCCAACTTCAAAAGTGGTGACCGATCGTTTTAAAAGTCACGTGGGTTGAAGCCTGGAGTCACGTGGGTTGAAGCCTGAAGTCACGTGGGTTGAAGCCTGAAGTCACGTGGGTTGAAGCCTGAATTTTTTCAATGACAAATATGTCTTTAGTTTTTCGATATTCGTGTTCTTTCGTCAGATATTGCGTTTGGAACAAGTAGCTGCCAACTTCGAAAGTGGTGACCGATGGTTTTGAAAGTCACGTGGGTTGGAGCCTGGAGTCACGTGGGTTAAAGCCTAAAGTCACGTGGGTTGAAGCCCAAAGTCACGCGGGTTGAAGCCTGAATTTTTTCAATAACAAATATGTCTTTAGTTTTTCGATATTCGTGTTCTTCCCTCAGATATTGCGTTTGGAACAAGTAGCTGCCAACTTCAAAAGTGGTGACCGATCGTTTTAAAAGTCACGTGGGTTGGAGCCTGGAGTCACGTGGGTTGAAGCCTGAAGTCACGTGGGTTGGAACCTGAAGTCACGTGGGTTGAGGCCTGAAGTCACGTGGGTTGAAGCCTGAATTTTTTCAATGACAAATATGTCTTTAGTTTTTCGATATTCGTGTTCTTCTGTCAGATATTGCGTTTGGAACAAGTAGCTGCCAACTTCAAAAGTGGTGACCGATCATTTTAAAAGTCACGTGGGTTGAGGCCTGGAGTCACGTAGGTTGAAGCCTGAAGTCACGTGGGTTGAAGCCTGAAGTCACGTGGGTTAAAGCCTAAATTTTTTCAATAACAAATATGTCTTTAGTTCTTCGATATTCGTGTTCTTCCGTCAGATATTGCGTTTGGAACAAGTAGCTGCCAACTTCAAAAGTGGTGACCGATCGTTTTAAAAGTCACGTGGGTTGAAGCCTTGAGTCACGTGGGTTGAGGCCTGAAGTCACGTGGGTTGAAGCCTGAATTTTTTCAATGACAGATATGTCTTTAGTTTTTCGATATTCGTGTTCTTCCGTCAGATATTGCGTTTGGAACAATAAGCTGCCAACTTCAAAAGTGGTTACCGATCGTTTTACAAGTCACGTGGGTTGAAGCCTGGAGTCACGTGGGTTAAAGCCTGAAGTCACGTGGGTTGAAGCCCAAAGTCACGTGGGTTGAAGCCTGAATTTTTTCAATTACAAATATGTCTTTAGTTTTTCGATATTCGTGTTCTTCCGTCAGATATTGCGTTTGGAACAAGTAGCTGCCGACTTCAAAAGTGGTGACCGATCGTTTTAAAAGTCACGTGGGTTGAAGCCTGGAGTCACGTGGGTTGAAGCCTGAAGTCACGTGGGTTGAAGCCTGAAGTCACGTGGGTTGAAGCCTGAATTTTTTCAATGACAAATATGTCTTTAGTTTTTCGATATTCGTGTTCTCCCGTCAGATATTGCGTTTGGAACAAGTAGCTGCCAACTTCAAAAGTGGTGAACGATCGTTTCAAAAGTCACGTGGGTTGAAACCTGGAGTCACGTGGGTTGAAGCCTGAAGTCACGTGGGTTGAAGCCTGAAGTCACGTGGGTTGAAGCCTGAATTTTTTCAATGACAAATATGTCTTTAGTTTTTCGATATTCGTGTTCTCCCGTGGTTGTAGCCTGAAGTCACGTGGGTTGAAGCCTGAAGTCACGTGGGTTGGAACCTGAAGTCACGTGGGTTGAGGCCTGAAGTCACGTGGGTTGAAGCCTGAATTTTTTCAATGACAAATATGTCTTTAGTTTTTCGATATCCGTGTTCTTCTGTCAGATATTGCGTTTGGAACAAGTAGCTGCCAACTTCAAAAGTGGTGACCGATCATTTTAAAAGTCACGTGGGTTGAGGCCTGGAGTCACGTAGGTTGAAGCCTGAAGTCACGTGGGTTGAAGCCTGAAGTCACGTGGGTTAAAGCCTAAATTTTTTCAATAACAAATATGTTTTTAGTTCTTCGATATTCGTGTTCTTCCGTCAGATATTGCGTTTGGAACAAGTAGCTGCCAACTTCAAAAGTGGTGACCGATCGTTTTAAAAGTCACGTGGGTTGAAGCCTTGAGTCACGTGGGTTGAGGCCTGAAGTCACGTGGGTTGAAGCCTGAATTTTTTCAATGACAGATATGTCTTTAGTTTTTCGATATTCGTGTTCTTCCGTCAGATATTGCGTTTGGAACAATAAGCTGCCAACTTCAAAAGTGGTTACCGATCGTTTTACAAGTCACGTGGGTTGAAGCCTGGAGTCACGTGGGTTAAAGCCTGAAGTCACGTGGGTTGAAGCCCAAAGTCACGTGGGTTGAAGCCTGAATTTTTTCAATAACAAATATGTCTTTAGTTTTTCGATATTCGTGTTCTTCCGTCAGATATTGCGTTTGGAACAAGTAGCTGCCTACTTCAAAAGTGGTGACCGATCGTTTTAAAAGTCACGTGGGTTGAAGCCTGGAGTCACGTGGGTTGAAGCCTGAAGTCACGTGGGTTGAAGCAAGAAGTCACGTGGGTTGGCGCCTGAAGTCACGTGGGTTAAAGCCTGAAGTCACGTGGGTTGAAGCCTGAATTTTTTCAATAACAAATAAGTCTTTAGTTTTTCGGTATTCGTGTTCTTCCGTCAGATATTGCGTTTGGAACAAGTAGCTGCCAACTTCAGAAGCGGTGACCGATCGTTTTAAAAGTCACGTGGGTTGAAGCCTGGAGTCACGTGGGTTGAAGCCTGAATTCTTCCAATAACAAATGTGTCTTTAGTTTTTCGATATTCGTGTTCTTCCGTCAGATATTGCGTTTGGAACAAGTAGCTGCCTACTTCAAAAGTGGTGACCGATCGTTTTAAAAGTCACGTGGGTTGAAGCCAGGAGTCACGTGGGTTGAAGCCTGAAGTCACGTGGGTTGAAGCCTGAAGTCACGTGGGTTGGCGCCTGAAGTCACGTGGGTTGAAGCCTGAAGTCACGTGGGTTGAAGCCTGAATTTTTTCAATAACAAATATGTCTTTAGTTTTTCGGTATTCGTGTTCTTCCGTCAGATATTGCGTTTGGAACAAGTAGCTGCCAACTTCAGAAGCGGTGACCGATCGTTTTAAAAGTCACGTGGGTTGAAGCCTGGAGTCACGTGGGTTGAAGCCTGAAGTCACGTGGGTTGAAGCCTGAATTCTTCCAATAACAAATATGTCTTTAGTTTTTCGATATTCGTGTTCTTCCGACAGATATTGCGTTTGGAACAAATAGCTGCCTACTTCAAAAGTGGTGACCGATCGTTTTAAAAGTCACGTGGGTTGACGCCTGGAGTTACGTGGGTTGAAGCCTGAAGTCACGTGGGTTGAAGCCTGAAGTCACGTGGGTTGAAGCCTGAAGTCACGTGGGTTAAAGCCTGAATTTTTTCAATAACAAATATGTCTTTAGTTTTTCGATATTCGTGTTCTTCCGTCAAATATTGCGTTTGGAACAAGTAGCTGCCAACTTCAAAAGCGGTGACCTATCGTTTCAAAAGTCACGTGGGTTGAAGCCTGGAGTCACGTGGGTTGAAGCCTGAAGTCACGTGGGTTGAAGCCTGAAGTCACGTGGGTTGAAGCCTGAATTTTCTCAATAACAAATATGTCTTTAGTTTTTCGATATTCGTGTTCTTTCGTCAGATATTGCGTTTGGAACAAGTAGCTGCCAACTTCGAAAGTGGTGACCGATCGTTTTGAAAGTCACGTGGGTTAAAGCCTAAAGTCACGTGGGTTGAAGCCCAAAGTCACGTGGGTTGAAGCCTGAATTTTTTCAATAACAAATATGTCTTTAGTTTTTCGATATTCGTGTTCTTCCGTCAGATATTGCGTTTGGAACAAGTAGCTGCCTACTTCAAAAGTGGTGACCGATCGTTTTAAAAGTCACGTGGGTTGGAGCCTGGAGTCACGTGGGTTGAAGCCTGAAGTCACGTGGGTTGAAACCTGAAGTCACGTGGGTTGAGGCCTGAAGTCACGTGGGTTGAAGCCTGAATTTTTTCAATGACAAATATGTCTTCAGTTTTTCGATATTCGTGTTCTTCCGTCAGATATTGCGTTTGGAACAAGTAGCTGCCAACTTCAAAAGTGGTGACCGATCATTTTAAAAGTCACGTGGGTTGAGGCCTGGAGTCACGTAGGTTGAAGCCTGAAGTCACGTGGGTTGAAGCCTGAAGTCACGTGGGTTAAAGCCTAAATTTTTTCAATAACAAATATGTCTTTAGTTCTTCGATATTCGTGTTCTTCCGTCAGATATTGCGTTTGGAACAAGTAGCTGCCAACTTCAAAAGTGGTGACCGATCGTTTTAAAAGTCACGTGGGTTGAAGCCTTGAGTCACGTGGGTTAAAGCCTGAAGTCACGTGGGTTGAAGCCTGAAGTCACGTGGGTTGGAGCCTGAATTTTTTCAATGACAGATATGTCTTTAGTTTTTCGATATTCGTGTTCTTCCGTCAGATATTGCGTTTGGAACAATAAGCTGCCAACTTCAAAAGTGGTTACCGATCGTTCTACAAGTCACGTGGGTTGAAGCCTGGAGTCACGTGGGTTAAAGCCTGAAGTCACGTGGGTTGAAGCCCAAAGTCACGTGGGTTGAAGCCTGAATTTTTTCAATAACAAATATGTCTTTAGTTTTTCGATATTCGTGTTCTTCCGTCAGATATTGCGTTTGGAACAAGTAGCTGCCTACTTCAAAAGTGGTGACCGATCGTTTTAAAAGTCACGTGGGTTGAAGCCTGGAGGCACGTGGGTTGAAGCCTGAAGTCACGTGGGTTGAAGCCTGAAGTCACGTGGGTTGGCGCCTGAAGTCACGTGGGTTGAAGCCTGAAGTCACGTGGGTTGAAGCCTGAATTTTTTCAATAACAAATATGTCTTTAGTTTTTCGATATTTGTGTTCTTCCGTCAGATATTGCGTTTGGAACAAGTAGCTGCCAACTTCAAAAGTGGTGACCGATCGTTTTGAAAGTCACGTGGGTTGAAGCCTGGAGTCACGTGGGTTGAAGCCTGAAGTCACGTGGGTTGAAGCCTGAAGTCACGTGGGTTGGTGCCTGAATTTTTTCAATAACAAATCGATATTCGTGTTTTTCCGTCAGATATTGCGTTTGGAACAAGTAGCTGCCAACTTCAAAAGCGGTGAACGATCGTTTTAAAAGTCACGTGGGTTGAAGCCTTGAGTCACGTGGGTTGAAGCCTGAAGTCACGTGGGTTGAAGCCCAAAGTCACGTGGGTTGAAGCCTGAATTTTTTCAATAACAAATATGTCTTTAGTTTTCCGATATTCGTGTTCTTCCGTCAGATATTGCGTTTGGAACAAGTAGCTGCCAACTTCAAAAGTGGTGACCGATCGTTTTAAAAGTCACGTGGGTTGAAGCCTGGAGTCACGTGGGTTGAAGCCTGAAGTCACGTGGGTTGAAGCCTGAAGTCACGTGGGTTGAAGCCTGAATTTTTTCAATGACAAATATGTCTTTAGTTTTTCGATATTCGTGTTCTTTCGTCAGATATTGCGTTTGGAACAAGTAGCTGCCAACTTCGAAAGTGGTGACCGATGGTTTTGAAAGTCACGTGGGTTGGAGCCTGGAGTCACGTGGGTTAAAGCCTAAAGTCACGTGGGTTGAAGCCCAAAGTCACGCGGGTTGAAGCCTGAATTTTTTCAATAACAAATATGTCTTTAGTTTTTCGATATTCGTGTTCTTCCCTCAGATATTGCGTTTGGAACAAGTAGCTGCCAACTTCAAAAGTGGTGACCGATCGTTTTAAAAGTCACGTGGGTTGGAGCCTGGAGTCACGTGGGTTGAAGCCTGAAGTCACGTGGGTTGGAACCTGAAGTCACGTGGGTTGAGGCCTGAAGTCACGTGGGTTGAAGCCTGAATTTTTTCAATGACAAATATGTCTTTAGTTTTTCGATATTCGTGTTCTTCTGTCAGATATTGCGTTTGGAACAAGTAGCTGCCAACTTCAAAAGTGGTGACCGATCATTTTAAAAGTCACGTGGGTTGAGGCCTGGAGTCACGTAGGTTGAAGCCTGAAGTCACGTGGGTTGAAGCCTGAAGTCACGTGGGTTAAAGCCTAAATTTTTTCAATAACAAATATGTCTTTAGTTCTTCGATATTCGTGTTCTTCCGTCAGATATTGCGTTTGGAACAAGTAGCTGCCAACTTCAAAAGTGGTGACCGATCGTTTTAAAAGTCACGTGGGTTGAAGCCTTGAGTCACGTGGGTTGAGGCCTGAAGTCACGTGGGTTGAAGCCTGAATTTTTTCAATGACAGATATGTCTTTAGTTTTTCGATATTCGTGTTCTTCCGTCAGATATTGCGTTTGGAACAATAAGCTGCCAACTTCAAAAGTGGTTACCGATCGTTTTACAAGTCACGTGGGTTGAAGCCTGGAGTCACGTGGGTTAAAGCCTGAAGTCACGTGGGTTGAAGCCCAAAGTCACGTGGGTTGAAGCCTGAATTTTTTCAATTACAAATATGTCTTTAGTTTTTCGATATTCGTGTTCTTCCGTCAGATATTGCGTTTGGAACAAGTAGCTGCCGACTTCAAAAGTGGTGACCGATCGTTTTAAAAGTCACGTGGGTTGAAGCCTGGAGTCACGTGGGTTGAAGCCTGAAGTCACGTGGGTTGAAGCCTGAAGTCACGTGGGTTGAAGCCTGAATTTTTTCAATGACAAATATGTCTTTAGTTTTTCGATATTCGTGTTCTCCCGTCAGATATTGCGTTTGGAACAAGTAGCTGCCAACTTCAAAAGTGGTGAACGATCGTTTCAAAAGTCACGTGGGTTGAAACCTGGAGTCACGTGGGTTGAAGCCTGAAGTCACGTGGGTTGAAGCCTGAAGTCACGTGGGTTGAAGCCTGAAGTCACGTGGGTTGGAGCCTGAATTTTTTCAATAACAAATATGTCTTTAGTTTTTCGATATTCGTGTTCTTCCGTCAAATATTGCGTTTGGAACAAGTAGCTGCCAACTTCAAAAGCGGTGACCGATCGTTTCAAAAGTCACGTGGGTTGAAGCCTGGAGTCACGTGGGTTGAAGCCTGAAGTCACGTGGGTTGGAGCCTGAAGTCACGTGGGTTGAAGCCTGAATTTTCTCAATAACAAATATGTCTTTAGTTTCTCGATATTCGTGTTCTTTCGTCAGATATTGCGTTTGGAACAAGTAGCTGCCAACTTCGAAAGTGGTGACCGATGGTTTTGAAAGTCACGTGGGTTGGAGCCTGGAGTCACGTGGGTTAAAGCCTAAAGTCACGTGGGTTAAAGCCCAAAGTCACGCGGGTTGAAGCCTGAATTTTTTCAATAACAAATATGTCTTTAGTTTTTCGATATTCGTGTTCTCCCCTCAGATATTGCGTTTGGAACAAGTAGCTGCCAACTTCAAAAGTGGTGACCGATCGTTTTAAAAGTCACGTGGGTTGGAGCCTGGAGTCACGTGGGTTGAAGCCTGAAGTCACGTGGGTTGGAACCTGAAGTCACGTGGGTTGAGGCCTGAAGTCACGTGGGTTGAAGCCTGAATTTTTTCAATGACAAATATGTCTTTAGTTTTTCGATATCCGTGTTCTTCTGTCAGATATTGCGTTTGGAACAAGTAGCTGCCAACTTCAAAAGTGGTGACCGATCATTTTAAAAGTCACGTGGGTTGAGGCCTGGAGTCACGTAGGTTGAAGCCTGAAGTCACGTGGGTTGAAGCCTGAAGTCACGTGGGTTAAAGCCTAAATTTTTTCAATAACAAATATGTTTTTAGTTCTTCGATATTCGTGTTCTTCCGTCAGATATTGCGTTTGGAACAAGTAGCTGCCAACTTCAAAAGTGGTGACCGATCGTTTTAAAAGTCACGTGGGTTGAAGCCTTGAGTCACGTGGGTTGAGGCCTGAAGTCACGTGGGTTGAAGCCTGAATTTTTTCAATGACAGATATGTCTTTAGTTTTTCGATATTCGTGTTCTTCCGTCAGATATTGCGTTTGGAACAATAAGCTGCCAACTTCAAAAGTGGTTACCGATCGTTTTACAAGTCACGTGGGTTGAAGCCTGGAGTCACGTGGGTTAAAGCCTGAAGTCACGTGGGTTGAAGCCCAAAGTCACGTGGGTTGAAGCCTGAATTTTTTCAATAACAAATATGTCTTTAGTTTTTCGATATTCGTGTTCTTCCGTCAGATATTGCGTTTGGAACAAGTAGCTGCCTACTTCAAAAGTGGTGACCGATCGTTTTAAAAGTCACGTGGGTTGAAGCCTGGAGTCACGTGGGTTGAAGCCTGAAGTCACGTGGGTTGAAGCAAGAAGTCACGTGGGTTGGCGCCTGAAGTCACGTGGGTCAAAGCCTGAAGTCACGTGGGTTGAAGCCTGAATTTTTTCAATAACAAATAAGTCTTTAGTTTTTCGGTATTCGTGTTCTTCCGTCAGATATTGCGTTTGGAACAAGTAGCTGCCAACTTCAGAAGCGGTGACCGATCGTTTTAAAAGTCACGTGGGTTGAAGCCTGGAGTCACGTGGGTTGAAGCCTGAATTCTTCCAATAACAAATGTGTCTTTAGTTTTTCGATATTCGTGTTCTTCCGTCAGATATTGCGTTTGGAACAAGTAGCTGCCTACTTCAAAAGTGGTGACCGATCGTTTTAAAAGTCACGTGGGTTGAAGCCAGGAGTCACGTGGGTTGAAGCCTGGAGTCACGTGGGTTGAAGCCTGAAGTCACGTGGGTTGGCGCCTGAAGTCACGTGGGTTGAAGCCTGAAGTCACGTGGGTTGAAGCCTGAATTTTTTCAATAACAAATATGTCTTTAGTTTTTCGGTATTCGTGTTCTTCCGTCAGATATTGCGTTTGGAACAAGTAGCTGCCAACTTCAGAAGCGGTGACCGATCGTTTTAAAAGTCACGTGGGTTGAAGCCTGGAGTCACGTGGGTTGAAGCCTGAAGTCACGTGGGTTGAAGCCTGAATTCTTCCAATAACAAATATGTCTTTAGTTTTTCGATATTCGTGTTCTTCCGACAGATATTGCGTTTGGAACAAATAGCTGCCTACTTCAAAAGTGGTGACCGATCGTTTTAAAAGTCACGTGGGTTGACGCCTGGAGTTACGTGGGTTGAAGCCTGAAGTCACGTGGGTTGAAGCCTGAAGTCACGTGGGTTGAAGCCTGAAGTCACGTGGGTTAAAGCCTGAATTTTTTCAATAACAAATATGTCTTTAGTTTTTCGATATTCGTGTTCTTCCGTCAAATATTGCGTTTGGAACAAGTAGCTGCCAACTTCAAAAGCGGTGACCTATCGTTTCAAAAGTCACGTGGGTTGAAGCCTGGAGTCACGTGGGTTGAAGCCTGAAGTCACGTGGGTTGAAGCCTGAAGTCACGTGGGTTGAAGCCTGAATTTTCTCAATAACAAATATGTCTTTAGTTTTTCGATATTCGTGTTCTTTCGTCAGATATTGCGTTTGGAACAAGTAGCTGCCAACTTCGAAAGTGGTGACCGATCGTTTTGAAAGTCACGTGGGTTGGAGCCTGGAGTCACGTGGGTTAAAGCCTAAAGTCACGTGGGTTGAAGCCCAAAGTCACGTGGGTTGAAGCCTGAATTTTTTCAATAACAAATATGTCTTTAGTTTTTCGATATTCGTGTTCTTCCGTCAGATATTGCGTTTGGAACAAGTAGCTGCCTACTTCAAAAGTGGTGACCGATCGTTTTAAAAGTCACGTGGGTTGGAGCCTGGAGTCACGTGGGTTGAAGCCTGAAGTCACGTGGGTTGAAACCTGAAGTCACGTGGGTTGAGGCCTGAAGTCACGTGGGTTGAAGCCTGAATTTTTTCAATGACAAATATGTCTTTAGTTTTTCGATATTCGTGTTCTTCCGTCAGATATTGCGTTTGGAACAAGTAGCTGCCAACTTCAAAAGTGGTGACCGATCATTTTAAAAGTCACGTGGGTTGAGGCCTGGAGTCACGTAGGTTGAAGCCTGAAGTCACGTGGGTTGAAGCCTGAAGTCACGTGGGTTAAAGCCTAAATTTTTTCAATAACAAATATGTCTTTAGTTCTTCGATATTCGTGTTCTTCCGTCAGATATTGCGTTTGGAACAAGTAGCTGCCAACTTCAAAAGTGGTGACCGATCGTTTTAAAAGTCACGTGGGTTGAAGCCTTGAGTCACGTGGGTTAAAGCCTGAAGTCACGTGGGTTGAAGCCTGAAGTCACGTGGGTTGGAGCCTGAATTTTTTCAATGACAGATATGTCTTTAGTTTTTCGATATTCGTGTTCTTCCGTCAGATATTGCGTTTGGAACAATAAGCTGCCAACTTCAAAAGTGGTTACCGATCGTTCTACAAGTCACGTGGGTTGAAGCCTGGAGTCACGTGGGTTAAAGCCTGAAGTCACGTGGGTTGAAGCCCAAAGTCACGTGGGTTGAAGCCTGAATTTTTTCAATAACAAATATGTCTTTAGTTTTTCGATATTCGTGTTCTTCCGTCAGATATTGCGTTTGGAACAAGTAGCTGCCTACTTCAAAAGTGGTGACCGATCGTTTTAAAAGTCACGTGGGTTGAAGCCTGGAGGCACGTGGGTTGAAGCCTGAAGTCACGTGGGTTGAAGCCTGAAGTCACGTGGGTTGGCGCCTGAAGTCACGTGGGTTGAAGCCTGAAGTCACGTGGGTTGAAGCCTGAATTTTTTCAATAACAAATATGTCTTTAGTTTTTCGGTATTCGTGTTCTTCCGTCAGATATTGCGTTTGGAACAAGTAGCTGCCAACTTCAGAAGCGGTGACCGATCGTTTTAAAAGTCACGTGGGTTGAAGCCTGGAGTCACGTGGGTTGAAGCCTGAAGTCACGTGGGTTGAAGCCTGAATTCTTCCAATAACAAATATGTCTTTAGTTTTTCGATATTCGTGTTCTTCCGTCAGATATTGCGTTTGGAACAAGTAGCTGCCTACTTCAAAAGTGGTGACCGATCGTTTTAAAAGTCACGTGGGTTGAAGCCTGGAGTCACGTGGGTTGAAGCCTGAAGTCACGTGGGTTGAAGCCTGAAGTCACGTGGGTTGGCGCCTGAAGTCACGTGGGTTGAAGCCTGAATTCTTCCAATAACAAATATGTCTTTAGTTTTTCGATATTCGTGTTCTTCCGACAGATATTGCGTTTGGAACAAATAGCTGCCAACTTCAAAAGTGGTGACCGATCGTTTTGAAAGTCACGTGGGTTGAAGCCTTGAGTCACGTGGGTTGAGGCCTGAAGTCACGTGGGTTGAAGCCTGAAGTCACGTGGGTTGAAGCCTGAATTTTTTCAATAACAAATATGTCTCTAGTTTTCCGATATTCGTGTTCTTCCGTCAGATATTGCGTTTGGAACAAGTAGCTGCCTACTTCAAAAGTGGTGACCGATCGTTTTAAATGTCACGTGGGTTGACGCCTGGAGTTACGTGTGTTGAAGCCTGAAGTCACGTGGGTTGAAGCCTGAAGTCACGTGGGTTGAAGCCTGAAGTCACGTGGGTTGAAGCCTGAATTTTTTCAATAACAAATATGTCTTTAGTTTTTCGATATTCGTGTTCTTCCGTCAAATATTGCGTTTGGAACAAGTAGCTGCCAACTTCAAAAGCGGTGACCGATCGTTTCAAAAGTCACGTGGGTTGAAGCCTGGAGTCACGTGGGTTGAAGCCTGAAGTCACGTGGGTTGAAGCCTGAAGTCACGTGGGTTGAAGCCTGAATTTTCTCAATAACAAATATGTCTTTAGTTTTTCGATATTCGTGTTCTTTCGTCAGATATTGCGTTTGGAACAAGTAGCTGCCAGCTTCGAAAGTGGTGACCGATCGTTTTGAAAGTCACGTGGGTTGGAGCCTGGAGTCACGTGGGTTAAAACCTAAAGTCACGTGGGTTGAAGCCCAAAGTCACGTGGGTTGAAGCCTGAATTTTTTCAATAACAAATATGTCTTTAGTTTTTCGATATTCGTGTTCTTCCGTCAGATATTGCGTTTGGAACAAGTAGCTGCCAACTTCAAAAGTGGTGACCGATCATTTTAAAAGTCTCGTGGGTTGAGGCCTGGAGTCACGTAGGTTGAAGCCTGAAGTCACGTGGGTTGAAGCCTGAAGTCACGTGGTTTAAAGCCTAAATTTTTTCAATAACAAATATGTCTTTGGTTCTTCGATATTCGTGTTCTTCCGTCAGATATTGCGTTTGGAACAAGTAGCTGCCAACTTCAAAAGTGGTGACCGATCGTTTTAAAAGTCACGTGGGTTGAAGCCTTGAGTCACGTGGGTTAAAGCCTGAAGTCACGTGGGTTGAAGCCTGAAGTCACGTGGGTTGGAGCCTGAATTTTTTCAATGACAGATATGTCTTTAGTTTTTCGATATTCGTGTTCTTCCGTCAGATATTGCGTTTGGAACAATAAGCTGCCAACTTCAAAAGTGGTTACCGATCGTTTTACAAGTCACGTGGGTTGAAGCCTGGAGTCACGTGGGTTAAAGCCTGAAGTCACGTGGGTTGAAGCCCAAAGTCACGTGGGTTGAAGCCTGAATTTTTTCAATAACAAATATGTCTTTAGTTTCTCGATATTCGTGTTCTTCCGTCAGATATTACGTTTGAAACAAGTAGCTGCCAACTTCAGAAGTGGTGACCGATCGTTTTGAAAGTCACGTGGGTTGGAGCCTGGAGTCACGTGGGTTTAAGTCTGAAGTCACGTGGGTTGAAGCCTCAAGTCACGTGGGTTGAAGCCTAAAGTCACGTGGGTTGAAGCCTGAATTTTTCAATAACAAATATGTCTTTAGTTTTTCGATATTCGTGTTCTTCCGTCAGATATTGCGTTTGGAACAAGTAGCTGCCTACTTCAAAAGTGGTGACCGATCGTTTTAAAAGTCACGTGGGTTGAAGCCTGGAGTCACGTGGGTTGAAGCCTGAAGTCACGTGGGTTGAAGCCTGAAGTCACGTGGGTTGGCGCCTGAAGTCACGTGGGTTGGAGCCTGAAGTCACGTGGGTTGAAGCCTGAATTTTTTCAATAACAAATATGTCTATAGTTTTTCGGTATTCGTGTTCTTCCGTCAGATATTGCGTTTGGAACAAGTAGCTGCCAACTTCAGAAGCGGTGACCGATCGTTTTAAAAGTCACGTGGGTTGAAGCCTGGAGTCACGTGGGTTGAAGCCTGAAGTCACGTGGGTTGAAGCCTGAATTCTTCCAATAACAAATATGTCTTTAGTTTTTCGATATTCGTGTTCTTCCGACAGATATTGCGTTTGGAACAAATAGCTGCCAACTTCAAAAGTGGTGACCGATCGTTTTGAAAGACACGTGGGTTGAAGCCTTGAGTCACGTGGGTTGAGGCCTGAAGTCACGTGGATTGAAGCCTGAAGTCACGTGGGTTGAAGCCTGAATTTTTTCAATAACAAATATGTCTTTAGTTTTCCGATATTCGTGTTCTTCCGTCAGATATTGCGTTTGGAACAAGTAGCTGCCTACTTCAAAAGTGGTGACCGATCGTTTTAAAAGTCACGTGGGTTGACGCCTGGAGTTACGTGGGTTGAAGCCTGAAGTCACGTGGGTTGAAGCCTGAAGTCACGTGGGTTGGAGCCTGGAGTCACGTGGGTTGAAGCCTGAATTTTTTCAATGACAAATATGTCTTTAGTTCTTCGATATTCGTGTTCTTCCGTCAGATATTGCGTTTGGAACAAGTAGCTGCCAACTTCAAAAGTGGTGACCGATCGTTTTAAAAGTCACGTGGGTTGAAGCCTGGAGTCACGTGGGTTGAAGCCTGAAGTCACGTGGGTTGAAGCCTAATGTCACGTGGGTTGGAGCCTGAATTTTTTCAATAACAAATATGTCTTTAGTTCTCTAATATTCGTGTTCTTCCGTCAGATATTGCGTTTGGAACAAGTAGCTGCCAACTTCAAAAGTGGTGACCGATTGTTTTAAAAGTCACGTGGGTTGAAGCCAGGAGTCACGTGGGTTGAAGCCTGAAGTCACGTGAGTTGAAGCCTGAAGTCACGTGGGTTGAAGCCTGAATTTTTTCAATAACAAATATGTCTTTAGTTTTTCGATATTCGTGTTTTTCCGTCAGATATTGCGTTTGGAACAAGTAGCTGCCAACTTCAAAAGTGGTGACCGATCGTTTTGAAAGTCACGTGGGTTGAAGCCCGGAGTCACGTGGGTTGAAGCCTGAAGTCACGTGGGTTGAAGCCTGAAGTCACGTGGGTTGAAGCCTGAAGTCACGTGGGATGAAGCCTGAATTTTTTCAATAACAAATATGTCTTTAGTTTTTCGATTATCGTGTTCTTCCGTCAGATATTGCGTTTGGAAAGAGTAGCTGCCAACTTCAAAAGTGGTGACCGATCGTTTTAAAAGTTACGTGGGTTGAAGCCTGGAGTCACGTGGGTTGAAGCCTGAAGTCACGTGGGTTGAATCCTGAAGTCACGTGGGTTGAAGCCTGAATTTTTTCAATGAGAAATATGTCTTTAGTTTTTCGATATTTGTGTTCTTCCGTCAGATATTGCGTTTGGAACAAGTAGCTGCCAACTTCAAAAGTGGTGACCGATCGTTTTAAAAGTCACGTGGGTTGAAGCCTGGAGTCACGTGGGTTGAAGCCTGAAGTCACGTGGGTTGAAGCCTGAAGTCACGTGGGTTGAAGCCTGAATTTTTTCAATAACAAATCGATATTCGTGTTTTTCCGTCAGATATTGCGTTTGGAACAAGTAGCTGCCAACTTTAAAAGCGGTGAACGATCGTTTTAAAAGTCACGTGGGTTGAAGCCTTGAGTCACGTGGGTTGAAGCCTGAAGTCACGTGGGTTGAAGCTCAAAGTCACGTGGGTTGAAGCCTGAATTTTTTCAATAACAAATATGTCTTTAGTTTTCCGATATTCGTGTTCTTCCGTCAGATATTGCGTTTGGAACAAGTAGCTGCCAACTTCAAAAGTGGTGACCGATCGTTTTAAAAGTCACGTGGGTTGAAGCCTGGAGTCACGTGGGTTGAGGCCTTAAGTCACGTGGGTTGAAGCTTGAAGTCACGTGGGTTGAAGCCTGAATTTTTTCAATAACAAATATGTCTTTAGTTCTTCGATATTCGTGTTCTTCCGTCAGATATTGCGTTTGGAACAAGTAGCTGCCTACTTCAAAAGTGGTGACCGATCGTTTTAAAAGTCACGTGGGTTGACGCCTGGAGTTACGTGGGTTGAAGCCTGAAGTCACGTGGGTTGAAGCCTGAAGTCACGTGGGTTGGAGCCTGAAGTCACGTGGGTTGAAGCCTGAATTTTTTCAATGACAAATATGTCTTTAGTTCTTCGATATTCGTGTTCTTCCGTCAGATATCGCGTTTGGAACAAGTAGCTGCCAACTTCAAAAGTGGTGACCGATCGTTTTAAAAGTCACGTGGGTTAAAGCCTGGAGTCACGTGGGTTGAAGCCTGAAGTCACGTGGGTTGAAGCCTAATGTCACGTGGGTTGGAGCCTGAATTTTTTCAATAACAAATATGTCTTTAGTTCTCTAATATTCGTGTTCTTCCGTCAGATATTGCGTTTGGAACAAGTAGCTGCCAACTTCAAAAGTGGTGACCGATTGTTTCAAAAGTCACGTGGGTTGAAGCCAGGAGTCACGTGGGTTGAAGCCTGAAGTCACGTGAGTTGAAGCCTGAAGTCACGTGGGTTGAAGCCTGAATTTTTTCAATAACAAATATGTCTTTAGTTTTTCGATATTCGTGTTTTTCCGTCAGATATTGCGTTTGGAACAAGTAGCTGCCAACTTCAAAAGTGGTGACCGATCGTTTTGAAAGTCACGTGGGTTGAAGCCTGGAGTCACGTGGGTTGAAGCCTGAAATCACGTGGGTTGAAGCCTGAAGTCACGTGGGTTGAAGCCTGAATTTTTTCAATGACAAATATGTCTTTAGTTTTTCGATATTCGTGTTCTCCCGTCAGATATTGCGTTTGGAACAAGTAGCTGCCAACTTCAAAAGTGGTGAACGATCGTTTCAAAAGTCACGTGGGTTGAAACCTGGAGTCACGTGGGTTGAAGCCTGAAGTCACGTGAGTTGAAGCCTGAAGTCACGTGGGTTGAAGCCTGAAGTCACGTGGGTTGAAGCTTGAATTTTTTCAATAACAAATATGTCTTTAGTTTTTCGATATTCGTGTTCTTTCGTCAGATATTGCGTTTGGAACAAGTAGCTGCCAACTTCGAAAGTGGTGACCGATCGTTTTGAAAGTCACGTGGGTTGGAGCCTGGAGTCACGTGGGTTAAAGCCTAAAGTCACGTGGGTTGAAGCCCAAAGTCACGTGGGTTGAAGCCTGAATATTTTCAATCACAAATATGTCTTTAGTTTTTCGATATTCGTGTTCTTCCGTCAGATATTGCGTTTGGAACAAGTAGCTGCCAACTTCAAAAGTGGTGACCGATCGTTTTAAAAGTCACGTGGGTTGGAGCCTGGAGTCACGTGGGTTGAAGCCTGAAGTCACGTGGGTTGAAACCTGAAGTCACGTGGGTTGAGGCCTGAAGTCACGTGGGTTGAAGCCTGAATTTTTTCAATGACAAATATGTCTTTAGTTTTTCGATATTCGTGTTCTTCCGTCAGATATTGCGTTTGGAACAAGTAGCTGCCAACTTCAAAAGTGGTGACCGATCGTTTTAAAAGTCACGTGGGTTGAGGCCTGGAGTCACGTAGGTTGAAGCCTGAAGTCACGTGGGTTGAAGCCTGAAGTCACGTGGGTTGAAGCCTGAATTTTTTCAATGACAGATATGTCTTTAGTTTTTCGATATTCGTGTTCTTCCGTCAGATATTGCGTTTGGAACAATAAGCTGCCAACTTCAAAAGTGGTTACCGATCGTTTTACAAGTCACGTGGGTTGAAGCCTGGAGTCACGTGGGTTGAAGCCTGAAGTCACGTGGGTTGAAGCCCAAAGTCACGTGGGTTGAAGCCTGAATTTTTTCAATAACAAATATGTCTTTAGTTTCTCGATATTCGTGTTCTTCCGTCAGATATTGCGTTTGAAACAAGTAGCAGCCAACTTCAGAAGTGGTGACCGATCGTTTTGAAAGTCACGTGGGTTGGAGCCTGGAGTCACGTGGGTTAAAGTCTGAAGTCACGTGGGTTGAAGCCTAAAGTCACGTGGGTTGAAGCCTAAAGTCACGTGGGTTGAAGCCTGAATTTTTTCAATAACAAATATGTCTTTAGTTTTTCGATATTCGTGTTCTTCCGTCAGATATTGCGTATGGAACAAGTAGCTGCCTACTTCAAAAGTGGTGACCGATCGTTTTGAAAGTCGAGTGGGTTGAAGCCTGGAGTCACGTGGGTTGAAGCCTGAAGTCACGTGGGTTGAAGCCTGAAGTCACGTGGGTTGGCGCCTGAAGTCACGTGGGTTGAAGCCTGAAGTCACGTGGGTTGAAGCCTGAATTTTTTCAATAACAAATATGTCTTTAGTTCTTCGATATTCGTGTTCTTCCGTCAGATATTGCGTTTGGAACAAGTAGCTGCCAACTTCAAAAGTGGTGACCGATCGTTTTAAAAGTCACGTGGGTTGAAGCCTGGAGTCACGTGGGTTGAAGCCTGAAGTCACGTGGGTTGAAGCCTAAAGTCACGTGGGTTGATGCCTGAATTTTTTCAATAACAAGTATGTCTTTAGTTTTTCGATATTCGTGTTCTTCCGTCAGATATTGCGTTTGGAACAAGTAGCTGCCAACTTCAAAAGTGGTGACCGATTGTTTCAAAAGTCACGTGGGTTGAAGCCTGGAGTCACGTGGGTTGAAGCCTGAAGTCACGTGGGTTGAAGCCTGAAGTCACGTGGGTTGAAGCCTGAATTTTTTCAATAACAAATATGTCTTTAGTTTTTCGATATTCGTGTTCTTCCGTCAGATATTGCGTTTGGAAAGAGTAGCTGCCAACTTCAAAAGTGGTGACCGATCGTTTGAAAAGTCACGTGGGTTGAAGCCTGGAGTCACGTGGGTTGAAGCCTGAAGTCACGTGGGTTGAATCTTGAAGTCACGTGGGTTGAAGCCTGAATTTTCTCAATAACAAATATGTCTTTAGTTTTTTAGATATTTGTGTTCTTCCGTCAGATATTGCGTTTGGAACAAGTAGCTGCCAACTTCAAAAGTGGTGACCGATCGTTTTGAAAGTCACGTGGGTCGAAGCCTGGAGTCACGTGGGTTGAAGCCTGGAGTCACGTGGGTTGAAGCCTGATTTTTTTCAATAACAAATATGTCTTTAGTTTTTCGATATTCGTGTTCTTCCGTCAGATATTGCGTTTGGAACAAGTAGCTGCCAACTTCAAAAGCGGTGACCGATCGTTTCAAAAGTCACGTGGGTTGAAGCCTGGAGTCACGTGGGTTGAAGCCTGAAGTCACGTTGGTTGAAGCCTGAATTCTTATAATAACAAATATGTCTTTAGTTTTCCGATATTCGTGTTCTTCCGTCAGATATTGCGTTTGGAACAAATAGCTGCCAACTTCAAAAGTGGTGACCGATCGTTTTATAAGTCACGTGGATTGAAGCCTTGAGTCACGTGGGTTGAAGCCTGAAGTCACGTTGGTTGAAGCCTGAATTCTTATAATAACAAATATGTCTTTAGTTTTTCGATATTCGTGTTCTTCCGTCAGATATTGCGTTTGGAACAAATAGCTGCCAACTTCAAAAGTGGTGACCGATCGTTTTATAAGTCACGTGGATTGAAGCCTTGAGTCACGTGGGTTGAAGCCTGGAGTCACGTGGGTTGAAGCCTAAAGTCACGTGGGTTGGAGCCTGAATTTTTTCAATAACAATTATGTCTTTAGTTTTTCAATATTCGTGTTCTTCCGTCAGATATTGCGTTTGGAACAAGTAGCTGCCAACTTCAGAAGTGGTGACCGATCGTTTTGAAAGTCACGTGGGTTGGAGCCTGGAGTCACGTGGGTTTAAGTCTGAAGTCACGTGGGTTGAAGCCTAAAGTCACGTGGGTTGAAGCCTAAAGTCACGTGGGTTGAAGCCTGAATTTTTCAATAACAAATATGTCTTTAGTTTTTCGATATTCGTGTTCTTCCGTCAGATATTGCGTTTGGAACAAGTAGCTGCCTACTTCAAAAGTGGTGACCGATCGTTTTAAAAGTCACGTGGGTTGAAGCCTGGAGTCACGTGGGTTGAAGCCTGAAGTCACGTGGGTTGAAGCCTGAAGTCACGTGGGTTGGCGCCTGAAGTCACGTGGGTTGAAGCCTGAAGTCACGTGGGTTGAAGCCTGAATTTTTTCAATAACAAATATGTTTTTAGTTTTTCGGTATTCGTGTTCTTCCGTCAGATATTGCGTTTGGAACAAGTAGCTGCCAACTTCAGAAGCGGTGACCGATCGTTTTAAAAGTCACGTGGGTTGAAGCCTGGAGTCACGTGGGTTGAAGCCTGAAGTCACGTGGGTTGAAGCCTGAATTCTTCCAATAACAAATATGTCTTTAGTTTTTCGATATTCGTGTTCTTCCGACAGATATTGCGTTTGGAACAAATAGCTGCCAACTTCAAAAGTGGTGACCGATCGTTTTGAAAGTCACGTGGGTTGAGGCCTGAAGTCACGTGGGTTGAAGCCTGAAGTCACGTGGGTTGAAGCCTGAATTTTTTCAATAACAAATATGTCTTTAGTTTTCCGATATTCGTGTTCTTCCGTCAGATATTGCGTTTGGAACAAGTAGCTGCCTACTTCAAAAGTGGTGACCGATCGTTTTAAATGTCACGTGGGTTGACGCCTGGAGTTACGTGGGTTGAAGCCTGAAGTCACGTGGGTTGAAGCCTGAAGTCACGTGGGTTGGAGCCTGAAGTCACGTGGGTTGAAGCCTGAATTTTTTCAATGACAAATATGTCTTTAGTTCTTCGATATTCGTGTTCTTCCGTCAGATATTGCGTTTGGAACAAGTAGCTGCCAACTTCAAAAGTGGTGACCGATCGTTTTAAAAGTCACGTGGGTTGAAGCCTGGAGTCACGTGGGTTGAAGCCTGAAGTCACGTGGGTTGAAGCCTAATGTCACGTGGGTTGGAGCCTGAATTTTTTCAATAACAAATATGTCTTTAGTTCTCTAATATTCGTGTTCTTCCGTCAGATATTGCGTTTGGAACAAGTAGCTGCCAACTTCAAAAGTGGTGACCGATTGTTTTAAAAGTCACGTGGGTTGAAGCCAGGAGTCACGTGGGTTGAAGCCTGAAGTCACGTGAGTTGAAGCCTGAAGTCACGTGGGTTGAAGCCTGAATTTTTTCAATAACAAATATGTCTTTAGTTTTTCGATATTCGTGTTTTTCCGTCAGATATTGCGTTTGGAACAAGTAGCTGCCAACTTCAAAAGTGGTGACCGATCGTTTTGAAAGTCACGTGGGTTGAAGCCTGGAGTCACGTGGGTTAAAGCCTGAAGTCACGTGGGTTGAAGCCTGAAGTCACGTGGGATGAAGCCTGAATTTTTTCAATAACAAATATGTCTTTAGTTTTTCGATTATCGTGTTCTTCCGTCAGATATTGCGTTTGGAAAGAGTAGCTGCCAACTTCAAAAGTGGTGACCGATCGTTTTAAAAGTTACGTGGGTTGAAGCCTGGAGTCACGTGGGTTGAAGCCTGAAGTCACGTGGGTTGAATCCTGAAGTCACGTGGGTCAAAGCCTGAATTTTTTCAATAAGAAATATGTCTTTAGTTTTTCGATATTTGTGTTCTTCCGTCAGATATTGCGTTTGGAACAAGTAGCTGCCAACTTCAAAAGTGGTGACCGATCGTTTTGAAAGTCACGTGGGTTGAAGCCTGGAGTCACGTGGGTTGAAGCCTGAAGTCACGTGGGTTGAAGCCTGAAGTCACGTGGGTTGAAGCCTGAATTTTTTCAATAACAAATCGATATTCGTGTTTTTCCGTCAGATATCGCGTTTGGAACAAGTAGCTGCCAACTTTAAAAGCGGTGAACGATCGTTTTAAAAGTCACGTGGGTTGAAGCCTTGAGTCACGTGGGTTGAAGCCTGAAGTCACGTGGGTTGAAGCCTGAAGTCACGTGGGTTGGAGCCTGAAGTCACGTGGGTTGAAGCCTGAATTTTTTCAATGACAAATATGTCTTTAGTTCTTCGATATTCGTGTCCTTCCGTCAGATATCGCGTTTGGAACAAGTAGCTGCCAACTTCAAAAGTGGTGACCGATCGTTTTAAAAGTCACGTGGGTTGAAGCCTGGAGTCACGTGGGTTGAAGCCTGAAGTCACGTGGGTTGAAGCCTAATGTCACGTGGGTTGGAGCCTGAATTTTTTCAATAACAAATATGTCTTTAGTTCTCTAATATTCGTGTTCTTCCGTCAGATATTGCGTTTGGAACAAGTAGCTGCCAACTTCAAAAGTGGTGACCGATTGTTTTAAAAGTCACGTGGGTTGAAGCCAGGAGTCACGTGGGTTGAAGCCTGAAGTCACGTGAGTTGAAGCCTGAAGTCACGTGGGTTGAAGCCTGAATTTTTTCAATAACAAATATGTCTTTAGTTTTTCGATATTCGTGTTTTTCCGTCAGATATTGCGTTTGGAACAAGTAGCTGCCAACTTCAAAAGTGGTGACCGATCGTTTTGAAAGTCACGTGGGTTGAAGCCTGGAGTCACGTGGGTTGAAGCCTGAAATCACGTGGGTTGAAGCCTGAAGTCACGTGGGTTGAAGCCTGAATTTTTTCAATGACAAATATGTCTTTAGTTTTTCGATATTCGTGTTCTCCCGTCAGATATTGCGTTTGGAACAAGTAGCTGCCAACTTCAAAAGTGGTGAACGATCGTTTCAAAAGTCACGTGGGTTGAAACCTGGAGTCACGTGGGTTGAAGCCTGAAGTCACGTGAGTTGAAGCCTGAAGTCACGTGGGTTGAAGCCTGAAGTCACGTGGGTTGAAGCTTGAATTTTTTCAATAACAAATATGTCTTTAGTTTTTCGATATTCGTGTTCTTTCGTCAGATATTGCGTTTGGAACAAGTAGCTGCCAACTTCGAAAGTGGTGACCGATCGTTTTGAAAGTCACGTGGGTTGGAGCCTGGAGTCACGTGGGTTAAAGCCTAAAGTCACGTGGGTTGAAGCCCAAAGTCACGTGGGTTGAAGCCTGAATATTTTCAATCACAAATATGTCTTTAGTTTTTCGATATTCGTGTTCTTCCGTCAGATATTGCGTTTGGAACAAGTAGCTGCCAACTTCAAAAGTGGTGACCGATCGTTTTAAAAGTCACGTGGGTTGGAGCCTGGAGTCACGTGGGTTGAAGCCTGAAGTCACGTGGGTTGAAACCTGAAGTCACGTGGGTTGAGGCCTGAAGTCACGTGGGTTGAAGCCTGAATTTTTTCAATGACAAATATGTCTTTAGTTTTTCGATATTCGTGTTCTTCCGTCAGATATTGCGTTTGGAACAAGTAGCTGCCAACTTCAAAAGTGGTGACCGATCGTTTTAAAAGTCACGTGGGTTGAGGCCTGGAGTCACGTAGGTTGAAGCCTGAAGTCACGTGGGTTGAAGCCTGAAGTCACGTGGGTTGAAGCCTGAATTTTTTCAATGACAGATATGTCTTTAGTTTTTCGATATTCGTGTTCTTCCGTCAGATATTGCGTTTGGAACAATAAGCTGCCAACTTCAAAAGTGGTTACCGATCGTTTTACAAGTCACGTGGGTTGAAGCCTGGAGTCACGTGGGTTGAAGCCTGAAGTCACGTGGGTTGAAGCCCAAAGTCACGTGGGTTGAAGCCTGAATTTTTTCAATAACAAATATGTCTTTAGTTTCTCGATATTCGTGTTCTTCCGTCAGATATTGCGTTTGAAACAAGTAGCAGCCAACTTCAGAAGTGGTGACCGATCGTTTTGAAAGTCACGTGGGTTGGAGCCTGGAGTCACGTGGGTTAAAGTCTGAAGTCACGTGGGTTGAAGCCTAAAGTCACGTGGGTTGAAGCCTAAAGTCACGTGGGTTGAAGCCTGAATTTTTTCAATAACAAATATGTCTTTAGTTTTTCGATATTCGTGTTCTTCCGTCAGATATTGCGTTTGGAACAAGTAGCTGCCTACTTCAAAAGTGGTGACCGATCGTTATAAAAGTCACGTGGGTTGAAGCCTGGAGTCACGTGGGTTGAAGCCTGAAGTCACGTGGGTTGAAGCCTGAAGTCACGTGGGTTGGCGCCTGAAGTCACGTGGGTTGAAGCCTGAAGTCACGTGGGTTGAAGCCTGAATTTTTTCAATAACAAATATGTCTTTAGTTCTTCGATATTCGTGTTCTTCCGTCAGATATTGCGTTTGGAACAAGTAGCTGCCAACTTCAAAAGTGGTGACCGATCGTTTTAAAAGTCACGTGGGTTGAAGCCTGGAGTCACGTGGGTTGAAGCCTGGAGTCACGTGGGTTGAAGCCTAAAGTCACGTGGGTTGAAGCCTGAATTTTTTCAATAACAAATATGTCTTTAGTTTCTTGATATTCGTGTTCTTCCGTCAGATATTGCGTTTGAAACAAGTAGCTGCCAACTTCAGAAGTGGTGACCGATCGTTTTGAAAGTCACGTGGGTTGGAGCCTGGAGTCACGTGGGTTTAAGTCTGAAGTCACGTGGGTTGAAGCCTAAAGTCACGTGGGTTGAAGCCTAAGGTCACGTGGGTTGAAGCCTGAATTTTTTCAATATCAAATATGTCTTTAGTTTTTCGATATTCGTGTTCTTCCGTCAGATATTGCGTATGGAACAAGTAGCTGCCTACTTCAAAAGTGGTGACCGATCGTTTTGAAAGTCACGTGGGTTGAAGCCTGGAGTCACGTGGGTTGAAGCCTGAAGTCACGTGGGTTGAAGCCTGAAGTCACGTGGGTTGGCGCCTGAAGTCACGTGGGTTGAAGCCTGAAGTCACGTGGGTTGAAGCCTGAATTTTTTCAATAACAAATATGTCTTTAGTTCTTCGATATTCGTGTTCTTCCGTCAGATATTGCGTTTGGAACAAGTAGCTGCCAACTTCAAAAGTGGTGACCGATCGTTTTAAAAGTCACGTGGGTTGAAGCCTGGAGTCACGTGGGTTGAAGCCTGAAGTCACGTGGGTTGAAGCCTAAAGTCACGTGGGTTGATGCCTGAATTTTTTCAATAACAAGTATGTCTTTAGTTTTTCGATATTCGTGTTCTTCCGTCAGATATTGCGTTTGGAACAAGTAGCTGCCAACTTCAAAAGTGGTGACCGATTGTTTCAAAAGTCACGTGGGTTGAAGCCTGGAGTCACGTGGGTTGAAGCCTGAAGTCACGTGGGTTGAAGCCTGAAGTCACGTGGGTTGAAGCCTGAATTTTTTCAATAACAAATATGTCTTTAGTTTTTCGATATTCGTGTTCTTCCGTCAGATATTGCGTTTGGAAAGAGTAGCTGCCAACTTCAAAAGTGGTGACCGATCGTTTGAAAAGTCACGTGGGTTGAAGCCTGGAGTCACGTGGGTTGAAGCCTGAAGTCACGTGGGTTGAATCTTGAAGTCACGTGGGTTGAAGCCTGAATTTTCTCAATAACAAATATGTCTTTAGTTTTTTAGTTATTTGTGTTCTTCCGTCAGATATTGCGTTTGGAACAAGTAGCTGCCAACTTTAAAAGTGGTGACCGATCGTTTTGAAAGTCACGTGGGTCGAAGCCTGGAGTCACGTGGGTTGAAGCCTGGAGTCACGTGGGTTGAAGCCTGAATTTTTTCAATAACAAATATGTCTTTAGTTTTTCGATATTCGTGTTCTTCCGTCAGATATTGCGTTTGGAACAAGTAGCTGCCAACTTCAAAAGCGGTGACCGATCGTTTCAAAAGTCACGTGGGTTGAAGCCTGGAGTCACGTGGGTTGAAGCCTGAAGTCACGTTGGTTGAAGCCTGAATTCTTATAATAACAAATATGTCTTTAGTTTTTCGATATTCGTGTTCTTCCGTCAGATATTGCGTTTGGAACAAATAGCTGCCAACTTCAAAAGTGGTGACCGATCGTTTCATAAGTCACGTGGATTGAAGCCTTGAGTCACGTGGGTTGAAGCCTGAAGTCACGTTGGTTGAAGCCTGAATTCTTATAATAACAAATATGTCTTTAGTTTTTCGATATTCGTGTTCTTCCGTCAGATATTGCGTTTGGAACAAATAGCTGCCAACTTCAAAAGTGGTGACCGATCGTTTTATAAGTCACGTGGATTGAAGCCTTGAGTCACGTGGGTTGAAGCCTGGAGTCACGTGGGTTGAAGCCTAAAGTCACGTGGGTTGGAGCCTGAATTTTTTCAATAACAATTATGTCTTTAGTTTTTCAATATTCGTGTTCTTCCGTCAGATATTGCGTTTGGAACAAGTAGCTGCCAACTTCAAAAGTGGTGACCGATTGTTTTAAAAGTCACGTGGGTTGAAGCCTGGAGTCACGTGGGTTGAAGCCTGAAGTCACGTGAGTTGAAGCCTGAAGTCACGTGGGTTGAAGCCTGAATTTTTTCAATAACAAATATGTCTTTAGTTTTTCAATATTCGTGTTCTTCCGTCAGATATTGCGTTTGGAACAAGTAGCTGCCAACTTCAAAAGTGGTGACCGATTGTTTTAAAAGTCACGTGGGTTGAAGCCTGGAGTCACGTGGGTTGAAGCCTGAAGTCACGTGAGTTGAAGCCTGAAGTCACGTGGGTTGAAGCCTGAATTTTTTCAATAACAAATATGTCTTTAGTTTTTCGATATTCGTGTTCTTCCGTCAGATATTGCGTTTGGAACAAGTAGCTGCCTACTTCAAAAGTGGTGACCGATCGTTTTAAAAGTCACGTGGGTTGAAGCCTGGAGTCACGTGGGTTGAAGCCTGAAGTCACGTGGGTTGAAGCCTGAAGTCACGTGGGTTGGAGCCTGAAGTCACGTGGGTTGAAGCCTGAATTTTTTCAATGACAAATATGTCTTTAGTTTTTCGATATTCGTGTTCTTCCGTCAGATATTGCGTTTGGAACAAGTAGCTGCACACTTCAAAAGTGGTGACCGATCGTTTTAAAAGTCACGTGGGTTGAGGCCTGGAGTCACGTGGGTTGAAGCCTGAAGTCACGTGGGTTGAAGCCTGAAGTCACGTGGGTTGAAGCCTGAAGTCACGTGGGTTGAAGCCTGAATTTTTTCAATGACAAATATGTCTTTAGTTCTTCGATATTCGTGTTCTTCCGTCAGATATTGCGTTTGGAACAAGTAGCTGCCAACTTCAAAAGTGGTGACCGATCGTTTCAAAAGTCACGTGGGTTGAAGCCTGGAGTCACGTGGGTTGAAGCCTAAAGTCACGTGGGTTGGAGCCTGAATTTTTTCAATAACAATTATGTCTTTAGTTTTTCAATATTCGTGTTCTTCCGTCAGATATTGCGTTTGGAACAAGTAGCTGCCAACTTCAAAAGTGGTGACCGATTGTTTTAAAAGTCACGTGGGTTGAAGCCTGGAGTCACGTGGGTTGAAGCCTGAAGTCACGTGAGTTGAAGCCTGAAGTCACGTGGGTTGAAGCCTGAATTTTTTCAATAACAAATATGTCTTTAGTTTTTCGATATTCGTGTTCTTCCGTCAGATATTGCGTTTGGAACAAGTAGCTGCCAACTTCAAAAGTGGTGACCGATCGTTTTAAAAGTCACGTGGGTTGAAGCCTGGAGTCACGTGGGTTGAAGCCTGGAGTCACGTGGGTTGAAGCCTGAAGTCACGTGGGTTGAAGCCTGAATTTTTTCAATAACAAATATGTCTTTAGTTTTTCGATTATCGTGTTCTTCCGTCAGATATTGCGTTTGGAACAAGTAGCTGCCAACTTCAAAAGCGGTGAACGATCGTTTTGGAAGTCACGTGGGTTGAAGCCTTGAGTCACGTGGATTGAAGCCTGAAGTCACGTGGGTTGAGGCCCAAAGTCACGTGGGTTGCAGCCTGAATTTTTTCAATAACAAATATGTCTTTAGTTTTCCGATATTCGTGTTCTTCCGTCAGATATTGCGTTTGGAACAAGTAGCTGCCAACTTCAAAAGTGGTGACCGATCGTTTCAAAAGTCAGGTGGGTTGAAGCCTGGAGTCACGTGGGTTGAGGCCTGAAGTCACGTGGGTTGAAGCTTGAAGTCACGTGGGTTGAGGCCTGAATTTTTTCAATAACAAATATGTCTTTAGTTTTTCGATATTCGTGTTCTTCCGTCAGATATTGCGTTTGGAACAAGTAGCTGCCAACTTCAAAAGTGGCGACCGATCGTTTTAAAAGTCACGTGGGTTGAAGCCAGGAGTCACGTGGGTTGAAGCCCGGAGTCACGTGGGTTGGAGCCTGAAGTCACCTGGGTTGAAGCCTAAAGTCACGTGGGTTGAAGCCTAAGGTCACGTGGGTTGAAACCTGAATTTTTTCAATAACAAATATCTCTTTAGTTTTTTGATATTCGTGTTCTTCCGTCAGATATTGCGTTTGGAACAAGTAGCTGCCTACTTCAAAAGTGGTGACCGATCGTTTTAAAAGTCACGTGGGTTGAAGCCTGGAGTCACGTGGGTTGAAGCCTGGAGTCACGTGGGTTGAAGCCTGAAGTCACGTGGGTTGGAGCCTGAAGTCACGTGGGTTGAAGCCTGAATTTTTCAATGACAAATATTGCTTTAGTTTTTCGATATTCGTGTTCTTCCGTCAGATATTGCGTTTGGAACAAGTAGCTGCAAACTTCAAAAGTGGTGACTGATCGTTTCAAAAGTCACGTGGGTTGAGGCCTGGAGTCACGTGGATTGGAGCCTGAAGTCACGTGGGTTGAAGCCTGAAGTCACGTGGGTTGAAGCCTGAATTTTTTCAATAACAAATATGTCTTTAGTTCTTCGATATTCGTGTTCTTCCGTCAGATATTGCGTTTGGAACAAGTAGCTGCCAACTTCAAAAGTGGTGACCGATCGTTTTTGAAGTCACGTGGGTTGAAGCCTGGAGTCACGTGGATTGAAGCCTGAAGTCACGTGGGTTGAAGCCTAAAGTCACGTGGGTTGAAGCCTGAATTTTTTCAATAACAAATATGGCTTTAGTTTTTCGATATTCGTGTTCTTCCGTCAGATATTGCGTTTGGAACAAGTAGCTGCCAACTTCAAAAGTGGTGAGCGATTGTTCCAAAAGTCACGTGGGTTGAAGCCTGGAGTCACGTGGGTTGAAGCCTGAAGTCACGTGAGTTGAAGCCTGAAGTCACGTGAGTTGAAGCCTGAAGTCACGTGGGTTGAAGCCTGAATTTTTTCAATAACAAATATGTCTTTAGTTTTTCGATATTTGTGTTCTTCCGTCAGATATTGCGTTTGGAACAAGTAGCTGCCAACTTCAAAAGTGGTGACCGATCATTTTGAAAGTCACGTGGGTTGAAGCCTGGAGTCACGTGGGTTGAAGCCTGAAGTCACGTGGGTTGAAGCCTGAAGTCACGTGGGTTGAAGCCTGAATTTTTTCAATAACAAATATGTCTTTAGTTTTTCGGTATTCGTGTTCTTCCGTCAGATATTGCGTTTGGAACAAGTAGCTGCCAATTTCAAAAGTGGTGACCGATCGTTTTGAAAGTCACGTGGGTTGAAGCCTTGAGTCACGTGGGTTGAGGCCTGAAGTCACGTGGGTTGAAGCCTAAAGTCACGTGGGTTGAAGCCTGAATTTTTTCAATAACAAATATGTCTTTAGTTTTCCGATATTCGTGTTCTTCCGTCAGATATTGCGTTTGGAACAAGTAGCTGCCTACTTCAAAAGTGGTGACCGATCGTTTTAAAAGTCACGTGGGTTGAAGCCTGGAGTTACGTGGGTTGAAGCCTGAAGTCACGTGGGTTGAAGCCTGAAGTCACGTGGGTTGGAGCCTGAAGTCACGTGGGTTGAAGCCTGAATTTTTTCAATGACAAATATGTCTTTAGTTCTCTAATATTCGTGTTCTTCCGTCAGATATTGCGTTTGGAACAAGTAGCTGCCAACTTCAAAAGTGGTGACCGATCGTTTTAAAAGTCACGTGGGTTGAAGCCTGGAGTCACGTGGGTTGAAGCCTAAAGTCACGTGGGTTGAAGCCTAATGTCACGTGGGTTGGAGCCTGAATTTTTTCAATAACAAATATGTCTTTAGTTCTCTAATATTCGTGTTCTTCCGTCAGATATTGCGTTTGGAACAAGTAGCTGCCAACTTCAAAAGTGGTGACCGATCGTTTTAAAAGTCACGTGGGTTGAAGCCTGGAGGCACGTGGGTTGAAGCCTGAATTTTTTCAATAACAAATATGTCTTTAGTTTTTCGATTATCGTGTTCTTCCGTCAGATATTGCGTTTGGAAAGAGTAGCTGCCAACTTCAAAAGTGGTGACCGATCGTTTTAAAAGTTACGTGGGTTGAAGCCTGGAGTCACGTGGGTTGAAGCCTGAAGTCACGTGGGTTGAATCCTGAAGTCACGTGGGTTGAAGCCTGAATTTTTTCAATAACAAATATGTCTTTAGTTTTTCGATATTTGTGTTCTTCCGTCAGATATTGCGTTTGGAACAAGTAGCTGCCAACTTCAAAAGTGGTGACCGATCGTTTTGAAAGTCACGTGGGTTGAAGCCTGGAGTCACGTGGGTTGAAGCCTGAAGTCACGTGGGTTGAAGCCTGAAGTCACGTGGGTTGGAGCCTGAATTTTTCCAATTACAAATCGATATTCGTGTTTTTCCGTCAGATATTGCGTTTGGAACAAGTAGCTGCCAACTTCAAAAGCGGTGAACGATCGTTTTAAAAGTCACGTGGGTTGGAGCCTTGAGTCACGTGGGTTGAAGCCTGAAGTCACGTGGGTTGAAGCCCAAAGTCACGTGGGTTGAAGCCTGAATTTTTTCAATAACAAATATGTCTTTAGTTTTCCGATATTCGTGTTCTTCCGTCAGATATTGCGTTTGGAACAAGTAGCTGCCAACTTCAAAAGTGGTGACCGATCGTTTTAAAAGTCACGTGGGTTGAAGCCTGGAGTCACGTGGGTTGAGGCCTGAAGTCACGTGGGTTGAAGCTTGAAGTCACGTGGGTTGAAGCCTGAATTTTTTCAATAACAAATATGTCTTTAGTTCTTCGATATTCGTGTTCTTCCGTCAGATATTGCGTTTGGAACAAGTAGCTGCCAACTTCGAAAGTGGTGACCGATCGTTTTAAAAGTCACGTGGGTTGAAGCCTGGAGTCACGTGGGTTGAAGCCTGAAGTCACGTGGGTTGAAGCCTGAAGTCACGTGGGTTGAAGCCTGAATTTTTTCAATGACAAATATGTCTTTAGTTTTTCGATATTCGTGTTCTCCCGTCAGATATTGCGTTTGGAACAAGTAGCTGCCAACTTCAAAAGTGGTGAACGATCGTTTCAAAAGTCACGTGGGTTGAAACCTGGAGTCACGTGGGTTGTAGCCTGAAGTCACGTGGGTTGAAGCCTGAAGTCACGTGGGTTGGAACCTGAAGTCACGTGGGTTGAGGCCTGAAGTCACGTGGGTTGAAGCCTGAATTTTTTCAATGACAAATATGTCTTTAGTTTTTCGATATCCGTGTTCTTCTGTCAGATATTGCGTTTGGAACAAGTAGCTGCCAACTTCAAAAGTGGTGACCGATCATTTTAAAAGTCACGTGGGTTGAGGCCTGGAGTCACGTAGGTTGAAGCCTGAAGTCACGTGGGTTGAAGCCTGAAGTCACGTGGGTTAAAGCCTAAATTTTTTCAATAACAAATATGTTTTTAGTTCTTCGATATTCGTGTTCTTCCGTCAGATATTGCGTTTGGAACAAGTAGCTGCCAACTTCAAAAGTGGTGACCGATCGTTTTAAAAGTCACGTGGGTTGAAGCCTTGAGTCACGTGGGTTGAGGCCTGAAGTCACGTGGGTTGAAGCCTGAATTTTTTCAATGACAGATATGTCTTTAGTTTTTCGATATTCGTGTTCTTCCGTCAGATATTGCGTTTGGAACAATAAGCTGCCAACTTCAAAAGTGGTTACCGATCGTTTTACAAGTCACGTGGGTTGAAGCCTGGAGTCACGTGGGTTAAAGCCTGAAGTCACGTGGGTTGAAGCCCAAAGTCACGTGGGTTGAAGCCTGAATTTTTTCAATAACAAATATGTCTTTAGTTTTTCGATATTCGTGTTCTTCCGTCAGATATTGCGTTTGGAACAAGTAGCTGCCTACTTCAAAAGTGGTGACCGATCGTTTTAAAAGTCACGTGGGTTGAAGCCTGGAGTCACGTGGGTTGAAGCCTGAAGTCACGTGGGTTGAAGCAAGAAGTCACGTGGGTTGGCGCCTGAAGTCACGTGGGTTAAAGCCTGAAGTCACGTGGGTTGAAGCCTGAATTTTTTCAATAACAAATAAGTCTTTAGTTTTTCGGTATTCGTGTTCTTCCGTCAGATATTGCGTTTGGAACAAGTAGCTGCCAACTTCAGAAGCGGTGACCGATCGTTTTAAAAGTCACGTGGGTTGAAGCCTGGAGTCACGTGGGTTGAAGCCTGAAGTCACGTGGGTTGAAGCCTGAATTCTTCCAATAACAAATATGTCTTTAGTTTTTCGATATTCGTGTTCTTCCGACAGATATTGCGTTTGGAACAAATAGCTGCCTACTTCAAAAGTGGTGACCGATCGTTTTAAAAGTCACGTGGGTTGACGCCTGGAGTTACGTGGGTTGAAGCCTGAAGTCACGTGGGTTGAAGCCTGAAGTCACGTGGGTTGAAGCCTGAAGTCACGTGGGTTAAAGCCTGAATTTTTTCAATAACAAATATGTCTTTAGTTTTTCGATATTCGTGTTCTTCCGTCAAATATTGCGTTTGGAACAAGTAGCTGCCAACTTCAAAAGCGGTGACCTATCGTTTCAAAAGTCACGTGGGTTGAAGCCTGGAGTCACGTGGGTTGAAGCCTGAAGTCACGTGGGTTGAAGCCTGAAGTCACGTGGGTTGAAGCCTGAATTTTCTCAATAACAAATATGTCTTTAGTTTTTCGATATTCGTGTTCTTTCGTCAGATATTGCGTTTGGAACAAGTAGCTGCCAACTTCGAAAGTGGTGACCGATCGTTTTGAAAGTCACGTGGGTTGGAGCCTGGAGTCACGTGGGTTAAAGCCTAAAGTCACGTGGGTTGAAGCCCAAAGTCACGTGGGTTGAAGCCTGAATTTTTTCAATAACAAATATGTCTTTAGTTTTTCGATATTCGTGTTCTTCCGTCAGATATTGCGTTTGGAACAAGTAGCTGCCTACTTCAAAAGTGGTGACCGATCGTTTTAAAAGTCACGTGGGTTGAAGCCTGGAGTCACGTGGGTTGAAGCCTGAAGTCACGTGGGTTGAAGCAAGAAGTCACGTGGGTTGGCGCCTGAAGTCACGTGGGTTAAAGCCTGAAGTCACGTGGGTTGAAGCCTGAATTTTTTCAATAACAAATATGTCTTTAGTTTTTCGGTATTCGTGTTCTTCCGTCAGATATTGCGTTTGGAACAAGTAGCTGCCAACTTCAGAAGCGGTGACCGATCGTTTTAAAAGTCACGTGGGTTGAAGCCTGGAGTCACGTGGGTTGAAGCCTGAAGTCACGTGGGTTGAAGCCTGAATTCTTCCAATAACAAATATGTCTTTAGTTTTTCGATATTCGTGTTCTTCCGACAGATATTGCGTTTGGAACAAATAGCTGCCTACTTCAAAAGTGGTGACCGATCGTTTTAAAAGTCACGTGGGTTGACGCCTGGAGTTACGTGGGTTGAAGCCTGAAGTCACGTGGGTTGAAGCCTGAAGTCACGTGGGTTGAAGCCTGAAGTCACGTGGGTTAAAGCCTGAATTTTTTCAATAACAAATATGTCTTTAGTTTTTCGATATTCGTGTTCTTCCGTCAAATATTGCGTTTGGAACAAGTAGCTGCCAACTTCAAAAGCGGTGACCTATCGTTTCAAAAGTCACGTGGGTTGAAGCCTGGAGTCACGTGGGTTGAAGCCTGAAGTCACGTGGGTTGAAGCCTGAAGTCACGTGGGTTGAAGCCTGAATTTTCTCAATAACAAATATGTCTTTAGTTTTTCGATATTCGTGTTCTTTCGTCAGATATTGCGTTTGGAACAAGTAGCTGCCAACTTCGAAAGTGGTGACCGATCGTTTTGAAAGTCACGTGGGTTGGAGCCTGGAGTCACGTGGGTTAAAGCCTAAAGTCACGTGGGTTGAAGCCCAAAGTCACGTGGGTTGAAGCCTGAATTTTTTCAATAACAAATATGTCTTTAGTTTTTCGATATTCGTGTTCTTCCGTCAGATATTGCGTTTGGAACAAGTAGCTGCCTACTTCAAAAGTGGTGACCGATCGTTTTAAAAGTCACGTGGGTTGGAGCCTGGAGTCACGTGGGTTGAAGCCTGAAGTCACGTGGGTTGAAACCTGAAGTCACGTGGGTTGAGGCCTGAAGTCACGTGGGTTGAAGCCTGAATTTTTTCAATGACAAATATGTCTTCAGTTTTTCGATATTCGTGTTCTTCCGTCAGATATTGCGTTTGGAACAAGTAGCTGCCAACTTCAAAAGTGGTGACCGATCATTTTAAAAGTCACGTGGGTTGAGGCCTGGAGTCACGTAGGTTGAAGCCTGAAGTCACGTGGGTTGAAGCCTGAAGTCACGTGGGTTAAAGCCTAAATTTTTTCAATAACAAATATGTCTTTAGTTCTTCGATATTCGTGTTCTTCCGTCAGATATTGCGTTTGGAACAAGTAGCTGCCAACTTCAAAAGTGGTGAGCGATTGTTCCAAAAGTCACGTGGGTTGAAGCCTGGAGTCACGTGGGTTGAAGCCTGAAGTCACGTGAGTTGAAGCCTGAAGTCACGTGAGTTGAAGCCTGAAGTCACGTGGGTTGTAGCCTGAATTTTTTCAATAACAAATATGTCTTTAGTTTTTCGATATTTGTGTTCTTCCGTCAGATATTGCGTTTGGAACAAGTAGCTGCCAACTTCAAAAGTGGTGACCGATCATTTTGAAAGTCACGTGGGTTGAAGCCTGGAGTCACGTGGGTTGAAGCCTGAAGTCACGTGGGTTGAAGCCTGAAGTCACGTGGGTTGAAGCCTGAATTTTTTCAATAACAAATATGTCTTTAGTTTTTCGGTATTCGTGTTCTTCCGTCAGATATTGCGTTTGGAACAAGTAGCTGCCAATTTCAAAAGTGGTGACCGATCGTTTTGAAAGTCACGTGGGTTGAAGCCTTGAGTCACGTGGGTTGAGGCCTGAAGTCACGTGGGTTGAAGCCTAAAGTCACGTGGGTTGAAGCCTGAATTTTTTCAATAACAAATATGTCTTTAGTTTTCCGATATTCGTGTTCTTCCGTCAGATATTGCGTTTGGAACAAGTAGCTGCCTACTTCAAAAGTGGTGACCGATCGTTTTAAAAGTCACGTGGGTTGAAGCCTGGAGTTACGTGGGTTGAAGCCTGAAGTCACGTGGGTTGAAGCCTGAAGTCACGTGGGTTGGAGCCTGAAGTCACGTGGGTTGAAGCCTGAATTTTTTCAATGACAAATATGTCTTTAGTTCTCTAATATTCGTGTTCTTCCGTCAGATATTGCGTTTGGAACAAGTAGCTGCCAACTTCAAAAGTGGTGACCGATCGTTTTAAAAGTCACGTGGGTTGAAGCCTGGAGTCACGTGGGTTGAAGCCTAAAGTCACGTGGGTTGAAGCCTAATGTCACGTGGGTTGGAGCCTGAATTTTTTCAATAACAAATATGTCTTTAGTTCTCTAATATTCGTGTTCTTCCGTCAGATATTGCGTTTGGAACAAGTAGCTGCCAACTTCAAAAGTGGTGACCGATCGTTTTAAAAGTCACGTGGGTTGAAGCCTGGAGGCACGTGGGTTGAAGCCTGAATTTTTTCAATAACAAATATGTCTTTAGTTTTTCGATTATCGTGTTCTTCCGTCAGATATTGCGTTTGGAAAGAGTAGCTGCCAACTTCAAAAGTGGTGACCGATCGTTTTAAAAGTTACGTGGGTTGAAGCCTGGAGTCACGTGGGTTGAAGCCTGAAGTCACGTGGGTTGAATCCTGAAGTCACGTGGGTTGAAGCCTGAATTTTTTCAATAACAAATATGTCTTTAGTTTTTCGATATTTGTGTTCTTCCGTCAGATATTGCGTTTGGAACAAGTAGCTGCCAACTTCAAAAGTGGTGACCGATCGTTTTGAAAGTCACGTGGGTTGAAGCCTGGAGTCACGTGGGTTGAAGCCTGAAGTCACGTGGGTTGAAGCCTGAAGTCACGTGGGTTGGAGCCTGAATTTTTTCAATTACAAATCGATATTCGTGTTTTTCCGTCAGATATTGCGTTTGGAACAAGTAGCTGCCAACTTCAAAAGCGGTGAACGATCGTTTTAAAAGTCACGTGGGTTGGAGCCTTGAGTCACGTGGGTTGAAGCCTGAAGTCACGTGGGTTGAAGCCCAAAGTCACGTGGGTTGAAGCCTGAATTTTTTCAATAACAAATATGTCTTTAGTTTTCCGATATTCGTGTTCTTCCGTCAGATATTGCGTTTGGAACAAGTAGCTGCCAACTTCAAAAGTGGTGACCGATCGTTTTAAAAGTCACGTGGGTTGAAGCCTGGAGTCACGTGGGTTGAGGCCTGAAGTCACGTGGGTTGAAGCTTGAAGTCACGTGGGTTGAAGCCTGAATTTTTTCAATAACAAATATGTCTTTAGTTCTTCGATATTCGTGTTCTTCCGTCAGATATTGCGTTTGGAACAAGTAGCTGCCAACTTCGAAAGTGGTGACCGATCGTTTTAAAAGTCACGTGGGTTGAAGCCTGGAGTCACGTGGGTTGAAGCCTGAAGTCACGTGGGTTGAAGCCTGAAGTCACGTGGGTTGAAGCCTGAATTTTTTCAATGACAAATATGTCTTTAGTTTTTCGATATTCGTGTTCTCCCGTGGTTGTAGCCTGAAGTCACGTGGGTTGAAGCCTGAAGTCACGTGGGTTGGAACCTGAAGTCACGTGGGTTGAGGCCTGAAGTCACGTGGGTTGAAGCCTGAATTTTTTCAATGACAAATATGTCTTTAGTTTTTCGATATCCGTGTTCTTCTGTCAGATATTGCGTTTGGAACAAGTAGCTGCCAACTTCAAAAGTGGTGACCGATCATTTTAAAAGTCACGTGGGTTGAGGCCTGGAGTCACGTAGGTTGAAGCCTGAAGTCACGTGGGTTGAAGCCTGAAGTCACGTGGGTTAAAGCCTAAATTTTTTCAATAACAAATATGTTTTTAGTTCTTCGATATTCGTGTTCTTCCGTCAGATATTGCGTTTGGAACAAGTAGCTGCCAACTTCAAAAGTGGTGACCGATCGTTTTAAAAGTCACGTGGGTTGAAGCCTTGAGTCACGTGGGTTGAGGCCTGAAGTCACGTGGGTTGAAGCCTGAATTTTTTCAATGACAGATATGTCTTTAGTTTTTCGATATTCGTGTTCTTCCGTCAGATATTGCGTTTGGAACAATAAGCTGCCAACTTCAAAAGTGGTTACCGATCGTTTTACAAGTCACGTGGGTTGAAGCCTGGAGTCACGTGGGTTAAAGCCTGAAGTCACGTGGGTTGAAGCCCAAAGTCACGTGGGTTGAAGCCTGAATTTTTTCAATAACAAATATGTCTTTAGTTTTTCGATATTCGTGTTCTTCCGTCAGATATTGCGTTTGGAACAAGTAGCTGCCTACTTCAAAAGTGGTGACCGATCGTTTTAAAAGTCACGTGGGTTGAAGCCTGGAGTCACGTGGGTTGAAGCCTGAAGTCACGTGGGTTGAAGCAAGAAGTCACGTGGGTTGGCGCCTGAAGTCACGTGGGTTAAAGCCTGAAGTCACGTGGGTTGAAGCCTGAATTTTTTCAATAACAAATAAGTCTTTAGTTTTTCGGTATTCGTGTTCTTCCGTCAGATATTGCGTTTGGAACAAGTAGCTGCCAACTTCAGAAGCGGTGACCGATCGTTTTAAAAGTCACGTGGGTTGAAGCCTGGAGTCACGTGGGTTGAAGCCTGAATTCTTCCAATAACAAATGTGTCTTTAGTTTTTCGATATTCGTGTTCTTCCGTCAGATATTGCGTTTGGAACAAGTAGCTGCCTACTTCAAAAGTGGTGACCGATCGTTTTAAAAGTCACGTGGGTTGAAGCCAGGAGTCACGTGGGTTGAAGCCTGAAGTCACGTGGGTTGAAGCCTGAAGTCACGTGGGTTGGCGCCTGAAGTCACGTGGGTTGAAGCCTGAAGTCACGTGGGTTGAAGCCTGAATTTTTTCAATAACAAATATGTCTTTAGTTTTTCGGTATTCGTGTTCTTCCGTCAGATATTGCGTTTGGAACAAGTAGCTGCCAACTTCAGAAGCGGTGACCGATCGTTTTAAAAGTCACGTGGGTTGAAGCCTGGAGTCACGTGGGTTGAAGCCTGAAGTCACGTGGGTTGAAGCCTGAATTCTTCCAATAACAAATATGTCTTTAGTTTTTCGATATTCGTGTTCTTCCGACAGATATTGCGTTTGGAACAAATAGCTGCCTACTTCAAAAGTGGTGACCGATCGTTTTAAAAGTCACGTGGGTTGACGCCTGGAGTGACGTGGGTTGAAGCCTGAAGTCACGTGGGTTGAAGCCTGAAGTCACGTGGGTTGAAGCCTGAAGTCACGTGGGTTAAAGCCTGAATTTTTTCAATAACAAATATGTCTTTAGTTTTTCGATATTCGTGTTCTTCCGTCAAATATTGCGTTTGGAACAAGTAGCTGCCAACTTCAAAAGCGGTGACCTATCGTTTCAAAAGTCACGTGGGTTGAAGCCTGGAGTCACGTGGGTTGAAGCCTGAAGTCACGTGGGTTGAAGCCTGAAGTCACGTGGGTTGAAGCCTGAATTTTCTCAATAACAAATATGTCTTTAGTTTTTCGATATTCGTGTTCTTTCGTCAGATATTGCGTTTGGAACAAGTAGCTGCCAACTTCGAAAGTGGTGACCGATCGTTTTGAAAGTCACGTGGGTTGGAGCCTGGAGTCACGTGGGTTAAAGCCTAAAGTCACGTGGGTTGAAGCCCAATGTCACGTGGGTTGAAGCCTGAATTTTTTCAATAACAAATATGTCTTTAGTTTTTCGATATTCGTGTTCTTCCGTCAGATATTGCGTTTGGAACAAGTAGCTGCCTACTTCAAAAGTGGTGACCGATCGTTTTAAAAGTCACGTGGGTTGAAGCCAGGAGTCACGTGGGTTGAAGCCTGAAGTCACGTGGGTTGAAGCCTGAAGTCACGTGGGTTGGCGCCTGAAGTCACGTGGGTTGAAGCCTGAAGTCACGTGGGTTGAAGCCTGAATTTTTTCAATAACAAATATGTCTTTAGTTTTTCGGTATTCGTGTTCTTCCGTCAGATATTGCGTTTGGAACAAGTAGCTGCCAACTTCAGAAGCGGTGACCGATCGTTTTAAAAGTCACGTGGGTTGAAGCCTGGAGTCACGTGGGTTGAAGCCTGAAGTCACGTGGGTTGAAGCCTGAATTCTTCCAATAACAAATATGTCTTTAGTTTTTCGATATTCGTGTTCTTCCGACAGATATTGCGTTTGGAACAAATAGCTGCCTACTTCAAAAGTGGTGACCGATCGTTTTAAAAGTCACGTGGGTTGACGCCTGGAGTGACGTGGGTTGAAGCCTGAAGTCACGTGGGTTGAAGCCTGAAGTCACGTGGGTTGAAGCCTGAAGTCACGTGGGTTAAAGCCTGAATTTTTTCAATAACAAATATGTCTTTAGTTTTTCGATATTCGTGTTCTTCCGTCAAATATTGCGTTTGGAACAAGTAGCTGCCAACTTCAAAAGCGGTGACCTATCGTTTCAAAAGTCACGTGGGTTGAAGCCTGGAGTCACGTGGGTTGAAGCCTGAAGTCACGTGGGTTGAAGCCTGAAGTCACGTGGGTTGAAGCCTGAATTTTCTCAATAACAAATATGTCTTTAGTTTTTCGATATTCGTGTTCTTTCGTCAGATATTGCGTTTGGAACAAGTAGCTGCCAACTTCGAAAGTGGTGACCGATCGTTTTGAAAGTCACGTGGGTTGGAGCCTGGAGTCACGTGGGTTAAAGCCTAAAGTCACGTGGGTTGAAGCCCAAAGTCACGTGGGTTGAAGCCTGAATTTTTTCAATAACAAATATGTCTTTAGTTTTTCGATATTCGTGTTCTTCCGTCAGATATTGCGTTTGGAACAAGTAGCTGCCTACTTCAAAAGTGGTGACCGATCGTTTTAAAAGTCACGTGGGTTGGAGCCTGGAGTCACGTGGGTTGAAGCCTGAAGTCACGTGGGTTGAAACCTGAAGTCACGTGGGTTGAGGCCTGAAGTCACGTGGGTTGAAGCCTGAATTTTTTCAATGACAAATATGTCTTCAGTTTTTCGATATTCGTGTTCTTCCGTCAGATATTGCGTTTGGAACAAGTAGCTGCCAACTTCAAAAGTGGTGACCGATCATTTTAAAAGTCACGTGGGTTGAGGCCTGGAGTCACGTAGGTTGAAGCCTGAAGTCACGTGGGTTGAAGCCTGAAGTCACGTGGGTTAAAGCCTAAATTTTTTCAATAACAAATATGTCTTTAGTTCTCCGATATTCGTGTTCTTCCGTCAGATATTGCGTTTGGAACAAGTAGCTGCCAACTTCAAAAGTGGTGACCGATCGTTTTAAAAGTCACGTGGGTTGAAGCCTTGAGTCACGTGGGTTAAAGCCTGAAGTCACGTGGGTTGAAGCCTGAAGTCACGTGGGTTGGAGCCTGAATTTTTTCAATGACAGATATGTCTTTAGTTTTTCGATATTCGTGTTCTTCCGTCAGATATTGCGTTTGGAACAATAAGCTGCCAACTTCAAAAGTGGTTACCGATCGTTCTACAAGTCACGTGGGTTGAAGCCTGGAGTCACGTGGGTTAAAGCCTGAAGTCACGTGGGTTGAAGCCCAAAGTCACGTGGGTTGAAGCCTGAATTTTTTCAATAACAAATATGTCTTTAGTTTTTCGATATTCGTGTTCTTCCGTCAGATATTGCGTTTGGAACAAGTAGCTGCCTACTTCAAAAGTGGTGACCGATCGTTTTAAAAGTCACGTGGGTTGAAGCCTGGAGGCACGTGGGTTGAAGCCTGAAGTCACGTGGGTTGAAGCCTGAAGTCACGTGGGTTGGCGCCTGAAGTCACGTGGGTTGAAGCCTGAAGTCACGTGGGTTGAAGCCTGAATTTTTTCAATAACAAATATGTCTTTAGTTTTTCGGTATTCGTGTTCTTCCGTCAGATATTGCGTTTGGAACAAGTAGCTGCCAACTTCAGAAGCGGTGACCGATCGTTTTAAAAGTCACGTGGGTTGAAGCCTGGAGTCACGTGGGTTGAAGCCTGAAGTCACGTGGGTTGAAGCCTGAATTCTTCCAATAACAAATATGTCTTTAGTTTTTCGATATTCGTGTTCTTCCGTCAGATATTGCGTTTGGAACAAGTAGCTGCCTACTTCAAAAGTGGTGACCGATCGTTTTAAAAGTCACGTGGGTTGAAGCCTGGAGTCACGTGGGTTGAAGCCTGAAGTCACGTGGGTTGAAGCCTGAAGTCACGTGGGTTGGCGCCTGAAGTCACGTGGGTTGAAGCCTGAATTCTTCCAATAACAAATATGTCTTTAGTTTTTCGATATTCGTGTTCTTCCGACAGATATTGCGTTTGGAACAAATAGCTGCCAACTTCAAAAGTGGTGACCGATCGTTTTGAAAGTCACGTGGGTTGAAGCCTTGAGTCACGTGGGTTGAGGCCTGAAGTCACGTGGGTTGAAGCCTGAAGTCACGTGGGTTGAAGCCTGAATTTTTTCAATAACAAATATGTCTCTAGTTTTCCGATATTCGTGTTCTTCCGTCAGATATTGCGTTTGGAACAAGTAGCTGCCTACTTCAAAAGTGGTGACCGATCGTTTTAAATGTCACGTGGGTTGACGCCTGGAGTTACGTGGGTTGAAGCCTGAAGTCACGTGGGTTGAAGCCTGAAGTCACGTGGGTTGAAGCCTGAAGTCACGTGGGTTGAAGCCTGAATTTTTTCAATAACAAATATGTCTTTAGTTTTTCGATATTCGTGTTCTTCCGTCAAATATTGCGTTTGGAACAAGTAGCTGCCAACTTCAAAAGCGGTGACCGATCGTTTCAAAAGTCACGTGGGTTGAAGCCTGGAGTCACGTGGGTTGAAGCCTGAAGTCACGTGGGTTGAAGCCTGAAGTCACGTGGGTTGAAGCCTGAATTTTCTCAATAACAAATATGTCTTTAGTTTTTCGATATTCGTGTTCTTTCGTCAGATATTGCGTTTGGAACAAGTAGCTGCCAGCTTCGAAAGTGGTGACCGATCGTTTTGAAAGTCACGTGGGTTGGAGCCTGGAGTCACGTGGGTTAAAACCTAAAGTCACGTGGGTTGAAGCCCAAAGTCACGTGGGTTGAAGCCTGAATTTTTTCAATAACAAATATGTCTTTAGTTTTTCGATATTCGTGTTCTTCCGTCAGATATTGCGTTTGGAACAAGTAGCTGCCAACTTCAAAAGTGGTGACCGATCATTTTAAAAGTCTCGTGGGTTGAGGCCTGGAGTCACGTAGGTTGAAGCCTGAAGTCACGTGGGTTGAAGCCTGAAGTCACGTGGTTTAAAGCCTAAATTTTTTCAATAACAAATATGTCTTTGGTTCTTCGATATTCGTGTTCTTCCGTCAGATATTGCGTTTGGAACAAGTAGCTGCCAACTTCAAAAGTGGTGACCGATCGTTTTAAAAGTCACGTGGGTTGAAGCCTTGAGTCACGTGGGTTAAAGCCTGAAGTCACGTGGGTTGAAGCCTGAAGTCACGTGGGTTGGAGCCTGAATTTTTTCAATGACAGATATGTCTTTAGTTTTTCGATATTCGTGTTCTTCCGTCAGATATTGCGTTTGGAACAATAAGCTGCCAACTTCAAAAGTGGTTACCGATCGTTTTACAAGTCACGTGGGTTGAAGCCTGGAGTCACGTGGGTTAAAGCCTGAAGTCACGTGGGTTGAAGCCCAAAGTCACGTGGGTTGAAGCCTGAATTTTTTCAATAACAAATATGTCTTTAGTTTCTCGATATTCGTGTTCTTCCGTCAGATATTACGTTTGAAACAAGTAGCTGCCAACTTCAGAAGTGGTGACCGATCGTTTTGAAAGTCACGTGGGTTGGAGCCTGGAGTCACG